>JARNME010000029.1:24003897-24748441 GCA_030179655.1 Scaptomyza flava | reverse complement strand
GCTAAAGAGTTGCTAGCGACAGCAAAGCTAAGAAGTGTTCCGGTATGATAAGTACTGCTAATGGAACACAGAGCAAGTTGTAGGTAAAATAATCACTGAAATTTCTTTTCGGCACAAGTCTGACATTTTAGAGTTATTTATTATCCCAGATTTAAACCAACAAGTTTATCTAGGAATAGATTTTTGGAGGAAATTTGGACTGGCTGAGAAATTTTTCCACCGTCGGCAGTGATATCTGAGCTCGATGTTGGATCATCAAATGATTGTGGTGAGGAGTCCAAATTTCACACGTATGACAGACGAGCAACAAAGACGTTTAAACGCAGTAGTAGATGTCTTCCCCTCATTGGCTAAAGAAGGATTGGGTCGTACCAAGGTGATTTCACATTCAATCGAAGTTGCAGGCGCTCAGCCAGGTAAACAACGACATTGGCCCGTTTTCACCAGCAATAGAGAAACTTATGTTCGCGGAGGTAGATAACATGCTAGCATTAGACGTTATTGAAGAATCTACTAGTCCCTGGAGTAGTAACTGCGTCTTAGTAAAGAAAGGTGAGAATATCGTTTATGTTTAGACTCACGTGAAGTAAACAAGGTGACTAAGCCAGATGCATATCCGCTACCTCACATCGATGGTATATTAAGTCGTCTTCCACCAGCCAGATTTATAACAGGCTTGGACATGAAGCACGCATTTTGGCAAATACCTCTTGATGAAGCATCACGTCCATTTACAGCCTTCACAGTCCCAAATAGACCACTTTACCAATACAAAATGATGCCATTCGGTCTTTGCAATGCGGCTCAAACGCTTTGTCGACTAATGGATCGAGTTATACCAGCGCATTTACGTACTCGTGTTTCGTATATCTAGATGATTTACTTGTCTTATCAGATGATTTTGATTCTCACGTTGTATTGTTACAAGAGATAGCTGTATGCTTGCGAAAAGCGAATTTACTTCAACGTAGGTAAATCAAAATTTTGCATGCGAGAGATAAAATACCTGGATTTATAATAGGACAAGGACAGCTTATGACCGATCCCGACAAGATAAATGCCATAAGAGAGTTTCCTATTCCTTCATCAGTGAAACAACTACGCAGCTTTTTAGGATTATCAGGTTGGTATAGGCGCTTTGTAAATAACTTTGCCACTGTAAGTTTTCCACTGACGGAAATGTTAACAGAGTAAGAGAAATCTCGTTTGGAATGACAGCGCTACGCAAGCTTTTAATCACCTTAAAGATTGTTTAACTGCTGCACCCATTTTAATTACCCCTGACTTCACTCAACAATTTATTTGCTTTGTGATGCTAGTACGTATGGTATAGGTTGTGTCTTAGCCCAAGAGCGAGATGGTGTTGAGCTTCCGATAGCTTATATGTCCGAGAAATTATCGAAGGCACAAATGAACTATTCTGTTACTGAACTAGAATGCTTGGCGTTGTTGAAAAGGAATAAAGAAATTCCGACCCTTCGTAGAAGCACAAGACTTTGTGGTCATCACTGACCATGCGTCTCTCAAATGGCTTATGCGACAAAAAGATTTATCAGGGAGACTCGCCAGATGGTCTATGAAACTCCGATCTTTTACATTTACTGTAAAACATAGAAGGGGATCCGAAAACGTCGTCGCGGACGCCTTGTCCCGTCAAAGTGATAACTCAATTGACGAATTCGAGCACATTAGTCCGATCGTTGACTTACAATCAGTTCATTTCAAGTCACCTGAATGTCTTAATTTGATAGAACGAGTTAGGGCTAATAAAACAAGTTACCCGATCTAAAAACGGTGGATAATTGTGTTTATAAGCGAACAGACTTTAATAGAGATATCGATCCTCAAGTAAGTAACGCTTGGAAACTTTGGGTTCCAGCTGCCTTAGTACCAGCCATATTACAAGCCGCACACGATGAAAAAACCGCAGCTCATTGTGGCATGTCTAAAACTGTGGAAAGACTGAAAACGCTATTTGTTTTGGCCACGTATGGTCGGTCAAATACGCGGAATATATTGCTAATTGCGAGATTTGTCGTACGACTAAAATCCCAAACACCATTTTGCGACCAGCCATGGGAAAACCTTTTACTTCGGATAGGCCATTCTAAAAATTATATATAGATTTATTAGGACCCTACCCAAGGACTAAAGAAGGCAATATTGGGGTACTTATATCGTTGACCACCACACGAAATTTCATTTTCTTAACCCACTTAAAAGTTTACAGCTTCTAAGATTTGCAATTATTAGAGACCAACATATTTATATTTTGGCGTTCCAGAAGTCATATCTTTCTGACAACGGTTCCCAATTCCGTTCCAGTTTGTTTGAATCTCTCTTGACGCGATTTGGTATAACACATCGCAGCACGGCTATTTATTCGCCTCAAGCTAATGCTAGTGAGAGGTTAAATAGATCCTTCTTAGCCTCCTACGTGCTTATATTGGTGCCGATCATACCGGCTGGGACGCTAATCTTGATGCGATAAGCAGTTCTTTAAGGGCAACATTGCATCGAAGTACTGGCTATTCGCCGTATTTCTTGCTTTCGGCCCAGAATATGGTTTTGAATGGTAAGAATTACGCACTTTAAGAAGTTTAGACTTATTGAGCGACGATACAAATTTAAGCAGGCAGATATGTTACAGTTAGCCAGACAAAGAGCAAAAGAAAATATTAATAAAACCACGACGACAATGCAAATAGATACAATCTTCGTAGTCGTAACGTTCAGCTCATTGTTGGAGATGAGGTATTCGCTCGTAACTTTACTCAAAGCAACGCCGGCAAGCAGTTCAGTGCGAAACTTGCACCCGTTTTGTAGCTGCAAAAGTTGTAAAGAAACGGAGTCCCTACTATTATGAGTTATGCGACGTAAGAGAAAGAAATAGGAGGTATCACTAAAAGATATACAAATAAAGCGAAAACCGTAGGTAATATCAGTTCAACTTCAGATAATGGTACCGCGAACATGTCTTGTTACATTATCTGTGCTGTAGTAGCCAAAATAAAATATACGATCCACGCCAACTAAATAAGCGACTCAAAACATTTACACTCAAAAGACTACCCATAAACGGCGTACAGACCTCTCAGACAGCAAAACTCCCGCTCTCGTTTTCTAATCTGACTTACATCTCCCACTTACACTCATTCTAAGCCCCGTTATTCGAAATCCGAATCGAACTTAGGCTTAAGCTTCATTAGAAGAAGCGTGGGCGATCATTCGTATGGGATGATCCAAACTAAGCAGACTTATAGTGCTACCTTAATACGTGAAACACGTGTATAATATTTTAAACAAAGTACAGCCACCAAACTGTCTTTTATACATATTGAACGAATTATTATAAAACCGAAAGCGGATAGGCTGCAGATAATTCAACTGGAATAGCTTTATTCGAGTGCATTAAGGTAATATAAAGTGTATGTGGTGTATTCAACCTAACCAGATTCGTTTCATAGCGCTCAATCGGCCTCTCGTGTGCGCTTGAGTGGAGTGCTTAGCAGATTTGCAGATATATTGGAACGCTTCTAAGAGTGTGCGCAGCGTAGGCGGCCAGAAGGCCAGCCAAACTACGCCAACCATTCCTTGTTCTGGCGGTGGAATTGTTAAGCAAAACTGGGATTTGTGCTTCGGAAGCCCGATGCGCACTGCGACATCCACGCGCATCGGAGCCCTAAGAACGCGAGGAGAGAAGACCGAGTTTTAAGTAACTGGGCTAAGTTCCAAACACAAACCACCTCATAGGCAATAATTGTTTAGCAAGTGTGTTTTAGTGTATATAAACAATGAAGTAACAGTCTTGCGTTGATTTAACTTTCCCTTTATTCATGCCGGAGTTTGTGCTGGTGACCTAAGATTTCTTACACGCTTACGTAAATTTTAAGGTTACAATTTCTGCGAATTATCTTGAGTTAAAATACCTGCATAAATGGGCGTCTAAAGTTAAGATTTATATTTTTTTCTTTTCATCTTATATGTAAGATTTTAAAGAGATGAGATAGTGATAACTTACAACAATTATTAGAACTATGAGCGTGGTAGCCAATGCGAATTTATAACAAGCTATGTATATATTTAATTTCTAAAGTCAATCTTATTTAGCAGTTTATAACAAACAAAAAGAAAAGAGAAACAACACATCAACTCGACTTGGGCCCAAGGAACGACGATGGAACGTTAACAAACATTTCTTCTTTGTTTTGTGAGTAGCATTTAACTGGAACAAAGTAAGTCCAAACAAATACATGCTTGACATATATATATTAATATAGATATATATATTATTTTAATTTCGCTATGGCTTCACCTACATATTGGTTAGTTAGCAACGTTGGTATTGAATTGAATTTGAATTGGATTAAATAGTTAAATATGTTAACAATATTACGAACTTTTGTACATATTAAAGAATAATATGAAGAACAGTATAATGAAATTGCCGTAACTTGATTCTATTCTGTCTGTAGTCTGAATGAACGTCGCAAAATAACTTGAAGGATTTAAGCCTTCAAAAATGGGACAACGTAAACATGAAGCGATTGTCATGGTCGGGTGGGTGAAGAAGAGGGAGGACCAACAGCTCTTTCTCTCTCTCTCAGTCTATTTAACAATTTCAGATAAATCCTTTTGGAGTACCGGCTCTATACCTTCCCCGTCATAAATTTTAGTTCTTTAATTTTCAGTCCGTGCATTATAATTTAATTGTGTCAGCGTAACCAGTGCAGTTGGGTAAGAAAGAACCCCGGCCAATCCGACGAGCTAAATCCGAGCATAGCAAGAATGCACACCCTCGAGCCCACTGTCACACGATTTCATCTTGGTTAACTATAATATATATATGGTTTTCTGTACACTACACATTAATTGGCGCCCAACTAGGGGGCTCGAAAGACTTATAGTTAAAAGTGCCAATAACACGAAATGAACAACGAACAATTAAGGCTCAATCAATAAGTCAGTATGGCCCATTAAAGCTCTTCTTTTACATCAAAATATCACAACTCAAATTTTGCTTTCAAGTTATCACTTGCTATTTATAATTTATTGGCATGTGATGTAGAATCAGCTTATGGATTTTGCGATTGCAACTCGAACATCTGGATTGATCGACCTAAGCGGATCTGTAATCAAACAGCCTTTGTTTTGCTTATAGGTACAAGTTGATAGTAAAACATTGGAGATAACGTTCATGGATTGTTCGGATTTTACAACGTTCTGGAAAGTTTTCGGAAGTTGTCCAGCAATTCAGCTCATTTCAAACCAATGCATCAGTTTTCCATTAACAACAATAGAAAGAATTTCTGAAATTTTATTTAGACTTTAGCTATTTTGTGACGGTTCAGTAAGACGAAAGACAGAACTTTATGTGAATACTATTAATTAAAAAAATAATATAAAATAAAAAGATGCCACTGCAACGTAGCAATGAAACATCGCCCCCCCCCCCCCTTGCAGGAGCAGGACAAAATTTGTGGAATTTGCAAAGAAGCAATTACGGCAACGCAGTTAGTAGCCAAGACTCCATGCAAACATATTTTCCACAACAATTGTATGTTTGAAAATATTAGAAGTAACCCAAGTTGCCCAGTTTGCGCTACAGATTGTACTACGATGATGTTAACATTTTCGAATAACAACTTAGCAGCAGAACTGAACTCTGCAATATCTTTGCCAACAAGTTTAAATGATTCGGTAGGATTAGATGAGAGGCCAAGGGTCTCAAATGCCAAAAAGTATAGAGGTAGAGGTAGAGGTAGAGGGAATACTCCTAGAGGTGGTGGAATGTCCACACGGTCACAAACTAGAGGAAACTTAGGCCAATCGTTTAGAGAAGATCAGCGTTCTTATCCCCCACTTAACTCTCAGGTAGAGATTGCTAATTACATAGAAACTGCAATGGCTACGCAGCATGCTCAAATGATTGAAAACATAACAACACAGTTAACCAAAGCTGTTGAATCTAGTATTCAACAGAAATTAGCTTCACTCTGGATAGCCCAACCGCAGCAAACTTCTCAACAACAAGATCTATCTAACCACAACGCAGCCCGAGCTGAGCGTGAATCTCTTCCGGATATTGAATTCGACAATTTTATGGCTAGAGCTAGTGTGAATAGGAGCGGCTCTAATTGCCGAATAGCTCCAGAAAAAGCGTCATCAATAATCCAGAATTGGCGTATTAAATTTGATGGCTCAAGACAAGGTATGAGAATGGATGAATTTATTTATCGCGTTCGTGCTTTAACTGAGCAAAACTTAAACAAAGACTATCAGTTATTGTGTGATAATTTGTATATTTTATTCTCCGGCAAGGCGAGCGATTGGTATTGGAAATTCAATCGGAATAATACAAATTTTTCATGGGAAACGTTTTGTAGGGAATTTCGTGAACGGTTCGATGATGGTGAAACAGATTTAGCCATATGGGAGAAAATTCGAAAACGTCGTCAAAACGAAAATGAAGCACTTGATGATTTTCAATATTCCATTGAAGACTTAGCAGACCAGTTACAAAAGACAATGTCTGAAGAGCAATTAGTCGACATCTTGATTAGAAATTCAAAGCCCAGTCTTCACCATGAACTTTTACACTTGAAGATCTCAAGGAGATCTAAATTGCGCGAAGAAGTTCGTAAGCACGAACAGTTCTTCAACGGAATGAGCTCGCTCAAACCGCGGGCATTTCGTTCACAGATTTCGGAGATAGTAGAAGATGATCCAACTAATAACATAGGCGAAGGCGCAGAACCATTAAACGAAGTATTAGCCATGAAACGCAGTGCCGTAAACTTACTCTGCTGGAATTGCGATAAGCCTGGCCATAAATTCGACGACTGTTTAGAAGCTAGAAATATATTCTGTTACGGTTGTGGAGCCAAGGAGATTTTCAAACCTAGGTGCAAAAAATGTAACCCTGCTTTAAACCGGTTGGCGGATGTACCCAAAAACCACAACTGGGTACATCCCAAAATATTAGAAACAACACTTTAGTTATGCCTGAGCTCAAACATACCAATATTCCTTTTCATATTAGATTAGATAATTATAATAAGACTCGTAAAAAAATTTTTGCTAGTATAGATAGTTTTATATTTAAGCCTAAGCGTTCTACTAAACGCTTAAGAAAGTTTTGGAAAGCAATCATTAACCATCGGAAGAATATAGTATCATCGGTTTTGCTAAATAACGATGATAGGCTCTACGCCGATGTAAAAATTTTAGGTAATAGCTATATAGCGTTGCTAGACTCAGGAGCGACAATAAGCTGTGTTGGAGGAACAGCTGCTAAAGAGTTGCTAGCAGACAGCAAAGCTAAGAAGTGTTCCGGTATGATAAGTACTGCTAATGGAACACAGAGCAAAGTTGTAGGTAAAATAATCACTGAAATTTCTTTTCGGCACAAGTCTGACATTTTAGAGTTATTTATTATCCCAGATTTAAACCAACAAGTTTATCTAGGAATAGATTTTTGGAGGAAATTTGGACTGGCTGAGAAAATTTTTCCACCGTCGGCAGTGATATCTAAGCTCGATGTTGGATCATCAAATGATTGTGGTGAGGAGTCCAAATTTCACACGTTGACAGACGAGCAACAAAGACGTTTAAACGCAGTAGTAGATGTCTTCCCCTCATTTGCTAAAGAAGGATTGGGTCGTACCAATGTGATTTCACATTCAATCGAAGTTGCAGGCGCTCAGCCAGTTAAACAACGACATTGGCCCGTTTCACCAGCAATAGAGAAACTTATGTTCGCGGAGGTAGATAACATGCTAGCATTAGACGTTATTGAAGAATCTACTAGTCCCTGGAGTAGTAACTGCGTCTTAGTAAAGAAAGGTGAGAAATATCGTTTATGTTTAGACTCACGTGAAGTAAACAAGGTGACTAAGCCAGATGCATATCCGCTACCTCACATCGATGGTATATTAAGTCGTCTTCCACCAGCCAGATTTATAACAGGCTTGGACATGAAGCACGCATTTTGGCAAATACCTCTTGATGAAGCATCACGTCCATTTACAGCCTTCACAGTCCCAAATAGACCACTTCACCAATACAAAATGATGCCATTCGGTCTTTGCAATGCGGCTCAAACGCTTTGTCGACTAATGGATCGAGTTATACCAGCGCATTTACGTACTCGTGTTTTCGTATATCTAGATGATTTACTTGTCTTATCAGATGATTTTGATTCTCACGTTGTATTGTTACAAGAGATAGCTGTATGCTTGCGAAAAGCGAATTTAACTATCAACGTAGGTAAATCAAAATTTTGCATGCGAGAGATAAAATACCTTGGATTTATAATAGGACAAGGACAGCTTATGACCGATCCCGACAAGATAAATGCCATAAGAGAGTTTCCTATTCCTTCATCAGTGAAACAACTACGCAGATTTTTAGGATTATCAGGTTGGTATAGGCGCTTTGTAAATAACTTTGCCACTGTAAGTTTTCCACTGACGGAAATGTTAAAGAGTAAGAGAAATCTCGTTTGGAATGACAGCGCTACGCAAGCTTTTAATCACCTTAAAGATTGTTTAACTGCTGCACCCATTTTAATTACCCCTGACTTCACTCAACAATTTATTTTGCTTTGTGATGCTAGTAGGTATGGTATAGGTTGTGTCTTAGCCCAAGAGCGAGATGGTGTTGAGCTTCCGATAGCTTATATGTCCGAGAAATTATCAAAGGCACAAAGGAACTATTCTGTTACTGAACTAGAATGCTTGGCGGTGTTAAAAGGAATAAAGAAATTCCGACCCTTCGTAGAAGCACAAGACTTTGTGGTCATCAATGACCATGCGTCTCTCAAATTGCTTATGCGACAAAAAGATTTATCAGGGAGACTCGCCAGATGGTCTATGAAACTCCGATCTTTTACATTTACTATAAAACATAGAAGGGGATCCGAAAACGTCGTCGCGGACGCCTTGTCCCGTCAAAGTGATAACTCAATTGACGAATTCGAGCACATTAGTCCGATCGTTGACTTACAATCAGTTCATTTCAAGTCACCTGAATGTCTTAATTTGATAGAAGGAGTTAGGGCTAATAAAAACAAGTTACCCGATCTAAAACGGTGGATAATTATGTTTATAAGCGAACAGACTTTAATAGAGATATCGATCCTCAAGTAAGTAACGCTTGGAAACTTTGGGTTCCAGCTGCCTTAGTACCAGCCATATTACAAGCCGCACACGATGAAAAAACCGCAGCTCATTGTGGCATGTCTAAAACTGTGAAAAGACTGAAACGCTATTTGTTTTGGCCACGTATGGTCGGTCAAATACGCGAATATATTGCTAATTGCGAGATTTGTCGTACGACTAAAATCCCAAACACCATTTTGCGACCAGCCATGGGAAAACCTTTTACTTCGGATAGGCCATTCTAAAAATTATATATAGATTTATTAGGACCCTACCCAAGGACTAAAGAAGGCAATATTGGGGTACTTATAGTCGTTGACCACCACACGAAATTTCATTTTCTTAACCCACTTAAAAAGTTTACAGCTTCTAAGATTTGCAATTATTTAGAGACCAACATATTTTATATTTTTGGCGTTCCAGAAGTCATACTTTCTGACAACGGTTCCCAATTCCGTTCCAGTTTGTTTGAATCTCTCTTGACGCGATTTGGTATAACACATCGCAGCACGGCTATTTATTCGCCTCAAGCTAATGCTAGTGAGAGGTTAAATAGATCCGTCTTAGCATCCATACGTGCTTATATTGGTGCCGATCATACCGGCTGGGACGCTAATCTTGATGCGATAAGCAGTTCTTTAAGGGCAACATTGCATCGAAGTACTGGCTATTCGCCGTATTTTCTTGCTTTCGGCCAGAATATGGTATTGAATGGTAAGGATTACGCACTTTTAAGAAGTTTAGACTTATTGAGCGACGATACAAATTTAAGCAGGCCAGATATGTTACAGTTAGCCAGACAAAGAGCAAAAGAAAATATTAATAAAACTCACGACGACAATGCAAATAGATACAATCTTCGTAGTCGTAACGTTCAGCTCATTGTTGGAGATGAGGTATTCGCTTGTAACTTTACTCAAAGCAACGCCGGCAAGCAGTTCAGTGCGAAACTTGCACCCGTGTTTGTAGCTGCAAAAGTTGTAAAGAAACGGAGTCCCTACTATTATGAGTTATGCGACGCAAGAGGAAAGAAATTAGGAGTGTATCACTTAAAAGATATACAAATAAAGCGAAACCGTAGGTAATATCAGTTCAACTTCAGATAATGGTACCGCGAACATGTCTTGTTACATTATCTGTGCTGTAGTAGCCAAAATAAAAATATACGATCCACGCCAAACTAAATAAGCGCTCAAAACATTTACACTCAAAAGACTACCATAAACGGCGTACAGACCTCTCAGACAGCAAAACTCCCGCTCTCGTTTTCTAATCTGACTTACATCTCCCACTTACACTCATTCTAAGCCCCGTTATTCGAAATCCGAATCGAACTTAGGCTTAAGCTTCATTAGAAGAAGCGTGGGCGATCATTCGTATGGGATGATCCACACTAAGCAGACTTATAGTGCTACCTAAATACGTGAAACACGTGTATAATATTTTAAACAAAGTACAGCCACCAAACTGTCTTTTATACATATTGAACGAATTATTATAAAACCGAAAGCGGATAGGCTGCAGATAATTCAACTGGAATAGCTTTATTCGAGTGCATTAAGGTAATATAAAGTGTATGTGGTGTATTCAACCTAACCAGATTCGTTTCATAGCGCTCAATCGGCCTCTCGTGTGCGCTTGAGTGGAGTGCTTAGCAGATTTGCAGATATATTGGAACGCTTCTAAGAGTGTGCGCAGCGTAGGCGGCCAGAAGGCCAGCCAAACTACGCCAACCATTCCTTGTTCTGGCGGTGGAATTGTTAAGCAAAACTGGGATTTGTGCTTCGGAAGCCCGATGCGCACTGCGACATCCACGCGCATCGGAGCCCTAAGAACGCGAGGAGAGAAGACCGAGTTTTAAGTAACTGGACTAAGTTCCAAACACAAACCACCTCATAGGCAATAATTGTTTAGCAAGTGTGTTTTAGTGTATATAAACAATGAAGTAACAGTCTTGCGTTGATTTAACTTTCCCTTTATTCATGCCGGAGTTTGTGCTGGTGACCTAAGATTTCTTACACGCTTACGTAAATTTTAAGGTTACAATTTCTGCGAATTATCTTGAGTTAAAATACCTGCATAAATGGGCGTCTAAAGTTAAGATTTATATTTTTTTTCTTTTCATCTTATATGTAAGATTTTAAAGAGATGAGATAGTGATAACTTACAACAATTATTAGAACTATGAGCGTGGTAGCCAATGCGAATTTATAACAAGCTATGTATATATTTAATTTCTAAAGTCAATCTTATTTAGCAGTTTATAACAAACAAAAAGAAAAGAGAAACAACACATCAACTCGACTTGGGCCCAAGGAACGACGATGGAACGTTAACAAACATTTCTTCTTTGTTTTGTGAGTAGCATTTAACTGGAACAAAGTAAGTCCAAACAAATACATGCTTGACATATATATATTAATATAGATATATATATTATTTTAATTTCGCTATGGCTTCACCTACATATTGGTTAGTTAGCAACGTTGGTATTGAATTGAATTTGAATTGGATTAAATAGTTAAATATGTTAACAATATTACGAACTTTTGTACATATTAAAGAATAATATGAAGAACAGTATAATGAAATTGCCGTAACTTGATTCTATTCTGTCTGTAGTCTGAATGAACGTCGCAAAATAACTTGAAGGATTTAAGCCTTCAAAAATGGGACAACGTAAACATGAAGCGATTGTCATGGTCGGGTGGGTGAAGAAGAGGGAGGACCAACAGCTCTTTCTCTCTCTCTCAGTCTATTTAACAATTTCTGATAAATCCTTTTGGAGTACCGGCTCTATACCTTCCCCGTCATAAATTTTAGTTCTTTAATTTTCAGTCCGTGCATTATAATTTAATTGTGTCAGCGTAACCAGTGCAGTTGGGTAAGAAAGAACCCCGGCCAATCCGACGAGCTAAATCCGAGCATACCAAGAATGCACACCCTCGAGCCCACTGTCACACGATTTCATCTTGGTTGACTATAATATATATATGGTTTTCTGTACACTACAATAGCCACCATACAAATTGAAAATATCGTACTAACCAAAAAAAAAAAAATATAAATAAAAATTAATCCTTGTGTTAAGAGTATCATTGTCTTGGCATAGCCAAAATTAACTATGCGGCAATGTTTTTAGCATATGTATGGAACAAACAGTTGAAAGTTTCTGGTCATAATTAAAAACTTAGTCGATTTTAACGTGCTTTTATAAACTTTAGACTCCAGATTGATAATATAACATAACATATTGATCATCTATGAAATATTTCATTAAGATTGGTTAAGAAACACGAAAGATTCCATATGTTTTAATTTACTTAAGTAAACTAAAGCATTGTCTGAACGCACGTCCACACTTTTAGATTGTACCATTTCAATAACTAGCGATCAACGACCACAGTGAAAACAACATTTTCGGCAAACTTCACAACAGATTCTTATAAAATCATAAGGCGACTTGAGATTGCGCTCAATCAAACGAAAAACAAAGAATTTGTTTTATTGTCGTCAATAATAAATGTTAAATTCCTACTCTTTCAAATATATAATTTTTAACTTAAGTCTGGTAAGAAAAATAAGCATTTTTTGTAAAGCATTTTTCGACTTTCTCAACATTGTTGTAAAGTCAGCAAGCTTACCCCACCACTATATTATATTATCCAAGTAACAAAATCAACTGATTGCCATTTCCACGCCCACATCGACCGCCACCAGAAACGCTTAGAGTCTTGCGTGCGTGTTTGAATGCCAAGCCCTCTTCGCCTCCTGCCAACAAGTTAATTTTCTGCTCCTGCCACAACTTGAGTTAATTTAATAAATCTTGAACAACTGAATAAGCTTTAAATTAATGACCCTGTAAATATCATATAAATTATTTCGTTATCTCAAGCATTCGCTCGGCAACACAACGCATCGCAGCGAAAGTGGAGCTGCTTCTCAGTTTTTCAGTTCCCCCATTCCAAGAGTTTATCGAGCCACACAGCTCGCAGCTGGCACAGTTAATGTGCTACGTGTGGCACATAATGCCGACATATGTTTGCCATATGCCACACCCACCGCCATTCGAAATGATTTCTCATTTTCAATACCGGGCGCCAGCACAATCATATTTTTCTGCTCGTACCAAAATCAAATTTGTATCAATTACAATTGCATTAACATATCATTTGTGAGCCTCTCGAGTTTCACAGCAGCGGTAGCATCATCACGCGGAAGCAGCTGCCGCAAACTCAAAATGGATGTTTAAATGCTGCTGCTAAGGAAAGTTGGTTACAATTAAAGACTTACATGTTTAAAGAGTATAAAAGGCAGTTCAATAACTGAATATTATGGTATACTAAAAAATATTTATTATAATTATAAAGAAATATGATGTTAATCTGCGGTTAAACGATAAACGCAATGAAAAAGCCAAACCGAATTTAACAAGTTTTAGTTCGGTTTACATTCGAGTTCGCTTTAAAACTTCAAACCACTTTTGTTCTTTGTTTGGTTGAAAAGGTCCAAAGCCTTACTTTTCCCCCTGCTCTGAAGAGAAGTCTGTTTTCTTGTTAAACATGATACTAAGCTATTTGAGTACAATAAAAGTAAAACCTTAACCAACCAATGTCATGAACAATCTTATAAAATGTACAAATTTAATTTAAGAGTCACTTTAGCTTGATTAAATTATAATTTATTATTTGCTTAAATCGCAGCTATAATATTTATAATTTCTTCGATATTCTATAATCAAATTAAGCTTGGTTCAAACCTTTGCGTCAGTTCATAAGCACACACATAATTGCGGTTTTCAATCAGAGCTCGTATCATGAACTCAGGACACAATGTCAATGCTTTAACAAATTAACAAATTTAACCTTTGGGATATTTGCGAAAACTTCGCACCAGCTGCGGCACAATATCAACAAAAGGGTCGACGCGTATGAAAATTGTGTGTGTGCATGTATGCGTGTGTGTATTTGTGTTTGTGGGTTTGCATAGTGGAAAGACCCAAGTAGATTGCTAACCAAACAAGGGCTGCATAGTTGCCATTGTAGTTAGCTAGCGTCGTCTTGGCCTTGCCCAGGTCGGAAGCCAAGCCAAGTGTGGCCCGAGTTGATGATGATGATACTAATGATGATGGGAATGATAATGATGCTATGGCCCAATTTCCATATGCGCCAGACCGACGGTTTTTGGAGCTTAACTTGCTAAATTTGTGAGAAGTTTGCGGGCCAAGTTGGCATAACAGCCAAGTCAAACAAACGAAAGCTAGCGAGAATAGAAGACCACATACCAACATAACTACCATACACCTACAGATTCCTAGCGATTGCAATAAGAGAATCCAAGACCCCAAATCCCAACTCTTAATTCTTGGCGCATCGCCGTGCTGCGGTTTCGGGCTAAATATAGACAAAACTTGGCTACCGCAACTGCAGGCGCGGCCAGCAGCTAATAATATTGAATGAAATTGAATTTGCGCCGTAAGATTGTTGTACAATTATTAAACATGGCTCTGGAAATTGGCCGGATTTGGCTTGGGTTTTGTGTTTTTGGCAACAATTTCGCCTGTGGCCGTTTGCCAAGATTCCACTTCAGCCGCATACGTACATAATTCAATTAAGTTCTTTGCCACAAAATTATCAGCACACGGAAATGTGCCAAATTGTAATAGTTATTGTGCAGCAATGGCAAACTGTCGAGGTTATGGCATTACTTCAAGCCATCTAATTTTGGTCGGTGCGGTACATAGTATACATGCAATAATTGCAACATTACGTCGATACAAGGTATGTGGCAAGATGCTCTTAGATTGGGTTAAGTTTATCTCTCAAGCAGTTATTCTAAAAAATTATAAATTTAAGTTTTTAGGAAATCAATGATGAACGCAATCGTTTTTTTGATATGATAATTCAATTCCAACCGTATTTTATTAGATTTATTTATTTAACCAAAACAAAACAATTTTTCAGTCTAAATATTCTAAATATTTATAAAGTTGTGTGTTAAAATGGAAAGAAGTCATTTTTATGAAGCAAATTTTCGTTTTCGTTTGACTCTGCTACTATATTTTACTATAAAATTACTAATTTAAACAGTTTATCCTTTTTCATATGCATATTCTGGCAAACATAAATAAAAGCAAAAGAATAGAGAAAGTCTGCAGTGCTGCTTTAAATTGAATTCGAAGAAGTGCGGGGATAGACGTGAAGGTTAGTGTGGATTCGAGATGTGGGTGACAAGGAAGGCCACAGGACTCGCCTCAATGTTAATATCCAGCTATAAGTCCGCAAATCAAATGCAATCAATTCAAATTTCACACTTCAATATTCATTAGAAATTTATTTTGCATTTCACGACAGCTTTACCAATAGAAACTATGGCTCTCAATTCAACTGCAGCGTCAGCAGCGTAGCTCAGGATGTGCACAAGCACAAGGTTGGCGCAAGGGGGAGTTGGTTGTAAGTTGGACAGCCTGGCAAGGATCCAGCAAAACGTTTTTGAAATTCTCAATGCAGCACAAACTGAACAAACCAAAATAAAAAATCGCAAATTTTGCGCAAAATTAGCTGCCAATTGTTTTCAATACCGCCAACAACTTTTGCGCTGATAAATTGCAAACGGAAATTGTGCAAAACCAAGCAAGAAATTTCAAATTGTTTGACGGCAACAGCAGCTGCAGCTTCAGCTTGCAACACAACTTTAAATCATCCACAATTTATAACAATTAAAGAGACCTAAGCAGCTGCTTTAGCAATAGCCAACTGCGCCACACGCGGCGTATGCGCTATAGTAAAATTTAAAAAAAACAAGTAAGAAGGCTCTAGTCGGGAGAGCCCGACTAGAAGATACCCTGAACCCTGTTGCAATAAATATATTTAATTTATATAAGACTTTGGTATACTGGCTTAGCTTCCATCGATTAAGTTCAATATCTCCGGTGTTTCTTAACCGATTTGGACGAAATTTTCAGAAAATTTCTATCATTATCCATTACTTCAACCCTCATTTTAGATTTTCCAAATTCGATATTTATGTTATCGATATTATGTGTATATCGGAAACCAGAATAGTTATCGATAATTTGAAGCAAACTTGTTCTGCTCATGGTATAGGAGAACTTAAATACAAAATCAGACGTCTCTAGCTCTTGTAGTCTCTGAGATCCACGCGTTCATACAGACGGACAGACGGACATGGCTATATCGTCTCGGCTGTTGATGCTATCAAGAATATATACTTTATAGGTCGGAGATGCTTCTGCCTGTTACATACTTTGCACAAAACCATTATACCCTTATTTACCCATTTTATGGGCTAAGGGTATAAAAAACTGGCTAATGGCAAAAGGTGTAGGAATATCTGTATGTATGTATGTGAAACTTTTTTTTTTCTAAGTGTGAGTGTGTTTGTGTTGTGCACATAACTTAATTATGCAGAAGTGTAAACGTAGCCAGCAGCATAGGACACATAGGGGTCCCCTTCCCCACCACCCATTTGATCCCCTTTAGTGTGTCTCTCTATGCAGCTGGCAGACAATGCTCCGCTTGAAGTCTTTTCATAAGCTCAAAGTTCATAATAGGATTTAGTTAGTGTAGCTCGTTGCTTCTCATCATGATGATGATGCATGTGCTATGGCCAACCTTCTTCTGTTTGCTGTCGCTGTTGATGATGTTGTTGTTGCTGTATTATACTTTTTTATAACAGTTCGCACAGTGTAAAAAGTATAAATTTAGCACTAGTCATATCTTTAAATCAAAATATTTATTTTTATAAATTCTGTTTAGCATTTATTAGTAATATACTTAAAGAAATTTTATATTTTTCATAAATATATTCAATTTTTTTTCATTTCTATAAATGGTAAATACAATACATGAACAGATCATAATTCAAGAATTCATGTAATATTAATATAATAATTTTTTATTGGTTTCTAGACAAAAATAAAACCAAATTGTTATTTTAAATTAAGTATTGTAGATTGCATTATAAAAATTATAAACGGAAGTTTAATTCATAAAGAAATTCTTAAGTTTTTATTTGATAAACTTATATGTATAAAGTTTCTAGCTACGTGGAGGTCAGGATTGCCAACGAGTTTCTAAGAAGACCATTGCATATACCCACATATATAAGAAATATTTAATACATTAACAACATTTTATTGCAGCAAGTTCCACTGTGTAACCTTTGCTTTGCTGACTTGTCTGAGTTGAAACGCCACATGTCGCCAGTGAGCCCTGCTGCGGCTGTAAAGCGACTGGTCTTGCTTTTTAGGATTTTTCTTTCTTTTTTTTCATTCTTTTATAATTTTTTATATATTTTTATTTTTTTTTTCTTTCATTTAGTGCTTTTGCTACTTTCACTGACAGATAAATTATGCACATAAGACTGCAAAATGCAGGTCGAGTCAGCAGGCAAAAAAACAATGGGCTACTAGTACTAAGGCCAGTTTTTCTTGCCAGGTTTTGGCTCTTTGTCTGTGTGCATGCATCTTATGATTATTTTATATGAATAATAGCTGGCTAAATGTTAGCATGTGCTAATGGAAATGTATGTGCCGAAGACCTGACACACACAAAACGAAGCCAAAACTAAGTACAGGACATACATTTTTAAGCAGAAAAACCCAACCTCAACGTCAGCCACAGTCAACGTATAAACTAAAATGAGGCCATTCATTTACAGCGTCATTAACATGTGGCCTTATACAGCATATAGTTTGTAAATATGTGTGTGTAAGTGAAGAGCAATTTCGAGTGACTGCGTTATGTATTGATAAACATTAAAAGCCAATCAGCGTAATGGCTTGTGATATGAAATGCCTTTTCTGCCAATGTCGTCCTCTCTTACTCCTTTTCGAAAACACACTTCATTTTCAACAGCTCATAAAATTGCAATTGACTTTGAGCTCCACGTGATTACATAGCATATATGTATGTGTTTGTATATATTTATGTGAGTGTGTTTGTCTGTGTGCTCCAAAAAACACTCTGTGCTATCTCTTTATCTGCTAGTAAAATGGTGCAGTCACATACGCGCTTAATTAAGTGTATAAATTGATATTTGGTGCAATGCAGTCGTTTCCTGATTATGTGTCGAGTTAGCTGGATTACATATAATACCTTCATATACTCGTTTTACAAGCAAACATACTACAAAAGCACAAACTTATACTTGTGTTTAGTTCCTAGCTATAATATTTTGTTAAAGCATGTGGAAAATTTAACAAGCAGTCAAATGCAAAATGCTAAGTGAGTTTCACAAAAAAAATAAAAGGTAACGATTACTTGGTAAACTATAAACAAATAAATAGGGCCATGGTTTGTATCTTTCATAGATAAAAGTATTTTATTTATTTCGACACAAATATCTACTGTTTTGAATGGCCTAAAAAGAATTATTGTTTTTAAAGTGAACAGCTTTACATGTGCAAGATCATCCACTCAAGTAATTTTTTAGAAACTCGATTTCGTTAGTCAATTATTGCCCTTATAATATGCCAATGTTTGAAGCGGATAGATGAGCTGTGAACAGTTTTTGACAGGTTTGTTGACAGATACCTACTCAATATGTATAAAAGGCATAAACTAGAATTTTCTTAATACATATTAGGAAAGTAAAAAGATAAAGGTTCAATACTTTTATCTAATCAAGTTTTAGCTCGATGCATTTCAGTTTTTAATTAAAACTCCAAATTGTTTTTATTTTCTGGATTCAACCAACTTGTGGATGAATTTATATATCCTGAAATGATTAAAATAGGAAAAACGGTTTAGTGGTGCCATTAGCATCCGAGTCGATTTGGCCGTCTGGTCTGTCCATTTGTATGAGTGCGTTGTTTGTTTCATTATATCGATACCATTTAACTGACAACAACAAAATTTAGAATAACTTGATCCTTAAATTACAGATAAAATAATGGCCATCTGTAAAATGTCATCATTATCAGCTGGGAAAAACAAAAACAATCAAAGATTAAAGTTAGTTAAAGCATTCTTAGCCGCAGAAATACTGAAAATTTCTGTATACGCGTACACACACTTTCATAAAGCTAACGAATAAGTGGGTTCAGGGTATCTCTTCATTGAGCATTCTCCACTAGAACCTATTAACTTGTTTGAATCAGGCATCTTTAAAGCGATAAAGCTCATGTTTTACTGCATACTTTTCGGCTTTCTTTCTGTCTTTCTTTTGTACTTGTGCCAACCGCTTTATCCTGCTAAAACTATTGTTTTGGTAAGTAGATAACAAAACCCAAGGATATAATATTATGTTTAGAGTTTACACAATTTTCATATAACAAAGTTCAAGATTGCACAAGCAAAAGAAATTAAGACTGCCTCAACAAATATTTCAAAAACTTCTTTATAACTCAGCCGACTTTGAAATGTAAAATGAAAACAACTTCCCTTTAAAAACTGTATGCTGCTCCCACAGCCTGATGCCCGGAAACTTGTGCAACAATACTCATTAAAGAACATATTAATTTGAGAGTGGCGTTGCAAGCATTTTGCGGTACATCAACTTTAATGGAAGTTCGTTTAAAACAATTAGAGATCTCTCAGTGGCGCACTCGAGGGAAATTATGGGAAGTACAAGTCGAAAATGAAAAACACAGCATAAGTTTGCCCAACTGGCACTAATAAGCGCTAATTTTGTTAGCCCAGAAACAGAAGCGGAAACATCAGACATCTCTGGCATGCCAAATTCGTTGACTTGGCTTGTGTGGAGACGCTGGACTTTGGAGGCGCTGCCCGAACGATTTAACAAATTCAGTGCAGCCCAGACACTAATTCCATTCATTAAAAACTTTTTATATGCCAATTTTTGCTGTTCTCTTGTTCTCTTGTCATTATGCAGTTACGCTCTAACTTTTCAAGCAGCGACATAATTCCCCTTTTTATTTTTTCATATTTTTCTTCTTTTTTTATATTTTTGTTGACGAAAACAAAGCAAACTGGCGAAAAAAATAAAAATAAAATATGATTACTTACTTTCTGCTGCTGTACATCATCAGTCACATAATGAAGTTGCAGATGGTGAAAAATGCTCGTAACTCGGTAACTTTTGAGTTTATGACTTGTCCGCGCATTAAGCGGACACAACATAGGATGCGAACGAAGCACAAGCAGCTCGCTAAAGGACGAATAAAGAAAAGAGACAAGCTAGCAAATTAATTAAATTTCCCTTTAAGCTACGTGGTATGCTAAGCATTTGAGTTCTTTCCCCCCCCCAGCTACTTGTCTTGGTCTAAAGTGTTGGTCTATTAGTGCAAATTGATTGGCGAGAGCTTGGCATAAATGTTTATGACTCATGCCCACAAGAATTGTAAGAGTAGCGACAGCGCGTCCTTAATCAATGACTGATGTCT
This sequence comes from Scaptomyza flava, assembly GCA_030179655.1. Lineage (NCBI taxonomy): Eukaryota > Metazoa > Arthropoda > Insecta > Diptera > Drosophilidae > Scaptomyza > Scaptomyza flava. Next base: position 24,727,912 of record JARNME010000029.1, on the reverse strand, counting down.
GATTTTTGAACATAATGAATGCGATTGTTTTAGCACACTTGTGCAAATTTGCATGAATTACCATGATCTCCTATATGATACAAGCTTTTGCTGCAGCTCATTGCAAATTGTGAAAACTAATTCGATACGGTCGTGTTGCGTAACATTCCAAGCGCTCATAAGTTTTAATGAATAAGAGAAGCTAAAATTTCATAGAAACCGGGATTTAATCCATTTCTTAGCCAATTTTTAAGATTCATTTTTGTGTTTGTTGAGAGATCTTTAAAAAAAAACGCTTTCAAAACTTTTTTTTAAACAGATAGTAAAGATTGGTTTAATGATAAAACCCAATTTTTAACGTAACAAGCATTCGTAGCTGGCCAAATTTATGCTTATGTAACGACAGTACTTCTAATGTTTCAAAACTGTTCAAGTATACACAGTCGAACAAACATATAATGAACATTTCTACAAAACGAATTAATATCGAGTACAATGCAATATTTCTATAGCCAATATTCCTTGATTTCCAACTTTAAATAAAAACATTAAGCATTTACACACAATATAAGCTAACCATCGTCATCGTAGTTTCTGTAGAGTGGAGACAGACAATTTTTTAGTGCTTTAACTACAACTCGAACTGTGAAAGCAACCAGTGAATGCTGGATAACGAGAAGGAAGGGGGAAAAAAGAATCGGGCAGACCACAGCGGAAATCGGCGTGTAATAAATTTAAATTTATGTTGCCATTTAAAACAGCATAAAAAATTACCATAAATTTATAACCTACGCAACCACAAAATGTGGTCAGCCGGACAATAAAACTGCGGCAGATACGAGTTGCGTGCGCAAGTAAAAAAAAGAAAACGCACCCGTTTCCAAAAAGGAACATAAATAAATCAATTTAGACATAGAACAAAAAAAAAACATGCGAAAGCTAGTCTATAAAATAGTTTGGCCATTAAATTTTCACAGACTGTCAATTCTATTGAACTTCAATATTGTGTTTTCTTTTGTTGCTTTTTGTTTTTGGGCAGGAAAATGAGAAGCGTACAAATCGAAATTAGAACAATTGAATTGTAAATATCAGAGCACAGAATAAAGAGTAGGAAAAACTGTGACAAGGCTAGCAAGAAAACGATAACGACAGCGACTTTGACCAAATTGCAAATGCTTGTCACGTATTTTACAAATTCAGTGCGACGACAACGGTACCGTGTCTTTGTAGCTTGTATCCGTAACTGTATAACCGTAAGACTTGCATACACGTATGTATCTGTAACTTAAGTTGCCCCACACATTCACACACACATACACACGAGTGAACAGAGATAGGGTAAGAAGGGTGAAGCGAAAGGTTTTCATTTTGGTTAGTATGTCGCAAGCCCCATCGATTGTTCATTGATATCTTTTGCGGCTTTTGGTCAAGGGAACTGCAACACAGCAACCGAAGCTGGCACGGCATTAGTATGTAGACCATGTACTTATGTGTGGCAGTTTGAGCCATCGAGCATTTGGCTATGACATTTTGGTGCCCGTAAAACAAGCCAAAATAATAGGTGGACTGCAGCTTTAAAAATGCCTTCGACAAATGCAGTTAACCAAGAGTTGCACTAACAAGCAGCGCAACTAACAAGGGAACAAACAGAATAAAAGTTTTTGATTTATTTTAGTTTGTGCGTAAAATATTAATTCGAAACAATGTTGGACAAAGAAACAGTATTAAAGTTATTCCAAATTATATCTCAGCTTTATCTAAATTCAAATTACTTTGTTGTTGGTAGTTCAATGAAATTTGACTATCCGTTGCATAAAAACTGCTCGTAGATATTTATTAAAACTTTACGAATGAAAGTTACTTATATATATTTTGCGATTAGATTCATTTGATTTTGATGCTGCAACTAATTGTCTCTGTTCAATTGACCCAAAACTATTTACACGATTGTGTGTTGTCATTGTCAGCTTGAAAAGTTGTCGTTGGTATACCTAAAACTTATTCTTGCAGAGCAGAAACTTTAAAATATAAGCAAATAAAAACGGCCAAGCACTTTTTCACAACACAACACTTATGTACATACAACACCGGCAAACAATAATAATGAAAGCTTGAAACAAATGCGCATTTTTAAACGGAAGAGTGTTTCAATGAATGAGCTTAAAAAGCCGATGAAAATGCCTGTTCAAGCAGTTGAATAAGTGTGCGTGCGTATTTGTTTGGCCAAATGCATTATTGAGTTAACTCATTGCAACTGCAAAAAGTTGCTTTTGGTGCGCGTTTAAACGTAATGTGCGAGTCTTAAGCTCTCCACCTGCAAATGAATTTAATGCCTTTACATGAAACACTCACAGAAGTCCACACTCACACACTCCATACCTGTTTGATGTCGAGTTCTGCTGTTAAGTGCTAAGGTGACTTAAGTTACGCAAAAGCTGTTAAGGTATTTATGGCCAGCATGAGCGTGCCAAAGCAAGGTGTGCCAAGATCCGGCACCGAGTCGAGTTATTATGTCTTTTCTGGCTGAAACGCAATCTCGGGCTCCTTGCTGCTGCTCCTGCTGCCTTCAACTGTTGATGTTTACAGTTTTTGAGCTGTGATAGTTTCCAGTTGTTTGCCAAAGTGCGCTTAGCCAACTTTAGTTCGTGGATAAACCATTAATGGAACTTTACATGAAGATTTTAGACAAAAGCATTTGGATGCGCTGAAAGATAAGACATCAAGCTTAGGATGAAGCATAATATATATAAATCCAATTAATGATTATAAACTAAGTTAAATTTCAGTTTTGCTCAGTTAATGAATTAATTAATTATCATTTAAGCATTATCTTACAGACGTCTCATAAACAAATAATATTATTGAGAAACTTATCATTCCATTCCATTATGTTTATTTATGTATTAGTAAGCTTCATTTTGTAAATAAAATAATTTGATGTCATAAAGAATTTATTTAAAATCCTCATAGAACAAGGCATTGAAATAAATTAAGTCTACTGTATTCAAAAGTCGATATTAAAGACTAATGAATTAATTTATTTTACATTTTGTCGCGAAATAACTATTTTTCTATACTGCGTTTTTTTTTTTGTCGGCAGCTGCTGTAGTTTGATAAGTTGGCCAAGTTTTGTGACTTTTTGGCTCGCACCAAGTTTCTGTCTTGGCAAATTTCTATAAATGCCCACAAAATTGACCTGTGGCCGGCCGACGTCTCCCCGGCAATTATAACAAATTATCAACTCGCTCACACGAATGGCATCACACACAAACACACAGCCTCCGTTTAGACACACACACAAACACACACATGCACATACTAGCTAGACAGAAATAAATTATTCATAACTTGAACTGTGTTTTGCACGCCTAAGTTGCCTCAGGCTAAAACTGGAGGGTTGAGGACTGTGTCTGAAGGCCTGCTTCGTCAGTGTCTCCATTTCCATTTCCATGACATTGTCTTTGTCTATGAGGAAATCGACTACTGCTGCTGCTGCTGACTCCGCTGGCTGGATTGGTTGTCCGGGCAGTGGACTGCGAACAGAGCAGACTGTGCACCTGGCCTGTGGCTTACACCAACAGCTTCAGTTTTATGTCTTTCAAATGTCAAGCCCAGTGACCTGCGGCCAAAACGCTTTCCACCTAAGTTTTGAGTTCAGCTCAGCTTACTTTAAAGCAAAATGGTAAAATTAAAGCATTTTATTTTCATTCCGTTCGTTATGAACTCGTCGTAAGCGGCGCTGTTAAGAAGCGAGCCGTTTAATTTGTAGATCTGTCTTCACTCATTGGGACGTTGAGGTGCGAGCTGCGGCGGTGTCAGTGCCAATTTAATCTTCGAGACGTGGCTTAAGCTCGATGTGTGAGTTTTTTTGTTTTTTTTTTTTTGCATCGGAGCCAAGTTAAGTTAAGTTAACTTACCTGGTCGATTTATAGATTCAGGTTGTCGCAGTAGATTTATTAGAACGGGCATGTGATCCGAATGGCCCTCGGAAATTTTTTTTGGTAACTGCAAAGTCAATCAAATCGGATATTTTTTGGGGATCTGTAGGCCAGTATGTTGGTCTGCCAGGAAAAACGTGGTCTAGCTTGTTTTTTGCTTTTATAATCGCAACATAGAGCTGCTTTCCATTTGGAGTCACGAGACGAGGTCCCCAGTGTGTGGGTGCTTGGCATTATAGTCTCCTGCTGCTGTAAAGCGTTCTGCTGGTGAGTTAAAGAAATCCTTAAATTGGTCTTCAGATATCGAATAACTCGGGAGGCAGTATACAGCGGTGGTGACCATTATCCAAATGTATTTTTAAAGATGTTGCCTGTAGAAAGTTTTCAGCAAACTATTTTTATGGCAGTGACGCTTGAGACGACTTCTGACCATCGTTTGTCATCGAGTACCAATGGGGTGATTTGTACCGTAGAATAAGTTTCCCTAATATTAAGGTGTGTTTCGGAAAATAGCATTAGTCGAGAAGGAATTGAGCTAACTACAGTTTATGCTGTGAAACGCCATTAGCCTTCAACGTAGATAATCGTAGCGAAGACACTGAATATTTTGACTGTTGTGATAAAAGCATTTGTACCAAAAGCTTTTGATTACGGATTAAATCTTGCATAGATATCTGCATGAATGACGTAAACTCCATCGTGCTCTGCTGCAGGGTACTTATTAGTGCTTCGAAGCAGCTTTGTTTCTGCTCCGGTGGCTTGGTGTTCTGTGTAGCGTTTGTGCTCACTTGTTTTGCTTGTGAAACTGGTGTGTTAGAGGCATGAAGAGGCACTCCAGATCTTAAAGCGCTAGATTAAGTAGCGTTTCAGTTGCTAACTCGGAGCCAAATGAGGATCTGGCTGCAGCCGAAAAGAAAACGTCTGAGTTTTATTTCGAATATGTGAATTTAATCGGTGCTTTTTGTGAGCGTACAGTGCCAACGCGTTGATGGCTGACTTAATATGTGGCTTATAGTTTTTTAAGGAAAGTCAACTTGATCTTTTCATTGCTTAAAACGTAGACTTATTTTCTAACACAGATTTGCACACAACCATTGTACAAGGTATAAAAACAATAATTGAGTGAATTTAAAATTATATTAATATGTAATTGAAACGTATGATTTCAAGTGGTCTGTCGTATATGTTTTGCGTTTATATCAACGTTATCTTATTTGAGCATTTAATTTGATTTTGTAAGTGCTTAGAGTTATTTTAAGTTTATTTATTAAGTTTCTTATACATTTTGTTTTTTGCCTGTGTCCACGTGGCGTATGCCTAATTTGGCGCAATGCCCATTCGCCATCTTTATTATGTGGCAAACCAGCGCATGGCGGCAGTCATCCATTGTTACCAATAACTCATTCACATTCCAGTTGCAGCAAATATGCAGCGCTTCAAGAAATCTGCGAAATTCACCTTAACATTCTCTCTATCTCTCTCCCTCTCTCTTTGTCTATCGCCATGCTTGCTGTGCACTGGCGGCCACTTGCCCCCGGAATTGAACGCGAGGATTGTGCGAAATATGTACGAAAATATTTACTTAATTACACGGTATGGTTTCCAATTCGCGAATGCACGTTGCATACTCGCTCGTTCGCTGATTATGTGCCATGTCCTGCATAATTTAGCATTGATTCCGTTATGCCAGCAGTACATTGACACTATGGAATTAAAAAAAGAAAAACATGCTCATGTTATGGATGCAGATGCAGCATTCGAGCCCCGCATAAAAGTGTTGTCTTGCTCAGTTATTCTTATAAATAATCGTGGTTACACCACCTATTGCATAATATTTTTTTTCTGTAATTTAAAAAAATTACGTTATTTTTTAACAAATTCATTTGTTCAGTTTTTAGACGCGATTTATTGTTAAACAGATATTTAAGATAAAATAACGATTTTAAACAAATGAACAGTCATTTTTCGAGACATAATTAAAATCAGAAATTCATTTAAACAAAAACCTAAGTTTACTTTCTTTGTAGTTGTCATGTATGAAAATAGTTTAACTGACGTTGTGTAAACTGAGTTGCGACCGTTTCAGTGTCATTGTAAGGCCAGAAATGGAAAAGAGTCGCTCACTTGGTGTGCTCGTTGACGGAAAACTTTGATACTTAACTTTAGTAACTAAAGGCATTACATATGCCTTTTCCTTTCAAAAAGATAATACGTCTTGGCATGACGACAAATTCAAATGTAAATGGCATACAGCTTCAAAATTGTTAGTTTTCGAATGTCGTTGAGCAAGCTTAAATAACTTGTTTAACTATCGCTAAAACTTCGCTAAAACTATCGTGCAAAACTCTATCCTGTTGTATTTCTCCAATAAGCTCTGTATACATCTTGAACAATAAATCAGATTTTTAAACTTTTTTTTTTTATTTAATCAAACAAACAATCCACTGAGCTGACTCGTAGATCTAATAAGGATGCGCAAACTAGTAGATCGGAAACTGGGAATCTTTAACTCAATTGAAGCTTTGTATTATTTTTACTTAAGGCTAATTGATGGATGCGAATCTTCAGACAGGGTATTAACTTATTCTTAAGAGAAACATTTCTCTTGCCCACCAAACTACTTTTGCAAGGAACATCATCTAACGGTACATAATCATCATCATAGTTAACCCAATCAGGATCTTCGGATGCAAACAGTTCTTCTAAATTGTCGATATTTGACAAAACTTCGTTTTGACGTGAGTCAGCTTGACATCTCAAGACATGTTCCTTAAATCATAAAGCACTAGCAATATTTTGGCATATAAAAATAAAATTTTTAATTTCCGACATGATATTGTGTAGTCCATGGTCAAGGTCTAAATGGTATTGCAGCCTTTTTGATTAGGACAAAATTAGATCCCATTTGCAAATCATACATTTGAGTTGGCTCGTCGAGTTCTGTTAAAATACTACTTTGCCGAGTGAGATTTTGATCAGTATTTTGTTTCCAGATTTACATAAATGATTCATCTCAAATTTGATAGAAAATGGAAAGTTAATGCAATAAAGCTTCTTCTTCTGCAGTTATCCGTCCACAGATCTAAGGTTACGTCGTTGAGCCGTAATTTACGTGATTTAGCGGCGGCGCGACAGAAAATGTCTAAATTTCTAATATATTTACCCTTACATACTTATAAGTTCCTATGGACTCTCAACACGTCTTCTACGTTGCCTCGTATTTGTAAATTTGAAAATATTTCCTTTGTCCCCTAGATTGCTTAATTCATTCATACAGCTGTGAAAATAATAACAGCACCACCAAGCAACTTTTTCTTAAACGCTAAAAAGTGAGTGTTTTCATTATAATGTTTAGAGCTACCCTAAGCATAGATTATAAGTAACTAATTAATTTTCATTATCTCGGTCCTTTTCAACTTTACAGTGCATTTTACCAACAATTACCCTGAAGTATTTCATTCTAAATGGTTAAAACATAATGAAAACATATATTTTTAATGGTATCAATCAAAAGTATACTCTTCGTTAAGGGGAAAATCTAGGCATTATCAATAAAACAATCAATTGAAAAAAAAATTAGAACTTCATGTTTGTTTTTTGGCCTGTAAGAAAAAGTTGTTTGTTCATGCTATTATTATGATTTTCGCAGCTGTATTAGTAAATGTATGGAGGCTCGGATTAAAGTCTCGAATTTGAGCATATTCTTCTTAAAGTGTGCCGAATATTATAGAGAGCTTAAGTAAATGCTGTTTATAACAGGCACATTCATCTCAAATCTAAACGTCGTAGCTGAGTTAAGCGCTTCATAAACTCGTCGCTGATTTAATAATATTAAGTTGAACGTCATAAAATGCTTGCGTTAATGTTGTTCAGTTAACATTTTTATGCTTGGTCCATAAGACTCAAGTGGCAAACTGGCAAAATTACTGCAAACGAGCCAACAAAACATGGAAAGAGAAAGCGAGTGAAAAGTAAGAGAAACGGGCGGATGGAGCTGTGAGTTTTTGAGACCGTTTTGTGAGCTGACAAACGTTGCTCTATAAAGAGTCTGACATCTGTTGTTTGCAACATAATAATCATTATAATTTATTTTAAAATGCAATTTACGCGACAACGAATCGCTGTTGTGTCGCAGTTGAACGAGTTGATGTTTTGCATGCTAAGCAGTAGCAGCAGCAGCAGCAGCAGCAGCAGGACATTTGAGCCATGAGCTGCTTGCTGGCTGGCTGACTGTTTTATAGTGTTTGAGTTAATTAGCGCTGATTTTGTAGTCTTTGTGTATTCGCATTGCGTTGATTACAACTGCAAAATAAATACGATGACTAGTATTTATTTATTACCAAAACAGGTCACGTCACAGAGCGTACAAATAAAAATCGACACCGTAACCGAAACGGTTACTGATACAGGAATCCACTAAAATGTACGCCCCAAATTTGTTCGTTGCTCGTTGCTCAATTCTCGTTTCTTGTTTCTCGTCCTGTGCTGCCCATTTACAATTAGGCCTCGTTGTCGTTTGTGTTGTTGCAAAACCAAAAAAAGGTAAATAACAGGAAACATTTTACACTAATTAGCGGCGCACGCAAATGGGCGTTGATTGAGACAGAGAGAAAGGTGGTGTGGTGGTATGTTTGAGGGGGGGGGGGGGGGGAGGCAGTCGGTTATTGTCGTAGCACTTGATTGTAAAAGTCACTGCCATAAGCCTAATTATGTTGTACGAGTTGTCGTCGGAGTTGTTTTGCTCAAAACCTCATTTTATGCGGTAAGGTACGGTAGGCGAAGGGAAGAGCGATTCGAATGCGGTCTTTCGTGAAAAGCAGGCAGGGAAGGGAGGGAATCTTCTAAATTGGCATTTATTAGACTTTTAGTCGGATTAGCTTAAGTGGATTAATTTAGTGGAATATAAGTGGAATTTATGGAATTTTCGCTCAGCTTTGTGGGCTTAAAAATTTTTAGCGTTTTTAAATCTTACAAAACTATAAATTAATTGTGGACAACAAGCGACACTATTTATATATTTTTGCAGATACATATGTGGCTTTGTGAACGTAAAAAGTTAAGTTAAGAAGCTTAAAAATTTAATATACATGTAAGATAAGTTGAAATTAATTCAATAAAAAATCCTTCAAAAGAAAATGAACTTACTAAAAACACCTAAATGAATAACCGCAACAAAAATCAAACAACATTATAAATAATCAAATCAAACCCCAAATAATTTCCGCAAAAACTAAATATGTTTAAAATAAATCAAACATTGTGCCAAATTGTCGACCACAAAGCATGCGAATTCAGTTTCTCTCTGTCTGTCTGCAATCCAACAACAGCGTTCAGAAATGTTCAAAACAAATTGTAATTAAATTGACAGTCGTCGTTGCTGTCAATCGATCGCTCAAATCCCCTACCCTTCTCTATGATGTTCATTGCAGCGTGCCACAAAATGATTTGCGCGTTAATTATGGGAAATGGCCCAAACAACAGCCAGCAGACGGCCATTGGCCATTTGCCGCTCACTGACAAAACTCAAATGACAGAAATCAATGACAGCGTGCCGCGCATTGTGGTCTCTAGGCCATTAGAGCAATGCCTTTTCCTGCTTCAGCTGCAGCGATTAAACATTATATAGATGTATATAAAATTGTGTCAAACTGGCCACAGTGTGGCTCTCTAAAACTCTGACCTGTGACCCAAATGACATTGCTTTGTGTTAGATGTTTATCTTTCGGCCAAGCTGCTACTATAATGTTCAATGAGTAAAAACGGGTTGAAGCTTTGAAGAGATGTACTTTTGGACACTCGACTTAAAGTAAGCACTCAAAATAAGATTTTAAACTACACCAATAAGTAATACATAATTGAATTTATTACATTTTAAACATATATTTATTAGACTTCAGAAAAACATACAATTGCTCTGTCGTATTAGGAATTAAAACCAGATACCTAAATTATCATAAGTTAACTATAAAAATTGGCAAAATAACTTTTTGTATCGAAACGTATCCCAAATTTTGACATCAAAAGTCAATGATAACAAAACACTTGGGTTTTAGTTTGAATGGAAGAAATAAAAATCATGAACAAACCTAATTTTGGAATTTTATGCTTTTCTTATAATATAAAAAAAAAAATAATAATAAAATTATATAAAATAAAAACGTAGAAAATCAGAAATTTTAAAATCATAGCTAAAATACAGAAAGTGTATAGTTTGAAAATTTAAATCCATTATAACTGTATCAATATTATAATTATTTACTTCAATTAAGAGTAATATTACAAAAAATTCTTACTAGCTTGTTAACTACTTTTCCTTGCGCTTATATCAAGTTTAAGAAGCTTAGAAGTTTATTCAGGAAAAAAAACATAAGAAAATGTGTTTATACTCGATACCGAAGGTAAAGAGTATATTGGGTTTGTGCAATGTCCGTCATGGTGTCCGTCCGTCCGTCCGTCTGTATGTTCGCAACTTTTTTTCACACCCTTCAATCTAGAGACTTGAAACTTTCCAATTCTCTTTATCTATGGGATAGTAAATTAAAGTGTCAAGATGAGGGTTTTACGATAACTGGGGGGCTGGCAAATCGATAAATTCGATAACTCAAAACCGATAAATCCACATATTTCGCACATTCTTACAGCTAGAACTACCAAATTTGGAGGGAAGATAGCTAATAGCAACCCCAAAATAACTGCATCAAAAATTTTGGAGCCACGCCCACCCATTCCGCCCCCAGCCCCCCGCAATTTAAAGTCAAAAAAGCCTGTAGCTCCTACAGTTTTTGAGCTAGAGCCACCAAATTTGGTGCCAAGATACCTGGTAACGACCCCCAAAAAACTGCATCAAAGTTTTGGAGCCACGCCTACCGATACCGCCCCCAGCCCCCCTTTCTCCACCTGATACAAACTTTGAGCTAGAGTCACCAAATTTGGTGTGAAGGTAGCAATTGACATTCCACAAAGATCATCATCAAAAATTTGGATGCCCGCCCACCCATACCGCCCCAGCACCCCTTTCCCCACCGTTAACAAACTTTGAGCTAGAGTCACCAAATTTGCAACGAAGACAGCAGGTGGCATCCCCATCTGCATCGGAGAATCTTTAAGGCAGCGTACACCCCTGCCGCATCCGTACCCCTTTGCAATCAGGCCTGTTTTTACCGGTTTTAATACTGGTATCGAGTATACCGCAGTCGGTTGCGTCCGACTGCAACGTTTCCACTTGTTATGTTATATTTTTATGATGTTTTTGATTATGAACATTTCCAATTGTTAAGACAAAAATTCTAATGTCAAACGAATGAATTTGGAATTTTTGTTGGATATTTCATGTAAACTTTAAACACAAATTACCTAAATCTCAGGTCATTCGGACTTTAAATCACTTATATATTTCCCAGATCACTGATTGTTTCCTTTTCATTTTTCTTACTTAAAAATTTGAGCATGTTTTTCTCGGAACGACTTTTTATAAGTATCCAAGATATCTTTGAAGCGGTAATGACGAGAAGCTTATATTTTTTATTTATTGGCTGATTTAACATATATTTTTTCCAAATCCAAAATTATTTTAACATGACAAAGTCATTAACTTTTTAACTTACAATTTTGAACAACCTTTTGTAATTCCGTTGATTTTGCAGCGATTTATCGTGTATGAAACTGAATGCCTTATGTGAAATCGTTATCACTATTTGACGAATTTTTTAACAAAATGATTTTATACGTGATTTTATTAATATGAGTTGTAGGATATCTTTTATAGTCGCCTCAACATACATTTTCAGGAACTGATTTTTTTCAAGCCGTAAGACCAAAACCATAAAATATTGTATTAAATCAAATTCATATATACATATGTTTGTACATCCATTCAGTATTATCTGTACGAATTAATGTCTTCGTATCAGTAGAGTTATTCGAGTCTCTTTTTGTTCGCATATACTATGAACATAACTAGAAATTAAGTTTCATTACTGCCTTAAATTGTTGAAGTCGAAATTCAGGAGTTGCACTCATTTCGTTTTATATCTGCCCATCAGACTATACAGAAAATGTCTGTCTGTCTGAATGTCCGAGTGACCCTCGACGCAGTCGGGCAATTTAACTAAAATAATCCCCATTGCATAATTTCATAGAGCAGCTCAACAGAGCAATTGCGAGGGCATACAGTGAGCAGGCCAGGCCTATGAGCGACTCTACACAGACATAAACATATTTTACGAGAGTCATATGCGGAGGATGCGAGTGGTTGGTGTTTGTGTTGTTGTTGGTGTTGGCTTTGCATTTCATCCCAAAAACCGCCTAGCAGTTAAACTGGCCCAGCTGCTGCCCAAGAGCCTTACTAGCTGCCACTTTGGACTGTCATCATGCGTCGGTTTGAGCAGCTGTTGCTCTTGCTCTCTCTCTCTCTCTCTCTCTCTCTCTATCTTTCTTTCTAATTTTTCGTCTAGCACACTCTCTTCTTCGTTCATATTCTAGATGCGGAAAACTTTATTACCACACGACCTCGAAAAACTGTAAAACGCTGCTGTCATTTCAAATTTATGTGACTTTTGTGAGCAACACACACACACACATACATACATATGTTCATACATAGAGACCATTTCGGGGCCTATATGGCTGCTCTAGTTTGCACTTTTGCCAGTTTATGATATGGCAATAGCGCAAATACTTTGCTAATTTTTCCGTTTCGGAAATTAGAGCATAAAGTTCGCTCTGAAAACTTGCGACCCAAAGCAGTAGAAGAAGAAGACGCAGACGCAAACCCAAAAGCAGAAGTTGAAATGCAAGTAACAGTACAAATGCCATCAGCCCTACCACCCCGAAAACCACGCACTTAACACTTTCGCATAAGAATCCCAGCTGTACCAAAAAAGAAACAACATCAACAACAAAAACAGCTGCAACAACCGCAACAAAAATATATTTGATTTTGGCAAAGTTTTCTGTGTTGTATACCCTATAAAAAAAAAAAAAAACACGCAGAGTTTATTATGTCAGCAGTATCTTAGCTTTAAACTTATTTAAGAAGTGTATCAATCATTGTTGGAAAAAATATTTGGTTACTTGAGTTTTACTAAATAATCGTAGACTTAATGAAAGTATGGAATAAATACATAATTTTAATAAATTAAAATTCATAAGTGAAAAAAATTTCCTTATATTATTTATATAAATATAAATGTTTTAGACTCCTACCTTTGCCAGTTTAGCTCTTCAAGTTTTCTTTATTATTACTAGATCGAGGCTAAGTTAAAATTAAAAATTGGATAACATAACCAGTTGTCTGTTATAAAAACAGACAGAAGAAGTTTACAAACCTTAGGGCTTTGCGAAATAAGTAAAATACTAATTCCATTGCTTATCGGCTTAAGGCAAAAATAAAAATATTATAGTTTTACTCAGTTTCGCAATTAAATGTGTGTGCATTTTATTTATATTATCTCAAAGTCTAGCACTCACGAATATAATGCAATTCGCACTTATTTGGTTTATTATTAACACCCACACATGCACACTAACGGGTGTTGTAAAGTTTTTCTCTTTTGGGTTATTGTTGCCCTGCTACCAAATCCAGTTCTTACTGCTTCCTACCACCGCCCTGCATTCGGCTGCTGCACTTTGCTCCATCTCAAAGTAAAAGTTATGAGTTTCTGGCAAAGTTTATGCATGCAGTTTGGTGTTTTTTCATGTTGTTGGTTGTTGTCTCGCAGTTGGCAGGAAGCTTTAATTACAGTTAAGCTTAAAATCATATGCAAAGTTTGCAGAGTTTACTCGTAATTGTTATAAATGTTGGGGCTGTGGCCAAAATCAAAAATTACAACTAAGCAAATCTGCTATTTTATTATATCAAGCCAATACTGTAGGCTTACTAAAAATCTGAAAGCCACGAAAATTCAGACAGAATTACAAATTAATTAAAATACTCAAGGGAAATGAGAAATCATATTACAGGTTTAATGAAAACATAAACAGAATGTTTAATCTTAAGATAATCTACAATCTGCCAATTACAATTTGTACAGCATTTAAAGCGGCCCAACAATCATCATTATGATTAAGTTGCAAGCCACTTATGACTGGATATCAGTCCAAATTTTCACTATAACGAACCTTTTTGTGTCCTCTTAAGATTCGCTTTATGGTAGTTCGATTGTATTTTAATACATTTTAAATATTTTTATTCCAACTGTATTTTATTGACACGCATAAACGTATTTTTCTGATTAAACAAAACCTTACCATAACCGAAAATGATCGGCAAAAATGTGAGAGTGTTTTTATGATACGATTCTTTACAGCCCGACGAAACAACATAGTAAATGTGCAAAGCCTGTTTTTACCACATAATATAACAACAGCAGAAAAAGCAGCAACAGCAACAAAAGTCTGGTATGCATATTACGTATACGCCGCATGCATCATGCAATATTCGCCATATGCATTGGCGGAAATTGGGATTTGTGTAACTTTATTATTTTGCGCTTACACACGTACAAATACACACGCACTCACACCCGCACAATGGGCTGCGATGCAGTGGAATTTTTTATTGACACAACGGAAACGTCCGCAGTATTTGCAAGTGGTCGCCATTTTTATGCGCCGCTTTCATTTCCGGTCAAATGGAGGGCGTGAAAAATAAATTAAAAAATTCTCACAACTCAATCAAAATGCGTAAGTCACAACAACAATAACAATATAATATATATCAGAATAACAATAACAATAATAATAAGAATAATAGGCTGCGCCTTTAGGTATGCAACAGTTTGTAGCATGGTGTTATTGGCTTTACAGGGCTACAATCGCTCACTTGGCTTAAATCAGCAACTTTTTAAAACAAACTTTTGGCATACTTTAAACTTTAAACACACTCAATTAGATAGAATAAAATGTTTAGCCAACTTTTTTTGGGAGCAGGACACAGCTTGACCCAACGGTCCAAACGGTCAAACTTTTTGACAAGCTGCAAAAATGTTAGGCAAAAGTTTCTTTCTGTTTTTTTTTTTTTTTTTTCTAACAACTTTTGGCAATTATCTTGTGAGCCACGCTTAGCTCCAAAGATACAGATACACTCTATAAAGCAGCTGTATCGGACTTGGTTAAGCTGCACTTGCAGTTTGTCAACAACGGAACTGCCGCAAGCAATTGTTGCACTACTTCTTTTTGATGAATGCCAAAACAAGTGACGTGAAACAAAACAAAAAAAGCAACTTTATGATATTATTCTAAAATAGAAACTCTGACACACTTTTCAACAAATTCCCTGCATATTTGCTTTAGTGCTTGTCTAACTGTGCCAATAATGTGGCGCACTTTTAAGCCTTTAAGTGCATTTTGGATGGGTTTTTCTAAAAGTTGCTCAAAAGCTTTTTCAAATTACAGCTGCCGAATTTTAATTTGGCTTAACTTTAACAAAAATGAAAAAGGAATATTCATCAAATTTGAAAGACTTGAGTAAAATGCATTTGCAAATGTTTGATGTGAACAATTTTTGTGAATCAAACTTTTTATTTAAATATTTAAGTGGACAAAAATTTAATTTGAGATAACGTTTACTCTTGAAGAAATACTTTGTAAAATCTGAAATTGAGTAATTGACAGAACAAATATTTGTATATACATATTTTGAGTAAACTTTGACCATTTTTATTATTATTATTAATATATTAATATGCTATAGAAATATAGCAATATTAAATTTATATGTATAAAAAAACATAGAATATTTATTGAAATCAAAACACTTTAATAAGAAGCACAGTACATGTATATAATGGAGATTCAGGTTTGAAAGATTTTAGTACTAGTTGCGCCAACAAAAAGAAGAAAAAAAGGGATTGACGGAATTGCGGTTGGTTCTCTTAACCAGCTTGGAAACTTCCAGTCGGCTGCTAAGAGCGAACTTAAGAGCGCACACAATGCGTTCATTTTCGAACATAAACAAGAAGCGACAGACAGTTAAGCAGGCAGCATATGCTAGCAAACACACACACCTTGGACAGCATAATGGCTTGCATTACAAAGCATGACCGAAAGGTATTGCAAAAACGCCGAAAAGCACACACACACACACACACATGGCACAATAAACAGGACAGCGACAAAAGTTGCAATGGCAAACCAACAAAAACAAAAAAAACAATGAAACAAACAAGAAGAACAAGACAACAGAAGAAGCACCACACAAAAAGCAAAGCAATGCAGCGGAAAATACATTGCTGTTGAAAAATAGGGTCAACAAGGCGTATGCTCGATGCATGTTTGTCTGTTAAATGAGCCCGTCGAATGTAATGCATCAGGCACTCGCAACAGCCAGACGCATACATAGTATGCTAATCAAAAACAAAGTAAATTCGTTGAGACATCAAAGCTTAAACATACATTTGTATATAAGCACATAAAGTTGGCAGTTTTTAAAAGTCTGCCAGCTGGTTGGCTTATGTTGTCGACTTTTGTCATGCCACGGGAAAAAAAAGGAAGAACAAAAACATAGTAAGCAAGAGAGAAAATGCATAAGAACTTGTTGAGATTTATCTTGCCACACGCGACGCACGCGGCGGCAACTACTCGCTCTAGCTCTTTGTCTAGCTGTAGCTGCAACTCCATTAGAGCAAACTTCATTCCGCATATGCCAAATTATTTATGGCGCAAATGTGACTTGCTAGCTGGCTGCTGTCTAACTTTCTAGGCTGGGGTGTTGAGCATTTAAGCGCCTTAAAGTATGCAACGCATTTCTTTTATGCCACATTCTTGACACTTGTTGTTGTGGCACGCGCTCCTCTCATATTGTTGCGCCGTGTTGACTGGCATTATGAAAATCTTTGCCCTGCCACACAGGCATCACACAATCACAAACACCCACTTGACTACTAAAATAGCTGCAATAATATTCTGAGCAGCGCCTTATGCATAATTGAAGGGTTCACTAGGGAACAAGTTAAACATGCAAGTGGGTCGAAGTTTTGTTTTTTCTTAATATAAACATATAATTTTTCCGTTGCTGTTGTTGTGGATGCTGCGTAGTTCGCTGACTTGATTCGGAATTGTCATATATGTTCGTCATTCAGCCTGGTTACATAAACCTGCAGTTGACTGCAAGCTAAAAAAAATTTTAACACATTTGAAATGTTTGCTATTAAACATACATTTATTATTATATATTATTATACCTAAAAAAAAATTAACAAAAAAAAAAAACAATTTGGAAAACGACATGGCATACCAAAAACTATTGCTGGAGACCATACATCTGCGGTAAATGTGCTCTAGATCATCCAACTTCGCAGTGCAAGGTAACTGCAGTGGAAAACTACCTTTGTATCAATTGTGGGGGAATGCATGCAGCCTGGTCTAGGGATTGTCGCAGGTATAAAGAAAAGATGGATGAACGGAGTCCAAATCGATGCAAGAAAACAAAATTCCAAATTTTTGAATGGACAACAATTTGTGCCAACAACATTGGTGCAAGGGAATATCTCCTATGCAGAGGCGCTTCGCTTTAATGGAGCCCCGCAAAATTTTTCGGCCCAGAACATCAGTGCAGATCGGAACAAAAATATTCCAACCTCAGGTACTTTTTTGAACTCAACCGACAAAGGACCCTGGCAGCAAATGCCAGATGTTTAAAACTCAAGACTGGAGGCGGCTATTGAAGCTCTAACAGCAAAAGTTGATGTATTACAAGCCATGTTTAAAGAGATGCAGGAGACCAACCAGTTTCTTAAACAAATGTGCCTCAGTCTTTTGAACGCTAAAAAATGAATCCACACACACTTAGCCTCGGATTATGGAATGCTCGGGGAATCTCTGGGCATGTTGAGGAGCTAAAGCAGTTTCTTAGCGAACATAACATAGACGTTATGCTTATCACTGAGTCTTGGCTCCAGGAAAATATACACATCTATCTCCCTGGCTACATCATTCATAAAGCCGACCATCCGAGCAATAGACTTAGAGGTGGAGCGGCGATCCTAGTAAAACAGGATATATCTCATTTTCCTTGCGACCCGGTGTCGACGACGCAACTGCAAATGGCCTCCATTAAAATTGACACAGCCTCGGGTGAGTTGGGAATTTCTTCTCTTTACCTTCCTCCGATGATCCCATGGTCAGAAGCAGACTTCAACCAGTTATTCAGGAATCTGGGCAGTAAATTTATTATTGGCGGCGATTTTAATGCTAAAAGCAGACTTTGGGGAGGTTAAGAAAACTGTTTTGTCGCCCTCGTGATCGCACGGTTTATAGAGTCTATTGCAGAATATCTAATAGAGTGAAAAAGCTGCTAGTGCTTCATAAACAACAGGAAAATGACAACCTTCTTGAAAAAGTTTCGCCAAATGATTCTGCTAATCATTCTCTATGGAAATTAGCGAGTAGATACAAAAGGCAGGTGTCAGCTGAATTCCCAATTAAGAGAGCTGATAGATCTTGGGCTCGTTCGCCTAGTGAACGGGCTGAAGCATTTACTGAAGACTTGGAAGGACGGTTCCAGCCATTTGATACCACACCAGAAACCTGCAGGCAAATGGTTCAATCCATTCTTGACATCCCTGGTCAGTTGTGCCTCCCTGTTGCTCCAATTACACCAGAGGAAGTATCCTGTCACATAAATGGGTTAAAAACCAAAAAGGATCCAGGCGAAGATGGACTTGATAACTTCACCCTTAAGGCGTTTTCCTTTAAGGCGGTGTTATTCCTAGTTCTCCTCTTCAACTCGGTGCTGAGATTAGGATACGTCCCAAAGCAGTGGAAAAAGGCCAGAATTTGTATGGTTTACAAAAATGGTAAAAATCCATATGCATTAGACTCCTACAGGCCAATAAGTTTGCTTTCCTCCATATCAAAACTTTTCGAACGCTGTCTACTAACTCGGTTGATTAGAATTGATGAAGTAAAGAATAGTATACCTCCTTTTCAGTTTGGGTTCCGTTTATCTCATGGAACTCCAGAACAGCTGCACAGAGTGGTAAATTTTATCCTTGAAGGATTTGAAGCCAAGGAGTACGTGGTAGCAGCGTTTCTTGATATTAGACAAGCTTTTGATAGAGTTTGCCGCCTCAGCTTTGGTTGATTGTTCGGAGCTACCTTTGCGACAGAACGTTCTCTGTGGTCTTAAATGGAGTTACATCAAGCGTTAAGATGATTCGTGCAGGTGTCCCCCAAGGCAGTGTACTCGGCCCGACTCTTTACTCCCTGTTCACACATGACATGCCCAATGGATTTGATAGCCAGGAATTTATTGTAGTCACATTTGCAGATGACACGGCAATCTTATCTAAGGACAGATGTATTCTAGCTGCCACAAATGAGTTACAAGAATATTTAACCAGGTTTGCTCATTGGGCCACGAACTGGAACATTGGCATAAATGCCAGCAAATGCGCTGAGGTTACGTATGCTCTTCGACCACTTATTTGTCCAGGAGTTTACTTAAATGGAGAACTTGTACCCCACCTTTCAAAATACAAATATCTTGGTGTAATTTTAGATAGGCGGCTCACGTTCAATGCACACACCTCAAATGTCACAAGCTCTCTAAAAAAAAGAATCCAAAAACTGTACTGGCTGCTAACCTGCAAGAACAAACTGTCTCTCAGAAATAAAGTACTGCTTTACAAAACCGTCATTGCACCAGTCTGGCGTTATGGAATTCAAGTTTACGGTATTGCCGCAAAATCACACTTAAACAAGGTGAGAGTCCTTCAGGAAAAAACCTTAAGAATGCTCACTGGTGCCCCCTGGTACGTCCGTACAACTCAGATAGAGAAAGATCTAAATGTAGATAAAGTGGGCGACATAATCGCCCGGCAATCGGCAGCCTACCACCAACGTTTGGGTGGTCACCCAAACGCACTAGCTAGAAGGCTCCTCAGGCAACGCTCAAGAAGACGTCTTAGAAGGGTGCACCCCATCGACTTGCCCAACAGAGTTATAGCTTAAATGTGTACACTACAAACACCATACTTATATTACATTATAAGTTGCTTAGCACACGTAATTTTAAGTTTAATTTAAGTTGTTTAAAATTATAATAACAGAAAAAATAAAAATAAAATAGCACCGCAAAAAAAAAAAAAAAAAAAGAGGAAAACGACATATATGCTGCAAACTTAAATAAAATATCGTTTATAAAGCTAACAAAATTTTTGACTTCTTCAAAAAATTATATTATTTTTTCCAAAAATTTAACGAACTCTTTATTCATGTTCAGGCATATATAAAGAACTTCCTTTCCTTACAGAAATAAATAAGTTTGCAAAAATATTTAGCAGTTAGAGTCAATAAAAATACAAATATTATTGGCTAGTTCTGTTGATGAAAACTTCAACTATATATCTTGACTCAAATATTTTATGGAACTTTGATCTGTCACACAATATTTGCCTTCCAAATCTTCTATTACATAGTATATTTATTAAGTGTCCCTTCCTAATATTTAAAACACATTTACAAATAAATAATTTTCTTGATTTAAATGCCTGAAAAATAAGACAAAAATTCAATCTCTTACTTTACCTATTGAATCTTAAACTCATTTTGCTTACCTCATCCTTCAAATCGCATTTGTTTGTTTTCAGAGTCAGAAAACGTGCCCATGTTGCATCTATTGAATATTTTTGCCGCTGTTTGCTATCCAGCATGAAGTGGTTTTGCAGCCGACGCGACGTTGCCTATGTGTGTCGCATCCGACAGCATGTTGATAAAAACAATGGACCACAATGTGTACAAAACAATATACCAAAATTGTACAAATAAATACACAATGCAATGCAACAACAAAATGAAACGATAAATTCTGACCAGTATATAGCACACGGAATATGCACTCATCGTAGGTTTTGTCCGGGTTTCCCGATACGGCGTGAAATCGTGTTCTGAAAGCCGTCCATGTTGTTCACCAAGTGCCCGTCTATGGATTAACAAAGTGGCATAAGTTGCAATGCTTTCGCAGCTTAAGCTGTGTCGAATATCAAATGATCTACCAAAGACGGTCAAAAATTTGCAAATCCAAAGAATAATTAGTTGACACAGCATACAGATGTCATCTCCGTGAAGAAATATAACGAAAATAATTTATATGTATAATTTATTAAATTCATTCATAAACTTTTTATTAACTAATTAACCTACAAATAGGTATTATTTTAGAAAACTAAATTGCCTTGCTTTCTTAAACGTATTAATATGTTTTAATATATGTTTACATTTTTATATTTGCTAATGGTTTTTTAAAAATTGTTTAACATAGCTCAATATGAGCAAACAGAAAACTTTGTTAAATTCGACAAAATGCTAAGATGCAAACCAAAAAGCAAGAGCAACATTTGAAATTTACCCCAAATATGCAACATTTTTTCTGGAACAAGATAAAACTGGATAGTCAAGCCGCACAATTCGAACTGAAGAGTACCGAAGAGCCAAACAACTGTTGAGTGCTGTCCGGCAAACGCCCCGCAATTTGTATTTGTTAGCATTTAAATAACCGGAAGCGCACTTCGCCTCCCACTGTAAAATACAACACGAAGGAACGAATGGAACAGCTTCGAACAGATCTAAAAAAAAAAAAAAAACAAATGCAAAAGCGTTAACACAAAATAAACCATAAAACAAAATACTTTCAGAGTGCCATACGGGTACTAACGATGGATTGAGCTGAGGAAGGAAGGGGATGGAGAACTCAGCGCTATTCCGCTCAGCTATCAATAACACTTAAAAGCTTTTTTAAATATTTGCTGGTTTTGCTTGTTGCTATTGCTTGGCATTTCCATTCTGTGCATTTGTTAGTTTTGCTGTTGCATATTTATTATTTTCTCTATTCTTATTTATTAGTGAGAAACTGTTTTTTGCTCTATTTTTCATGTATTTAAAAATGCAATATTGCTTGTGTCGAAATGAAAAATGTGCTACATTTTCTGTTGCTTCCCGCACACTTGGGAATATCACATGCAACTAGTTTTGTGGAGCAGTCGGCAGCATGAAATATTTGCCTAGATTCATAAGTATTTCAATATTTATTGATAACTTTGTATGTGTGTGTGTAAGTATGTGTCTGTGTAGGTTGGTGGATGGTGGTTTTGCGCTATGCAATGCATTTGCATTGACAATCCATTGGAGAATTTCGAATCTCTGCAGCGCGTTGACAAGCATTTTAAATCTGTTTATATTTTATAATTATTTGTGTATTAATATGCTAAAAATAAAACAAATAAAATGCTGCATTTGCGTTAAGTAGAACTGTATTTTTTTTATCTTTCTTTAAATATATATACATGCTTTTCCACCGAGAAATCCACTGAGACCAAAAAATTGAAACTTCTTTTATGCCCTAAGCTGTATCAAACTGTTCACAAACCCATTTTTTGTTTCTTTACCAAATGATTTTGAAAAACTGAGTAGGGGATTGTAAAATTCTTCGAAGCTCAAAAGATACCCTCGTTTAGAGAATTTGACCTAATTGAAACCAGTTCGTGATTCGAAATATTCAAAATTGCGCTATTAAATTCGCAATTTTAATGTTGCGAATCAAACTCCCACTTACGAGGGCTCTTATCGAGAATTGTTAAAAATTTGATTTTCTATTTTTAATATTATATATATTTAAAACAACAAAGACAATGTTAACACGAATACTTCCTACTCAACCTTTTGAGCTGATCAATATGAATTTATTTCTTGTAAGTATTAAAAAAAAAAAAGATTTACTAATTTACTGCACTTTAATACATTAAGATAATAATAACCAAAAGTGTTGGGGCAAGCACAAATAAATTTAATTATAGCCAACTTTTTTTATAGCTGTAACCACAAACTATTTACGTTTTTTTGAAAATCAAACCTATAAAAATAAGTGGAAACATTGTAGTTGGACGCAACAGACTGCGATATACTCAATACCTGTGTACAAATGGGTTATAAGAGACCTGATTGTAAAATGGTAAGGATTGATTTTTCGGGAATATCGCCATTATATTATATTGCCAACAAATTTGGTAAACTTAGCTTAAGAAACTGAGAAAGGAACATTCATCTGTTCTTAAAGAGGCGGTGGGGCGTGGGGCATAGTAGTTTCGGTGCGTGACATCAAAATCTTTGCTAGAGATTTACTAATGTGTGATGTCCTTTTACCAAATTTGGTAACTCTAAACGTTAATGTGTGTGTATTGAGCTATCGAATTTATCGATTTATCGACAGCCACCAGCAATCATAGAACCTCAATTTTGACAAATTATCTGTCCCCGTCAAGGAAAAGGAGATTTGCTAAGTTTCAAGTCTCTACCCTGAGAGGTGTCGATAAAAGTTTCTTTCAAGCGAACGGACTGAAAGACAGACAGACATTGCACAAACCCAATACACTCTTTATTTTCGGTATCGAGCATACATAGATGTTTTTTTTTTTTAAATCTGTAAAAAAAAATTATTTGTATCCTTGATTGCAAATATATGCCAGTCATTAAACGTACTTATGCAAACAATGAAAAAGAGAAGTAAAAAAATCTTTTGATTAAATAGCAATAAAAGTGAAATAAATTGTACGCCTAATTGAAATAAATACATATCCAATAAATGCAATAAACGGAAAGCCATTCAAACCTACTCACTCACAGTTATTTTATAAGAGCCTATTTATCATTATTAAAAAATGATATACATTCTATATTCGTTTTTCCGATGAGACAAATTATTAAAAACTTGGAGCATTCTAGCTTCTCAAAAAAGATCGAACATGCTATTGTAATAGAATTTACCACCGCATTGCACTTAGAAAGCGACAATGAAGACTACATAGTAGAGAGCAGCTAATCTAATTGTACAAAGCAAAACGTATGCAAACTCAATTAGGCCCAAAAGCAGAAGTAAAAGCAGCAACTGCAGCAGCATCGAATGCCATTGAGTTTAGTTCGATTTATGTTTAACATTTACACCAACAATAGCTAGACTTCGTGTGAGTTCAAATCGAATCGGCAGTCGGTCAACACCTGCTGCCGCCAAGCATGAATCCATCCTTTTTCCAGGGGATACATTAGTCGGGGGAATGGGAACAATGGTCAGTCGTGCGTGTGACTGTAGCCTTTGACTAAAAATATTTAGACGGTCGAAAGAGTTCAACAAAGATGTTGCAAGGACAGGACCTAAACTGGCAATTAACTAAAATGTATCAGCTTTTTGGCACGTCTCCACAAGTGTCTGCATGTGTGTGTGTGTGTGCGTGTGTGGTGTGTTGGTCTGCCCATCCGTCTAAAGTTTCGCTTGAACCACCCGACCATTTTATCTGACCGAACAGGTCAAGCATCAGCTCATTTTATTGACATAAATGTTTATGTTTATTTGTCTGTGCTTAAGCATTAATGTTTATTGTATTGTTACAGCTACTGCTACTGCTACTGCTATTGTTGATGTTGTGCAAATAAATACGACGACAACAATAATAAGTACTCATGCACACAATAAGAGTCGAGTGTAGTATATTGTTGTGTGGCTGCTTGAATGCGATACTTATTATGGCTTAAATTTCTAATTGGATTTTTTGAATCGATTTAATTAAATGTTTTTCTTGTCATAATTAATAACCATGTAATAATCTTATTTTTATTGGATCAAATATACCCATTAATGAATGTGTGTGTTCGTATTTTATAACAATTAGCATAAAGCCAAAATAACAAAAAATAATTATCAAATAAAAACACAAAAATAATTTGTGCTTTTTTAGACCTTAACTCGAAAAGATGACTGAATAACGAACGAGTTTTTGTTTCCGCTTTATACTATTTGCAAAATTATTTTATATTATTAAATAAACTTCCCAAATTTTATAAAATATAAGAAAGACAATACATAAAGAAATAACTTTACGTGAAGAAAACAATATTTGAATAACAAAATACAAATATAGACAAGTGAGGAAGCTTTTTTCTACACCCCAAAAGACATATACACTTCAATAAAGTACTTTTTGGTGGTAAGAAAGTATTACAGAAGTTCAGACTAAAAACACTAATACAATAAGCAGTCATTCCATAGGTGATCCGCCTTTTGAAAATTTATTAAGAAGAAATGCATCGAAAGATGTACAAACTTGCAATATTGTTTTTAATGTTTATTTATTTTATTAAATATCAAATGCAAATTTTTATCCTCGAAAATAAGAGTAAAATGTTGCAAATGTAGAGGGACTAGTCTTTCCCATGTTCTAATACATTGAATAAATATATAATAAATCATAAAATTCATCAAAAAACGACATATATCAAGCATTCAATTCAAGCATATATCACATCAGCACAGAGTTATGTTTAAATAACCTTTTTTCCGATCGCAGAACAATGCTAATTGTTATCAATTCAACACAAAGCTAATTGTAATTTCAACCAAACTAGTTCTTCACTTCCGACCAGAAATACTAAAAATGTTCTGCCTATTTCTTTTTCAGCTTGTTATTCTAACTATTCTATCTAAAACCCCGTTTCGGATCTTATGCATAATTTATAACGATCTTTCACACGTAATAATACAAAGTACTTGTCCTACTTGTCGTGTGACATCTGTCTACATGCTGGTGATCTTCGTATGCTTTGCGTTGCGCACCTTAATCAGTCTGGCGGGAGGTGGGTCGCTTAATGCTTTGGTCTGCGCGTTAACAAGTTAGTGCTTGGTAACGTTGCACCACTTAAATGTGCTGTTTTTTATTACATTAACGTCCAAATTACAAATTCAACAAGTGAAGACGTTCCAGCCAGGCGCAATCGACAGCAAATTATTCTCATACCAATATTAAAATATGTGGTAATTAGTTTGTGTTGATGTAATTTTCGTGACTCTTGCTTAAAAGCTGTGGAGAATATAGACGATTCCGTTTTTAAAAGGCGTGGCCTGCTAATATTGAT
This sequence comes from Scaptomyza flava, assembly GCA_030179655.1. Lineage (NCBI taxonomy): Eukaryota > Metazoa > Arthropoda > Insecta > Diptera > Drosophilidae > Scaptomyza > Scaptomyza flava. The sequence goes on along the minus strand of JARNME010000029.1, from coordinate 24,702,098 downwards.
GCAGATCTTTCTAGATGTCATCAGCTATCATCATTCCAAATTTGGTGAATCAAGTTCAAAAACTGTGAATGATAAACGCTCTTCCGTTTTTAAGTGGTGTGGACTAGGGGCGGCAGGGGTGTCTATGGCACACAAACTTTTGATGCATATCTTTGGGGGACTTCACCACCTATATTCACACCTAATTTGGTGAAACTAGCTTTTTAAATGAGGTTTATATGTGTGTTTTATTGATTCCCTTATATAAACTTGAAATGGGCATAGATATTTGCAATGATTCAAGTTTCAAGCTTTAAGAATGTTCAAAAAAACGCGCTTTCATACATACAGACAGACAGACAGGCAGACACCATGACGATCATTGCGCATACCGAATATACTCTTTACCTTTTGTATCAGAGCATAAATACGACCTTACGAAGCTTAATGGTTTGGAACTGTACTCTTATTGTAGCAGCGAGCTTCGTTACGTGGGTACTGTTCTAGAACTACAAGTTCTAAAAAGAAGTTGAAAACTTGGATAATGTACAAATGTCTGTTGAATAGCTTCCAAGCAACTTGGTAAGTGTACGTGCTAAGTCTTACCGTTTATAAACTTATACAAAGTGCAGGCTCACTTTATTTGGAATATAAGTCAAGCGCTCAGCGAATAAACAAGTGGAAACGTTGCAGTCGGACGCAACCGACTGCGGTATACTCGTTGCCAGTTTAAAAACCGGTAAAAAGAAGCCTGATTGCGAAAGTGCACGGATGCGGCAGAGGTGCACGCTGCGTTAAAGATTCTCCGATGCAGATGGGGATGCCACCAGCTGTCTTCCTTCCAAATTTGGTGACTAGCCCAAAAACAGTGAGAGATATAGGCTTTTTTTATTTCAAAATGCGGTGGCTGGGAAGGCTGGGAGCGTGGGTCTAAAATTTTTGATACAGTTTTTTGGGGTTGCTAGTAGCTATCTGCTCATCAAATTTTGTAGTTCTAGCTGTGCGTAATATGTTGATTTATCGGTTTTGAGGTATCGAATTTATCGATTTTCCAGCCCCCCAGTTATCGTAGAACCCCAATCTTGACACTTTAATTTACTATGCCATAGATAAAGAGAATTGGATAGTTTCAAGTCTCTAGCTTGAAGGGTGTCGCAAAAAGTTGCGTGCATACAGACGGCCAGACACCATGACGGACATTGCACAAAGTCAATATACTTTTTGCCTTTGGTAACGAGTATAACAAGTAAGAAGGCTCTAGTCAGGAGATTTCGACTAAAAGATACCCTAATTAATATATAAAATTTATATGAGACTGTGACTGAGCTTCAATCAATTAAATTCGATATCTCCGGTGTTTCTTAACCGATTTGGACGATATTTTCACAAAGTTCTATCGTTACCCATTATTTCAACCCTCATTTTAACATTTTTCTAATTCTATATTTTTTGTTATCGATATTATGTGTATATCGGAAACCAGAATAGTTATCGATAATTTGAAGCAAAATTGTTCTGCTTAGGGTATAGGAGAACTTATATCCAAAATCTGAAGTCTCTAGCTCTTGTAGTCTCTGAGATCCACGCGTTTATACAGACGGACAGACGGACGGACAGACGGACGGACAGACGGATTTGGCTTCATCGTCTCGGCTGCTGTTGCTGGTCAAGAATATATACACTTTATGGGGACGGAGATGCTTCCTTCTGCCTGTAACATACTTTTGCACAAAACCATTATACCCTTTTTACCCATTTTATGGGTTTAGGGTATAAAAACGCCATGTTATATCTATGTTTTAAGGCCAAATATTGCAAGGTAAGGGAAGTAAGGAAAAAGTATCCGAAACAGTGGGTAACATATAGATTCATGTCGAATAAATCTAGGAACTAAGAGTGACGAAATTCAAAGTTGCTTACTCAATGATTAACTGACAGATAAATTTTTTTTTATTAGATTGAAGTGGCTTTTTTTTTGCCATTTCAGTACGCACAAAATAAAATATTTCTAACCGTTGTTGAGATGGTATATGACAAAATATACTAAAAATTCTCAAAGTTGAACTAAACGAAAAACTTCAATAAAAATAACATTTTTTAAAGATTTGTTTTTATAAATACTTATGGTTAGGTTAGTTCATTTGTTGCACTGTGCAATTTTGTTGTTTAATTACTTATTACGTAATGAATGGATTGAAGAAAAATTAAAAAAAAAGTGTTTTATAAATGGTGAGCAATCAGCTGCTGCTCTTCAGAATCACCTGCACTAATCGGGTGCAGCATCAAAAATAAGGATGCGGCACCCTTGTGGTATCGCGGTATTGTGATTGGTCCATTGGTAGCTTAGTGTATATCGAATTCATAAACTGTTATCGATAATTTAAAACAAACTTTTTCTCCCAAGGCTTAGGTGAGTAAATAAAGTTTTAATCTAAAATATTTAGGATAAAAAAATAATAAACTTTCAATATTCATCAATTCAAAAAAGAGTGTTTTTTACTGCATTACTTATGGCTCTCTTACGGCGTTGCATAAATAACATAATTGATAAAATCTTCTTGATAATTGACTTCAAGCACATTATAACAGCAACCATTTTCACTCAAGTTTTGCCACAAACTTGCAAATTGCGATAAAAGCAAAAATGCAAAGATCTCCCAAGGGTTTCAACAATTAGACTTTATTCTTACCTAGTTCGCTAATTATGCGCAAATAATAAAGCAGGCTTTGCGACGCTAAAAGAACACACATGGAAAGCGCGAAAAAGTGCAAATATTGCATAAAAGTAAAAGCTATGCGTAAACAAAAGTTGTGATTGGAATCGTATACGAATATGATTAGAATTTTGAGCTTAATTAGACAGCACATGGCGACCGCCTGAAAGGGAGAGTTGCCAAAGAAGTGGGAAAGCCCGAGCGTTTTGTTAGGAAATCAGTTAACATTATAACATCACTTAAAAGTCATAATTTTTTGTTGGCAATCAACATATCTCTTCCAACGTTGTTCTAACACTTTTTTTGAATTTAATAAATTCTTCAAATAATCGTTAAATGTTTTTGCAATTGCTTGAATTAATTAACCACACGCGATTCTGTAAGCAACAATATTGATGAAGATATTCAATATTACTGGTTACATCCTCAAAAGTTTTGCATCAGCCAATTATTGAACGCAACGAACACTCCTGTTGCATCCATAGCCCACTTCCTAAAAAAAAACATTTTATTGTTGTGATTTAGGCAAATATCTGCATTCAAATGACTTTGACAGCTGCATTTCGCAAGAGAGTCACAAGTAAGCGATGCAATTTGAAAATTTGGGATTCCTCAAAATAGATGAAACACAACAAAATGCATACCACAATAGAAATCAGATTTGAACTGATTCTTATCCGCATAAGGTCCTAGGAGGAGAATTTTGTTTCTGGATGTTGAATCATAAAAAAATTTATAAATATATTATATTATATGTTTTTTAAAAATATATGTTGAACGGCAGTCGTATTGCTGCCTGCGTGTAAATATGCATAGTAAGTCACAATTGGCACACCACATGGAGTTGTTGTTTTACTTAAAACAAAACCAATCCAACTTAAATATATGTCACGTTTTACATTCTAAGAGATTTTCTGTATAAAGTCGACAGTAAATAAGTAAATGAATAACTTAATAATAACATCGATAGATTTTCACTTAAGCTTTGTTGTTTGAAGTGCAACAACTGCACAGATACACACATGTGTTTGCAAATCACGCGTCACTTTCACATGAAAATGTTACGCTTTGCGCTTTATGAATGAAACATTTACCACTCGTTTTTTAATGCTTCTAGCCAGCCCCAAAGAAACAAAAACAGCAGCAACAGTGAGCACCCAGCACCTTGGCGACTGCCCAGCGTCGGCTTCAGGCCGTTGCCACCAACAGCAACCGAAAGCATAGAGCGCCGCCCGTGGCGCCACTTGGCAGTCTGCAGGACACATGCGCAGCGCCATCGCAGCCAAAGGCAGAAACTAGAGTCTGAGTTGATGTCGGAGTCGCAGTCACCGGCTGGCAACATTTGAATTTTGAATATGAATTTTGACACTTGATTATCAGCAGCGTTCGCAGTCCGCGGCCAGTTGTTACTGTGTGCAGACGCGTCGGGGCAATCGGAAAGTAAAAACTTTTTGGCGAAAAGCGGAAAGAATAAATCTGCGTTAGTGCAACGGAAACTCTTTGGCCATTTTTCGGTAGTGAAAGTGGCAAAAAGAAAGAAAGATTCATCCTTTAAGTTTCGCACTTCAGCTCACTGTTGGTTAATGTGAAATCCAGTTAGCTGTGGAATATGAAAAAAAGCTACATTCTTGTTTTGTTAATTCTGCAATATGTGTGGCCTGGCAGCGCTAGTTTCTCAGAGTTGAATAATTGTAAGTTGCTCTCAAAGTGAAGTTTATGTTTAAAAATAGTATGTTATAATAAAATAATCATACGGGATGTTTATATTATTTCTGGATTGTAAATGTTTTAAATACATCGCAGATTTAAATTAGGATTATAAAGAATTATAACAACCTTTTTATATAACAAATAAACTTATTTTTGTTCAGCAGAAAAATTTAATTTTTTTTAAACATACATTTGTTAAAACTGAATGCAAAATACGACCTAAAGTGTCTTAATTAAAAAAAATAAATAAAATATGAATAATGAAATAGTGAACAAAACAATGGTACTTACCGATTAAGCTTGACGATATGATAAAAATGTGTCTTTACATTCAAAAATGCATAAGTTTCAGCATTTCGAAAGTTCAGGACATAACAGTGCATGACAAATATAAACATGTTGTATAATCTTTTTTATACTCTGGTACAGAAGGTTCAGAATATATTTAGTTTGTGCAATGTCCACCATCGTGTCTGTTCGTCTATATGAACGCGCTTTTCTTGAACAACCTTAAAACTAGAGACTTGAAATTTTGAAAACATCTGCGTCAGAGTCAGACACAAATTTCTTTGGATAATAAAGCTTCTTACTTCCCTAAATATCTGTATAAGAATTTGGATGCCACCCATGCCTCCCGCCTTTTACATCGAAAACCGCCATATCTATTATAGTTTTTAAGCTATAAAATGTGGGTGGCATTATAGCTGTCGATGTTCCCTAATATTAGCATCAAATTATCATTGAGCGCAGCGCTTACCTCTTTGCAAGCAGACTACTTACCTTTCGTTTATAAGCTGGTATCAGAGTATTCCGTTTGCACATCTTTGTTATTAAAGAAGAAGAAATATTGTGAGAGAGATACTTTCACAGAGAAAAAAAATGAAACGTAAAACCAAACATTTTAATTTTAGATTCAGATTTTAAATTTTTTTTCTTAATTTCAATACGAAAATTTTTGATTTTAAAATTAATCGTATTGAAACACCAAATTTAAAACGATTCGTATTAAAATCAATGCGGAAAAACGTTGATTTGAATAATTAGTTCTTAAACCTAAAATGAAAATTTTAAATTTAAGAATGTGCGCTTTTAAAATCTATATCTAAAACAACCACATTTAAATCGATAGTTTCAAATTAGAAATCAGTACGAATCGGTTTATACTCGAACTTCGAATGAAAAGTTTTAAATTTAATAATTTGCCCTATTAAAAAACATATTTAAAACGAGCACATTTAATTTGATAATTAAAATTTTAGAAATCAGTACGAATCGCTTTAAAATTACGCTTAACAGAGAGAGAGAGAGAGAGAGGCGCTCTTATGTGTACTATGTATTCAAATTGACTGCCTGTAAGACATAGTCGGCAACAGCGCAATGGGTATGGCATACGCGTGGTAATCGTAAGGTTCTCAGGTTCGAGTCGCGGCATAGGTAATTGGCTTTTCGTGATCGGTAAGTTTTAAAAAATTAATTAAATATTATACAAATGATTTATACTAAGTATGTATACATAAAATTTCTCACGCATATACATTGAAGGAATCTAATAACTATTAACAAAGAGCTATCACGCAATGCTGCTGATACCTGGTGGTGTGCATCCGTGCGCCCCAAGCAAAAAGTTTAATAGAAATTTATAGAATCTTATAGTATACATTTGTTCATGAATTAATAACCACCAATATGGTGTTCAAAACTGATATCGGGATGTAACATTATTATTTCGATTCAAAAATTATTTAAGTTAATTTAAGGTTTCTAATGCTTAACTTTAAAATGAAAACATTTTGAATCAAAAAGTTTTCATTGTGAAAACTAATTAATAACCACCAATATGGTGTTCAAAACTGATATCGGGATGTAACATTATTATTTCGATTCAAAAATTATTTAAGTCAATTTAAGGTTTCTAATGCTTAACTTTAAAATGAAAACATTTTGAATCAAAAAGTTTTCATTGTGAAAACCAAGATTCAAGCACTTTAAATAGAAAATAAAAATTTTTAAACCGAAAATTTTAATTTTAAAATTCCACTTTTAGAATTTAAAATTATAGGTGTAGACCGAAAATCGTTCCGAAAAATTTTAGAATCTAAGTGTAAATTATGCGATTTACAATTTTTTTTTTCTGTGTGTTCTTATATTATTGAAGAAATTACCATTTTGAATTCCACTTTTGTAAACAAGTCGCTTAAGGCAAGATCAGTAGGTCTTTTGCAATGGCAATCAAATGGAATGGTGATATTTACCTTATGCTAAGCAATCTCAAGATACCGCTACTTAAGACCAATAAACGCTATCCGCAACGCCTATTATACAGCATATAACCATGTACGGAAAAGCTGTTCAACTAATTGAGTAACGTGCCAACAAACTGCTTAAAATGCTAACGAAAAACGTACTGAAATAAAAGTGCCGAACAACAAAAAATATGGCTGGCGGTCCTTACAGGCGGAAGTCCTACGGTTCTCTAAGTGAATAAACTGTGGCCAAAATGTATCGCAAAGAAAGGGCACAGAAACACCAACAGCAACGACTTGCGACTTCCGTTTGAGGCTTCTGCCATAACCCTGCTCAAAATAGTTGCCCCAAACCACAACAAAAAAACCTAGAATATAAAAACAATGCAATTTTACTTAGGTTGGCAAGTATTGATAAATATATCAGAAATTGTTGCTCAAATCAATGTGTCAAGAACTGAAAACGCAAATAATCATGGAAAATATATTGGCAGGCTCGCCGACAAAGAGATTGTAGCGTGGAAAAGGGGGATTTACTCACTGCAGGCACTCAATGCGAGAAAACGACGAAGTTTTTTTGCTCTTGCTTTTGTTTTTGTTGACTTCCTTTGTAACCGTAGTGTTGTTAATATGTTGTGTTTTTTTTTTTTAATATTGTGGTAGTTTTTTGAATTTTGAGTAAAAAATATAATGTTGTTGTCCGACCAACAGCATTAGTTTCTTTTTTTTTGGCAGACATTGCGTGCTGACGTATTTCGTCGTTTCGCGATTTCCTTGCTTGCATTTCGCCAAATGGCAGACAGCTGAAGTGTCTAACAGACAGGACATTCACTTTCCGTTTCAAGTTCATCGGTGTGAGAGGCATGCAGGCTAAAACCGAGGCAACGGCAACAGCAACGACTGCTGCTAGTAGTTCCAAACCTGTGGTGGTGTTGTCTGTCTGTCTCTTTATGTGTCCGCCCAAGCATTGATAAATCACACTGCAAGTAGAACATGTAAATAAAACAAATTAAAAATGAAACCAAAAATGGCAACGAAAACAGTCACCCGTTTTCAAAATGTGACTAACAAAAAATGTCAAACAGAATTTTTTTATTTTTTTTATTTAGTGAATTGGATAAATATACAGATTAAAATATAATAGAGCTCATAAAAAAGTAAAGATAAGAAAAAAATGAAGAATTTAATTTATTGCATAATTTTGTGTAGTTGCATGAGATGATTTGTGTTACATTGTTAAGATCCGAAAATTACCATAATTTCGAAAAATTTGTATATGCACTGGAAAAAAAGTAGTAACTTTTTATTTATTTATTTAACTTATAGTATCAAAACACAATTATTTTTATGACAACACAGCATTCATAACATTAGGTATATCTCCCAGCCTTGCTGTTTCCAGACGTTCTCTTTGACAAGCTACCGTAGTCGGTCCTTAAAAGTCGTGCGTGTCAATCTTCCGGCTACGTTGACGCTGCAAACGTGCGTTGTATCTGATGGAATATACTTTGAATTGGCTGTCTGCGGTGTCCATTCCGAGGTCATTGTGAATGTTTGAATTTCGTACGCACCAGTCAGCTCCAGTCATTCGACGAAAGGCCAAATTCTGGAGTGTCTGGATAATTCGTCGACTTGTCCGACACGCAATGCCCTAAATTTGAATACCATATCTCCAAGTCGGAGCAACCAAAGCGTTATACACAGAATAAGTTCTTAGTTTTTTTTGAATTTTCGATCTTATTTTTGTGGTACTAAGTAACGAACGGCGGTTTCAAAACTTTTAAGTTATTTTTTGTCCTTAAATTATGAACAGAGGTTTTTGATCTAAGAACCGTTTTTTCATAGTGGGTCATAATAAGAGCTTTTTGCAAAATTGGTTTCATTTGTACCAAATTATTTACGATAGTCATTAAATAAAATCGCATTTACCACCCAAAGTTAAGCCGAAGTTTGTTCGGTTAACATTATACTTTACTTAAACGCAACATGTTAGGCAAGCGCGCAATGGCATAGGTATCCGCTTAGTATACGAGAGAGGTCCTACTAAGGGCTTAAGGGCTTGGCTTATCATTTTTGGTAAGAATGTTCGGCAGCATTATAAACATAGCAATGGCTTTACGCTATCGACATCCAGCATAATAAACCTAATAGCTTTCTGTAGTATGTTAGCCTGTACTTGAATTATTATTCAATATAACACTTTTTAAAAACAACAAAACATTTTTAAATTGTCATTGGATTTTTTTTTTTTTACCAAAAAGAACAGATTTTTTTCAGTGTAGTCTTTTAAGAACTTTCCTAAAGATCGTTAAACATTAGATTGAAAATAATAGGATTTGAAACAAAGTTTTACTCGTTTAACCATTTAAGAGAAACTCATGTAAGTAAAATTTAATATTTACCTTTCGATCCCAAAACATTGAGCTTAACTAAGCAATAATAGAAATAGAAATCAATAAAAACGCGCTAAAAAATATTATTGACAAGCTATATTCAGCATTATGATTGTTGAATACACTTGCAAAACCTACTTGTTTTTATGGCAAAATCTTTTGACAGATCTTGTTCTTTCTGGAAACGTAGGAAACCTTGAAAGAAGCTCCAGCTCGATAGCTCAAAAACTGAGTGAAAAGTTTGCATTTGAACAGACCAACTGACAGACAGAATCGGTCGGTAATGTTTTTTTCACAGCGATACACATTTCATGACAAAATCAATATACATTTTTGAAATGTATTAAAATGTGTGTGTAGCGAATGAATTTTCTTACTTATAGTATTTTTTGTTTGTTTTTTATTCCAAATAAGATAAAAGATTTTACTTAAAATTCAATCAAAGGTTATATCCTTTAACTGTATGAATAAAAGACTCTTTTCTATATATCTAATATATATTTTCAGTTTCTTACCTTCTTTCTGTTATGCTTTCTTTGGCTTAAAAGCCAAACCAACAAAACATTTAGTAATCAAACAACTTTCAGACGTAATGTTGCCTACCAAACTTCGCCAGACATGCCATATGTATATATAAGCATACATATGTACTTGTATATATGGTAAAAAACTGTTTAGATGTTGGAATGTTTCAATATGCAAACATGCAATGCCCAAATTGCAATAACTACAAACCCGAAACGGTCAAAATAACAACAGCTTTTGCCCCGAACCCAAACATAATCGCAAATTATAGGCTATATGGCATGGCATAGGCTCCCCTAAAGCTAGTTGGCAACACACACCTCACACACACACACCCACACACTGTAAAATGTTCAAATAAAAAGGTAGCGCGAACATTTGCCGCCTTTTTACATTTTTCTACGTACTACCGGCAGACTTTTTCTTTCTCTATTCCACTCAGTTTTTTGTGCATTTTTTCGGGTTATTATTTGGCCATAATTGTAATTTAGGTGTTTGGTGTGTGAGGCGTCGACGAGCCGCAAAATCATGCTACTACTTACTTGTTAGGCATGTAATGTGATTTTTTACGGTTCGCATTTCTTTTTGGGGGCGTGATGGTTTGCCGTAAGGGCCGGCATGTTGAAGTTAGTTTGTTGAGCGTCTTCCTTAAACGAGTTGAAAGCGTTGGGAGAGAAAGAGTAGCTTCCCCTCGAACGCGGCGCCAAAGTTGCATTAAGTTGACGCTCTTAAAATTGTATTACATTTAAATTGGTTTCTTCGAATCCAATGCAAATTGAGTGGACTTGTTTGATGCTTACGATGATTATCTATTAAATTAGATTACAATATATTGGTCTTAACCTATTATTGTTGAAATATAGATTGTAGAGTATTTTGGTTTTGTGCAATGTCCGTCATGGTGTTTGACAGTCTGAATGAGCGCAACTTTTTTCGACACTCAGAAAAGCCTATATCTTCCACAGTTTCTGAGCCAGCGAGATTCGAATCGAAACGCCAAATGTGCTAATCAAGCAAATTCCATTAAAAGGAGTCAGTTGACAAAAATGTAAGAAACGTACAAGGCACTGGTAACTAGTCTTGGGATTAGAATGGTTAGCTTTGGTCCTTGGGTCACCCTTAAAAAGAGCTAATTTAGCTAATTATAAGATTATTTGCTGTTAATATAATAAAATTTATGGGCGTGAAAAAAAAAAAACAATTTTGTTTAGCTCAACAGCCATGTGGCAAAGTTTAAAGTATTTTCTTTGGGTTTTGGCATTTTGCAGACACTCGCAAAAATGTACAAAATAATTATCTAACATAAATGTGGATAAGTAATGACAAATGCCGAGCAAATAAAAAATTTGTTTAGCTAAGAAAAAAATTAATCGATATAAATAAAAATAAGCAAAGAGATATTAAAAAAGTAATAAAAAATCGTACTTTTCTTTGTTAAGTGCTGAAAAAGCAATTTTTAATCGGTCTAAAGCTTTAATATAAAACAATTATCTAACCGCTTTACTTTCATTCCAATTACCAAATGCCGTATGCCAGAAAGTAACGATTGTAAGACCAAACATCAAAAACATCCCTTCACACTACATTCCTTCATCCCTTCCTGATGCTTGCGCCATTTAACAATGGGCAACATCGTAAATGTCAACCGCTTGCCTAACGACCCATCCGCTTGAATATTTCCAGCGGATCCGAAGTTCAGTGGCCCCATCAACAATGTAACGGTGCCCGTGGGACGCGATGCTCTCCTCACATGCATCGTTCACGATCTCGTCGGCTACAAGGTGGCTTGGCTACGTGTCGACACCCAAACCATATTGGGAATACAGAATCATGTCATCACTAAGAACCATCGAATTGCTATCTCCCATACGGAGCATCGCATATGGCAGCTACGCATACGCGATGTGCATGAATCAGATCGTGGCTGGTGAGTAAAATATATTACATTAAATAATTCTTCTAATTATGTTAAGTTTCTGCATTAAAATGAATTCAATGCCAAAAAGCATTCATATTAAAGTAAATCATTAGATGTAAGTATGTTTGATTACTTATCAATGCATACGGAAAGATAAGAACAAAGCAATAACTAATAATTTCCTTTGATTTTTACGTAAAAAAATAGTTTTCAATGTTTTTGCATGATAATATTCTACATTTTTAAAAGATTTGAATTTTTTTCATGAGAAGTAATAGTAATGAATGATAATAAAATGAATTAAGTGTGAATATTATGAATTATATTAGGGATGGACAAATTACTTTTTGACATGATGATCCGAAATCTAAGATTTTGTATTTTTATAGGAAAAAGGCTATAGATTATGATCAACAGAACAGAACAGCAACCGACTGCGGCATACTCGATACCAGTATTAAAACCAGTAAAAAGAAGCCTGATTGCAAAGGGGTACGGATGCGGCAGGGGTGTACGCGCCCTTGAAGATTCTTCGATGCAGATGGGGATGCCACCAGCTATCTTAATTCCAAATTTTGTTTATCTAGGTCAAAGTTTGTAAAAGTGGGGAAAGGGGGGCTGGGTGCAGTATGGGTGGGCGTGGCATGCAAATTTTTGATGTAGATCTTTGTGGAATGTCAATTGCTATCTTCATACCAAATTTGGTGACTCTAGCTCGAAAATTGTGAAATGTGGTGGAAAGGGGGGCGGTATGGGTGGGCGTGGCATCCAAATAAAGAGAATTGGAAGGTTTCAAGTCTCTAGCTTGAAGGGTGTGGAAAAAAGTTGCGAACATACGGTCGGACGGACGGACACCATGACGGACATTGCACAAATCCAATATACTCTTTACCTTCGGTATCAATTATAAAAACAGAGATATGGGGATAAGAATATCCCAATACTTAACTCATAATATAGTAGAAACAGGTTTTCGAATTATGTATCTGTTTCCAGAATTATCATCTCTTTTGAATTGTACGAACAATTTATTCACTAGTTTTTATAAGCGAAAATTCTTGTAGAACTCAAACTCTTTAGTTGGTATTCTTAATTTAATAAGCTTCAAGTAATTTCAACAGAAATTAAATTATTAAAGATCTGAATTTCAACCTAGCAAGTTGTTGTAAAGGTTTTTTGTGTTTAAAGCACATTCATTCGCAACAAAATCTTTATTTTTGTACACTCTCTGCATTCACTCCCCGATTTTAATGCTATAATTTTCAACGTTATATTCAATAAGAATCTTATACATATACATATATGTATTTTAGAAAATAAAAAAAAATGCTACACTCCCTTTTTTAGAGTTTAACTTTTCTGTTACAGAAAATGAGTAAAATCTTGAGGAGGACGTAACAGATTGCCGAATAATCTGTGTTTAGGTTATGGAAAGCAAGAGCAACCCGAAAATAACCTTGTTGACGATGTACCACAACAGCAGCAATACTTAAATTTCTCTATTGGGAATTCCCTTATGCGTTAAACTATTTTTTGGTCAGGACATTAACAATATTATTATTATTATTATTACGAGGGCCTTGTTGCAGTGCGACCAGATGTTAGGTCTTTTGTGCCGGCCTGTAGGATTCGGGTAGATCCTCTATACCGAGGCTTCTAATAAAAGAGAGCACTTTGGTAGGGTCTATATGTTCCCAAATCCTTTAGGGGGGGATAAGTTCACCTCCTAGTTGTAGTAGTCGACGTCTGCTTAGCGAGGGGCATTTACATAGAACATGTTCTGATGTTTCTAGCTCCAGCTCACCGAATCTGCATGTGTCGATTTCTGAAAGTTTTTATTTCTTAAGGTGATACATTAGGCTGCAGTGACCCGTTAGGAAGCCTTTTAGAGTGCGAATTTCGCTCTTTTTATACCCTTAACCCATACAATGGGTAAATAAGGGTATAATGGTTTTGTGCAAAAGTATGTAACAGGCAGAAGGAAGCATCTCCGACCCCATAAAGTATATATATTCTTGATCAGCATCAACAGCCGAGACGATATAGCCATGTCTGTCTGTCTGTCTGTCTGTCCGTCTGTATGAACGCGTGGATCTCAGAGACTACGAGAGCTAGAGACTTCAGATTTTGTATTTAAGTTCTCCTATACCATAAGCAGAACAAGTTTGCTTCAAATTATCGATAACTATTCTGGTTTCCGATATACACATAATATCGATAACAATAAAATATCTAATTTGGAAAATCAAAAAATGAGGGTTGAAGTAATGGGTAATAATAGAACTTTCCTGAAAATTTCGTCCAAATCGGTTTAGAAACACTGGAGATATCGAATTAAATCTATTGAAGTTAAGTCAGTATACCAAAGTCAATTATAAATTTAATTTACATATTTATTGCAACTGGGTTCAGGGTATCTTCTAGTCGGGCTCTCTCGACTAGAGCCTTCTTACTTGTTTAAAGTGATGATGCGTTTTGATCGCGTCATCTGGGGGACGAGAAATTGTTTGGCTTGTCTCAGCCCTGCACTGTCGGTCCAGTGGCGACTTATCTCCGTTTCCTCCCATTTTCTGAACAGTTCTCTTTTGTGTCCTTTCGAAAGTCCACAGAACATTAACAATATACTTTGCATAGTTCAACTAATTCAGACAACTTAATGCAGCATGCATTTATAGTTCTTGGTGTTTAAAAATAAATGTAAGGTTTGGTATAAAAAAACCGAAAGAAATGATTTTTGTTATTATAACTTTAATACTTAAGGTACATGTGCCAAATTAACACGGATCCGATGAAAAGCCAAATGGGTTATCTAGATGTTGTTGTACCGCCAGACATTGTCGACTATCAGACCAGCCAGGATGTGGTGATAGCCAGTGGCCAAAACGTAACTCTGACCTGCAGTGCGACGGGTGTGCCGCTGCCGACAATCACCTGGCGGCGCGAAGAAAATGCCCCGCTTTGGCTGCCAGTTGAAAACGATGGCGAACAGCAGCAGAACGAGATCTACAGTGTTGAGGGTCAAAATCTTACACTGTGGCAACTGCAACGCTATCATATGGGTGCCTATCTGTGCATAGCGTCCAATGGCGTGCCACCAACTGTCAGCAAGCGAGTCATGTTGGTTGTGAACTGTGAGTGACAATTACAGCAATAATAATGAGTGAATAATAACCCAAATTGCCTTAACACAGTTGCGCCGACCATTTGGACAAAATATGATACCATCTATGTGGGATTGGGCCAGAAGTTGACGGTCGAGTGCATCAGCGAATCGCAGCCAGCATCGATTAACTTCTGGATCAAGGATAAAGTGCTGTTGCAAGGTGGCACCTACGATTCAATGGTTGTTGATAATGTGCATCGCATTGTGATGCGGATCACATTAAGACCGATGTCCAAGCGAGATTTTGGTGAATACAAATGCATTGCTAGGAATGCTCTGGGCGAGACAGATCGAAGTATTACATTACATCGTGAGTACGAACACATGACTTATATATTACGTGCGATTAGTAAGTTTAATTATCTCTTTACAGATAAGGCTAAAAATCATGTGCAACACTCGCATCAGACCTCAACACGTGACAATCAGTTTATCGTCATTGAAGGTGTGTGTTTCTTAGCACAACTTTTTCTTAATTTGCATACATTTTGTGTTATTTTTTCCAATTTTAGAGTACATGGCCAATGTGGGATCGGATATTCACCTGCTGCACAATACTATAAATTTTGCCTGTATGATAATCTTGACTTATTTGAATATAATTATACGTTTGTGAGCAGAAGTATTTTTATTTTAAAAGTAGAAGATGGAAAAAATAAATAGAAACATAAGAAAAAACATTTATATTGAGTCTATATCATAGACCAATCCATTAACTGCTCAAAATGTGTGCCTTGTTCATATTGAAGGTAAGTCATTTCGACTTGAATCATTCATCAATATGTGATGAAAATGGCTAAATTAACTCGACTTGTGATGCGGGTCTAAAATGTATATAATGTGTGGTTTTGGAAATGATATAAATTGCCTGTTGCAAACATTTTCAACCTAAACTATAGTTTAATTTCAATAAATTAAAACTTAATTTGAACAAATTAACAATAATCAACACACATCGCACAATTCTTAAATGTTTGGGCATAAAAAAGCATTTTCCGTTGTCTATCAGTCATTTCTGAAGCATGATTTAAATAATTATTTATTTCCGAATAAAATAGTTTGAATGAAAATTATGAAGTAATTTAAGTAATTTAACACATTTAATCTGTGGCTAACATTGAGAAATTAATTAGAACTTTTATTTTAATTTGCAACTTTTAATAGTTGGTTTATTTGTTGCTCTTTCATGCTAAATTAGCTAGAAGTTTTGTTCTATATATATAGATAATATTAATTTAAGCTTTTAAAAACCATTCAGTTTACATTTTGTTATTATTTGATTTGATTTGAGTGGTTTATAAGTTTAAAATTAACTAGGATGTGTTTAATCTTTAGTATATGTACAAATCGTGTTGTAGCTTCGACTTTAACGCTTAAAATACCAGATAAAATTGAACTTAGGTGAAACGCTGTTTAAGAAATTAACGAATTGCGTCAAGAGTCATCAAGCGACAGTATTGATAGTAACATTGAATTTTTCAATAAATTAAAATCATAAATATATATATGTACGAAAATAAGTTCTAACTATGAGCGTGTCGAGGTAGGCTTAACAATCTTTGTTAGATGGATATGCTTATTAATTAGGTGCTTATGGATAAGTGTGTCTGTGTGTGTGTGTGTGTCTTCATGTGCTTAACCTAAATCTCAAAATCACCGCAGGCACTGCTTCAACTTGAGCTTCCATGCCCATTGACCAAATTTGTGGGTGTTGATGCGGCGGCTGCGGCGGTGAGCTCCATTGTAGGCACTGTTATAGGTGGCGGCGGGGTGGCGCCTTTTGCCTTGGCCAGCAGATCGCGTTGCACGTAAATTTCATTGACCAGTTTCTTGACAAAAGGATGATTGAATTTGCCTTCCGTGGAGTCAAAGAACTCCTGATGCTTAAGCAGGCAATTGTCGCGTTTCTCATACTCAAACGCCTGCATAACCATATCCAAACGATCCAGATCCTTGACGAACCTAGACTCGGCACTTTGGGCATGTTCATATTCCTTAATAAACAAAAGCAAAAAATTTTCAATCATTTAGATATGCAATCTATATGCCAAGCTACTCACCTCAAACAGTTCCATAATGCGTTTGCCGCGCGGCTCAATCAGCTTGCATATATCCTCCATTGCCTTGAACTCCATGGCACGCTTATCATCTTTGGAGATGCCACAAAATGGTGTAATGTCACCCACTAGACTCTCAGCCAGATCATGCACTAGTGCCAGCTCCATGCAACGTATCTGATTCAGACCCTCACTGCCATCTAGCAGAAATGTTAACATGCTCATTCTATACATGTGGCCCGAGATGGACTCACAATCATTAACATTTCTTAACACCCAGCCAGTACGTTTGGTGTGCTATAAAATCCAAATAAAAGGTATTAATATTTTATTTTATGAATATATGTAAATTTTTGAAACTAATCCATCAATTAATCAACGACAGCTGTATTTGCTGGAGCTGTACAATTAAATGTTTATCTCTTCTCCGCTTCATATTAATAATAATACTTTTTGCATTGTGTATCTCATTTCAGAACTTATCAGACCTTATATTATGTTAGTTAGCATCCAGCCATGTAGGTCATTATACTATTGTTATTACTATATTTGCATAATCATGATGTGGCTGGCGTATTCGACTGTCTGTTGAGTGTGATAAGGCGCACAACAACAATTGCTTGCATATTAATAAAACGTGACTTTCACAAAGCTAAAGCTTGCAGTTCAAGATAAACTTTATTATATCAATGGTTTACAGATAAGCCGTACTCTTTGGTTAGGCAGTCTATAATAATTGCACAATTTTAGTGAATGCGTATAATGAGGAAGAGAAAAAGGTAATCGAAGTCATTTGGATGTTGTTTACCGCTTGGGCGAGTTCTATAAATAAACGGTTTATTGATCAAATAGCAGCACCCAACAACCCCGATTGCACCTTTAAGTTGAAGGTCGGCGCCACGACAAAGGGAAAGACAGGGGGAACGTTGCTTTTTGGCATTTCATTAACCATTTTAATCAGATAAAGTGCTTTTGATCCATAATGCAAATCAAAAATGTATAAGCTAACTAAGATCGAAATAAAATCGAAAGCTAAAAATGTATACAGTAAAATGGATTTTGCTAATAATCATTACGTTTCGAAGAAATTCTTTAATATGATAAATTCGCTGTATTTAATGTCATTTAGTATTGTAAAGTTCGTATTTGGTTTTGCTAGCGAGAAGTCGCAACTTTATTCTGTTTATTTGTTTAAGTAACCCGCGATGTGATGTTGGGATCGGAGAGGCACTCTTCTGTTTATGCATCATGTTCAATTGCCTCGTCTTCATATGTCAAATATGCAGACGCGACAAGTCACAGCATGAGCGTTGTATGTTAGCCGCACATAAGTGGAGGCTCACATTACACATTTGCACTTGAGAATGTTTTGGATCATTGGTTCTTTGAGTAAACACTGCAACTAAGTGTTACAGTGTGTACCCGATATATGCACAGCTTACGTTCGTTTGCAAAGCAAATGTATGAGTTGATTGCTAGTGCACGTACACGTTTTTAGTTGAGAATGATCAAAAATGTTTGACTCGTTGCAGTTCTCTGATGCACATGCACCGCAAGTTGTCAAAAGATATACCAAATGTTAGCAATCGAACTGATCATTTTTAAAATAGTCGTAAAAACCTTGCACAGTTGTTTTGATAAGAACAAAAAATCAAAGCAATCTAAAACTTGCATCTAAAGAAATTCATTTTACCTTACGTCTTTATAAGTAATAAACTAATTAACCAAAAGTTGTTTTTTCAAATTTTGAATTCTTTTAAGCTAACAGCGTGAATTAAACAAATCCCTAACTAACCTTCACGTCTGGCCGCTTAGTCACAAGTCTGTTCAGTTGCTACATATATGTCTACAGTAATATAACATTGTGAATATCGGGTCTATAATTTGAAGGCCAAGTTCAAAGTCACAATTTGCGTATTTCTCTCTTTTACGCTCTGTATTATTTTCAAACAGATGTTAGGCTACATACAAATAGATAGGAGAATATAATATATATTTAGGTCTATGCGAAGATTATGTTATTTGCTAATTTGTCTTGCAAACATTTCGCATTATACTTTATCACATTTGCTTGTTTCAGCCGTTTGCAAGCAGTTTTAACAAAAAAACAAATTCAAATAAAAATAAAATTTTTTAACGTGAGGCATTTTTCATTTTGCTTTTTCAAAACACAAAAAAAAATCCAAATGGCTTATGCAATTTTAAACTGATCTTAAAGTTCAATTACTCAAATTGTTATTTCAATCAAATTGCATAGAGAAAATTGCGTGTTCTTTAATCGAGCTTTTCCTTTTATCAAACGTAATCCGTCAAATTGAAATCATCAACCTTGTTGATTAGATACGACAAATAAGCTTGACAGATTATTTGTTGCCAGCAAGAAATAGATAAAAAAAAAAGAAGACAGCCCATCAAATATGCATTCAACAAATAGTTGTAATTCTATAGAAAATACAATGCAAAAAACACATATTTAAACATACATTCGCATGTACAGCTGATAATGCAATATATACATATATCTTTATATTTTGGCAGCTAGACAAAAAGCGTCGAAAAGCGTTCAAGTATTATACAATATACTTAGTTGTTCAAAGATATACAAATGCTTATATAATTTCACCCATGTTTGAAAGTGAACACAACACAGAGAATAATTTTGCTGGCTACACAAAACACAAAAAAAATAAATAAATAAATTATGAACAGACGAATTTTTATTGGCAAAATAAATGAATTTTACTTAGATAGAACAGTAAGGCAATTTTATAAACTTTGTAATCTTTTTTTCTGATGATTCATATATTATGCGATTAGGATTTTGCAAACTGTTGAAACTTATTGCTTGTTTGTTGTCAACAAACTTTTCTTAACTTGCAAACTTAGCAATCAATAATATCTCGCTTAATATTTTCACTTTGTTTAGAAGTATTTAATTAGTTTGTTATTAAGTAACATTAACAAAGCCCATCAACCTTATTATAGTTATAGCTTAAATCACTTTGAACATTTATTCATTAACAACAGTTGTGCTTTGAAATCGATTGATTATTTTGATATGTTTCAGGGTGATTTCAAAAATTCAAATCAAAATCGAAAAACCTTGCAATAGACATTGAATGCGCACGGTACTATTTAGTTTTCGGCAATTCTGTTTTCCTAACAAACAAAAAAAAAATTTTTTCTGGCTGTAAAAATAACAATAATTTCAGTTACGCGACGCTTGTGTAGGCGATAAATAACGAAAAAAGCAAAGCTGAATCCAAACACAAAAAAAAACAGAAAATTGTGCAACATTTTTTTGACAGCTCTACAATATAGAATATTCGATGTATTCGACTCTAACAAGTTCAAGTTACAATGAAATCTCAACACAGCTGCTTCTTGGGTTGAAAAATCGATTCTTTGGAATGTGGCGGACAATTGAAGAGAACAAGTTTACTTTTCTAAAGTTGCTTACCTTAAGGTTGCCAATAAGCTCCATGAATTGCAAGATGTCTGCAAAACCCGTGTTGAAGCAGGGCTTCTTGCCCGCACTGTTGGAGTTTGCCTCGTGGCAGGAGGCACTTGATTCGCTTGAAGTGCCTTCAACAATAGCGGCGGCTGTGACGCTGCTGGCATCGCTATTGCTGGCTGTTATTTCCGCTTGGAGTGGTTCTGCTGCCAATGAGGACATGGCAAATTTGATAGTTGTTTGTTGTTGTTGTGTGGAGCTTGGGGAGGATGATGATGATTTGGAGGATATGTGACGCTGTATGTCCTGACTGCGCTGCTGTAGCAGACTGCGTAGAAGTTGCTTTGATAAATGAACAACGTGCGCCGACTCCAATTTCGATGCGCTCGAACAGCAACCGTGCACTATCGAAGGCGAATTGTGACTGAAACTACTGTCGCTGAAGTTGATTTCGCTCAACGGCGGCGGCGATTGCTTTGGTATTTCTGTAGTCGCTGTGGTTGTAGCTTCAGCTGATGACGTCACGCTGCTACTGAGCAGACTGAGGAACTTACAGAGATCAGCAGCGCCACCTACACCACCGCTGCCACCCGTTTTTTTGATCATTTGCTGCAGTGAGAACATGGTGAGAGTGTAATTTCGTCAGAGAGACAGAAAGGCCAATCAATATTCGGTGCCGTAAATAAGCGCGAGAGTGTGATGTTTAGCAACAATGTTGTGTAGTCGCGAACGAAATCATGTGATGTGCATGCGCTATAAAGAGGAACAGAGAAAGACTTTGTAGTTTGTTTATTGCTTTGTACCTAAACATCTGTGTGCAGTTTGGCAGTCATTGCAACAATGTTGCTGGGTTCAAGTTTGAGCTGTTTGAAATGCACTGAACAGTTAATTGTTTGTTATTGATGGAGCAGAATATATGAGTTCAGTTAAAAATACATTAATAAATAATTCGACAAGTATTGATTGTAATATCATTCATTCTTATCTGATATTACGGATATATTTATGATACATTTTTTTAAACTGTTCAATAGTTTGGTGAATTAAGCAAAAACTCTTTATTATCGAAGTACGCGTAAAAGTCTTGTATTTATGTATCTCAAATTTTAGCGTTTTTAAAACTGAAATGGTTTTATCTGTTTTTGTTTAATTCAGATTATTCTATTAATAATTTTTTACGAATTAACACAAAATTGATCATCATTATTATTTCAAGTGCAATATTTATTTTTATATCTAACGATAGTCAAGCGATTATTATTTGCGATATTTATTTTGCAGTAGCACTTTTTGAGCAGCCCTCGTGCACAAATTTCACACACAATATTTACATTGATTATTGCTTTATGCAACGTTTTGTGAACTAAACACAACGAAAAAAGTCACAAACACAACAATAATTGTTGTTTGTTGATTAAAACACAATTATTGAAAAATGTATATATTATATGTCCAATCCTATATTTGTTAACTGCGTACATTTTTGTCTTGTTTTTGTGCTAATTAATTGTTTTTTTTTTTTATATACATATATATCACCGTACCTTGACACATACGCGGCCTAACTGAACTTTCTGACTTGGATTTTGTTATTGTTGTGTGATGGAAGAAGTGAGACAACGAGGAGGAAACGACAACAGCCGTTAGCTATGAATCGCGTGCGCCTTGTGACTGCGGTCATCGGCGGCCCGTGGCACTTCAAGGTGACGCTAGCAGACAGCGACTGCAACGTCGGCGTACACAATGCTCTGCCACGGTTTGGCTGTAAATGTTGACTAACGGCAAAGGTGGTAGATGTAAATTTGTTACGATGGGCCAGAGACGCCTGCGACGGCAGCGCACAATTAAAAATATCACAAAATTAATACACATTCACACACACACACACAGACACAGGTTTATATCAGCGCAATTCGTGCTGCTTCTTCATTGCGTTTTCGTGTTTTGGTTTTATGCGATTCTTGCTATGAAGAAAGAGCGAGATCGTGAAACGCACAGCTACGGTTGCAGCAGGTGCTGCCGCGAACAGCTAACGGCAAAAATAAAACACACGCGCCCGCCTTACGTTCACTAATCCTCTTAACAATTGCACAACAATACTTTTTGGCGAACTGACTAGCTGCGAAGCAGCTTCGCGTCACCTGCTATCGAACGATACATAGTGGTGGTCGGTCGGTCGATGCAGCTACTTTAGTATTTTCAGTACGCAGCGAAATACCAAAATGTTAAATTGCGCCAGAATATCACTTTTTCATAAATTTAGGACGCTTTGGTATTATTATTTACTATCGATAACTCCAAATTAGCTAATCTTGCATGTGGTTTTGTATTTTGTTTTGTTTTGGAACTTCGCGCACTTTAAGTTTGTGAACAATAATATTATTAGTTATCATTAGCCATGTTGGCGCCCATCAAACATATTCTAAGCAATTATCGCATTGTTCTCGCTAGCGGCTCTCCGCGTCGACAGGAACTGGTGCAAATGCTGGCAAGTACATAAACAAAGTGAACAAAGTCAAGTTTATGTAAACAACGCTTGAAACTTGTAGGGTCTGAATGCGGAACTTTGCCCCTCCACCTTCGAGGAGAATTTGAATGTGGCGGATTATCGAAAGTTCGCCGATTACATTGAAGCAACAGCTTTGGGTAAAGCTGATGAGGTTTTCAAACGCTTGAGCAGCGCCGACGAAGGCAAGAAGCTGCTAGTTATTGCTGCCGACACAATGGTTACCCTGGAAAACGAGATCTATGGCAAACCCAAAGATGCAGCCGATGCTGTTCGCATGCTTAAAAAGTATGTTTCATACTCACATTAATTAAATGTATACATATATATGATTATTATAACTTTTGCACGCAGCCTCTCTGGTGCGTGCAATCGCGTCTTTACGGGCGTCGTCTTCAAACATGCCAACGGTGTGAGACTATTTACAGAAACAGCTGATGTTTACTTTGGACAGCTGACGGCCTCTCAGATTCAAAGTTATGTTGATAGCGGCGATCCACTGTAAGTTTCAATTGATTGAATACGCAACTTATTAACGGTAAACATTTTAAAGTTCACTAATAATAATACTTAATAATACAATTAATATAAGAGTGAAACCATTTAATGAAAGAATCCATCTCTTTTCCGCCTTTAAACTTAAAATTTACTTACAAGTCTTTCGCTTCTTTTTTCCCTAAATCTCTTCAGCGATAAAGCCGGCGCCTATGGAATTCAGGGAGCTGGTGGAGCTTTGATAACTCGCATTGATGGCGATTTTTATTGTGTCATGGGTCTACCACTGCACCGACTATGCTGTGAGCTGAACAAACTTTTTCTAGAGGACCTAAAGTAGTGTGTTATCTATCTTTCTGTTCTTTATCATAATTTGTAATCTTGAACGTCAGAGGCTACATTTAAAGTGCGGTTAGTCTGTGCTCTGATAAGACGTTGTGTTTGTCTACGTAATTGTTTATTTTGTTTGATTATAGACTAAGTCAAGAGTACAAATTAAAAAAAAAAAAGACGATAGACAACAAAACCGCAACTTTTTGGCTTTATTTATATATATCAAGTCAAATTACTGTGTTCTGCTGCTATGGCTGTTTTTTTTTAAAGCGCACAGTGGTGCAGAATATGTGTTCACATTTAAAGATATCTATATTTTTTGGGTGTAGATACTTATAAAATGTTATTTTATGATAACCATGTTAAAATCTTTTAAGAAATATTTTGATAAATAACTAATATGTTAAGTTAATAAAGTTTCGTATATTCAGATGCCTGCTAGTAAAACAGTAGTCCTGTTTTATTTACAATTGTCTTTTACTGATATGTATATTAAATCAGGTAAACATAAAAATTGTTTGCACAACATTATATGATTTTATTTTTATTCTTTCTTCAGTTACAATCTGTTCATAAAAGTTGAGTTCTTTTTAAACATATAATGTTATTGAATAATGAAATCATCATAAATTAATAAAGCACGCCACTGTGCACAGGTTTCATCAACAAAAAGTAACACAGCAGTTTGACTTTTGTAGTTTCAAAAAGCAGATTATAAAATCATATGGCTAAGTAACGTCTACCTTTCTTTTCAAAGATAAGGTACACACATATATATGTATTATTTTTAAACAGAATATAACAAAATGATCAGCGGGCAGTCAGTCAGTCGGTCAACTGAAAGCAACGCAAACGGAATGACACAAGAAAACAACTCCTATCAGCTGTGGGGCGGTCGCTTTAATGAGCAACCACATCAAGCGCTGCAAAAGCTAAACAACAGTTTGCCTTACGATTCACGTCTCTATGCGGATGATTTGGATGCGAGTAAAGCCTATGCGGAAGCACTGATGCGTGCGGGACAGTTGGACAAAGCCGAGTGCGATAAGGTGGTGAAGAGTTTGGAGCTGATACGCTACGATTGGATTGAGAAACGTGTCACGTTTCAGGCCAGCGATGAGGATGTTCACACGGTGAATGAGCGTCTCTTAGTCGGGCTAACGGGTGAGCTGGGCCAGCGTTTGCATACGGGACGCAGTCGCAACGATCAGGTTGTGACTGACATGAAGCTCTGGCTACGCAAAGCAATACGTGAAACTCTGGGCCGTCTGCGTCTGGTCATAAGGTCCATGGCGCAACAGTCAGAGTCACATCTGGGCCTGCTCATGCCAGGCTACACTCATTTACAGCGTGCTCAACCCGTTCAGTTCTCCCACTGGATGCTGTCGCATGCCTTTGCCCTACGCGAGGATTGCCTTCGGTTGATTGATCTGCGAGATCGTAGCAATGTTTTGCCTCTGGGCAGCGGTGCTCTGGCCGGAAATCCCTTGGGCATTGATCGCGTATGGCTAGCGGAGCGTTTAGGTTTCTCTGGCGTGACGGCCAATAGCATGCACGCTGTGGGCGATCGCGATTTTGTGGGTGAGTACTGTAATTGATGATGATATGATGATGATGTATAAAGCTGATTCAATTGTACAACAAGTAGAAACGTTGCAAACTGTATTACTCAATACCTGTTTAAAAACGGGTAGAAAGATTTCGGATTGCAAAGGGGTACGGATGCGGCAGGGGCGTGCGCTTCGTTCAAAGATTGGCTGATGCAAATCTTTCGGGGATGCCTCCAGCTATGTTCTCTATACTCTAGCTCAAAAACGCTTTCCCGATTTTAATGAGGTGGTGAGCCGGTATTGGTTGGCGTAGCATCCTAAGTTTTGATGCAGTTTTTTGGAAGACGTAATAACTTATCTTGGCACCAAATACGGTGGCTCTTGCTCGAAAACTGAGGAAGATATAATGGTTTCCAATTTTAATATGGGAAGTCAGGGGGCAGAATGGGTGGGAGTGGTTCCAAAATTGGACCTTTTCCGCTGTTAACTGCTGTCCACAATATCTGTTGTTAGTACGGTTTCATGGTTTGCAAAGGTATCGTCTGCTGAATTCCTTTCTCGACTAGAATGGGGAACCCATTACACAGCACAGAACTTTGTTTTGCATTTCATGCATCCAAATCGGCCCGAGTCTCGCTGAGGCGGGATCTTGGTCTTAGACGTTATCTCTCCATGTTCGCCTCTTGTAAATGGTCAGACATAGATTTGTTGTACTTGTGTTAGTTTGTAACAAATGACCATATAATGTTTCTTGTGGACACGCTTCATAACTAAGTGTAGACACTTGTACAGATTTATAGTATGCCTATCGCTGCATGGCTGTGAATCGATCATTATCTGATGTGAAAATTATGTAGAGAGTACGCTGCCTTGGTGCACGCCAGCTCGTATGGGTCTGACGCATAAGTGATAATCGAATCAAGTACTTATAATATAACAAAAGAAATTATCAAAAATAACCAACTATAGAGCTAAAGTTACATTTAGTTAGCTTAAAAGGTATGATAGACTACTTTCCCTCCCTCTTCAGCAGATAAAATACTGTTTTCAGAGTATTTCACAGCTGGATGCGACGTTCTCATTTTTTAAGCAAAAAGTATTTTTGATATTAAATTAACTTTAATAATTTTTGTTTATTTTTATACTCGATACCGAAGGTAAAGAGTATATTGGGTTTGTCCGTCCGTCTGTCCGTCTGTATGTGTCCAATTTTTTTCCACACCCTTCAAGCTAGAGACTTGAAACTTTCCAATTCTCTTTAACTATGGGACAGTAAATTAAAGTGTCAAGATGGGGGCTCTACGATAACTGGGGGCTGGCAAATCGATAAATTCGATAACTCAAAACCGATAAGTCCACATATTTCGCACATCCTTACAGCTAGAACTACCAAATTTGGTGAGAAGACAGCTACAAGCAACCCCCAAAAAACTGCATCAAAAATGTTGGAGCCACGCCCACCCATTCCGCCCCCAGCCCCCCTCATTTGAAGTCAAAAAAGCCTATATCTCCCACAGTTTTTGAGCCATAGCCACCAAATTTGTAGCCAATATAGGTGTTGATGACCCCCCAAAAACTGCATCAAAAGTTTGTATACCACGCCCACCAATACTGCCCTAGCGGCCCCCATCCGCCCCAACGCTTCCTCAAAAACGGGAATGCGTGTATCTTCCAGAGTTAAGGAGCTAGAGCCACCAAATTTAATAGGAAGATAGCTGGCAACGATCCCCAAAAATCTGCATCAAAGTTTTGGAGCCACGCCCACCCCTTCCTCCCCCCTTTCACCACCTTTTACATGCTTCGAGCTAGAGTCACCAAATTTGGTATGAAGGTAGCAATTGACATTCCACATGGATCGGCAGCAAAAATTTGAATGCCACGCCCACCCCTACCGCCCCAAGCCCCATAGCCCCCCTTTCACCACCTTTTACATGCTTCGAGCTAGAGTCACCAAATTTGGTATGAAGGTAGCAATTGACATTCCACAAAGATCTGCATCACAAATTTGGATGCCACACCCACCAAATCCGGCCCCAGCCCCCCTCTCTACAGCTTTTACTAACTTTGAGCTTGAGTCACCAAATTTGGTATGAAGATATCTAGTTGCATCCCCATCTGCATCAGAAAATCTTTAAGGCGGTGCACGCCCCTGCCGCACCCGCTACCCTTTGCAATTAGGCCTGTTTTTACCGGTTTTAATACTGGTATCGAGTATACCGTAGTCGGTTGCGTCCGACTGCAACGTTTCCACTTGTTTTTATATTTTTTCAAAATTTCTTATTTACAGTTGACTTTATATACAGTTGTTCGTTGGTGAGCTTGCATCTGTCTCGACTAGCCGAGGATCTCATAATTTATGCCAGTAAAGAGTTTGATTTTATAAAAATCGCCGATATATTTGCCAGCGGTAGCAGTTTAATGCCACAAAAACGTAATCCGGACAGCCTGGAGCTGATACGTGGCATATCGGGTGTGATAACATCGAATCTGATGGGCATTATGATGACCATTAAAGGCACCCCATCAACCTACAACAAGGACTTGCAGTACGATAAACAGTATTGCTTCCAGGCCTACGATAAACTTGCTCAGAGTTTGGATATCGCCGTTGGCGTCATAGAAACCATGCAAGTGCAAAGCCATCAAATGGAATCGGCTCTCAGTTCCGATATGCTGGCCACAGATTGGGTAAGTTGTCGATTTATGTATATAAATTATATATGTGTTTACATACATGTATGTTATTAATTTCACTTTGAATTCTTATCACTAAGTTAAAATAAAATATGTAGGAACATTGTTTAGTTTAAGCCAGAAGATATTATTATGAACCTTGCTTAAATGATAATTCTAAAAACCAAAAAATGTTTTCATAAAAAACCTACTTGAAACTCAGTAATAAAAAATGTAAGCAAAACTAATGTAGGAAAAGAGTTGTTAGTTGTATCTCTGCAACAATTAATACTGAGATTAATTTTTGGTACGTCTACTGTCTACGAGAAGTTTAATTTTATCGTACCCTGAACCCTGAAATGGATAAAAATTTATATAATGGCTGTGATAAAATGTATGCAAAAGGCAAAAGGAAGCATCTCTGAACCTATTAAGTACTTACTTATATATAATCAAACTTCCATTAAAGAAAGTTTTTTATGCAACGAATTAATTCCAGGACTCTGCTATTTGGTTAAATCAAAAAATTCGAATTTTCTCTATAATGAAGTTTTTACTTCTCCGCTTGAGATTTGTTATATGAAACTTCGACTGTACATATTCTTCTGTTTGTTTGTCCATCTGTCTGTGTAAACGCATTGATCATGAATATAATTTCTCGTCAAAGTTTGTTTTGGTAATCGATATACACATATAATTAAAACCAAAGTAACCTTAAGTTTGGAAAACGTAGAACATGTTTAAGAAATCGAAATTTCCATAAAAATCGTTTGAGAAACACCTAAATTATTAAAGATAAAAGTATTATCATAATGCAATAGCTGAGTGTTCAAACCATTTGAAATATGTTATTAAACACATATGTGACTTATTTTAGGCGTACTATCTGGTGCGTAAGGGCATTCCTTTTCGCCAGGCGCATCATCACATTGGACGCGTGGTCAGACTGGCTGAGCAGCGGGGTGTGGACATAACGGAGGTGCCGCTAGGCGAATTGCAGCAGATTTGTTCAGCATTTGGTGTAGATATCGCAAGCGTCGCAGACTACGGCTTTAATGTGCAGCAATATGATGCAGTTGGTGGCACAGCTACGGCCAGCATTCTGGAGCAACTGCGTCTGTTAAAGAGCTTGGACAAAGAATTGTGCCAGCAGTCTTAAACTAAGTAGCTTAAGACTGAATTTTATTTAAATTTCCATTTGGCTTTAGTTTTTTTCGTTTTTGTTTAACATATTACATATTTTATGCATTATATATTTTATATTGTTGTTGATTATTTTTGGTTGATTGCTCAATTGACACTGGGGCTTTGGGGCGTATATGTGTAGGGCTCATGGTTGCCTGGCTCGTTGCTGTTTTCCAGCTGTTGATAGCCGCTCATTGCCGAGTTGACTGGCAGACCCACCTTGCCTCCTGAGATGAGAACACCCAGGCTCTGTTGGAGCTGCCAGCGACGTGCCTCGCGTATCGATTTGTTGCGTCGCAGAGTCTTGGCCAGCATGAAGGCACACATGACGCCCAGCAGCTGGACAAAGGCAACTGTTGTTGCTCCTGTGGCAATGAGCATTGCACTCTGGGATAGTATAAAGTTCATCTTGCGGAAGCAGCCATATTCAAAGGGCATCAGGCAGTTAACCTCGTTCTTATCGTTTGGATCCTCGGCCAGGCTGCCGCAGCATGAGATTGGCACAACCACATCATCTGTTTCGAGATGTGACATGTTCTTATTTGGTGAATAGTATAGTTTCCAGTCATCGGGGTCACGAACCCCACAGCAGCCCAACTACAAATTTATAAAAAAAAAACATTTAAATGTAGTATGCGATTCTCAAATAAAAGTTATAATTTATAACTCTGAAATACTAAATTTTCATAATCTTGGTAAGTAAACTTAAAATCTTTCCTTTTAAAATACATAAGTAGTAAATGATAATAAATAACGATAAAAACAGAAACGAAAAAGAATGCTTAAACAAAGAAGTTGCAAGTGCAGATCTTTCAGGGCTGCCTCCAACTATATTCCATACACTCTTGCTCCAAAACTGTCAAAGATACATGAATACGCGAAGTTTTCTATCTTCAAGGGTGTCGAAAAGTTGGGTTCATACAAACGGACAGACAAAAGTCATGTATAAAAATTGTTAGAATTATTCAAAAGCTATTGTTTGTTAAAAATTTTTAAGTGCACATTTGGTGTTTTTTGTTGTTACCAACAGTTAGCGTATCTGTTCATAATGACTGTGCGAAAAGTAATCAATCTTTGGGTTGACAATATATAAAATTATCGATATAATCAGACAATAGTTTTAAGCGACAATAATGTCAGTTTCTTAAGTTAAATTCATGCACTTATCTTTAAAAATATTCTACTTAAAACTCGATTGACAAGTTGCAATTTTCTACTTCAAATAAATTCATATTCATCTCGAATCTTTGGCGAAACAATATTGAGCAAGAATTAAAGATAATACTTACACCAGACTGCATGAAGTCTACTCCGGTAGCGACATTGGGATCGGTTTCGTATCCGGCTAGGGCATCGGTCATGGTGCGCATTAGCATCTCGCGCACCTGGGATTGCATTACGAAGGCGGCTATTGCTGCCGACACCTCCAATATAAAGACGAGGAACAGACAGACGCCGTACTGCAGATTGCAATGCCAAAGATGTTAGAAACTGAATAATTTTGGTAAATGCCGCTAGTTGGTTCACTCACCAAATTGATGAGCATAACGCTTTCCTTGACTGCTCCGTAAGCGCCAAGAGAGGCAACAGCAATAAGAATGAAACCGATGGCAATTAGAAGTGCAGGCGGCGAGGAGAAGTGTCCATCAATAAAAAGACTGAAATCGCCGAAAATCGCCTGAATGGTCGTTCCTACCATTATCAGTAGAACGGCCGTCAGCTGTAAAATGGAGAAACAAATTAATAAAAAACAACAGTCAACAAATTCAGTTACAAATCGCATGCCAAGTACGAATTTAACGTTGTTGATGATTCAGTGCCAGATTTTTTTTTTCATTACTTAAATTTGTGTTAGAAAGGTGGGTGTGGGAAACGGGGTGAGGCCGTTGTAGGCGTTAACAAATGCGCTCAAATACAATAGAGATGCAAAGATAACTAAGAAACTATATCAAGCTATAATTTTGATTATATTTAGTTCGCACTTGTTATGCAGTTGAACTATAAATTGCTTCCGTGCTGTTATAAATCTGACAATTATTTATATAATCATTATTTGGATCTAGAGTTATTAAAAGTAAAGTCTCAAAAAAATTCGAAATCTCTTTAAAATAAATTATTTACTATAAGCCTTAAACGCTTAAAATGTAGCCAAGAAAATCAAAAGGTTTAAATTGACAAATTAAGTTTTAAATTATGATAAGATTGTATAATATATACAAATATAATGCGTAAGAGAAAAAAATATGCTGCTTAATTTTAATGTATAATAAATTATTGGCAAATGCATTTAAATAATGAATTGGTATTTTTATCCTGAAGGGATATCGTTAATTATAATTATCTATAACATAATCATAATTATATTTTTAGTATTCAAGGCACTATTTTACTCAGTTGGCAGCTGATTTTATAGCGTGTGTACCTTAACACATATCCAAGTAACTAAGAGCAAATATGCACAGGCTTCTGAGAACACCTTTAGTATTTTAAGTTCTGTCCCTGCCTTAACTATTTTATCAAACAAAAAAAAAAAACAACTGAGTGCTTAATTCGTAGGTTACAAAAATTGTCCGCAATAGATAAAGAAAATACTTAATGTACATAACTTTTGATCAGATGTAAGTTTTTTGGAAATTAGTTAAGCTTCCGCAAAAAGAGATAGGGATAATAAAATTCAATTGGTATCTTTATTTGGTCCCTCCAAATGAGATACAGTACGACCTCGCTCGATAATTGCAACACCCGAATTCCTTACAGCTGTTCGGAACAGTAT
Organism: Scaptomyza flava; assembly: GCA_030179655.1. NCBI lineage: Eukaryota > Metazoa > Arthropoda > Insecta > Diptera > Drosophilidae > Scaptomyza > Scaptomyza flava. Next base: position 24,670,427 of record JARNME010000029.1, on the reverse strand, counting down.
AAATTGAAACAATGTACAGACCACAATTTCTCAGTTTTTCAAAAAATAAATTAAATAAAATGAAATTCTTGCTCGATTTACTTTAATTTTATTTGTTTTGGCAAAGGCATCTCTCTTTGGAAATAGGTCTCGTGGCCAACAGAAAATGTTCTTTTAGCAACCAGCTCAGTTTTCGTAATTGTCCAAATTTGATTAGGTTGCGTTGAGTGAGGTTGTACTGTATATATATGTTATCATAAATAGATGTTATCAGCAGTTTGAAGATACCCAGCCGATGTTTACTTTCTTCGCATAGCCGCAACAAGATCAACAATCAGACTCTTGACCCGTTTTTCTCTTGCAATTGTGCTCTTTCGCTCGCACAGTCTGTTTACTATGAGATTCTACACTCACGTACTATGTTATGATTCACAAACACTGCGACAATTGCTCAACTACTGATAAAAGCGCAAAATATTATCAGGGCAATTGTAATTTTTTGTCTAAGTAAAAATCAAAATGGCGTCGTTTTCGAATGAATCATTCAAAAAAATTTTCTAAAACTTACCGCAAACATAAAGCTCACAATGATGAGCATATATTTGGCGCAGCGCATTCCGGAATTTAATTCCAGTTCCCGGTTCGCCATTTTGTAAGTTTTTCTTCTTTTGTGTTTTTCTCGTAATCCAAAGCTAATAAACTGCAATGGAATGCAATATATTATTATATTATACGGTCTAATGTACTTTATTTTTTTATCGTTATTGTTTTTGCTTGTCCACAGAACGTACTTTAACTTTTGCTAGCTACACGTTGACTGAACGGGCCCCGAACGGGAACATTGCCAGTTGCAAACGCCAAATGGCTCTCGGCTCTCGGCCAATTCACCCACCTCTCTCTATCTATCTCTCTCTCTCTCTCTCTCTCTCTCCCTCTATCGTGCTCTCTAGACCAACTTACTTGCTCTTTTTTTGACGCTCTTTGTGTAACAGTTGAGTTCGCTTATCAGCCAATAAATGTACATTGTTTTTTTTTTCTCAACGTACTAGATATAAGCAAGCGATAAGATTACGTTCTAATTTACAAAATTTTGTAATAATATATTGAATTAGCTCAACTTAATATAAATGCATTCCTATTAAGCAGAATTGATACTTTATTCAAATACCATTCGAGTTGTTCTCACATTTAAAATTTAAACAAGGTTTCAAGTGCAAGGTCGTTGGGGTTGGGTTGGGGCGACAGGTGTTGGCCATGTGTTATCGATTGTTTGTCTCAATTATAATAAGTCAACTGCCATGGCTTATCGATTTTTTAATAACAACACTACTAACTACACCCGCTGTATGGCTTAAATTATTCATTGGCCACAGTCATTCATGGGCATGTTGGACGCATTAGGTAGTTTGCTAAAATAGTTTACTTTTATTGATTAAGAGATCTAAAGCAAAAACGTTTTTACCACAAGACTGTCATTAAATCAAATGCAAGTTAATAAGTACAAAGTAATTGACAGTATAAAAAGCGGTTTTGACCTTTTTTTCCAGACTATTCTTAAATTCATATAAATCAGGATAACTCAGTCTAATATCATTTTAATTTTCAGCATATAATATGCATAAAAAATGTTGATCTAATTTTTTAATTTCATTTTGAAATAAGTAACGGCACTGAAAGTGGTAAATGTTCAAAAACATTTTTTTAGGACTAAAAACGCACGATTTTTTAGTTATAAGAAGATATTTTAAAAGTCCAATTATTTCATAAGAAAGTGTAAATCATAAAATCAAGAATATATATATATTTTTTTGATAAATGATTTTATATTCGATACAGAAGGTAACGAATATATTGGGTTGAGAAAGGTCCGTCATGGTGTCTGTCCGTCTGATTGTTTGTCCGTCTGTGTGATAGAGACCTTAAACTTGGCAAATATCATTTTCTATAACCAGAAAAATTGGAGTTCTACGATTACTGGAGGGCTGCTAAATCGATAGATTCGTTGTCTCAATTTCGATAAATCCTTATATTTCCCACACTTTTAGAGTGAAAGTTACGAAATTTGGTAAGTAGATAGTTACTGACATCCTCAAAAAGACTGCGTGAAAAATTTTGGAGCCACGCCCACCCATTATGCCCCATCCCCAAGTAGCTTCAAATCAGAAACTCCTATTTCATCATCCACAGTTTTTGACCTATAGCCACCGAATTTGATGTCAAGATAGATGACGACATATCTCAAAAAATGTTTCAAAATTTTGGATGCTACCACCCTAGCCAACCCAGCCACCCCCAGCGCCCCCACCACCTCGTTAAAAAAGGGAATTAATAAAATTTACTCAGTTCTTAAGCTAGAGTCACTAATCTGGTAAAGATCAACAAACCATGGATGCTGCATCCGTACCACTGTGCAATCAGACCTCTTATTACCCGTGTTTAAACAATTATCCAGTATACCGCAGTCGGTTGCGTTCCACTGCAACGTTTCCACTTGTGTGCTCTAGCACCGTTGCATGGCAAAAGTATTTCAAGGGCTAAATTGAATTTGAAGTCAGGATCGACTAGAGTAATTGGAACATGATATAAACTAGAAACTGTTTAAGGTCATGTCACATCGCAAAAACATATTTTTATACTGAAAAAATATTTTATAACACCTTTGCTTTCCAATACCATACACAAATGTTTGTAATCAAAAAGGAATGCATTGCAAATTGAAAGTGAAGTCTAAAAATTTGATTATTGCGGAAGATAAATAAATAAAATAAATAAAGTTTTTTTGTATATACAAGCTTAATTGTTTTTATTATAAAGCTATAATAAGTTAACAAATATTTTAATAATTTAGCAGCAGGAAAGCGCGAAAAGCAACAAGAAATTGTTCCTTAAGAATAGGCTTAGATTGCTGGCTCTGAATTTCACTTATGTTCATGTTGACAATGGAACTCATCAACAACATCTAAATGAAGCCAGTGATGCCATTGCGAATCTTAATTTCTCGCGCTATATAACATGCAAATAAAACGCCAAAGAACTGTAAAGAAATAAACAATTGTTATGTATTACCTAATACTATATTCAAAATTATGCTAAACTCACCTGAAGGACGGCAATAACAACACCAGCAGCACCCAGACTGACCGCATGATCGGCAATATATTCTGAGAAGCCGGGAAGACATCCACCGTTGCTGTTGCGATTCCTGTTATACTCAGAATTGTCACAGGTAAATGTACCCACTGCGCCTACAGGTATCGAGCAGCATGATAATGGCAGATCGTTACTTTTCAGGGGTTTTTCCCAGTCTGTATAGTTTGTGACGCCACAGCAGTTGAAATCGCGTTGCACGTCGTCCCAGAGCTTAGTGGTTGGATTCTGAGTTGTGTTTGAATATTCACTCATTGTATTGGTAAGCGATGTTTGTATATAGTTATATGCATTTTCGCGCAACACATAGCCACTAATGCCTGCTGACAATTCCAGTATGAATATAACGAACAGCATCCCCGAAAAGCTGAGGATAAGGCAATAGTTCTCCTTGAGTGCGCCCCAGCATCCAAAGAAGGTAATCACAATTATAAATGCTCCAATTACAATCAGAAACGTTGGTATCGAGAAGAATTTGCCGATCAAAAAGATTTCATAGCCAGTGTAGACGGCGCCAACGCCGACACCAACTGCTATAAGAATGATGCCTGTGATCTAGAGATAAAATAAATACATATTAAATACGGTACAAATAACAAGTAAAAAAGTTCCAAAAACTTCAATCTTTGATATCTCTGGTGTTTCTCAATAGACTTTAATAAAAACTTCACCGATTTTAATTTCTAATCAAAAGTTTCCTTAACAAATTCCATACTTAAAGTGTAATTTTGGTTTGTTAGCTATCGATAATTTGAAGCTTATACTGCGCGTAGTATACGATGACTCTTATCTTATATCTGTAGTTCTAAGATCTTATGGTCCTTGAAAACAACGAGCTCTAACAGACAGACAGACTGACAGATGGGATGCCGAAATCGACTAGTCTTTGAAAGCTCATCAATTATATACATCTATTCCTTATAGGGTCGGTTACATACATTTGCGCAAAACTCTAACAATATAGTGCTTTTCGAAGTTTTTGATTAAATTACAAGCTCTTTAGAAAAGAAAATATTTGATTCGAAACATTCTAAATACCCTTAAAAGAGCCTGTTCCAGATATAAGCCGTTTGCATTTAGAATGTTTTATGGAAATTTGAGTATAAAATTTCAAAATGGGTTAATAAAGGTCTCAACGAATTACTTCTACATTCTTAACAACAGTAAGCCATTATTTAGTTCTATAAAAATCTCCTATTCAGATGCCAAATTCACCTGGAACCAACTGCATTTAATTTGCGAGTCTCTTCTAGATTAACTCTAAAATAAATAATTTGATAGAATTTTGTATAATTTCAAGTGAAACATTATATGGTTATACATTCTTTAACTTTAACTTTTACTCATACATATATTTTAAGCTAAAGAAGAGATAGAAGAAACAAAAGGTGCGTTATCTAAAGGGCTTAAAAATTAATCAAATTCTAAACTTATCGGAATGGTAGATTAAAGAGTGAAGAAGAATTTGTTCAATCGCTGCTGCATACAAAATAAACATGACTAATTGCGCAATTTTACAAGAATTAAGTATTTGAGTTTTTAGTTTTTCTTTGATTGTCAGTATATTGTTTTTTTCACCCAGAGCTTTAGCCCAACTAATTCACATGAAAATTTGTAGACATATTTACACACTGACATATTGTCAAATTCGGTAATGGACTTCGTGTTAAGGAAAAACAAATTATAGCTGCGTGATGACTCAGACGGACTTATAGTGTATTCTACATGGTTCTGAATGTACTTACCAAAAAGATCACATTAAATCCAAACAGCGTGTATTTTACCGCATTTGCGCTACCCGTTATAAGCGACATGTTGGACGTTTGTTTATTGGCAAATCTATAATAATAATATTTACATAAATATTTATATAAATAGCAGTTCAAGCCGAATACAGTACGACCTCGGTTAACGCAACCTATTAAAATTTGGCCAGTTGCGAAAACTGAGGTGGTTGCGAAAACTGAGGTGAAATTTTTTGGTGGCCACGAGACCTTTTTAAATAAAAGATGCCTTCGCTTACCTTTAAAATTAAATTTTATCGAATAAGACTTTGTTTAAAGCAAGAATTTCATATTGTTTTACCTATTTTTTAAAAAATTGAGAAATTCGGGTCTGTACTTTTTTACAATTTCTTTAGAAATAGGAAAATTACGCTCTCTTTGTTTTAGAAACCACGCGTACAATGATTTCTCCATATTATCATTTTCGCAAGCATGTAAAAAAAAACAAAAAGAGAACGAAAGAAAAGTGGTAAAACCGAACTAAAACATACTTTTCCTTAGGAAGTTGCGTTAAATAAAGTAATTTTTTTTTTAAAGTTGCGTTAACAGAGTCAACAATGTTAAGAATTCGGGTGTTGCAATAATCGAGGAGTTGCGTGTAACGAGGGTTGCGTTAACCGAGGTCGTACTGTATATGTTTATTGAAATTATATTACATACTCCTTATTGTATGCACTTTCTTTTTTGTTTTAACTGAAAAATTAGATTTAAAAAGACAACCTTCGCGTATTAACCTCAAAACGTTAGTAAACGTCCCAAAGAAACGAAAATTCGTAATCGAAATAAAATTAATATAAAAAAAAAATAAATAAAAATATGGTGTTGTCTTATCGGAAAGTGATATGGCAAACTCTTTGTATAAGCCAAATGTGGTCAGCTACCTAAAGCTTGCTGTTTTTGTTGCTGTTGTTGTATATGTTTAGACTGTCAGACAAGATAAACTCAATTTGGGGTTGATAAGATAACAGTTCTCAGCCATAGCGCTCCATTGAAAAGCAAAAGCTGAGCAAATATTCTGTTCTGATGAATATATTTTCAAAAAGTATAATGTTTTGTAAATTGTAAATATATTATTATTAAAATAGCTCTTAAGTTTTCTTAGTTTGATTGTGTTTGCCATTTTATGCTTTTTATTTATCTTTGTTTATTTTCATTATTTTGCTTTTGTTCGGCTTTTTAACGCGTATTTGTGTTTACACAGCACATTTTGTGAGAAGCAAGTAGGCTGTTTTAAGCAGTTAATGTTATTAACCTGTCAAAAGCTTTTAATTTCAAAGTTGTACTCAAGCCAACTGTAGATACATACATACATATTGAACAGTTACTTAATAATTTTTTAATATTTATACACAAATTTTCGTTTGTTGTGCTTTTAAATGTTGATTTTTGATCTTGTTCAAAAATTTTACTATCAAATATATTTTCCATGTTAAAAAATTATTACATCTTTTGTCTGTTTGGTGTTCACAAATTTCATGATGGTTTTCCGCAAAAGTATGTTTCATAAGGTATATACATTTTTGATCCGTATCGACAGCCGAGTCGATTTAACGTTGTCTGTCTGTAAGTTTGATTGCATCGATCTCAGAGACTATAAAAGCTAGAGAGTTCAGGATGGGAACATAAGATCTTCTATACAATAGGCAGAAAAAGTCTGTTTCGAATAATCGATAGCTCATTCGGTTTCCGATATGCTTATGTAATCGATAACATTAAAATCTTCATTTTAGAAAACTTCGCAATTGTTTTTAGAAACAATGGAACAATGGATTTTTCATTAAAACTAAAAGCTACCAGAGATTGTAGTAATGTTATCATGCATTAGTGCAATTATGCATATACAAAAGCGCACATATACATAGATACATACATAGACTGTACGCTTAAAAAAGAGCTTTCAGGGTATCTCCTTGTCTAGCTTTCTCGACTAGAGCCTACTTGTTTTCTTTATGCTTCATTGGTGTAGACTGACATACGCTTTGGTTTATTTAAATTCTTAAATTTGATCAAAATATTCAAAAAACGTAATAGTTAAATGGAAAGACATAACTTACATATATTTTTAAATTATTACTCATAGAACTATTTACAACAAATTAGAAACCTGTCACTACTTATCAAACTACAATCTAATTCTTATCAAATTTAACTAGTCCAACGCACACCTGTTCACAATTTACATCAAGGTTAAAGATTCGTCGCTATATAGGTTTTAAAAATAATATAAAACATTACACACATTTTTTTAACAACGTGTTTAATATTGATCTTTATTTGACACTACTGACTCATGCCGGCCAAAACTACGAATCACCACTAAAGGGTGCCTAGAAAAGTTTTTTTGAATTTTCACGCTGGGTGTAATTGATTTGACATGCCACAATAAGTTATAAGTCTATTGGTTGTCATTGCACTGTACGTTTAAAGGCCAAGTAATTAACACATCTTATTCCGCTGGAAAGCCGCTCACTGATAGACAATATATCTACTCACTTTAAACGCTGTATAAAGCTTGATACAACTGCCTTCGGTAACGACGGTTGGACGACCACTGAGCGGGCCCTTCAATCTCCCGTACTTACTAAAAATCGCGTTGACGTGCGCCGTGCTCAATCGTGTTGTGTTTATCAACACCCACACATGTATACCAAATAATGATATAGTTATATCTCTCTCTACTATTGTTTACCTACTACATACATATGTAGATGTTCGCAGTGGCAAAAAGATAAACCCGCTTGCACGAATGGTCGACGTTGTTTGCAAAATTATAGCTATAGTATTAACAAGTAAGAATAAGCAAATGTACATCATTTGTGTACGCTTTTAAAATGCTCTGTTTTGTATGTTCTTTGAAGAAAATTTGGTGCTCATATAAGACATGCTTAAATTGCAAAAAAATTACTTCAAAAAATAATTTTAAATTACTTATAATACAATTTTAAAGCATATCGGGAACGTTACCATCTATCTTGGCATTAGATTTGGTGGCTCTACCTCAAATACTGTGGAATATATAGGCGTTTCCTATTTCAAGAAGTGGGGAGCTGGGGGCAAAATGGGTGGGCATAGCTCCAAAAATTTAGATGCAGTTTTTCGGAGGACGCCAGTAGCTGCCTTCTTACCAAATTGTGTAGCTCTAGCTGTAAGGATGTGCGAAATATGTTTACTTATCGATTTTCATCGAATCGATTTCCCAGCCCACCTCAGGGGCAAAATCCTAATCATCACAGTTTGTCTGTCCTGTCCATAGAAAAATATATTTGCAAAGTTTCAAGTTTCTAGCTTGAAGGGTGAAGGACATTGCACAAAATCAATATACCCTCTACCTTTAGTCTAAAAACTGTTAGAAACTCACAGAAAAGTATTTGTTTTGTTTGAGAAAATATTAATTTTTATTTTTTAAAATCATAAATCGAAATGTAGCATTAAAATACTTTACAAAAAACCACAATATAATTTTTGTGCGATATTTTTCGAAAATAATTGTATAAATAAATTGTTTTTGTTTAAGGTATATGCAAACAAGTTAACTTAAAGCTATTAAAGAATATATATGAGTATCATTTGTTATTTAAAGTTTATACGATTTAATAAATGTAATATATTTATTGTTTAAGAAAGATAGGATAAGTAGTAAAGGTAATGGGGATCTGGCATAGTTTAATACTTGAATTTGGAATAAATGCCTAAATGTGTGTATGAATGCGGAAGGAACTGATGTTGGAAATTTATTTGATAGATTATAGAGTGTTAGTAAAACATTATTTTTCTCCTATTACTTCTCGTTCGCCATGTCGAGTAATTACTTTGAAATTTTTGTGAACGTGTAAAAAATTTCAAAAATTACCAGATTTATAAACATAAAGTTGGCATCGCAAGCGCCTTAAAGGTAAGCACGCTTTTTATATTGCATATAGTATATATATTATTTGTTATTATTTTAAGTTAGTATATTATTATGTAAAGTTTTAGTAGTTTTCGTTGCTTTGCTTATTCAGCTATTGCTAATAGTTTATTCGCCTTCCAATTATTTTCTATCCTTGCCATGTCGATCGCGCTGCTGTTTTGTAGCAGCAATTGTCGTTGTGGTCAGACTATGCACATGATGCTGAGTTGGTTGTCCTTGGTTGTGCTTGCCACCACTGCTGCTGTGATGATGCTGATGATGCCCATTCAGTGTGCTTTTACCGTGTCTATTCGATTCGAGAGAGAATAGAAAAATTATTAGAAAAAATTAGAACATCTTTAAGAATTGTAATCTTTTTAATATGCTTTCTACTTGATATTTAAACAATATACAAAATATCCTTTTATTTTATAGAGTATGCCGATGTGCTACATTCACTACGTAGTTCCAGTTGCTAAGGTACCGCTTTTAGTTGTCTGGTACATAAGAAAAAAAGAGCAGACCGAGCGATGTTGATGATTATATCTTTTCAGTTTAAATCCAATTTTATTGATGATATATATATATATATATATAATTTTTTTTCAGCAACATGTTCATAGTCAGTGTTTAAAATCGATACTAAAATATGCTAGAGAGTGCTACTAAGTAGAGAATGAGTAGACTATTAGATTGTGTTATTAATTAGGTTTAGTTAAGTATTGTTTTGACCATGCAATTAAATCGTTATGTATGTTTTGAGTATTTCAAAGGATAGTTATAGGAAATTCCATTTAAGCTGATTAAATAAACGATGAAAAAATTGTTTCCCACAAAACTTTGTTTTGGATCATTAGGCCACATTAACATTAACAATATAAAAAACTTCATGCAACTAAATTTAATGTTTAAATTAACAACCGAAAGTTGTCGAAATTCATTTGAAAAATATTTAGGTTTTCTGTAATATGATTCAATCCATTTTGATTGTTTTATGCAAGAATAAGGCATTGCAAATAAAAATCCTTCTAAATTTAAAGTTTTCCAATTCAATATGTATTTTTTAAGAACGTTGAGCTTGGCTAGTGAAGCTTCTAAGCTTTTAAAATGTTGTTTGTAATTATTATTTTTTCTAAGGGAGAGTTAGTATAGCATTCTACAGACGTGGTTAGGATCTAATTTTCTAATGCACCCACAACATGCTTTGAGTTTCTTAATTACAAAATTATATAAAATTTTGAAAATTCGCTTACGCTGTGAAAAGTAAAATCATAACCATTTGCATTCATTGTGTGTGTATATATATTTTTTGTTTTGTTTTTGTATGTGCTTTGCCAAGTGTGCTCCAAGTAAAATAAAAACTCTTCACTCTTTTTGCCTTGCTCCCTGGCTTATGGTTTTAGGTAGTATAATTAGTGGAGTAACACTGGTTAAATGTCTTCTGAATCGTTCTTTTCGATATATATTTGCTCATATTGTTTCGTGCTTTTAGTGGTTTTTTATTTCGCTTGCGTGAGGTAGTCAAAAAAAAAAGTAGCAAAGATTTCGAGTGCATAAGATGGATAAAAAAATGTGAGAGAAAATTTTGACTGTGACGAGATCCAGTTGCGCTTATCCTTGAGTGACTATGTTTTTTGGTTTGCTGCTCCAGCTCCCTCTGACTATGAACATGTGCAGATGCCAAAGGGCTGATGCGTTGAAACGCTGCTGCGCACCTGCCGCATGCGCAAACGCTTTGGCCAGCTGCCCAACCGACCTGTTGGCGTGCCACCTGCAGCCACGGCACCACCAGCGTGCCTGCCGCTGCTACCAAAGAGCTGGGCATGCTCATTGCTCAAGTTGTGCTGATAAGGACGCAACTTGCTTGTTGATTCCTTAAGTGTATCTGGCGCTGCGTATAGCAGATAATTGTCATAGACATGGCTAACGCTCGAGTTTCGCTTGGCCGCCAAATAGGGCAAAAAGGCAAAACTTGAACTTGTAGATTGGGTGCATTTGAGCGAGGGTTTTCGCGTTGGTTGTGGCTTGCAGCGCAGCGTCGATTGATTCGAGTAGCTAGGCTTTGTTTTGGTTTGGGATGGTGGTGGAATCATATCCAATTTAATGCGATGCTCATAGGCAGTAGTGGGCGTGGCACGTTGGATGGGCAGCGGAATAAGCGACTGCTTACGTTTGCGACGCGGCGGAGGCAGTGGAAGCGTAACTGTTGCCTCATCATTGCTGGCATAGTCGGCATCCTCGGTGGTTTGTGTATTGGCTAAATTCGTTACGTATACGTACGTCAGCTCATTGTGTGTTGTTGTTGTTGGTGCTGAAGCTGTTGTTGTTGATTGTTTGTGCGATGTTGTTGTGCATGCTTTTGTTGTGCTGCCTACTGTTGTTGTTGGTTTGACGGACTTTCTGTGTGCGGATGTGATTGTATCTTGATTGCTGCGACTGCTTCGACTCGACTTGTGGCCGACGGAGCTTGGCTCATTGTGTCTGGAGCGACTGGAGTGACCTGTGTGTGAAGAATGGCATGGTTTATTATCGCTTGCACTTCATTTATGTTGCTTTTAACGTTAGTTTAACCAACCGATTCGTTGACTGAGCTACGATTGTTAATTTTTTTGTGTTAATACAAAGTGTTTTTGTGGGTTTGAGTGGCAAAGAAATATTTTGTGTTGATTTGTGTTCATATTTGCGACTGGGTGTAAAACATTTTGTACATATTACAAAAGAAGTTTTTAGAGTATATAAAAATTTTCAGAAAACATAAAAATATCTTGTTTCCCTTTTTTATTTATATAGATTTTAACACAGCTCGCGCAAATGCTTTGGGTGCTATGCCCTCGAGGTGCTGAAGCCTAGATACCAAATCCATAAAATACTTATTTACTCTCCCCACTTTCTTCCCTGCTGCCCTCAACAGTTGGCAACTTGAAATTGAATATCTATTTATTTTCAACTTATTAAGCTAGAGCCAGTTTCGTATTCCATAGACAGAAGATCAATAATATTTAAAGCTTTCGATAATTTTTCTCGTTTTCTAGAGCATCGAAAAGCATCTTTACCTTTGTAGTTACATATGTGAGTACAAGGCAGAAGAAGATGATAATGTATGTATATTCCTTTTTTTTTAAATAATAATTACTGTTATGTTCAATTTCAGAAACTTAAGCTGTGCAGACTTCAAAAACTGATTAAAAATTGCTATTATATAGGAGTTTCGTAAAATATGTAAGGGACAATCGAATTTAGATTTTAGAATCTCAAAGGAACAAGATAAATCTTCGTTACAGAGAAAACTTGTAATATAGAATGGGGTTTGGATTGAACTACATTGCAGTCTTCTGGAAATGAATTCGACATAGAAAATACTTCGTTACGGAAGTTCAGCAGTTGTATGCATATTGATTTAAGAAAGGATGGTTATTTCAAAGAAGTTTATTAAACAAACTTCAAAAAGTAACGATGAAAAAGTAATTTACGCAAAGAACATATAAAGTGATGTTTGTAAACAAGACTTTTTTTAAACTTGTGCACTGGAAATTTACGGCTTTAATCCTCATGTTTCCTTTTTTCCCTCCAGTTTATTATTTTTTCGCCATTTTTTTTATTTTTTTTTTTATCGTAACTTCTGGCATCCCTTCCTTTTAGCATCAATAGTCGCGTTAAAACAGTATTGTCAGTCTTTCAGTGTAAATGCGCTTCGGTTAGTAAGTATTAAGTGCCGTATTTCGTGAAGTCTGCCTAACTGTTATAAAACACTTATTGAACCAAATTGTGGCTGTTTAAAATAATTCACTAGTTTCGATAAACTTTTATTTCCAGTACATGTGCGGTGTATTAAAAACAAATCAAGAATACGAGTGCCCAAATTGCAAGATAACAAGTGAAATAAAAAATGGAGCAGCTATTTCTTCATATTATGATATGGTTGTTGGACTGCTCAATTACTTGCAGTATTACTTAGTAATAAAGTTTGAAAATTGGCACTTGGCTAGCTGGTATCTAACCTAAAACGTTTAAGCAGCCGAGTCGGCTGTGTGGCACCCATTAGGAGTAGGCCCAAAACAAGTAACTCTGTAATAGATACACGCATTTATGCATTTAGAAAACTATTCCACATACATACAAGCATAAAGAAAAACTTCACCTCTTACTCGAATAACTGTTTACTCACCACGAGAACGTGTCAGCTCATCTTTGTGCTTCTCACTTACACGCGAACGCTCGTGTTCGCGCTCCCGTTCGCTCGCGCGCTTAGAGCTCATGCGCGGTCGGCTCTCTTCGCTGACACGCGATGAGCGCAACAGACGACTGCCACCCGATCCCGAACTATGTTTGACAGAGTGCTGCTCGCTCTCTCGACTATGTCGGCTGTGATGATGCGTTCGCTTGCTCTCTGACACCACTTTAGAGCTACTGCTGCTGCGTGGCTTGCTGCTCTGCACCAACGAACGCTGCTCTGTGTTGGGGTCGTGACGTGACTTCTCACGCTTTGGCGTTCGCACGCGCAAGCGCTCGACGCGGTGCTTGGTCAATTGCTCGTCAGATGAGCCGCCTCCTTGAGTCATCGACTCACGCGAACTGGAGCGGGAACGATCTCGTGGACAGCACTCAATGGAAGACTGCGAAGAGCTGCGTGCGCGCGTCGGCGATGGAGTCGATTGACGGGAGTTGCGTCGAGCCTCCGAGGAAAATGTTCCACGTGTTACGTTCACAGATTTTACATCAGTATCATGCGCTTTCACTTTCTCATCGATGGTCGCTAACGGTTTGGGGATGCGTCGCTGCAGCGAGCAGGAACGACGTCGCTGATCCTTGAAGGCCGCCTCATCGGAGAGGGCCTAAAAGCACGAAGTAAATGATTTTAGTTGAAGAAGATAAAGGATAAGTAGTAATATCAATATTTTAAAGGATTTAAAACAAAAACTCAGTAACAACAAGTGGAAACGTTGCAGTCGGACGCAACCGACTGCGGCATACTCGATACCAGTATTAAAACAGGTAAAAAGAGGCCTGATTGCAAAGGGGTACGGATGGGGCAGGGGTGTACGCTGCCTTCCAAATTTGGTGACTCTAGCTGAAAGTTTGTAAAAAGTGGGGAAAGAGGAGCTGGGGGCAGTATGGGTGGGTGTGGCATCCAAATTTTTCATGCAGATATTTGTGAAATGTCAATTGCTACCTTCATACCAAATTTGGTGACTCTAGCACGAAGTTTGTAAAGAGTGGGGAAAGGGGGGCTGGGGGCAGTATGGCTGGGCGTGGCATCCAAAGTTTTGATGCAGATCTGTGTCGAATGTCAATTGCTATCTTCATACCAATTTTGGCGACTCTAGCTCAAAGTTTGTAAAAAGTGGGGAAAGGAGGGCTGGGGGCGGTATGGGTGGCAGTGGCATTCAAATTTTTGCTGCAGATCTATGTGGAATGTCAATTGCTACCTTCATACAAAATTTGGTGACTCTTGACTCAAAGACTGTAAAAGGTGAGGGAAGGGGGTGGAAGGGGCGCGCGTGGCTCCAAAACTGTGATGCAGTTTTTCGGGGGTCGTTGCAAGCTATCTTCCGTTTTTGACGAAGCGTTGGGGCAGATGGGGGTGGCTAGTGCGGTATTAGTGGGCGTGGCATCAAAACTTTGGATGCAGTTTTTGGGGGGTCATCATCACCTATCTTGGCACCAAATTTGGTGGCTATAGCTCAAAAACTGTGGGAGATATAGGCTTTTTTGACTTTAAAATGCGGGGGGGCTGGGGGCGGAATGGGTGGGCGTGGCTCCAAAACTTTGATGCAGATTGTTGGGGGTCGTTGCCAGCTATCTTCCTACCAAATTTGGTGGCTCTAGCTCCACTACTCTGGAAGATACACGCATTCCCGTTTTTGACGAAGCGTTGGGGCAGATGGGGGTGGCTAGTGCGGTATTAGTGGGCGTGGCATCAAAACTTTGGATGCAGTTTTTGGGGGGTCATCATCACCTATCTTGGCACCAAATTTGGTGGCTATAGCTCAAAAACTGTGGGAGATATAGGCTTTTTTGACTTTAAAATGCGGGGGGGCTGGGGGCGGAATGGGTGGGCGTGGCTCCAAAACTTTGATGCAATTCTTTTGGGGTTGTTGCCAGCTATCTTCCTACCAAATTTGGTGGCTCTAGCTCCACTACTCTGGAAGATACACGCATTCCCGTTTTGACGAAGCGTTGGGGCAGATGGGGGTGGCTAGTGCAGTATTGGTGGGCGTGGCATCCAAACTTTGGATGCAGTTTTTGGGGGGTCATCATCACCTATCTTGGCACCAAATTTGGTGGCTATAGCTCAAAAACTGTGGGAGATATAGGCTTTTTTGACTTTAAAATGCGGGGGGGCTGGGGGCGGAATGGGTAGGCGGAGCTCCAAAATTTTTGATGCAGTTTTTTGGGGGTTGCTAGTAGCTATCTTCTCACCAAATTTGGTAGTTCTAGCTGTCAGGATGTGCGAAATATGTGGATTTATCGGTTTTGAGTTATCGAATTTATCGATTTGCGAGCCCCCCAGTTATCGTAGAACCCCCATCTTGACACTTTAATTTACTATCCCATAGATAAAGAGAATTGGAAAGTTTCAAGTCTCTAGCTTGAAGGGTGTGGAAAAAAGTTGCGTTCATACAGACGGACAGACGGACAGACACCATGACGGACATTGCACAAACCCAATATACTCTTTACCTTCGGTATCGAGTATAAAAAAAATCATATAATAATATTAAAGCCAAGTTAAAAATTTGTAGTCTTTGTCAACTGACTACAGCGTACTCTGAAAACTCTTTTAAAAACGGGCCACAAACTTGAAAATTCTAGCTAAAAAACTGTAGAAAACTAAGGATTTATTATTAAATACGACAGGCGACATGGGTGAGCTTGGCATCCAAATTTTTGGTACAGATCTTTTTGGGATGTCACCAACTATTTTCCCAACAAATTTGGTGACCCTTGCCTAAAAACTGTCAAAGAGACAGGCTATTCCGATTTAACAAGGTGGTGGGGCGAAAAAAGTCGGCAAAAGCGATTTTAATGCAGTTTTTGGGGGTTATCATCTTGGTGGCTCTAGCTCAAAAACTGTGAAAGATATAAGCGTTTTCGATTTCAAAAGGAAAGTTGTAGTATAATTTTTAAGCAGCCCGACGTAGAGTTAATACTTTGATATCAAACGCCAAGAGAAACTATTACGGTAATAAATTCAAAAGTGCAATAAACCTATGACAAAGTTGGAAAACTTTAAATACCTTAGAGATAGGCAAAACTAAATCTGTGATAAATGAAGACCTTGATGTTAAAGCTTTAAATCAGCAATTTGTAAACTTAAATATTCTTGTTAGCTCGTGCAATCCTTATATTAGTTCTGTCCTGTCTATGAATGTTAATATGTTTGAATTTACTTGCGTGAGTGAATGTGAAGTCAACGAAATCGATCCAAAATCATGAAATTATTGCTACCCACAATTATTCAGCATATTACACATGTCATCAATACTGCAATAACCTCTTCGACCTTCCCAAATCAGTGGAAAGAAGCAAAAATACATAGTACCAATAACAAAGTTGATTAATGAGTAAATATACTATACTGCCATATTTGGCCAAATTATTTGAAAATACAATGGCGAAACAATAACAATTTTTCTAGAAACACATAAACTTTTAAATAATAAGCAGTATGGATTCAGAAAAGTTAGAAGCTGCACGACAACAATTATCAAAATAGTTGAGGACATTTGAACAAAAATTGACTATAGTGAAGTAACCTTTTTAACGCTACTTGACTTTAGAACGGCTTTTGACACGGTTAACCATGAGATTCTCCTAACTAAGTTAATAAAATTATATAATTTTCCTCTTCTGCAAGTAAATGGATGTCCTCTTACTTGACTAATAGAAAACAATCAGTAATTGCAAATAAGTTGAGATCTAATGTTCTAGTCACTTCGCGTGGTGTTCCTCAGGGATCAGAATTAGGCCCGCCTTTGTTTACAATGTATGTTGATGATCTGCCTAACGTCATATTTGTGTGTGAAGTCCATATGTATGCTGATGATGTGTAAATGTATGTAAGCCGTCCTCTTAGTCAAATAAATGAATGCAATAGATTAAGCAATTATGATCTGTCCTGTGTGTCCAAGTGGGCAAGTAACAATGGTTTATGTCTTAATCCGTCTATGTCTAAATGTATAGTTATCTATAATAAGTACCTGAACACGGACAATTTAAGCAAACTTGTAATCGACAATTCAGAAATCAGCTATGTATATTATATAAGGCCATGATACAAAAACATACGATAAGGCATTTACGCGCACAACTTTTGACTCGTTCTGCGCATGACGTCACGATAGACACATTTTGTGTATAATTGTATGAAATGAGAGCGTTATTCGATATAAGTGGATCAATTTGCTAGATTTTAGGTAAATCAAAATAAAGCCCATTTCCAAAAACGAATTTTATAATTAAATTTACTATTTATGTTATTATTTGTCGGTATTTTCGCTTACGACTAACATTTTCTATATTTTGGTTTACTCGCTTAAGACTATTATTGTCTTTTAAGAGTGTAGCCACCCGTTCAAGGGTCTCTTTTCGAGCAATTCGCTGGCAATCTTTTTCTGTTTGAGTGACCTTTGAATAAATAGTTGGACAAGCTGTGGCATTCAACAGTCTCAACTTTGCAAAACCTAAACTCCACTGTTAAGTATATATAAAGATGACAAATGCACACTTAAATACCCATTTCAAACTGCATATTGTTCGAAAAATCATCCATTGTGAAATGATCTTCACAAATAGCGGCAGTATCAGCATTTAAGTTATTTCTGCGGCTAAATTTTATTCACAGTGCCCTTAGATTTTTGCATTTAGGGAATGTAAATGAATGCATTTTAACATCTCTAACATTATTATT
This sequence comes from Scaptomyza flava, assembly GCA_030179655.1. Taxonomy (NCBI): domain Eukaryota; kingdom Metazoa; phylum Arthropoda; class Insecta; order Diptera; family Drosophilidae; genus Scaptomyza; species Scaptomyza flava. The sequence goes on along the minus strand of JARNME010000029.1, from coordinate 24,652,717 downwards.
TTTTCCACACCCAAACACAGCACAACGCATAATTTCTTTTGTTCTTTTAACTCTTTTCACAAATTATATAAATGTAAACAAACCACAGCTAGTCTATCGTGACGTAAAAAACGGTCAGCTGATAAAAAGCAATATGGCGGACATGCGCAATGCCTCATCTGGTAGTCTTTACATCATGATATAAGGCAGATAACTTAGGCTTTACAATTAACAATACTCTCTCCTGGAGAGACTATACAAACAAAGCTGTAGGAAACACAAACCAATTGTCTTTGGCACAACCATTTTTGCCAATCAATATTAGAATGACGCAAAATCATTAATTATTCCAGCTTTAATGTACGGTAGCAGCAAAAGACGAAATTAGCCATTAATAGCATAGCTAGATTTGTGTTTTCACTAGGTCGTATAGACCACGTTACTAGCTTTGCTAATAAAATATTTGACTTGGACATAAATAACTGGACGAATTAAAAAATTTTAATCCAGGTTCACAAAATTCTTTTTACTAAGACTTCAGATTACCTTTTTGAGAAGTTGCGTTCCAATCTGTCGTAGAGGACCAATAATATTGCTTTCTTTAGAACAAAATTTTCTTGTTCTAACACACTCTTCTTTATCTGGGCTGTGCGACTTTGGAATCACCTAGCTTGAAAGCTATTAGAAGCCTACCATTGTTTAAAAATAAATTGAAGAGTCATTTAAAAAATCAAAATATCACTAACTAAACTTTCATAGGCATTTATTACCAAAATTACAAATTTATTTATTAGAATAAATGTTTTAAATACTTTAAATTATTTGCTTTTTAATGTGATTTGTTTAGTATTTTAAGTTTAAATTAAAATTTTATTGTTTCTTAAGTTAAGTTTAACTGTTTAATGTAAAATCCGATAGTGACTAGTGCATTAATTCAAAAGTGTAAAACTTGTAGCACTAGGAATATTTAAATAAAATAAAAATTAAATTAAGAAAAAAACTAAAATAGGGACTAGGCGCGAAAATGTTGCTTTTGGTAGAGGCAAGTAATTATCTTATTAACGAATTCGGTATCTCTAGCTGAACGAATGTAGGAAATATGTAGACTTGTCAATTTTTAGCTATCGGGTTTTATCGATTTCTCAGCCCCCAGTAATCGAAGTGCCCCAATTTTGACAGTTAATTTTTCTCGGCCATAGAATCAGATATTTGGAAAGTTTCAAGTCTCTAGCTGCAAGGGTGTCGAAGTAAGTTGCGGTCATGCTGAAAGACAGACGTTCAGACACCATGATGGATATTACATATAAGTATACATCCATATACATACTTTATCTTCGGTACCGAGCACACATAATATAATAATGTTCTTCCCTCAATTTAAAAAAAGCTTCATTGTTCGGAAAATCGTCTGTACATAGTATGAAACAGACAACAAATAAAATTTAAGCTGGAAATACAGTATACTTGAGCGGTCGTCAAATTTCTAAGTAAATTCATTTTTGAGCCTATCAGATTTCAAACAGAAGAGCCATTTTTCATTGAGCTGAAGAAATTTACTGAGGCCCAAACAAGTATCGATTGTTGAAAAGATAGAAAAAATTAAATAACTGCAAATAATAAAATAATAATAATTATTAAATTCCTACCTTCAGTGTTTGATCAGCGTTACGAGTCATCTCGCTAAGTATTTGAGCATCGCGTTGCAAATCGGTTTTCCGCTCATAGCTGAGAGGTGGGGGCGACTTCACCCTAATTGTAGTTGTCAGTTCGGTAGCAATGTTTTCATAGCAATGTTCGTCATTATCTTCCGGATATTCATCGTTGCATTCATCGTTTGCTTGCGGGCTATGCCTGAGCAAATCGGGTCGATCGTTCAATAGCTGCCACTTGGTTGTTGTGGTTGTTGTTGCTGTTGCCGCTGATGATGTTTTCGTTGTCGTTGTGGCATTGATTGCCTTATCGTTCTGGTTATGCTTACTTCGAGAGAGCAATGTTCGTCGTGGATTACTAGAGGGCGTGGCTAGTAATTTGGGCGTTTGTGTTTGTGTCGGTGAGCAATTTTGAACACCAAAATAGGAGAGCTCGTGCTCTCGTAGTTTGCGTGCGCCACGTGCCTCTTTGACTATTTTTAAGGATTCGTTACCCGATTCATCTGTGGTGTCTGTTTGGGGTATTTGCAATTTTGGTTGCACAAGCAGAGTTCGTGGTTTAGCCACCGGTACCAGCTGACCAATGCGTAAAGTGGGTGTTGTTGCTTGCGGCTTCTGCAAACGTGGCGCATGCAAAGCAATATTCATCACATTTGACATGGGCAGATCTGAAAAAAGCAAACCAAACCGTTTAAGTTGATGTAATAAGAAGATTATGCACCTATTCTTCCTAGTCTCATAGTAAACTCCTCTATCTTACGAAATTCTCTCTCCCTCTCTCTCTCTCTCTTTAGGAACCCTCTCTTTACCTGCGCGCTGCAGCGTTTGCTCTTGCGCCTCAATTTTCCAGATAGTGCGTTTGGCTTTCAGGCGACTCCAGCTGCTTGAGTACTCACTGCCCTTGAGGAGAACCACATCTTCGGGTGAGGAGCTGCACTGTGTGCCACCACCGCTATCACTATTATTGTTGTTGCTATTTTGGCGAAAATATCGTTTGACCTCCTCGTCGGCGCTGTCCTCCTCTTGTTCGGCGGCATCATATAATCGCCGTAGCTGCGTCAGTTGCTGACTAACGGGAATTTGTGTATTCCCCAAGAGTTTTAAACGTGGTGGTGCTAGGGGCATGCGTGGCAGTGAATCATACAAGGCACTGCCAAACAAATCACTGCTGGTTTTTGAAGTCGTCGAGGTGCGTCGGGAAGAGCTCTCCTCCTGATAGCTTTGCGAGCGTATCATTGGCGTCGGCACCACAATAGTGGGCTGTATGATTGCGGACTCGATTGAGGCTATGCTCAAGCGACGCATGGCCTCATCGAATTCGCTAGCGGATCGCATTGTTTTCATTATGAGCGATGTGGACTTGAGGCCTTCGCCTAGAACACGCTGATGGACGCGTAAATCCTGTAGCAGTAGCTCCTGGGCGCTGCTGCGACGACGACCTGCGATGATGGCACCTGTGATGGGGAAATGTGCGAGAAATGTTGTTGGTGTTTTGGATTTTTTATTTTATGCACTTGGGTTACGAGAAGTTTTGTGGGTGAGATTCAATGGCATTACTGATTATGTTATTATGCAGTGTTTGTTTGGCGCAAGAAACAAAAGCTTATTGTTACACTTTTAAATTTAAAAACTGAATAATATTAGTTTAATTGAGCTCAAAGTAAAGTTCTCGATTTATGTTTGAACAACAATTTTCATCAATTTTTACAGCATCAATTAAAGGTTTAAGAATGTTGATCTTAATTCAAGGATTTGAATCTTAATCACCAAGTTGTAACAAATTTATGCATACCTATTAAATTTAATAGTTTTTCAATTCAACTTCTGAAATTTATAACTGCAATTCGAATTTTTTTTTCAGTTTATATTTATTCATAAGATATAGTATTACCTTATTTAAAGACTTTAATTCTTTAAGTCTCTTTTAATTTTTTATCGACTGTTACTAGACATCAATAATCTAATAATAATAAGTAGTTTGCATTTATATCAAACAATTAATTTGCTTTTGTTTAAATCAACTATCAGCGAGCTTAAATTTTTAATGCGGTCGTTGGGCGCCAACAAACATTAAAATCATGAATTCAAATACGTTTATTGTAAGTTTTTGTGTACTGTGTGTAAGTTTGTTTCAGTGTTATAAATGTTAAGTAATTTATTAAATTTACTGTTAAGTTATACTCAGCCGAATTTCATTTCTATGGGTTAGATAGTGAATTTATGTAAAGTGTTTGAAATTAACTTAATGCAAATTAGAAGCACCGACTTAGACATGCATTACGAGTTCAAGTATTGATTATATTGAAACTAGGCATATTGAGAGACAAGTAGAGGAGTTTACTACTAAACCGCAAATAGACACAACATACTATTAAAACAAAAAAACAAGACACTAAAATAAATAAATTGCATTACAAAATCATACCAACCTGTTTCTGGCCAATCTTCAGCTCCCAGGCTCACATTGATCTTCGTTGAATATCCATTGCTGGCAGGCGATGGCTGCTGCTGTTGCTTATCGAACTGACGCTGCTCCACAATCCGTACTCGTTCAGCCACCGATTTGGTCGTTATTGGTGAGGGGCTGGCCCCAGTGGCTGTTAAAACAAGGAAGTCAATAAGTCAAACTTCACATATATATTTATTTTGCGTTCATCTGGGCTCACTTTACCCTTTTATCAGTTTATAACTTATTATGTTATTTTTAATGTGATTAAAAACAATGATAGCCTTTGTTTTTAGAGTATCGAGTACAGTTAACACCAGATGTACTCACATCTTGGCTAGACGCCAGCATCTGCCATATCTAGCACCCATACAACTTGTTTGGGAGATGTTAAACGTCTTGGCTCAAGATGCGAAGATGCAAGATGCAGCCCTAATGAGGACAGAGCAAAAGATCGAAATCTAAACTTATTGATTCAAATGACAGCAAATAGAGTTTCATTTGTTATTTATTTCTGATACAGTTAAATAGATAAAAACTAGCTGACTTTCTGCGGGCTTGACGTCAAGTAATTAATGGAAGTTTTTTCAAAACAAATTTTCTACGCTGACCAGATAGCGCAATTTTAAGTACTGCCAAGCTTTCTCATCAGTTACCTTCTTTTAAAACTTATTTAAGCTAAAGCTTTTCGTATGTAAGCTCTCGATAACGAAGCGGATATCTTATCTATTGAGCTATACCCTGAAAAGATGTTCCACCGGCTAACCGTAGTTTTTTAATCAACGATAAGACGTTTTACATGTGATGCTGAGGTTTTCTTTTGTTATTATTTTTCTTAGTCTCAACACCTTACCTATTTAAAGAATTGAAATGAATAGTTTTTGTTTTCTATCAATGATAATCATATTTGTTGTTTATCGTTTATTTATTGTTTATTGCCAACTATGAACAGCTGACATAAAATACAAATAATTTAAATTAAAATAATATTTAAATTTAAAATAAAATTTAAATTTAAAATCAAAATTTCAATTTTGTTCAAAATACATACAGCTCATAGATAATCAATATTTTTGATAAAAAAAAGCTCTTAAGAATCATTAAATTTGATTAAATAATATAACAATCAAAGATAAAGATTATTAAGGATTTTAATAAAGAAATAGAACTCCGCTCATTGTTTTTCAAGGTTATCGGAAGCTGTTGTTTGTTATGACTTAATTTCAATTTAAAATAATGTATATACTATTTATTTATTTGTATTTTATTGAGGATTCTTTTAACTGAACAAATGAGAGATTATTTTTTTTTATCTATTTTATTATTGTTTATTATGATTATCATTGATGAAAAATAATAAGAAGAAGAAGAATAAAAGAAGCAGACGAATATGAAGAGGTTGTACAAAAATAAAGATTTTGGTGCAAGTCAATTTTACCCGGTTAAAACAAAAATCATTATTTACTGTCCCTGTTTACAAGTGTTAATCTTAACTCATTCAAACGGAGTTTTTTTCGAATTGAGCTTAAAACTAAAAAAAAAAACCGTATTTTTTTGGTCCAACGGTACAAATCTTTTCTTCACTGAAATACTCACCGCTTTCGCGAATTGACGGACTGTTCTCCCGGCTCTCAGCCTTAATTGTTGCTGGCACGCCCCAAAGCACTTCGGCGCTCTCAATATTTTCTCCAAGATGATAGGGCTTTGGTTTTACTGGCTTATTTTTGAGTATGCCTCGAATGTTGGCCAGCTCATCTGTCTCATTGTCGGTTGTGTCGACGCCGCTGGTGGAGGTGTAGCTGTGCCTGGATGTAGAAGTCGTCTCCAGCAGACTGTAGCGTGGCTCTACCAATGGCTTCGGAGTGCCCGTTATTACCGTCACCTGTGTGCCAGCCACCGGCTGTGTGACCAGTTTCGGTGGTTCCATCACTGTTGCTCGATAAGTTACAGTGCTGGAGGCAATGCTCTTATTTGTTTCGTCACCAAATTGTGTAACATTGTTGCTACTACTGCTAGTGCTAGTGGTACTGCTGCTAACGCTGGCCGATTTCACCAGACTCTGCAGAGGACCACTTGCAGTGCGTCGACGTCTTCGGAAGTTTTGCGTAGGTGGCGGTTTGCCATCAGTTTCAACAATATTAACGCGTCCTGACTCGGCGGCGAAATGTACCTCGGTCTTACAGAATTCCACACGCTTCTGTGAGCTGCCGCGCTGCAGTTGACTGGAGCTGTTGTTGTTATTGTTGCCATTTATGGGCTCACCATTGATGCGCACCTGCAAATCGATATATATGAATGTAGGTAATGACAAATTGTTTATTTGAATTCATTAATTTCACAAAAGTACTTATTGATATTGGTTTAATAAATTATTAGTAACGTTCGATTTGTTTTAAACCACTTCTTGGCTGAACAATTGACTTCATTTCTGTCTGCACAATTTGCGACCCTGCTCAACTCAACTTTTGACGACGACTAACTCTAATGTGTGTAACTGCTTAAAACTATGATATTGTAAGAAAGAGAATATGCGATAGGAAAGCGGAATGTAAAATAGGCTTAGCTGATGCAACTTTCTATGTTGTTGCGTAAAGCAAAGTATACTCAACAAGAAACATGTTCTCCCAATCCTACATGTATATTAATTTCTCTAGATTATTTTCAAAGTATGTTTAAAAGTATACACTTCAACTGTTATCCCGGGCGCAGCTTTAATCTGTTAATTCACAGCTTTCAAATTTACAAATTATTATGATATATATTTTGAAGCCTTGGACCTGAGACCAGGTTATGGTCTGAAGACAATAAGAGCTGAAGACTTTATACTTGGAACTTTTGCTCGTGTTTTCCACGCGCAGGTCAAGTTTGTTTTAAATTTTCGAAAACTCTTCCGGAATTCAAATGAAGTCGATCACAACAAAATTTTGAAACTCAATTTCATCGAAATCAGTTGAGAATCACCGGAGATATCAATGGTTAAAGTAAAGTCAAGCATTCAGTAACATCAATACATAATTATACATAAAACTGTGACAGTACGCGCTGTCCTGGGTAGCTTCAAGTCAAGCGAATTCGGCTAGATCCTTCGTAAATGATAGTGTTTTACATTAAAAAAAATATTTTTTGCTTTATACATAAGTTTTGATCAGTTTTGCTTTCTATTGACAGATTTTACACAGCTCATAGAACAGGGTGGAATTATAAAAAAGGTGATATAATCGTCATGAGAATCTTTTTCTGTATTGTAACTTTCAGGTGATTGACATGCTGAGCTTTTTGCTTCACCTTTTTTTTAATAAAGCTAATAAATACACGTAGTCTGATTGATTATTATAATATTGTAAGATGTACACAAATTAAATAAATCATAATAAGAATTAAGGTTTATATGCGCCTGCCCGAGGAGTAAAGAAGAGTTTAAAGTCTCTATTGCTTTTTGCTCTCTTAAAAGCTCATGATTGCTGAATAAGTCACTACGGCATAGATGTTACACACACACATACGATACTTTCTATTATCGGTATTTTGAAATAGTTCACTTCAACTATGCTTACCTGCGATGTTTTACGTACTATATCACGCCAAGTTTCCTCCACTGCAATCGAATGTCGTTTGCTCAAATGTTCCGATTCATCTAGATTTGTATTCACAAATTTCCCAGCGCGCTGCTGTTGCTGCTGCTGCATTTGTTCCTTTTGGCGTCCAAAGTGTATGATTGTGGAATTTTGTGCATTGGCTGTTGCCACAGAACGTTCCGTGGGCGACCAGTTGCCCAATTGCTCACCGGATCGACCCAAGCCACTGTCCGTGGAAGCATCGACACGAAAAATGCTGCGATTCTCAGGTGGTGACATTTTCTCAAAGCCATACGATTTGCGCCTCAAATGCCACTCACTTGAATTGCTGTCCTTTGCTCGTTGACGCGTCTCTAAGCTGTGCGTATTATGAACAGGGCGAAAGGCGCTTGGCTCCGGAGCGTCCAGTACTTCAACTGGAGTTGGCTTTGATACTGTCTGATGCGCTAGAAAGTCCTCCTTGTAGAGGCTCTCGTCGGATAGTTTCTTCAGTTTGCCGCGTATTTCCTGCAGTGATTCGGCTGTGAGAAACGTGCTCCTCCTCACTTGCTGCTGTGGCTTAATGCTGCTTTCCTGCTGCTGTGTTGTTGTTGTGTTCAGAATGTTGTCTAGTGCTGCCAGATCGACGTGATTATTCCGCATCGCCGTATTGAGACGACGTCCGTTCTCCAACTCAGCTCGGATGCGCGCCACACTCACCGTACTGCTGCTGGGCAAATCCAATGGACGGGGACGTGGAGTCGTTCTGTTGTGGTAATCCTGCGATTGAAATGATCTACGCAATTTGCTAACGCGTCGCCAATCGCTGCAAGGCTGATCCTCGTCGTTCTCCTCTCCTCTCGGCTTGTGCTGCTGCTGTTGCCAATCGTTGCTGAGATCATCCGTTGATATGGAACGCGAACGTTGCAAGCTGCAGCTGCTGCTTAGAGGCAACGGTGGCGCATAAACGGATTGGGACACCTGCTGGCGACGCTGATGCCGTGCGCTGAGCCTGCAATATTGTGTGTGTGTGCGTTCAATCAAATAATGCCAAGAACTTAATATGCAACAAATTTTCAATATTCATTTCGATTCACTTCAAGCACTTACCGCAAATCGTCAGCGTCGGCGTCGTCATCGTTATAATGCCGGAAACTTTCCAAATCACGACGTAGCGTTGGCGTCGCGACAAAGTCAGCAGCATCGCCAGCATTGCCAGCAGCAGCTTGAGCTTCAGCTGGGACTCCCACGCAACGTTTATTGTTGTTGCTGTTCGAGACGTATATGTCAGGCTGTTTGGGCCACGTTGATAATGTGTTTGTGGATGATAATGATGATGATGTTGTTGTTGTTGTTGTTGCTGTTGTTGTTGCTGCTGTTGTTGTCTGGCCAACAATTGCATGTAGGCTTATTTTGCCCGCATTTCTGTGGGTGTTGCCAGTTGCAATTGTTAAATTTGAGTTATTGCTGCTTTGGCTGGATATACTCGAACTGCTTTTCTGAAAATGGCAAAACAAAAACAGATTGAAACGCATAAGTGTCATTGTTATTGTTGTTGCTGATGTTGATTCTTTATAATGTGAGTGGGCATTGCAGGAACTTCAGAAGGAAGTTTCACACACCTTTCCACTTCATTGGGTAATGGATTTCCGTGTTTATAAGCAGATAATCTGAATGATGGGCGTTTAAACTGTGATTGACATGTTGAGGTTGAGTAAACGGAAAGAACTCTCTTACATTGAACTACAGAAATAAGAAACGCAAATATTGCCACAGTTTATACACGTGTACACACATAATGAAACCCCAAAACGAGTGCTTGGTTAGCAATTAACTTACATCAAAATCGTAAGCTATTAATATAGCCTGTGCTCTATATATTTTAATGTTTTAATGTTAGTTCCCATATATCTAGTCCCTCATATTTATTCGATACTCACATACTAAGTAAGTAAGTATTTATTTATATACTATGAATCAAAATGTATGAAAATTGTCTAATATTCACAGGTAATTTATTCATAAAAAAAAGATATTAAGAGCTACAGTATTTAGGTTGGTACTGTATTTTATTTTCTACAAACAAGTTAAAGTGAAAGTGCCTAAAAACGAATATAAGTCAAGAGTAGCTTACAATCTTTAATATATACTTGATAATATTTTCACTTTTAGGTCTATAGTCGTCTTGATTGATCGAAGTTTTTGCCGCTAGTTAAAAAAATATATTCTTATCTTGGTTAAATTTGCATGCCAATTGTAACTGTTACATACATTTGCACAACTTAGTGATGCCCCTTTGAGAAGGGTAGAGAATTTAAAAACAATTTTCGTATTAAGATTGATGGGCATAGCCTCATGTTAAGAGTAGGCGTTGTGCTTGGCGCGAGCGTCGCGACTGCTGCGGCGTCTATAACAACTGGCTACCCAATAATTAAATACTTTTTGCTGTTCGCCTAATGACCAAGCCGAGATTTGCCTTGATACCATTGATGGGTGGTGTGCCAGAATTTCCTTTGTAGTCATGACCTAAATGTCTGGTTGCCAAATTGGTTCGATTGTTGCTCATAAATTTGACTCGAGTGTAAAATGCTTAATTGAGCTTGCCTATTAATGTCGATTGTTGTCGGACGCATTTAAAGCGTGGTCGTCGAGCTCTGTCTACGATTTGATGATCTATGACGTTTGGCCAAAATGATACGACAAATAAAGACCATAAATCTTAGGAGCTATTGACTAAACAAAAGTCTTTGATTGCTTAAAGTAAATTACACAAACCAAGAAAATTCAACGAAACAGAAACCAAATTACCTTTTCTAAATTTGTTCTTTGTTCCGGTTTGATATTAATTAATATTTGTTCATAACTTGTTTACAAATTTTTCAGTACTTTTATTTTAGCAACGATAAGCAATGTTTCCGTTAATATACCTTTTCCTTATTAATTCTAGCCAATCTATTTATTTATTTTTATTTGTATTTTTTTTTTTTTTTGTAATTTATGTAAGCATCATGATTAAAGTAGACTTGCGTTTTCACGATTTCCTCGAGTCAACTATTTTTCTCAAGCTCACAAAAGATCGTTAAGAGCCAACAGGCTGACCATTTTCGGTCATTGCCATAGCCGAATGAAGCAAGGAAAGCAGAAGCAGAAAGCAGAAAACATAAGCGAGCAAAGAAAAACGTTCACCAAACATCGCAGCATGCTAATGAGCCGCCAACAAACAAGCGCATGAAAAATGACAGCCCCTAAGCTATGACTACCACACTTAAGTACCGAGCCTGGCCAGGCATAGTGTAATGGGTTGAGGGACTAGGCTTAGGACACGGGCTTGTGTTGTGAGGAAAGGAATAGGATGGGCGGGTACATCTTACCATTAGATTGCTCAATTTCAAGCTGGGCGCTGTATCGGGTAACAAATTGTGGCCAAGTTTGAGGTAATCATCATCGTTGTCGTCATCGTCATTGTCAATGTTGTCATGGCCATTAATCACAACAAAATCAACATGATCATCGACTAGCTCCTGGTCATTATTGCTAGCCGTTGATGCAGTCGTGGTGCTTTCGTAAACGACGCCAGCGTCGCTCTGCACGCTCACATCAACATCATCAAGATGATCATCATCAACATCACTGCTTAGCTCACAAATGTCAACGCTTTGTGGGGATGATGGCGCCCATAGCGGCTTGTGCTGCACTCCTGCGCTGCGGGTCGGTGTTGTTGTTGTCGATGAGGAGGTGGCCCAACGGGATGTGGAAGATGATTTTTGTACCGTGTGTGTGCGTATCACTTGCATGGCGCCATTGGCACTTCGCAGCACCTCCATTTGTTTGCGCTGTAAATGTTGGATGCCATTCGGCTGTGAGATATTTTGCGAATCCGATATCTGCAAACATATCGATTAGAAAAGGGGAGAGATGGGGAGAAAGAGAGAGTGTTGGTTTTGAGTGATGGCAGGATACTGTGTTTGTGTTTTTTAATTTTAATATTTTGGATAACAAGGACTAAATTAATTATAGCCGATTTGAATTTGTAGTATGTCAGTAAGATTTTTGGCATGATTAGTAGGTTTGGCCAACGAATCTGATAAAGGGTTGGCATATTAAACTTATAAAACATTCAAACTTCTATACGATCTATAGAGCTATTGATAAATGAATATTATTTAAATATTTTTTATCTAATGCCATAAGATTTTCTTTCTTTTAGTTTTTCATCTGTTTTTATTGATCTCTGCCGCTGTTTCAAAGCGCTGAGTTGTTGATTTCAGTGCATGCTAGATTAAAGCCGTGTTATTTATTTATTAAATACAATTATGAAAACATATGCAAAAGTCGTTCTTTAAAAAACAAAAACACCGTTTTCCATTTCCAACAAATCATCAACAACAAAAGTGAAGAAATCGTTGTTATGGGTTTATTATTTAAAACTTTTTGACTAAACTCATAAAATTCTAGTTTTATTATGGCTCTTCATTTTCAAGAAGTCATTGTTGTTCAATGATATATCAAAAACGTTCCATTAAGCTCCACCTACAACTCGTTTTTCTTATATAAGAACAAATTTAAATTAAAATAAAGTAAACATCTTTGATAACCGTTTTCTCTAGTTATTTATTTACTATAATTAATTATGCTAAGTGCAAATCATACAAGTGCAAGTGTTTCACATTATGACAAAACTAATGGCTTATTACTACAGTCGAACTTTCACTTAACGAACTTTCGTTTAACCAAGTTTTCTATACGAAGAATTCATATCTAGAGCCCTGCAATTTGGTTCAATCAAAAACCCTATAGAATGCGGCTACAAATTTTCTCTATAGCAACACTTTTTCTTGTCCCCTTGAGATTTTTTGTATGGAAGTTCGATAGTATTCATCTTTTGAGTATTATGCATTTGAATTATATTTTCATATTTTTTACTTTACTTGTAGTATATGAAGTAAACACGGATTTGAGTAAATTTTTTTTTTTTTAAACATGCGTTTGAATGCGCAATCGAATTGGACAAAATTGTAAGCAAGTTTATTAGGTGTGTCCGATGTAGCGTATGAGTTATTTTATTACATTTAAGTTTGTGTGTTTTTGTAGCTTGCAATACAGAAAGAGATAGAGAGAGAGAGAGGGAGAGGGGCCAATGCTTGTGGCTTGTGCCTTGTTTGCTTACATGTTTGGTAATGCACTTGAATGTCCAGTGTTTGCTCTAACTAGTAACTACTCTTATCTCAACAGCTGGCCGCACACGTGACCAAATCGAGCAAAAGCAAAATAACTGCACCCTTTTCGTTGTGAGCAACAATTAACAAATGTATTCGATCGTGCCGCAAAACAAACACACACACACACAAATATATATTTGTCTCTATCGCCTTGCGGTTGTTGCGTGGCCCAAAAGATCGATTGTGACAATCGATTATGCCGACGATTTATAACGTTCGAATTTTTATTCGGGTTCAATTCAGTTGGGCAAACTCGTGTCAATGACCAAATCAAATGCATTCTCAATGCTCCAATTCCATGCAAATGCACAAAAACTACAGCAACAAATTTCACAACAACAATTGGCTGACTCAATGGCAAAATTTGATTACAACAATAACTTTAGAGCAAAATTGAAGTTCTTTGTTACATGAAAAACCACAAAAAAAAACCACAAATTCTCTCAATGGTTATTGTTGGTTGACTCATACACTCTGTGCTCTGACTAAGACAGATTGTGGTTGATAAATTTCTTATAGCTATCAGCAAAAAGTGCGGGTTAAGTATATGATATCTACGAGCAAACTTCATGCCACAAATGCACCAAAATCATTTTTACTTATTATACCCTTAACCCATAAAATGGGTAAATAAGGGTATAATGGTTTTGTGCAAAAGTATGTAACAGGCAGAAGGAAGCATCTCCGACCCTATAAAGTATATATATTCTTGATCAGCATCAACAGCCGAGACGATATAGCCATGTCCGTCTGTCCGTCTGTCTGTCTGTCCGTCTGTCCGTCTGTATGAACGCGTGGATCTCAGAGACTACAAGAGCTAGAGACTTCTGATTTTGTATTTAAGTTCTCCTATACCATGAGCAGAACAAGTTTGCTTCAAATTATCGATAACTATTCTGGTTTCCGATATACACATAATATCGATAACAATAAAATATCAAATTTGGAAAATCTAAAATGAGGTTGAGTAATGGATAATGATCGAACTTTTCTGAAAATTTCGTCCAAATCGGTTGAGAAACACCGGAGATATTGAACTTAATCGATGGAAGCTAAGCCAGTATACCAAAGTCTTATATAAATTAAATATATTTATTGCAACTGGGTTCAGGGTATCTTCTAGTCGGGCTCTCCCGACTAGAGCCTTCTTACTTGTTTTTTATTTTTATCTGTTTATAAATACGATAAACTAAACTCTTTTTTAATTATACTGGTACACAAAAACCAAACGTTATTTATCTATATTTGACCAGACCATCTTTTCCATCAACTTTGGCTCATTTTTTTTTGTGTCATTTACTCGATTTATGATGATTGTTTGCCAATCGCATATTGACAATATTTGAAATCATCAAGTCAAATTACGTAATAATCAAATTTTATATGTTTCAGTGTTATCTATACACAGAAAAAAAAACAATTTCTGCAATTATTTAAATCCATTTTCCAGCACTTCTTTGTATTGAAATTGTTTTGATTGGCTCTTGGGAACCGTCAACACTTTTCTGAGCGCATGATGACCGTAAGCCAATTGCAAATGCTTAATAATTTGTGCGGCTCCCTTAAGTAAAACTTTTCTTTCAGCAACTACCAAGGGCACCGACAGACTCAAATAAAAACAATTGAGCATAAGTTAAATGTCTTGGGTATATTCAAATTATACATATAGTATAGGTAGATGATCAGTTAGGGAATACATTAGCCTAGTCTATGCCTAACGCAAAGGTAGCTCTTTCAATTCTAAGTTGTATCCGACAACAGAGAAAAGAGACAAGAGAAAAAGTTGAGGGGTGCAGATCTTGAAAACTAAAATTTTTGGTGCTGAATAGTTGTAATCAATTTGTTCGTTTTTTCTGATTAATTGCAATTCTGAGAGATCATTTGTTGGCAACGAAGTTCTCGTTACCAGGTATCAGGTAAACGTAAGCGCTACAATTGGCGTCGAAGAGATAAATTGTTAGCAAAGTTTCGAACCCTTGAGGCAATGCACGTTTGCTGTTGCTGAGTTTCTCACGCCATACAGCGCAGAAAAGAAACGTTGTCTTAAATTCTCCTCTTGGCCATGTATTACAGTTTTTCTTTGGTTGTTCAATGCCTGCAGTTCTATGTGTAGCATGTTTATCGATGACCTGTTTTTCCCAGCCAGCTGGTCGATCTGGAATACATGCTGGTATGTACGTTGTGTTATAGACGAAGCCAGGCTAATTAAGCTATGCCAATCTGCATGGCATACACACAGACACACACACCGCTACCCCAGGGGAGTTGTTGCTCTAATCAAAGCAGCAAATACTCTAGGTATATGTATGTATATATTTCGCGACGGCAAAACAATCAGTGAATCAGTGTCATGATCTCGAACTTGAGCCCCCCTTGCGGCCAGGCTGTTCGACTGATATAAGCCAAAGAGATTTCGTAGCCAAATTGAAAAATGCTCAATGGTTTTATGGCTGCTGCTGTGGCTGTTTTTGTTATTTTGTTGCTTTTGGGCTTAAAGTCAAGTTGAAGGTTCAATGAAATGCGGCAGCTGTAAAATGCACGAGGGGAGACGCGCATTTATTACAAGTGCGCAAGAGCCCAAAAGTCGTGATGATGTAGAGAGACGACGCTGTTGCCTCTGCCACTGCCTCTGCCTCTTACAGTCTCTGGCTATGCTTTCCGTTTGGCTTTTGCTTTGGTCTATGCCAAAATATTTTCGCCCAGGCCATGCTTAAAACGAATTTAATGATGCTGCCCGCAACATCGTCGTCGTCGTCGTCGTCTTCGTGGCTGTCTCTTGCCATAAGATTGACTGTCTATCTCAGCTCATAGGCCTGTGCTCTGTCTGCCTGCCCTCTGTCTATCTGTATGTCTGTCTGTCTGTCGATTTGTCTTTGGCCTGCCATATGCCCCATGTCTGCACATGCATGTCGCCTTTCCTGGCGGCTAAAGCTTGCACAAATCTGCTGCATAGACATGCCAAAGCGTTGACTCTTTTTATTTTTAGCTGACACTGACTTTGCACTGCACCGTGGTACAGAAGTGATCATAAATGCTACATTTATTTTGATTTTAAGTGTGAGAGCATTTTTTGTTTTAAAATAAGTATATTATTATCATATTCATTTATTATTACGTTTAATTTTTGTTTGTAGTTGAATCAACATGTTTTAAAAAAAACAGCATTGAAAATTTATCTTCTTTAATGGTTAATACTCTTATGTTTTTTTTTATAAATATGGCACGCATTTCCTTCAGTTTGAGAACACAGTGCATTATGCAGTTAAAATTGCTTTCTGCCTAACAATGGCCATTTTGTTGGCCATGCTGGAGAGCCTTAGCTCTGCGCTAATAATATACATTTTTATATGCATTATTTCTGTCACGATCTCGTTGCCTTTATATCTCTATAGAGCACAGTAAATATGTATGTATGAGCATTAAGTGCAAGTACTAGTATAAGTATAAGTATAAGTACTTATAGGACTACATTGAATAAATCATATGAGGGCGCGTCTTAGCTCATGACCGTCTCATGGCCAATTTGTGGGTTGTTTCTGATTTAGTTTTACACAATTAACAACTAGCGATGCTTAATTGTAGTAAGACATAGATAGATAACATCCTGGATAAGTTGCATGTTATTCACGTAGTAGAACTAGTCAATTGCTTATTGAGCTGGCCAAGTGGCAAGATTCGATGCCACATCTTCTGTTCGGCTGTTGGCAACCTAGTGACCCACAAAAGTCGTCTCATGCTTGCGGCATGCTTTTTTTATACCGTTAGACTGCACTCTTGGCTTTGTTTTTGGTTCAACTCTAACTCTTATTCCGAACACAACAACTTCACAGCTTTGGCAAAAAAAAAAAAACCAATTCAAATTCAAATGCTGCATGTCGCGCCGGTAAAATGGTAAAATGTAAATTTTTTCTTGTGCAACTATCCATAATGTTTAAGAAGCAGCTGTCGTTGCTGTCTAACGGTGTCTTGATGCTTGAGGTTTGCTTAAAGGCGGGATGCCTTTAAGGGTATGCGTCTCTGGATGCGCCCTGGCTCAAATCAAAGATCACTCAATTGAATTCTGTCGGCAAGTTTGCCTTTGACTTTGTCGGCAAAAATACAGCAATACAAAACAGAAACAAGCACAGCGGGATAACCACTCAATAGACTCTACTCTTTCTTTCTCTCTCTCTCTCTCTCTCTCGCTCTCTCTCTCTCCTCGTCATCATCATGATATAAATCCGTACAGTCAAATGAATAGCCCGACTATTTAAACTGAAGCTGAAAACTGAAATCGCTCGCATCTTCATCTTGTTCTTTCTCTTACCGATTTTTTTTAGATTTATTTTCTTTCATTTTCAAGAGGTACTTTGATTGTTTTCGATTGTATTGATTGCTTCGAAGCAGCGGCAGCAACAGCAGCAATAGCAATAGCAAAAGCAACAGCAACAGCAACAGCAGCAAAGTTCAATCGCGATAAGTAAGGCAGCTAAATGTAAAAAAGCACAAACAACAACTTTCAGCGAGTTTCTTTATACAACATGGTATACCCTGCAGCTTTCAAATAAATTGGAAGGGCATACAAACTCTTAAGTGAGTGAATGTAACAATCGTCAGCTGAAAGTCTATGTGATTTTAAGAGTTTTTAACTTATACGTTTACAATAGTAATAATTCGGAATGTAAAAAAAGAAAGCAATAACAGCCGGAAGTTACATTCATAATTAGTTTTTTGGCATATACAAAATTAGCTTACATTGAATGCATACGCAAACACAAACAAGTGAAAACGCTTCAGTTGGACGCCACCGACTGTGGGATGCTCTGATAAAATCGATCCTTAAGAGGTCCGCTTGCAAACTGAGAATACGGAGGCTTTAGAAATGTACAAAGCGATCAAAAATAGTTTGATGCAGATCTTTGGGTGATGCCACTGGCTATATTACCACCAAATTTGCTGACGCCAGCTCAAAAGCTGTGGATTTCTGATTTAATAAGCCAGGCGGTATGATTGGGAGTGGCATCAAAATTAATAAAACAGGTCCTTGGTGATTCTAGCTCTAAAATTGTGGAGTATTTACTCAGTCCGATTTAAAAAAGGTGAGGGGCTGAGGGCAACAGGATTTGCCGTGGCATCCAATCTCGAGCTGTTAAATTGTGATAAATTTGTGTGTTTTTATCGATCGGCACCTCGAGGTGTATCGGCATGTTATCGATTTCTTTGGGCGTAGTGCCGCTATATTGACACTTGTTTAACGCAGACATGTAGCAAGATGTTTTCAAAGTTTTCAAGTCTGTAGTTTTCTTGGTGTCTGAGAAACTCGCGTCCATACGAACCGACAGCATGACGGACATTGCAAAAACCAATATGATTTTAACGTTCGATATCAGATTAAAATAAAAACACTCTTAGCAAAGTATAGTTTAGCATGCGAAAAAAGGTGTAATGCAAAGTAATCAAGTCAAGGCCTTTGAATAATATTCATTATACTACTGTGTCCAATAGAAAGTACAAAATAATTTATACAAAGCTCAATGGCTGGGAGTCAAAATTGTGTTGAACCCAAAATACGCTTAATGGAAGCTTTTATAAATTCAAATTAAAAGCATTTAGCACTTAGTTTACTCAAAGAATTAGTTGCGATTTGGTATTGATCCAAACACGGTACAAACCTATTGAATTACTTTTGAATAAAATGTTCCAAAATCTAACTACACTGTCATGCTTGCTGCTAACGGCCATATGTGTAGTCAGTGCAGATGATGGAAAGACTGTGAGTGTATTTACTATTTTATATTTTGGAGTCATTCTGTATATAATTTACATTTTAAGAAAACCATCCCTGGCCTGGAGCGTCAAGTGGCGGCACTGGAAACTCAGCTCGAGAACAAGGAAGAATTGATATCAATGCTAAAAATTAAAACAATAAACGAGCAAGAAAGAATCGACGAACTGGAGAAAAAACTATTCGAATTGATGTCACAAAACAACAAATGCCAATTTGCCAGTTGTCTATGCAAATCGACCGATTTACACGACCTGAAGCTTCCTGGCTTGGAATCCTTTCAAGTGGCTTGTGATTCAACATTAGTCGGACCCGGTTGGACCGTTATTCTGCGTCGTATTAACGGAAACGTTAACTTTAATCGAAACTGGCAAGAATATCAACGGGGTTTCGGTGACTTAAGAGGAGAATTCTTCATAGGACTAGATAAACTGCATATGATAACCAAGTCTCAGCCCTACGAAATGTATATCTATTTGCAGAATTTAAATAACGAAACTCGATTTGCACGTTACGATAGCTTTGCAATTGAAAATGACAATGAATCATTTAAAATCACGTCGCTGGGTGATTATTCTGGTAATGCGGGAGATGCAATGGTTCATCATAAAAATATGAAGTTTTCAACATTTGATCTTGATAATGATAACAGCAATAGAAATTGTGCGGATGAAAATAGTTCTGGCTGGTGGTTCAACAATTGTTATCATTGGTAAGTGTTTGTATCCTTCTTTTGCTATTTTTATAAATTTTTTTTTGTTTTCTAGTAATCTCAATGGACCTTACAATAGCGGTTTTTATTGGTACCCTTGGCAAAAAAATGTTTTGAAATTCACTCAAGTAATGATAAAGCCAAAAGTTCAATAAAAGTCTTATTTTCGGATTATATGCTATAGCTTATGAATAAATTTCAATGCATTTGTTTATGTTTTATGAAAGAATTAATCTGGCTTTTGCTGTGTACTTTTTTAAACTATTATACCACACTGTCCCTAACCTTTAGTTTAAGTAAACTAAAAGGTTTATTTTTTTATGCAAAAAAGGTACTCGTGGTTCAATTTTCTTTCTAGGTATATATCAGTAATTTGGACAAAAATTTAAGATTTCCATGAATGCAGTACACTTATTACAAATTAAAATTGCACATTTTATTAACGTAAGTTGTTCGATTCTGTTTAAGTTATAAATAAACCAACGGCATGTTATTATTTCGCTTTAATTTTTTATTTAGTCATCTACAAATTGACTCATTTTTGCTGCCAAAAAATGATTTCATAGCATTGTTATTTATTTTAGATCGATTTTAAGATTATTTTATAGTAGCTTAGTTTTCGTTGTCTAGATTTTGAGGTTTAAACTTGACTTTGGCCACACGCACGACTCATGGAATGGGATGGGCACCGGCTGTGGGCACTCGGTACTCGTCTCTCTTGGTACTCGATACTCTCAATAAACAAGCATAAATTTGAGCACCGCCTGCTATAGTAATTAACCGAAAAATTTAAGGCAATCTTTGGTAAAAAAACAAATAAGAGCTATACAAAAAAAAGAAGCATAGCCCAAAGACAAGTGAAATCTGAAGAGCGGGCATTTATTGAACCGGCGAGTTGTATATCCAAAAGAGTGTGTCTGTGTATGTAATAAGGCAATGGTACCACAAAGCAAATCAAAACAAAATTAAAATAAACAGTTGCTTGAAATATATTGGTCATGCGCTTTTCTATATCTTGGGATTTTTAAATTGCAAAAGATTCATTCGCTTATACGTTGATGTTATTGGGCGAATCGATTAATAAGTGGCACAGTCTTGTGTATCTTGTGAGCAGCTCGTGCGTGTGACCTGTTAATTATGCCTCGTTGAAGATGGTCAAAGCTGATGCAGTTGCTAGCTTAGAAAGCTTCAAACAATCGTTAGAATAAAAAGTATATTTTAAAGATTTCGCTATGCGTAGCTAACGGTTTGTGCCACATGCCTAGTGGCATCGACGGATAATTGTTGATATCGCTGAAGACTATAAAATCTTAATTGAAATCAACTTAAGAGAGGAGCATCCAAGCTTATTATATTTACTTTCTATGACGTGCAGTGAACAACTACCACGAAACTTTTTAGTAATATATAAAAACATTTAAAAAATTCAAAATTAAACTTAAGCAAAACATAATTTAAGTCTCAAGGAGACTAGAAAAAGCTTCGTTACAAAAAAAAGTTAATTATGTAGAACTGTTTGAAAAGTTTTGTTGATTTATGATTTTATGGCCAGGTTCGAGCTTCAGACATTGCTGCTTGTCTGGGCGGAAAAACGCATGTGTTTTGTTATCGTGAAACAAAGTTGAAATTAAAAAGACAGTGCTTGTAATTCGCCTTGGTTCTTCTTCAAATGCAAAAAGAAGAAAATATTTCGATATTACAAAGAGATGGAAAGAAATATTTCCGTTACGGAATATCGTTACACAGAAACTGAAATTCAATGTTTTGGAAATAAAATCGTTACACAGAAAGATTCGTGGCACCGAAGTTTGTTTTATTTGTTATTAAATTATTTGAACATTTTGTATGGCTTAACTTTTAGAATGAATTTATTGACTATCAATCATTTTAAGACATAATAATTAAATTTAAGTGCAGGTGGAAAACTCGCAGTATACTAAATTGTTCATTTTATTGTTATTGTCTTTTGATAGAAGAGGACGTCAACTGTTTGATAGCTAAATAACTATTAACTGATTAAAATCGAAAGGCAGCTCACCAAACTGGCAATCAAACTCAATCAACCGATAGTTTAGCCCGTTGCTGAGTGCACTAAATTAGTAAACGCCTCTACAATTTGTGCCTTGAGTATTGCTTTCAATTTCATTTTGATGTTTATGCCCTCATTTTTAGCTTTAAGGATAAGACAAGAGCAACAACAAGAAGACCTACCCACCTAGGCATCAATCGAAGCCCTAGACGCACAGTACACAGTGAACATTTTTGAGTTAAGCTTGGAACAATCAGATGAAATAACTTGCACATATTAAAGTTTTAGTATCAACGAAAACAAAGTTTTAAAACATATGAAATAAGAATTCGATATGAATTCGAAATACTGTCAAACTCTTATTTGCTATAAAAATATCTTTGCATTTTTTGATTAAGCGTTGCTGTTAAGCTTTTTTATATTAACTCTGTGACTGAAAAACGTAAAATAAATTTTACAATTCAACATGAATTTAAAATAAAAAAGTTTGTCTCATTATAATAATAGAGTATATTATAGTATATATTTTATACACAATTAATAATTTAAAAATTTACAAGAGAAAAGAGTTCACTGTTCTAACTTTAATTTTTCTCTTTAATATTTAATAAAAACTTTAAGAAATCATGCTATTTAATGTTAAATTGAACTACTTAATTCTAAAGGGGAAGACTTTATGAATTGACTTCATCTCATTAGCACATTAATTTAGCTTTATTAAAACATGTCATCTTTTATTTTTCAATGTGTAGCTTCTTTTTAATTTTGGTTATCTGTACATAGGTATATAGTATAAGTATTCTTACCTTGCCATAGCTGTTCAGTGGTCCATTTATCCAGCGATCTGCCTCCAAGCGGCCGCTGAGCAGCGCTCCAGTGTCCGGATCGATGCGTTGCCATTCACGCACCTCACGCTGAAATGGGGAACGGGAACCAGTGCTGACGCCGCCAGCTGCGCTGCCATTGCCAAGATGATGTTTATGATGATGATGATGATGGCTTTGACTGTGATTGTTTGTTGTTGCCACTTCCATGTTGCTATTTGGCTGTTGCTGCTCCTTTGAGCTACTGTGCGCTTTTAATTTGCACGCTCGACGCGCTCGAGCTGCTTCTTGCCTTACAGCTGTTGTTTATAGGTATATATCTTCGTATGTATGTATTTGTGTTTGTGTGTGTGTTTAGAGGGCTGTTGCACTACACTCAAGCTCTTCAGTCTTCACCAGTTCAGACCCAAGTCGTCTATTTCGCTCTTCTATATCAAATTATTATTTATTGTTATTATGCTACCGTCTGGCTGGCGGGCTGGCTACCTTCTTCAGCCGTTTGCGTTACTAAATTAATGGCAACTTTAATTTATTAACATCATAATCAACATTTTCTCGACCGTTCTACTAGCCAAGCTTCTGTGTATGCCCCTCTCTTTTCCTATTTTTCTATACTAGTCTTTCTCCTCCTTCTCTTTCTTTTATAGCTATGATAATTTTCTGTGCTTTTCCATTCGCACGCTTTGCTGGCTGTTAGCTTTAATTTATGTTTATACTGTATATATTATTACGAGTATTTTGTTTTTTTTTTTGGTGTTGTTTTTCCTTTCACGGTCTAGTTTAAGCCGTGTGTGTGTTTGAGTGTTTGCTGAAATGACAAGAGCGAAGTAGAAAGAAATTTGGTTAGTCAATTAGATTGCAAGGTATAAGTATTTTTCTTTTCTTTATTTTGTTTTGTGTTTTAGCGGAAACCGAGATCCGAGAGCCGAGAACCTTGAACTAAACTAACTCATAGCCCAAAGTCAAAGACGTGCTGGTTTCTAATTAAATTTGCTGCCAACGTTCAACGGATACGTAATGCCTAGAGGCTGCTCAACTTAATTCCAACCATGACTGTCAGTCATTTTAAGCTGTCAGCACTCGGCGGATGTCACAGTCTATTTCCACTTGGTACGCCAAGACTTCAATTGTGTATGTGAGTGTTTGTGTTTGTGTTTACTTTAAGGTACTTCATTTAATTTGTTTTTGAAGCCAGACAGTCGACGTTTCGGCTGGCCAAACTATCAGTACTTGTCACAATAACAACAGCCAATTTTTGATGTACCATTTATTATTGTCAAACTCGCGCAAGAAAATAATTTTTCAATCCTGCCTGGTCAACGACATTGTCTGACACACAGGTGACCAAACATAAAATGACTGTGTGCTATAATAATAAAATATTTAATATCATCCATCGTACATGAGTCGGGCGAAGTAGTTTTTTTGTCTCCTTGCGATTCGTTATAAGGAAGAACGAGTATATAAATAAATAAATTCAGTCCCCGGAATATATTTAAATTACTTCCGTATGGTTTTTAGAAATTTTTTTTTTGTGATGTGATTTTCACTTGCAACAACCAAAACATTGCCACACTGTGCTGTCCGACTGCACTGTCAAAACAAGTGTTCAAGCGGCATTAACACTGAAACGCCGCTTTGGTTAAGTATTCAACCGAATTGAGCACACAGCCCGACATAGTGATGCAGCAGTCTCAGACCTACTTTGTACACTAGTTCAATTTGTATCACTTCAATCCCCTACAAGCGCCCCTTTCTACGAGAGAAAAGCAATTTTACTGCATATTTTATGCGATGCAAGGCGGCATAGCAATGCCGGTCCGCTAAATAGTAACTGTTACTAAGTTTTTTCTTTGCCAAAGTTGCCCACTGCTCGATGCTCAGGCATTAACTTCCTCATACGCGGACAGAGGCTGGCTGAGAGTTGGTCATCAGAGCACAAAAAACAGAAAAAGTTACAAATAAAATGAAAAATATAAAATAATAAATAGTATGTGGAACTCGTTTTCTCTGTTGAACTTGCACTCGTTTCGGTTTTTGGCCCAATGCGTTGGGCTAGTCTCTTCAACACTTGGCTAGAAATAAAAGTTTTTTTTTTGTTGCAATTGCTCTCTGTATCTTTCTCTCTTTCTCTCTCTCCCTCTCTCTCTTTCAGTAGTTGGCGTGAATGCGGCACGCAACTTGGACAAAAGACATTCACATCTGCAATGGACACGTTTTGCCGGTTTTACTTTTCGTTTGAATTCTGTTGCTCACTGAGTCGTTATATGTTTGTTTGTGTGTGAGCAACTCTTGATTGTGTTAATTAAATTTTAATTATGCGCAATTATGTATAATTAGACCTGATTCGATGCGCATAAATAAACGCTGAATGCTGTGCACCACAGCGTTGCCAATTTAATTTTTCCCGTTTTATTCCCATCTGTCTTGACTCTCTGCTTAATCGCTGGATTTGATTTATAGGCCTTATCGTTGAACTTGTCATCGCCAAAGGTTTGCAATCTAGGCAAGCATTCTTTTAACAAATTGTTTGCATTAGTTGACACAACGTTTATAAATGGCAGTCTATGTTTTGGACGGCAAGACTATTAAGGTGCGTGTGTGGTTAAAAAAATTTGAAAATTTATTTTTAGTTCTCACGTTTCTTTTGTTGATATAAATTTCCAACTCACATTAAATTTACGATATCATATATTTCTTAATTTGTATTTTAGGTATAAGAAAATTTATGTTGAACATGAAGTGAACCAAAAGTAATTCGGTTTGCAACAATAAGATGACTAGCGTTGTTGCTTTTTTGCGTTATTGAGTTAACTAGTATTGCAAGTCGGCTTTTTAACATGCTCAGTAGAGAGTGTAACCCATACAACTTCCCAGTTATGTGGCCAAGTTCTGGCCTAGTTCACTGCATAGCCACAAACCACATTGCCACCTGGAGCTGGAGCCGGAGCCATTGGCAAACATGAGAGACGTTCAACACAGCTCAGTAATCATAGCGGACATTTTATGAGCATGAAGCTATTTCAGTGCATATAACAATATTATTACTATTATTATTATGGTTTTCTTTCTTTTTGACATTCACTTTGCTGAAAGTACCGCAAAATATACAAATTGAAAAAATAAATTATACTTCTGTGTACTTGAGGTTGAACATGACTTTGGGTTGCCTTAAATAGATATATTATTAACGCTATATATATTTGGCATTTGCATACTTTTACGATGTGTAATCGTCACACTTGACAAATGTGCCTTAAAATATATTTTTAATGTAGGTTAATCCTTTTTTTTAGGTCTTGTGTTTCATATGACAAATCAATGAACACAATTTTTGTATACACATTTTCTTTGTGCCAATTGATTTATTTGTTTGTTTAAAAAAGCGACAACGTGTGGGTTAATTCGCATAATAGTGCTTAGCTGTATTTATTTTTATATTTGATTTTTTGTGCAACATTGCGAAGGCGTCGTTCAGTGGCATTGAAAGTGCGTAAAGCCAAAAAAATATAAATAGCAACAACAAAAAACTGTAAATTTAAAGACTGGATTAAAAAAATAAAGGAATCTGTTTTACAGTCGTTGTTTGTTCAACATTTTTGTTATTTGCAACGCGTGCGTATAAAAAGTCGTGCAACAATCGACCGATATGCAAATCTTTTATTTGTTTCCAGTTCACTTGTTGGACTAAAAGATTTCCATAATTGGCGCACATTCGTTTGTGTGTTTTTCGTGTTTTGTTCTTATTTGAATATTCTCAGCTGAGTCACAAACAAACAGAAGCACGTGCATGTCGAAACAAGCGTCAGTTTGACAGACACAATAAAAACTAAAGACTTAGGCAACAAACTTGACGGCTTGCATGAAAACATCGACGTCAATTAAGAGATTGTGAATGTGACTCTTTATTTTTACATTAATGTCTTCAAACAATGATATTTGGAAAATTGTCAGCATTAATATTAAGGCTAAAATGTTTGTTTTAGCTCTTTTCCAATTATGGGGATTAAATTTGAATAGTAATTTACCCCTTCCTCTAAATGCTTAGCCAAGTAACAATTATTCACTTCCTTGCTTTGTCAATCATTTATTTATGTATTATTTAATTTTTTGTTTTATCTGTTCTGCTTTCAACATTAATCTTTGGCCGCTTTAAATAAATATATTTATATAAATGCCATTTGTGGCATGTACAAAACATGTCTTAATTTTCAATATCTGAAATCTCTTTGATGTTGGGCACAATCTTTCAGCAAAACTATTGCTACAATTCAATTATAAATACTTGTTGATTAAAGTGCCGCACATTAGACAGTAACGCCCCGTACTTCAAATGATACACACACAAATACATGAAGGTGAGTGTATATATTAAAACCGCAAGTTTGCTGTGTGTAATTTGTGTGTACTTTTGTGCTTCCGTCTGCGTCATTTTATCCATATTATAGATCTAGCTCAATATGAGAGGCTGCGCGCTTTTTTTTTTGTTGCTGTTGTTTTTTTTCCTTGTTTGTTGGTTTTATTAAGATGTTTTGTTTGCGGCTTTTATGCCATTGGAAAATAAATTAATTTTTAATCCATTTTTACTTGATTCAACATAAGTGTCTTTTATCCTTGTAGTTATTGTGGTTGAGCTGAACCGCAATGCTTTCGTTTAGCAACTGTTATTAGGCACACGCAAATGTGTATTTTGCCATTGCTTGCGACTTCCGCATTTAAATATCTTGAGAAGCAGAGCAGGACGGCAGCGGTTGGTATTGGCTAAGCAAATGCGCAAATCTTTTAATTATATAGCAGCTCGTTCAGCACCCGCACTTACTTGATTGTGGGTGTTTTCATGTAATTTGCATTGATTAATAAGCTTAATGAATCAATTGCATTTAATTGACCGACATTTATTGAACACATATTTATGGCTTTTTGCATTGTAATTTAATAAAAGAATTGCAAAATGTATAGCTACAATGTTTTTCCTTTAAAGCTGTGGACTTTTAGTTCTCTGGATATTAAGCATTTGCCTGCCTATGCCTTTGTCCAAATTGCAAACACAAAATTGCATTATTGTATGTGTGCCTAACGCGCAGCAGTAAAAGTTTTGTGTATATATACAATATATTTTCGGTATGGCAGGTTCCACCTCCGAGACATTCACACTCTGCCCACAATTCCAAGCAAAAACTGGTAATTGTAGTGCTATAATTTATCCGCTTCGCTGCAGTGACAAAAGTATCAGATATATTATACACAACAACACTACAATATATCTTCCGTCTAATGAAAATTACATTTTATGATTTCCTGCTACGCCTACAATCTCTAACTAACTGTCTGTGTGTGCGAGTGTGTGTGTGTGTGGTGTTAATTTTCCATAAAGCACTCACACAGCTTATGCGTAATTTCACTTTGCTCGATGCGTATGCGTAATGTCTCATGAAATTTGAGCCATCGCTTGTGTAAGCGTGAAAGTTGCAATAGAGGAAATAATTCCCCACAAATTGTGGCTTATAATATATAAATTAATTTTGCTATGCTACCGTTATTCTCTAACACTTGCGCTTGAGTTCATTTCCCACATGTATCTTAAGTCCAAATATTTGTCATCTTGTTTAACAACAATGTACAACAAAGACTGAAATGACAATAATATGTGAGAATTTTGAGTGAAAATTTTTTGGCTTGTTAATTGATTTGCCGAATTCAAGCTTTTTGATTTTTAGGCAACTGAACGTTGTGAAATTATTCAAAATATTTTACTATTCGTGAATGAGAATCTTATATTTATACATTAATTAACTTGAATTTCAATTTGTATGTATCACAAAATACGCCAAGTATTTCTTATTTTGTTAAAGGCAGCTACTCCACAACATGAACCCACTAATTTCGTAATTATTCTTAGTATGCTCTGCTCAACATGATAATGAGGCGAACAGCTTTGATTATTTCCGCATGCACCTAAGAAATTGCACTGAATCGCAAAACAAAGAATATAAATTATAATAATTCAACAGAAGGCAAACAACAGAAACAACAAAAATCAAACCAAAACTATTTGAGCTGTCAAAAAGCTAACAAACTGACAAATTGTTTGCCAGTTATATTTTTCCATACTAAAACATATAATAAAATAAAAAAAAAACTGTAAAGATTGTGCGCTGTTAGTCTTGTTTCGTTTTGTAATTTTTTTGTTTTACTGACTTAAAATTAAATTAACCGTTAACTTGTGTAATTTCGTCGCAAAAAAGGCAGGTTAACGGCACCAACAAAATTTTCAAGCAATCATTGCGCTTTATTAACACACACAATGAGACCTTCCGACTTCTTTTTCAGGTTATATGTCAGTATAAACAAAAGACTTAAGCACCAAACTTGTTGTAATGGGCACGAAAAATAAAATAAACTACAGCAACTTGCTAGCTGGCAAAAACCCTTCTGATTTCTTTTGTATTCAAGAGAACTTGTTGAGTCATTTCGTAAAACCGGGGAGTATTTCATGACAAAATGTAAAACGATTTGCGATCTTCGATTTACATATATATATATATATTTTCTTAATTAGCATGGGAGTATGAAACAGGCGGCATACTTTGCTGCCCCACAGAGAAACACCCACGTAAAAGTAACATACATATACAAGTAAGTAGTACGAAATATGCAGATGGTTTTACGAAATTTATTGTTTGAACTGCCATCTGGTGACGAGACTACAATTAAATGGCAATCAAGCTTACCTACCAACTCGACTTGCGTTTGAATAACTGGTTTAAGCGCATCTGTACCTCTATCTGTATCTGTATTTGTACATGTGTCCGCCCTGCGCGCACTGCGACTGACATCGAGTGTCATAACTTGAGCTGCGATCTTAAACTAAGACTGAAACGCCTTCAAAGTCAAGTTCAATGACGTACTCGTCATGAGGTACTTTAAATGGTCATATGTTGCGTGCCTGTTTTGACTTGCCATGCGATAAGATTAGATTTCGTATTTGTGCACAAACAAAATTCGAACGATTGCATATGTATACGATCGGTATGTATATTTGTTGAGAGGCAGCCGAACAACAGCAACTTGTTAACTAATTTATGTGATAGGGTTGATCGCAAACTGTGTTTGATTTTGATTTGCATATCTAATAGGCGATAACTGCTGATGTTGCATATAATTACAAGCCGCATTTTATTAACTAAATAAACCTTTGTTAAATTGTGTTAACTTTGGTGTCGGTCATTTATAAATTTGTAGTAAATATAAGCCAAACACAAAATGAATTTATCACCCACAGATTAACTGCATCTGCTTTCGGATTGCGCTCTTGATCCACTTTCCATAACTGCTTTTCCCTTGTTAAACTGCTCTCCATCAACTGTCGATTGGATGCGTTGCCAATTTGAGCGTTACTTTGCCAATTTTTGTACTTTTCATTTTCTTGCCACTCTTATTCTTATTGATGTCACACTTTCATTTGTACTTTGCTAGAACAGTTGAATAATGTGAGAAATTTGCTTTTATTTTTACGTCCATTTGCCAGTTGACAATAGACCCAACAAATCTTTTGACTTTCTTTACTTAAGTCCCACAAAATGACTTTCATGTTACCCACCATGCATATGATTATAGAGTGCCTAATAGGCGAGTACGAATTTTCGCAGTTTATTTTTATTAAGTTGTTGCCAGTTCCCCTTTGTGCCGCTAACAATTGAGACCAGAATTGTTGTTCAAGACGACAAAAAACAAGAATGTGTCATGAAATGGATCAAAATCAGTCAGAGAGCTCTCACAGCATTGTAGCGTAGGTGAAAGTTGTTTCTTTGATGTCATTTTGTTATTTATTTTTGTTATTTATTACTTTTTCCTAAGTAGTGAGTACTTCAAAAATACAGTCAGACAATATAAGCGTGCTAAAATAATAACGTTTGATATAACTGGAATAATGAAAGTTTTGCTAAAGAGTTGCCAGACAATGCATGAATTAAATTAAAATTATAATTAATATCTTATATGGCTTTTAGCCCCACTCCCAAGGTAAGCGAATCGAACCCATTTTATAGTTTAATAGAACAAATTGATTTATTTTTGCCGGCGCCTTCTTTGTCACATCCTGCTTATAAAGTTTTACAATGTTTATGCCCCAGGCTGATGGCGAATATAGTAACAGGCCAATAAATAAAGTGAGCAAACGGCATTTATCAGGCGTTCGAAATCAAACCAACATAAGACTCAACTTACAGCCACACCCCCCTGTTAACCGCCCACGCATGCGCAAGGCAATGTGACAAAATAAATGAACCATAACAGCCCACAAAAATCATAAGCAAAAATCTCAGAAAAAATATATGCAAACATACACATAAAAACGAATTCAGGAACTGCATATTAAGTGAAGCGTAACGAGTACAGGAGAAGCAAAAAATATGTTGCCACACAGCGGCTGTGTGCATTGTGCAGACTGGAAATTGGCACCCAACTCGTAGGGCCAAAAGTTAATTACATGCGACGCCTACAACGGAAATGTCAGCCAGACTTGTTAAGGTTTCTGTGTGGTCAACATGTGTTTTTTTTTTCATGTGAAATATGAGCCGATTTATCTGTGGTCAGTTTGCAAAAATGTTCTCATACCCTTCAAAGATTATGTGATTAAAAATTGGGTATATTGCATGGCTCAAATCGATACGAAAAAATAAATTCGAGCGCCTCAACAATAATAAATATTTTATTATATAAGTTAAGTCTAAATTACGCTACCAACATATTGTGTTTCTCGAAAATCAAAAAACAAATTAATGTAAATGCAGTGAGTAAAACATCAAAATAATTTCATAGATGAAAGGTATCTAAAAGTTGTGCCTTAATAGCCTTATAGCGTTTGGTAAAAACATAAAGATTAACACTTTTATTTTTTATTTTTATTTTTGCAAATCACTCAATATAAAATTAAAATAATATAGCGGCATTTTTTGATTGATTTCTGTTGCCCAGCCTTGAAATTCAAAGCCCCAAATATTGGCAGCTATCGGTGTGTAGCCTTGTTGACGCGTTTGTCGCCTAAGTCTTTTGTATGCCCTTAATTGGACAAAGAAAAACAACAGCAACAAAAACAAAATCAAACTGAAAACATGCAAAAATTGAAAAGATACAAGCATAAAGTTGATTTGCATATGGAGTTGGCGGAATTCGCAAAATGCTGAGCAAATCTCTTAAACGCTGGGAGGCAGCTGCTTAGATACCCGATGTTCGATTATAAGACGAACAAGCTAGCAGATTTACATAAATGGAATCCAATATATCACAGTGCGATTTGAAAGAGGCAAAGGATGGTCTTAAGCTGACGATGTTGCGAATTTTTTGGCTTGAGCCATATAAACGAATGTTTAAAGTGGGCAGACAACAGGGCAATCATTTATTTAATTGGGTTGAAGATAGGAGAGTTTGCGAAATGTACCTACATTTATTTACCATTTGACATTCAAGAGTTATATCTTGTATATTTAAACATCATTAATAAATTTAATTTGAAACATTAATTGGATATCAGTCGCATCATCGTCCTGCTTCAAAACTCGATTGCCAAATTTTGTCTCACATCTGTTTTTTAGCTAAAATATTATCTGTCGATAACGAATACAAACATTTCTGGGACGGCTTAATGCTATGGATACATTCTAAATATTTTTCACACACATTTTTTGCCCACCTTATCGATCAGCTTTGCTACTGTTATTGTTTTGTTTTCAATCTCCTCGCGATATTTATTCAACTAAATAACCCATTAAATAATTTAAAATGAGATGAAATTAAGTATTCTTTTGTGTTTGGCTTCATTCACAGATTTTTTTCTTGGCAAACCTTTTCTCAAGCATCAGCCAGAGAATCTGGCTTATTTACATAATGAGATTGTCAATGACCCAAGCCAAGTCTCTCATAGAACTGTGGTCTGTGTTCAATGGAAGCAATGCTGATGATGCCAGTTTTTAATCCGCCAATGCTTAAGGTGTTGAATACAGTTAAAGTTTTGTAAGTTTGTTACAATCTTTGATAAATAACTAGTTATTGTATTTTTATTATTTTTCCTTTCGCAAAGTTATCATACTTTGTCTTCTCCTGCGATGCAATAATGAATCCATATGATTTTTTACAGTCGAACTTACATACAACGAACTTTCGTATAACGAGATTTCTGTACAACGAAGACAGAAACCAGAACCCTGCAATTTGGTTCAGTAAAAAACCCATTCTATATAACGAATTTTCTCTATAACGAAGTTTTTTCTTGTCCCCTTGAGATTCGTTATATGGAAGTTTCACAGTATAAACAAACGTATTAAAAAAGTTTTTTTTTTCAAATTAACGTCTTTCAATTCTGAGTTGGAAACTTGCTTTTTGGATATCTCAGTGTACGCCCGACAATGACAGCTTGAGCTCAAGTTACCAAATGCCACGTTCTATGCGAATCAGTTTTAAATCTTCATACACCATCTTTGCGTTGGCGTATGTTATGCTGATGATAAATTTTTGCGTACACGTGTGCCGCAGATCAAAAACGAGATCTTTTCGCATTGCGTCATTTTACTTTTTGGTTAATTCTATTGGTTATTTGGGCATTTTCGCAACAGGCTATATATGTTCTACATGGGCCCCACGTTTGTCATAAAAATGCAGCTTATGACCACTTAAGAAACTGAAATATTGAGGAATGGAAACTGGCGCAAACATGGAAATGACCAAAATCTAACCAGCACGTCTTCGTCGGGTTTTTAAAATACATTTTAGGGGTTGTTGTTGAAGATGCAACGCAAACGCGCCGATGCTTTAGTTCTATGACCTTTTTGGCCAAACAATGCCAATTGCAAGGTATATATATATATATATGTATATGTACATGTATGTTTATAGTTAAGTATAGTATATAGAAAATAGTTTGTAGATGGCTGGCATTTGATTAGCGCTGACACTTTGCCCATAAATAACCAAGTAAAACATGTGATCCCAGAAGGCCTGCGAGCCTGTCGAGCTCTGGCCTGACACGCAAAAGTACTTAACAATAACCAAGGAGTACTTAAAAAGCTAAAAATGGTCAACGACAAACTAGAAATGGCAGACAAGGCCTAACAAGCAACCAACCCTTGCTCTAGCATCGTTTGGTTTTTCTCTATTTCAAGCTTCATCGTCTTCTTCTGTTACCTTGGCCAAAACAAAAGGATGCAACGGCTCGTCGGTTGGTCCGGCAGCTGCTTAGAATTTTTATTTTGCAGCAACAGGAAATAAGCTGCTGCAGCTCCTTTTAAAGCTAACCAAGGCCTTAAAAAAATAAAAACAAACAAGCGGGCGGAGGGGGCGAAAGGGACTTTTGCTTAAGAAACACTGCCTCTGACAATAGGCTGCCCAAGTGCTGCTGCTTGTTAGTGCTTTACTAAATGTCTATCTCACTCTAAATCCTACTTTTTGTTTTTGTTGTTGTCTTTTTGATACTTTGTAATCGAAATAATAAGAAAAAAAGGTATATTGGCAAGCGAATGTTTATGTTTGCCTTAAAACTTTGACCTTAATATACATACTTATTTTTCTAATTGAATGTTAGGATTTTAAAATTTTATTGATGCGTTTCTCTGAAAGTTGTTATACTGGTCATTAATAAATTGAAGGAAGTTGACAAAACTTTTTTTGTTAGGTGTTAGATTTATTTCTTTGTTTTTTTATAGAGTGTTTTCTCTGCTGATATTACAATGCTTGTTTCTTTGTAGTTAGCTGTCTTTAAAAATAGTTTATCGCCCGATCGCGCATTTATTTCGTTTGTCTCTGTCGAAGTTAGGCCATTGCGCTCCTCTCCACCATACTCTTTTGTAACAGCAACAGCAACAAAGTTAATGCTGTCAAGATAGCAAAAAGGAAATCAATGCGAATGCTAGTAAATGTTGTTGGTGTTATTTTTGTAAGCGCTGCTCTGAGGGCTTTTGTGTGAACGGTTCACAGTGAACCACATGATAAATGCAAGGCAATGCCATTAAAACACTCTAACAGCAGCTTCAACAGCTGCTAAAACAAATGTATCTGTGCAGAGGAAAGGAAATGGAAATGTGTATATAATACATTGAAGGGAGTCTCAAGTTGAATCCGGCTCTCCGTTTCCACTTTATCTGTTGGCCGCAGATCTGAAGCCTTTATGTTTGCTTTCGGCTTGTGCAAAGTATTCTAAATTGCTGATTAACACGCTTTTCTGGCCAACGCGAATTGGCTTAGTCATGCAGCTCGTTTGTGCTTTTGAAAACTGCAACTTTGTATGGCAAGCACATGAACGGAAGGAGCTGCTTACTTATTGTTTTGCTACCATTTGACTCTAATGAGATTTGCCATTCTTGTTTTGCAATGAATTGCATTGCGTATTATTATGCATAGAGCTTAAACCTAAAAAATGAGCTGAGAGCAGGAAATTTAATAGTCTTTCAAAAAGCTGAAAAAAGAAAACACGAATCATTCCAGAATCTGAGAAAAAACAATTATAAAAAATTAAAAATAATTTAATTGTATTCAAAAAGAGTTTCAACGTTTTAAAATTTCGCAGCTTTAGGTATTAAGTAGTTAACTGTGCTTTATTTTTGTTTTTATCGTTTACTTTACACTCCTTTATCAGCAAATTCCTAAACAGTACATGTTCATTTCCCACAGCTTTCACTGCAGCTAACATGTCACCAGCACAAAGTCCCCAAATAAACGTCGCCAAAGTGGATTTATCTTTAACATACACTCATTGGCAATTCCAATGGATTTTCTTAATGTTTTTTAATGACCAGACGCTGTTGTTATCAAATTAAATAACAAAGCGTACTAAATTAATTATGACAAACAATGAAGCAAAAACTTTTCATTTCTGGCCCCCAACAGCCGGTAGCGAATAGTGCGAAATACTATAGCAAACAGCAAACTCAAACGAAATGAGCGAATATCACACGGCGCACATCATCAATAGGCAATAATCAATACAAATGAGCTGGAAAGAAAAGTGAGAAGAGAAATGGAAAAGTGAAAGCGACAGCACTGACAGAATGAAAACAGCATAATAGGCAAAGTATTTTTTTTTTTATTGAAGAAAATTACGATTATTTGTCTTTGGGTTACGTTTGTTGGTGCAACTGCAGCCAGGCGGGTATGCATATGAAATATATCTGTGGAATTACATTGCAGTTCCGCAATTTCGGACGCTGTAACTAACATTAGGTAACGGTGCTTATGAAAGCTTCAAAATTATCAAATAAATGCTTGCAGGCCAACTTTGAGCCACCTGCAGCGTTAGGCCAATCCCCCAAACAATAAAAGCAAAAAATAAACAACAACAAAAAGTTAACATGTATGTGGCTGATAACTTTTGTTCGGGGTCTTTCAACCTGCATTGAACCTGCCCGTGGCTCATTAGCAGCATGACTAAATAAGTAATAACAACATAAATGATGTTGGTACTCACCCGAATACACCATAGCACATGCGAGTCAATTAATTTTGAAGGTCAGGGCAAGTCTATTAACGAACACAAGTTACCCCGATTTCGGTACCAAATTTAAAAAAATTGTTTACTTCCTTACCCAGTTTTTGCACCTCGACGCAACTGATATACAAAAGCGCTATTGTCAATATTCAATACTCGCTATTCTAGGTCAACACCAGGTTGAAATTTACATAATATTTCTTATTCACCGTAACCCATTGTATAATTTCCAATTAGCTCGTGTTATTAATTTTAAACTTGAACTTCTTTGCGGCTATAAAATTTTAATTGGCAATGCTTATTAATATTGTTACATAAGTGACGTTCCACTTTTAAAATCGGCTTTCATATACAAGTAAAAAACGCATTCAAATCGCATGAATTGCCGTTTCTATTAACGCAAAATAATACCCTAATATTTGCCGGGTTAAAAGGTCAAGTTTAATAGTCAGTATGCTTACTAGACCTTAGGCTGTTTTTTTTTTCACTATTCATAGTTTGGTTTTTCGAATTTATTGATTGTGTTAAATTTAAGTAATGTTTTTTAGTGATTTAACTAGTTATCGAGGGCATACAACTAAAATGTTAGCAATTTTTACTATTACCCTATTAAATGGGAATTAAAAATTTTAATAATATATAATAACATACGAAACCAATAAAATGAATGTTTGCTTAACAAAAAATTTATTTTTATTTCACTGTATTTATTTGTATTTTAAATTTTATGCAATTTGTATTTGGTGCCTCTCAAAAGTTTTTCGCTTACTAATGAGCATTGCTAACACTTAGTTGGCAGTCTATGCATATTGATGTTGCACTAACGGGTGTGCATAAATAGTTTTACAAATTAAATGTTTCCAGCTTTCTGTTAGTTTTTAAAATTATTTAATGGATATGTTTGAGCTGCATAATTAAATGTTAAGCTGCTGTGTGGCAGTCAATTTAATAACTGTTTGGGACACTGAATGACTGGGTTACCGGGTAAAATTGAAGTCTGACTGTCTGTCTACTGTTTGGATTGTTGTTTTCTTTTAGAAATCGTGTAAAAGTTAATTGCATTTTGCGGTTTAAATTAATTGAAAAATGGCTGTACATTGTGTCTAGCAACCGATTATTGACCATTTATTGATTTTATTGAATCACCAACTGAAAACGCAAGTGAAAACGGAGAGTTAAGCTGGCGGTTGCATATAACATTTTAGAAGATTATCTATTAAAAGATTTAATGCCTTTTTTACGAATTTCCTCATTCATAGAAACTTTATTACAAACTTAGCTCGTTCATTACACACATTTTATATCTTAAAATATGCAATATGCTTATATTTACATCTAAATTATAGCAATTTTATTTGCTTTTGAAACGTTTTGCAAGCAAATTAACTCAAGAGCGTGAAATGTAAAAGCCAACAAAGCAGTACAAAAAAACTAAAAGAGGAATGGAAAAACTACGCAACAAATTAAGCATGAAAAACAAGTCATAAAAAACAGCCAAACTATAATAATAATAATAGTAACCTGAAGAGCTTTGACTAAGACAAAATGTAACAAATTTTCTAGTTATTGTTGTTGGCGATTGCGCAGTCAAAGACCTTCATGCTGGTAATTGGTAGCACAGTCAAAATCCAACCCCTCCTTCCACAAAAAAAAAAAAAAAACAACAACAAACTAAAAATAAAAGAGAATTCTGAACATAATTATGCAAAAAAAAAAAGAAATAAAAAATTCAGAGTCAGCAGCAGGAGCTGCTCTCTGATCTGACCTGACCGAACTTGGACCCTATCTAATGGGATTGCCATGGTTTTTTGTTTTTGGGCTCGTTTTTTTGGGCCATATGATAGGCAGCCTACAGCTAGCTTTAGACATTGCAAATATTTCGGTGAAACAAAAAGAAAAAAAAAAAATTGTCTTCAATAAGACCGAAACTAGACAAGACAATGGCCCGAGTACGATCTCGAGTCTTGTTCGCTCTTTATAGCTTTTGTAATTGTTTGCAATTATAACAATTCGCAAAGCCTCAGCCTACGTCTGCGTCTCAGCGGGTGGCAATAGGAATGAGGATGGAGCTGGACACTGGCCTGATCAAATCTGGTCTGGCAATTTTCGCCACATCGCTATTTGCTAGCGCGTTTTTGTTTGTTTTTTAAGTAATTTTTTGCTGCTGATTTCATGAAATGACGTCAATTTCGTTGACGGTTTTTCTCTTTCTTCTATAGTCTTGGCTTTGGTTTGCTGCTGCCGTTGTTTTTATGACACTTTCTGGTAGGCTTTAGACGACGCTGATAATTGCCATTTGGTATTGCCGACTTGTCATCAATCCTGAGCGGTCTTGCGTTGTCAGTTGTAAGGCGATCGCCGCTGATTTGTGTGACTGCAGCCATAAACTATAAGTTTTTGTGGCTTTTTGTTAAGCGGCTTTGAAATTTGCTTCACGTTGCTTAGTTACAGGCTATCTGATTGGCTTTGCTTTGCCAGAGTAGATTGCAATTTTTTCTTCTTGTTTTTCTTTTATTTTTTGTTGACTATTTTGCGAAGTTGGTTCAATGACATTGTCGGGGTGCTGATTTGATAGCTCATTTAAATCTAGTGTGTGACGAGTGATGAACTTTTTGATATTAAGACAATTGACTATGCGATTTATATTGCCTTTCACCTGACA
The DNA here is from genome assembly GCA_030179655.1 of Scaptomyza flava. NCBI lineage: Eukaryota > Metazoa > Arthropoda > Insecta > Diptera > Drosophilidae > Scaptomyza > Scaptomyza flava. The sequence continues at coordinate 24,614,405 of JARNME010000029.1, read as the reverse complement.
AGAGAAATTTTTAAAAGCTGCTGCATCGGCTCAAGTATGTAATTACGTTTGTGTCTGAAATTGCCTTGTTTTTTTTCATATGGACTTGTCTTACTGCTAAAATGATAAACAGGAAAGCATATGAATGAATTGTGATGAAAACATATCGGATTTCGAAGTTTTTAGTATGAATTAATATTTTCGTATCGCAGCTTATGTATATTTATATTTGTATATATTCTGTTATTGAAAACTTTATAAATTTTTCAACTTAAGTTTCATATTTTTATTTTGATATAAAATAAATAAATATATATATACATATTTTTAAATTTTATTCGTTGACACTATTGAAAGTTACCAGTTTTACTCTTTCTTGTTTTGCATAAGTAAGAAATAAATCAATTTCTGTCAGATTCTCAACCGTTCGCGCTGATTACATGGCAATCAATGCAGTTACATATTATTTTATGACTCAAAGAAATTAGCATATTATGCTATTGTGAGAGACAAGAGCCGACGCCCACTATGGCGCATTGTACACTCACATACAATTTAACTACTTGCCCAGCATGCATATCGAATGAAGCTATAAAATGTTTAATTGCCAACAAAGCACTGTGTGTGGCTGCTTGGCCAGGCCCGACCATAAAAATAAATATGCATACATGGATTTTTAAGCCCGGCTGCTCGAATGCACGACACCGCCATACAGCAATTGTATTTTCATTTCTAAAACTCATGAGTGAAATTACGTAAGCTAAGTTCTTTAAGAAATAAAGTGGCTAAAGAGATGCCTCAGGCGGTAAAAAAAAAAAAACTGTGAAACCAAAATAATTTAATATTATTTCACAACGCTGTAAAGAGTTAACAAAATGCCTAATTGAAGGTAATTTTAATTGATTGCCCTAAAAGTAAGCCCACCACTACAGACAGACATTAAAACTTGTCCTAGGTTGGGCTTCGGTTTTGTTTCGAGTGTTGATTGCGAAGGTGTAGCTGCTGCAGTTTTGAAAAGCTTTTTAAGTCGGCATTGTCTTAATAAAAAAAAAAAAACATCAACTAAAATCAGCCAAATATGTCGTGTGGGTTTCTTGCATATGGGTGGATGTATGTTGAATAAAGTAGCGTGATTTTAGGTGTTTATGGTTTAATTAAGCATGATGGAAAAAATGAAAGGCACTCAAGTCGAACAACGCCACCGATTCAAGCAACAAACTCGGTTCGAACTAACCAAACGTAAAGTTAATTAGGAACACGGCAAATGATTGAAAAGGAAATCTTAACCAAAATACAAAGCCTTGAAGCTGACCTAGAAATATTTTGCTCCCTGATGTCATCATAAAAAAATGGTTTTTCTATGAAGCTTATTATTTTTGTTTAAGCTGGAGTCGAAATTTATGCAAAAAACCATCCCAAAAAGTAGCATAAACATTTTTTTGCATCATTTTTTCCCCAATCCCAATGCAAATAAATTGCAAGCTTTCTGACTTCTGTCAAAGTTCAGGGGAATTTGGTTTCTATGCAAAACGCAGCTATTAAATGATTTATAAAGAATTTTTTTGTATCATACGACGATTATTTTTTTTCGACTTTGTGCTTTTAAGCATTTGAAATAGCCAAAAAAGGCAAAGCTAATTATTATGACTTTGAAATGCTTGTTTACATATATTTCGCATATGAACAATATTTTTTATTTTGCGTGGATTTTTAGTCGAGAATATTTAAAAAGCAATGCCAAAAAAAAAAATATTCACTGAATGGGCAAATGGGTTTGGGTGTGATGTCAAAAACACCATTAAATTATTGATTTAACAGTGCAAAAAGGAGAGTTCCTTTTGAAGATTTTTGGATGAATGTATATAAAACCTTTTTGGGTAAAATAAAGTGACAGACATTTGACACTTATTTTTCGAATATAAAAGTTGAATAATTATGTAAGTTTTTCGTTTACAAAAGAGCAGTTTTAAAGTCTACACTGGTATCGAAATCAATCTGAATTAAATAAATTTGTATAATCTCAACAGCAAACAAATATCTATGTGACAAGATATTCTTTAGTTTTAGATTAACGATGTAATGAATTTAATGCACTTTAATCTAGCTATTTCAAAAGTAATTTTTTACTTATTGCTGTATTGATATGCGCCTAATGTCAACTGCAACAGCCCAACAGATAGATAGACAGACACACGGACAGTTTTGAGCATTCTGACATTCAAGTATCTGATAAATTGGCAAAAAAGGCGCGTGGCAATAAAAAATGATTGTAGACTGTGACGCAGCGAGTCAGGTAATGCAATATGCTTTGGGCCTTTGAATTCCGCACCCAGTTTCATTATTTTTCATGATATCTTTGGAGGTGACAATTGGGGCCAACACCTTTTCAACAATGGTAATTTGCGCTAATGTACGCCAAAAAGTTCTTAATGGTGACACGACTTAAGCTCTAGGCTATATTGCTTGGGCATATGATAAATATAAAGGGCAAAAATATCATACAGACTTGCAGGGAAACATGTTAATTAGCAACTTGATTAGTTTTATTTCTTTATACCAACCCACTTTTTGTAGCAGATTTATTGAAGAATTTTTAAGAGCTTGCTAAATAGCTGCAAAGAAATGAATAAATACAACTATCTACATATGGCAACTTTATGACTAACATCACCGTCTGGCCAAGTTATGAACTCGTGCAAACACTAAAATCATTGAACTTTTATTGAGAAAACAAAGTTGTGTTCATTGCTCTGATTCTGAATTAAAACGGGTATAAACACAATTTTCTAACGTTATGTATTTTATCAAAAATTTTCAAAGCTTTTTATTTTTTTTTTTTCATTCAGAGCCGTTAGTCACCAATGAAAATGTTAAACAAATATTTAAACTTTTAATCTACTATAAGTCCTTACATCAATGAAACCTTTTGCCCCTTTATACAAAATTCATTTATAAAAACCAATAAAGTCAATTTCTGGGATACTGCTCACAGACAGGAACAAAAACAAAACTCAAAACATCAATTTCTGTAATAAAACCAATATTTCTTCTTTCACACATAGTCACAAAATTTTAAAGCGATCAAAACGATCACTCGCATTGACTGCAACGTTCTTACTTGTTTATGATTCATAGCATCTGAGTAAATTTTAATGTATACTTGTAGAGGTATATAAATATCTGTATATCTTTTGTTTTAGTGGTGAGCCAAACAGAAAAAAAAGCTGAAAGCAACAACTAAGCTTACTAAGCTGCATGTGAAAAGTCTTAAGCCAATTAACGTTTGGGTTGGTGAGAAAAACTAAATGTAAAGGTTGTGTCATACACTTTAGCTGCCGGAAGTAATCAGTAAATGAATGTGGAAAGGATATACGCAAAAAGTAAGAAAAATGTGAAAACTAACAAATTTAAAATCTGCTATTTACAACTTTATATTAAGTATTGCGACTTGAAAAAATAATTATGGGAGAGTTTTGTAAATACTACAGAAAATAATAGTTGTGGAAGAATACCATAAAAAAAGCATGAAGATGGTAGTTGCAATTAACTTTCTTCTAAGAAAGTTCCCATTAGAAATATTCATATTTCAAAATTAAAGTAAAGCATTTCTCTATTTTATGTATGATTGAATTTAGCTAACGCTTCAACTTCTTCAATTATATATAGCCCATCAATTTGGCAAGCAGCTTAGTGTTATTTACAACAGAAACACATTTGTAATCCGCCATAAAATATTGTAAAAATAAAATAAAAGTGATTGCCATTTGTGCCTGGCAATGGACAGTAACGGTACATAAATAAATCAAATGACGAATTGCACATACCTGCCACGATAGTCAGACGATGATAGCTTTTTTTAGCATGTGCCTTATATTTTAAAGCCGGCCAAGTCCACTGAAGGCGTTTAAGCCAAGTGTTTTTTTCTTGTTGTTGCTTGTATTCTGCTTGCAAGAAAAAAAAACCAAATGCACTGTCGATTGGCATCAATGTCGCTTGGCAGCTTTTTAAGTTGCGATTTTGGTTTTGTGTTATTTCTTTATTTTCATATTAAGACACACACTCACACACACACACATTAATACAGCCTCAAACTTAAAACGCGTGGTTTGAAATTAATTTTATTTTGTTTTCGTATAGAAAAAACGCGTAGTCAGCAAAGCATTGGCATTAAAATTATTGAAAATACTATATATTGCATAAAAAAAATTATTTTCAATGATTTTTATGCCATAGCAAGTGGGCGGAGCAGAGCAAAAGCCGCAGCTTTTCGTGGGTCGTTGAGGGGAGATAAACAAAGAGTGGCAAAAATACGGAGTGTTGCACTTGAAAAAACTATGCAAAAGTAGCTCGAAGCCACAGAAAAAAACCTTTCCCTTTTTGATGCTGTTTTTTCTTCTTTTTTTTTTTTTGCTGTCGCGATTCGTCTTTCACTTTCTTTGCAATTGTTTAAAAGCGGAACTTAGCTTGTTGCTGCTTAGTCTTTGTGACTATAAAATAACAACACTTGGCTAGCTCTTTAAACTCGCTTATTTTGCTTTTCGCACTCAACGCTTGGGTACACTTCAACTCACGTAGGGTTCAACTATGGAACTGAGACTTAAACATAGACTGAAACTGAAACTGACACCAGCCAGTGCTAAAAAGTTTTAGCAGTTGTTAAATGTTATGGTTCTTTTTATTCATTTATTTGTATTATTATTTATAATGTTTTGTATTTAAAGTAATTTTATTTGTTGTGTTTCGCACTTGTTCAACGCCTGCGCTAAATTTGCTTATATATTGTATATATGTAAATAATTTTAATTTAGCTCGGAACCGAACTCGAACTCGTTTTGTTGCCAGCTTGTCAAGTACTTCTACTTAGTGTATCTTGTGCTCAACCGAACCGTCTGTCTCGCACGCCAACGCTATACTAAAAGAGTTTACAGCTTGGCCCGCGCGTTAAATAAGCCTCTGTCAGACAGCTGGCCTGGTCTGAACCAGCTTACTTGGCCCGTAGCTCAGTCTCAGCAGTCTGGCTGCCTATCGAATGATGTCAGCTTTTCTGCCAAGCACACATAGAGAGTGAGAGAGAGATTTTACCTGGTGTATTTTAAAGAGTGCTGGCTAAAAAGCAAATTGAACGCTCTTTAGATTTGTATCTAGATTGATCAGCACCCACTTAAAATGGTTGCTCTGTCTTGCAAATGACACCAGATAAACTAATTGGTTATTACAATATGTACGTATGTATGTATGTAAACGAAAATTAACAAAAGCTTTTTAATAAAAGTTGATTTATTGTTGTCATCCTTAAAAAGAAACAGCACATTAAGACGGCCTTCAATTCACTGTTATTTCTATTAAGTCATTAATTCTTTTGGAAAAGTAGGTGCGAGTTTATTTGCTTTTAGGCTTTATTCGAAAAGGGTTTTTCTTTCTTTATAAACTGAACGGTTTGTTTTCCATATCAGAGCTGAATTTCATATTTCAAAATCGCTGCTTCCGTTCAATTTGTTTACGTAATAAGCCCTACCTTAATACTGAGTTCATAATTTTCAAAGAAAATATTTATATAACAATATTGTTTCAATACATTCTTAACAAAACAAAAATCGTATCTATATTAACAAACAACTCGGCAACCCTACTTATCTCTTTTAAGAGCTGCGCTCTTTCCTCTCTTGGTCGGTGTTTTTGTATGTACTTTACGCTCACATTGACAATAACAAACCGGCATCAGAGACCGGCGTGCTTTCGTTAGTAAATAACGTTAAGTCGGCGCGTAACGTAAGCAACTTTTTTTTGTACTAATGCATAAAATGTCGTAAAATTAATGTTGAATTTAATGTAGCTGAGCCAAAATGTTACTTAAACTTTGTTCATTTTTCTGCAATAAAATAAATTCGCAGATGTCGAAATCTATAATTTTGTAGAATGACAACTAATTGGTATAAGTCGTTACAACTTTTCACAATTACAGTCAAATTAAGCCATCAATTAGAACAGCAAAAGATACTAAAAACATAACAATAACAACCAAACACTTGATATGCCCCAATGCTGCGCGTAGGCTCTGCTCCAATGCAGTTTACAATTCGCCAAGTCTAGACCGGAGACTTGGCTACCTACCTACTCAGAGTAGTTACCCCCCATTTAATAATTTGCAACACGCACTGGCATAACAACAAAATGCATGTCAAGTTCAGGTAAGTAACGCTTAACGCTCAACGCTCGCTGCTTTATTGGGGAAGGTCTCAAGCGGCACTCGGGCGTGAAGATCGAAGCGACAACTGATATACACCTTTGCACCGCGTTTGCGGCCCTTAACCATCTATCTATAAAATTGCCAGTGCAGCTGTATCAATGGTGTCTATAAAGTTATGGCATCACCAATGGCCATCATAGCCGAGGGTAGAAGGACATAAATAAAATGAATTACCATGGAAACAAAATACTTATTTGACTTTTACTAAGCTGAGAAAAGCTTTAATGAGATCTTTTTGAATTTATGAGTGACCGCATTATACAAATTTCTTTCTATTCTGTTCGGTTCTTCTGAGTTACACTTACGACATATTAAGGATTTTTTGTATTTATTTATTTTTGCTAAAATTAGGTTTTCATGTGTTTCATTTTTGACAATTAAAGGTAAGGCAAATGCTTTACGGCCCTTGCAGTAACGGCTTTTAAAGCTATCAGCCTGGAACAGCCTGCCTCTGACGTGACTTTCGCTACACGCGCCACTTGACCCTTGGGGGCGTAGAGTTCAAAGCGTGTCACTAGCTGAGGCGGTTTTGCATTTGGGTTTTCATATTTGGGTTCGGATTCGGTTATTGGAACAGCAGCAACCATTTGCGCGTGGCTAAATAAAAATAACACGCCGTTCGGAAATACTTTCAGTTGTTTTCGGCAACAAATTTGCAACAAATCGCAGTCTTAAGTTTAGGGCCCCTAAGTGAATTCATCAATTCGTATCCCTTGTTCTTGTTTTATGTTTGAAATATTATTAAGCAGCGAATGTTTTTTGTTTAGAAATGTGAAAATTGTGTCCTGTTGTTAGGTTGTCAGCTGTCTTACTAGATACACTTTAGTCGATTGCATATTTATGTTCACATGTATTTCATTAAATTACAGTACGGTCTTGGTTAACGCAACCCTCGTTACACGCAACTCCTCGATTATTCCAACACCCGAATTCTTAACATTGTTGACTCTGTTAACGCAACTTTAAAATAAACATAGTGGCGCATAGTTAATTTGGCTATGCCAAGACTATGATACCCTTCACACAGCCAAATCAATGCTCCCCCCTCTTAATAATGTTTCTGTGCAGTTGTTGGTAATTTTTCGCTAATATTTTTACTCTTCAGCGTCATTTACTTGTTCGTGTGCGACAACAACAACAATTTGACATATAGGTACTTGAAAGTGCACGACAGAGACAACAATTGATAGTACGATATGGTCAATTTGTATGGTGGCTATGTTGAAGAATGGTCCGAGTGGGATGAAATTTCATAGTGAACAAACCCGACATGATCTAAGCAATCTGTGAAAGTTTCATCCAGATCGGTTCAGCAGTTTTGCCGGAAATCGTGTTGAAACAGTACGATATGGTCAATTTGTATGGTGGCTATGTCGTAGAATGCTCCGATCGGGATGAAATTTCATAGTGAACAAACCCGACATGATCTAAGCAATCTGTGAAAGTTTCATCAAGATCGGTTCAGCAGTTTGGCCGGAAATCGTGTTGATATGGTAAATTTATATGGTGGCTATATCGTAGAATGCTCCGATCGGGATGAAATTTCATAGTGAACAAACCCGACATGATCTAAGCAATCTGTGAAAGTTTCATCAAGATCGGTTCAGCAGTTTGGCCGGAAATCGTGTTGAAACAGACAGACGGACAGACGGACAGACGGACAGACGGACGGACGGACGGAAATCAATTCCTGAGCTCGTCCTGATCATTTTGATATATAGTTTATGGGGTCTCCCATCATTCCTTTAAGGCGTTACAGATTCATGACAAACTCAATATACCCTGATTCACATGTGAAGGGTATAAAAATTACCTCATTTAACGCCTCTTCCTAAGGAAGTCGTATGTTTTAGTTGGTTTATACCACTTTTTTTTCGTTCCTTTATTTTTTTTTTTCATTCGACTCTGTCGAGAAGTATGCCAGTAATAAAACAATTATTCAGATAAGCGAAAGAATATTTTTTTTAAAAGCTCTCGCGGCCACCTAAAAATTTCACCTCAGTTTTCACAACCACCTCAGTTTTTGCAACTGGTCAAATTTAAATAGAATGCGTTAACCGAGGTCGTACTGTATATATAATCTAACCCTAATCTCATTGAATTTTTTGTTCTTAAGGCTATTGAAACGAATAAAAACACTAATTGAAATTTTTTTTCATATTCATTTTGGGTCTCAATATTTTCATTTTTATAGAGGTTTTCATTATTATCAACGAAAAATATTAATGTTAAAAAAAAAGTATGAACAAAGTTTTTAATAAATAATTTTAAACTGTTCGTGAACTCACAATTTTCTATGGTTGAATAACTTTCAGATACAGTTCAAAAGTCAATAGAACCAAAAGCGGAAACTTTATGCATCAGCGATTAACAAAAAATAATAAAAATAATAATAATGAGCTGGATCCTCATCATTAAACACACGTGCCAGACTTTGTTATTTTGTTTCTTTTGCAGCAAACGAAAACACAAATCAAGTTTCTTTTCGTGTACAATTGAGCCGCAAATTAAAAGTCATAAGCATTTGACTCATGCATTTTGTAGGCAAACATATATTTGTTTCTATTTGCCGCTTCCTCAACATTTGCCTAGAATTTTTTATTGCTTATGTGATTTATTTTTATCCGCGCGGCAGCGCCCAAATCTCAGGACAGTGTTCAGTATTAGGCTGCATGCTTGACTAATTGCTGAAAACATATCGTGGCACTAAATTAGCCGCATCAACAAATAAACAAGTAAACAGACAACTGAACACAGCCAAAATCCTAAAACACACAATATTTCTGTTTAATTTGCGCCCCGCCTTTACGTTTGGCCAAAGGTTCATTTGTCGTTGTCTACCTTTTGCTTCCGGTTACAGGTCGCCAGCTGCTGCAGAGCAGTTTATTTCTTTTTGGTTTCTGTTTACTTGTTGTATCAACGTGGACATAAGCTTTTGGATTTATTGTGCTTTAGCGCTGTTTGTTTAATTTGCAAATGTCTAGTAAAATAATTCCTAAGTACCAGAATTCCACAATGTATACATTTTATTAAAAACAAAGCCTAAAATATTTTTTTTTATGCTACCATACATGTTAAGCAGTGTGTCCTGTTTGCTTAGTAGGCAATCAACGGTAGACTAAGTTTTAAGACTCCCTTTTACAATGTGAATTTTCTCGATAATTTGGCATAATTTCTTAACATGCCTTTTAAGATTGAATTATTTTTGGGATTTCTTCAACCTTTGCAACAACATTCCTAAATACTTAAAAATTTATTTTAATGTTTAAAAGTCCAAATTTAAATTGAGAAAAATAACTGAAGTAAATCGTTTTACGATATAAACTTGTTATGGGTATTTTGAAATATTGTATAATCAATTTGTTGACATATGTTTACACCGTGCTGGTGTCTCCCATCTGTTGTGAACTTATTTTAAGATTGATTTACGTTTAATTTGCATATGCTTATGCTTCGTGCCCTTTTTGTCAAAATAGTCTGATTTATGTGACATTTATGGTGAGAAACTGCTTTGAATTTATAATTGCCGGCACCTTAAAAGCGTGCGCATCGTTCACATGTGTGTGAGTGTTTGAAATTGTGTGCGTGCGTGTGTGTAAACTATATGGACGTGTGTAATAAAAAATTCATAGTAAATAGTACTGTAGTAATTTATGTCCATTTAATGGGCAAGTACATGCGTGCCATAAGCCAATGCTTTTTGGCACATACTTTTAACAAATTGAGTCATTTTGTGGCATTTTGCTTGTTGCTTGTTCTTGTTGTTGTTGGAGCGCACGTTTAGCTGCTTAAACTTTGGCCTCAGCTTATCAATGTGCATCTTGGAGTTAAGTGTGTGGCACTGCGCCAAATAGTTGGGCTTCAGCGAATGTGTCTAATGCCAAAAGCAAATCAAAAGACTTAGGCAACAAACTTTGTTGGCTCACATGCATTACATATACAACACAGTTGCATACATAACACTTTGTTGACCCAATTGCGCCTAGCTGTCTTAAAACTCGGGCGCGCTTAAATGAACCTTTTAAAGAGCTATTACATGTCTTAGCTTAAAGATTTTGTACGTTAGGCCTGCTCTGTACTTTTGTTGTTGCTGTTTTTACTTATGCCTGGGCCCAAAACCGGGCAAACAACAAACAAGTAGCAAATTTTTTGTGTTGTCTCGCGGCTGACTGACTGACAGCGACGTACTCGTCGCGATCCATGTTTATACCAACAACAGCACCAAATCACATGGAACGCACGTTGACAATCCCCGAGCATAGTTGCATCTGATGCAAAATTACTAGAGAAGCTGCATCGTGAGAAGACCGACATGAACAAATGTTAAATGTAAAGCTATATAAAGTAGATTTCGCTAATTATTTTTAAACAAAAACTTTCAATGGTAGCATTATGTAAATTTATTTGAAGTAACAAAAGATTTGTTAATCGTGCAAAAAGCTATTTATCACAATATTGTTTATTCCCTTTTAAACAAATTAAATTATATTTTAGTACAACTTAAAAATATGTAAAATTAAAAGTATATTTTGGATCTGCAACAAGCGTGAGTTTTCAGAGCATTGCCAAAATAGTTTCTGTGGAACTTTTTTGCTGAAGCGTGGTAAAACAAGAAAACCGCATTTAGCCATATCATGCTAGATATAATATAGCTTCTTGGACACGTTGGCGTAAAAATACTCTTGATTTTAAGCTTAATTTTCATATACATTATCTTCATACACTCTTGACATATTGACAATATTTTTAATAGGCTTATATACTTTTTAGAAATGTGTTAGGTAACTTATTCAACTTGCTACATACCTTATCACATAATCATTGCACCTCTTGTATTACGATACGAAATGTAAGTTTTATTTTCATGACCATTTTAGATTCCTAAAGGAATACCTAACTTGCGTTACAGAAAAAGTTTGCAAAAGCAAAGGCAAAAAATATCTCATAAGCAGCAAAAAAAACAAGTGGAAACGTTGCAGTCGGACGCAACCGACTGCGGTATACTCGATACCAGTATTAAAAATTTTGATGCCCATCTATGTGGGATGTCAATTGCTATCTTCATACCAAATTTGGTGACTCTAGCTCGAAGTTTGTATAAAGTGGGGAAAGGGGGGCTGGGGGCGGTATGGTTGGGCGTGGCATTCAAATTTTGCGCAGATCTATGTGGGATGTCAATTGCTATCTTCATACCGAATTTGTTAACTCTAGCTCGAAGTTTGTATAAAGTGGGGAAAGGGGGCTGGGGGCGGTATGGTTGGGCGTGGCATCCAAATTTTTGCTGCAGATCCTTGTGGAATGTCAAATGCTACCTTCATACCAAATTTGGTGACTCTAGCTCAAAGTGGGGAAATGGGGGCTGGGGGCGGTATGTTTGGGCGTGGCATCCAAATTTTTGGTGCAGATCCTTGTGGAATGTCAAATGCTACCTTCATACCAAATTTGGTGACTCTAGCTGAAAGTTTGTAAATAGTGGGGAAAGGGGGGCGGAATGGTGGGCTTGGCTCCAAAACTTTGATGCAGATTTTTGAGGGTCACTGCCAGCTATCTTCCTACCAAATTTGGTGGCTCTAGCTCCACAACTCTGGAAGATACACGCATTCCCGTCTTTGACGAAGCGTTGGGGTGGATGGGGGCGGCTAGGGTAGGATCGGTGGGCGTGGCATCCAAACTTTTTTTAGGGGGTCATCATCACCTATCTTGGCACCAAATTTGGTGGCTATAGCTCAAAAACTGAGGGAGATATATGCTTTTTTGACTTTAAAATTCGGGGGGGGCTGGGGGCGGAATGGGGGGGCGTGGCTCCAAAATTATTGATGCAGTTTTTTGGGGGTTGCTAGTAGCTATCTTCTTACCAAATTTGGTAGTTCTAGCTGTAAGGATGTGCGAAATATGTGGATTTATCGGTTTTGAGTTATCGAATTTATCGATTTGCCAGCCCCCCAGTTATCGTAGAACCCCCATCTTGACACTTTAATTTACTATCCCATAGATAAAGAGAATTGGAAAGTTTCAAGTCTCTAGCTTGAAGGGTGTGGAAAAAATTTGCATACATACGGACGGACAGACGGACAGACGGACAGACACCATGACGGACATTGCACAAAACCAATATACTAGTTACCTTCGGTATCGAGTATAAAAAAAGACAACAGCTCGCTGACTGCTTCAATGAAAATAGATCATGTAAGTGTAAAATATTGTTAAAATAAACTTAAAAAATATCTTGGGCAACAAACTGGATGCAATAAAATGTAGTTATATAGAAATCACGGCCTAACTACCCACTGTATTTAGCATAATTTTAACACCTTATATTTATGGCCACAATGACAGCCCACTCCATTGAGCGAGTACAAGCAAAAAGTACAGATATGTGTAGCTATGTTTGTGTGTGCGTAAGCTATGCATATTTATGTGCTCGTTTGGGCATAGCGTCATATCTCCGACGACATATCTCCGCCCAGTACATTTTGCTGGCGGAGATATGTCGTGTTTTTTGCGGCGGAGATATGACGTTTTGAGACGACATATCTCCGCTCGGAAATATGACGCTAAGAAACGACATATCTCCGCCAAGAAAAAAACGTCATATCTCCGCTCGGAGATATGACGTTTCTTAGCGTCATATCTCCGCTCGGAGATATGTCGTCCCAAAATGTCATATCTCCGAGCGGAGATATGTCGTTTGTGAAACGGCGGAGATATGTCGTTTCAAAACGTCATATCTCCGAGCGGAGATATGTCGCTACAAAACGACATATCTCCGCCAAGAAAAAAACGTCATATCTCCGCTCGGAGATATGACGTTTCTTAGCGTCATATCTCCGCTCGGAGATATGTCGTCTCAAAACGTCATATCTCCGAGCGGAGATATGTCGTTTGTTGAACGGCGGAGATATGTCGTTTTGTAGCGACATATCTCCGCTCGGAGATTTTAAAGCAAAATTATCGAAACACCAACTTGATACTATAAGAAGTATTAAGCGGAGATATGTCGTTTGTGAAACGGCGGAGATATGTCGTCGGAGATATGTCGCGACCCCGCTCGTTTGTATGCCAACAACTGTCATCTGGGCACAGCCTGCGAATGCTATAACAATTACTTTGTTGAACGCATTAAACAGACAATCGTTTTGATGCCAAACTTTGACAAATGTCTGCACTTTTTAGCGATTTTCGATTGCGTCTATTAATTGATTTATGAAGAAGTCAGTCAGTCAGCAACTGACTGCTTCATGCATGTTGTAAGCTGCAAAGCACCCAAAATGCAAGCAGCATCTAAGAAATGTTCAATAAAAGCGTTTAGTAGTGCTCTGACAACAATAATACTATCACTAGAAAGGGTTGCTCATACAATTTGTCAAAACAGATCAACACAGTACAACTAAGAAAACTTAAAAAAAAAGTATTTTTAAACATAAAAACAAACAAATTTCCAAGACTTTTTGGTAAGAAATGTCTACTATTTAAAGACGTCAGCATTAAATTTAATTTTAATGTTATCTCATAATATTTTTGATTGCTCTCAATGTATAGTTTAGTAGCTTAAGAAGTTTATTGCTTATAAGTTTTATGTGTTTTTTTTTGTAATAGTTTTCAACTAACAATAACTAACAGAAAAATTAAACTTAAATAATAACATAATGACGGTTCGCCTCGTTAAAGATAATAATAATGGTTAAATAAAATATACAAATAATATACTCAAAATGTTTTCAATAAAAAAGAATCTCAAAATCTGAGTCTTAACAGTCATAGCTGCCCTGTGCGAGCCGTGTCATGCGCAATGCAAAATTGTGCTTTGACGTATTGATTAATTGCTAACATGATAAATACGTTGCGCCTAAATGTGACACAAGTCGATATACATAGACAACGAAGTATTAAAAAAGCCCCACAATGGCAACAACCACAGGCAGATCTAACCATAACAAATCATTTGTAATTAACACGCGTGGGTCTGACGACGCTTTGATACAACACACAATGCAAAGCGAGATGGAAAGTCGATTTTTTACTCGTATTCGAACCAACTCTGAATCAAAATCGAATAAATTCATCCGTCCAGCTGCCATATAGGGTGACTCGACTGATAGCCTATAAAAAAAGACGCAGCGAATTTCAAATATTTCTGCTATATATATATATGCATATACATATACATACATAAGTATGTATTAAATATATAATTTGATCAGTTTTGTATATTTTATTCGCATGTGTGCAAACCATTTATTAGAAACTTGTATGAATTCGATTGTTTGATTTATGTTTTGTGTTTCAGTTTTTAATAATTCCTTGGCATTTACAAGCTATGTAAATAATGTGCATCTGTCTACGTTGAGCTATTTATTTAATTATTTATTTATAATTGAATTGTTTATTTACTTTGCGATGCTGTCTTGACCATTTCGGACATTTGCCAAACAGGAAGCTAATTAGTTTGACCAAATACGGCATAAACTATGCGAATAATGGCTGCTAGTTGGGGCCTGTTTGGTAGCATCACTTAACAATTTGCATGTTGACCCAAGATATTTATCGCTTGGTTGACAGTGTACAGCAAAAAACACGCTCCATAAGGCAGTTACCTGCTGCTGCGTAGGATATGCTTAATAGCAAAGCTAAAGAAGATTCAACAAATAGTTAATTAAATGTTTTAAGATAAGCCGGAAAATACTTAAAAGCATTTGATTTGCATGTAAATACAAATAATCTTGAACATTTCGAGTACATGCATATGTATGTATATGTAACACAATAAATTTTCCTATAGCTAAAGCCTAAACAGGTTTACCACATATCACACCCAATTAAATATACGAATTTTATATACACATTCACTATTTAATATTATTTACAATTAGCCGATATGACACTCAAAATGTTAACTTTGAGCTATTGGAATTGTTGGAAAAGAGTTGAACAGAACATAATTTCAAACAGTAATCACAACAAGTATTTTATTTTGATAATGAAAACATTGAACCTGACAAATTTACATTAAACATTAATCATACGTCATAGTTATGAGTTTCCTATACAAATTAAATACATATGTATGCGTAATTAAACTTAGGTTTTTCTTGTTATACAAAATTTAAGCAATCTGTTACGCTAAATGGTTTTTGTTTGTAACTTACAAATATGCAGCATCTTGACAATTATACATTATTGTAGCATAACTACAACTAAAGACTTAAACTCAACCGAGGGTCAGAGTTCGGGTTACAACCAAGTTGGCGTCAGCGTTGGCCAAGTTACAATTGCGCACTTAATTTTTTGGCTCGGGTCGTAGACGTCGCCTCCTTATTGTCCGTCAACCAAAAGAGAGCGCCGAGTATTGCCCACATTACTTAATTATGCGATCATTAAGCATCTTTGCCGCCACTGAGTTGGTGAATTGATGAGTTGGTGAGTGTGTCAGCAGTAGCAGCAACTTCAGGTTGGCGGTATCATTGTGAAATACACAAAAACAATTGTTTATGCGTGTGTGTGTGTGTGTAGCCCCAAAGACATACTTTTCATTTATTAGACTTCTTTATTACAACTGTCTGACTTTTGCTCAGCTACAGGCCACACTTCGCCTTGTCTCCGCTTCTCACCATCAAATCTCAATTATATTTCATTATATTTTATATTTTCTTTCGCCGACTCTGCTGTTGATGGCATCATTTCAGCAGCTTCAGCATCAGCTGCGCGCACGCATACATAGTGCAACTGTGTATGTGTGTGTGTTTAGTTTTGTAATGCTCGACTTGGATGAAATTGAATCAGCTAAACTTGTGGGAAGTTGGCTGCTGCTGCTCCCTCAATAGATGTACTTGCTTCAAGCTCGTCGCTTAAGTCTTTCATTTTATCTGTACCCTGGCTTAAATTAATAAAATGCTTATGCAAGTATGCGTTTCGGGCAATAAATGGTTTGATAGATATTTGAGAGCATCTATCTATTTTTATTTATACATTCTTTTGGTCTTATTTACAATTTATTTTGCTACACATAAATTGAAAAAATGTCTTACTTACGTTTTGCAGCTTGAAGCATTTAAAACTATTACAACAGATGTAAATATATATTTTTCTTACAATTATAGGGTATGTCTTCGGTATGAACTCGATTCGGTCTTTTTTTTCTTTACTTATACATTTTTTTTTCTGTCTTTAATTATTCGTTCATTTGTGTTAATTGAATGCGTGCCAAGCTGCAAAGAGTCGCCGTCGCGTCGATTTTCTATATTGCAGACATAATGGCAGCGTTTGGTAGCGTTGGCGTTATTGTTGTAATAATTATAGATGTAGTTGTTGCAGATTGCATCAATTTTACAACCAATAAAAATAAGAATTAATTTTCAAAAGATGCTAATCATTACGTTACGTTTGCATTTGATTTTTGGGTTTCGAAAATGTCAAAATGTGTTGCGTAAGTTTGTCTCGATTTTAAGCTCGTTATTTATGGGTGCAGGTATTTCAGATTAACAGCTTTGGCCATGTACAAGAAATATTTGACATGCACATTTTATACATGAAGTCGTCCAAAAATTAAGTAACATCTTAGAGTTAGAGTCTTAGTGGGTAGAATTTCTTAATTTTACTTAATAATAACGTGGCTTAAAAAAAAAATATATAAGGGGTTTCAAAACAATCATATTAAATTGAGTTATACAAAATGTATTCAATTAGCTTTTAAATAAAGCTTAACGCTATTCAAAACTAAGCTGCAACGGAAAAAACTAAAGGCAAATAATAATCAGCAATAGCTTGACAAATTAATCAGGATATTTTAAGTTATTCTAAATTTTTCACATAAGACTTGATTTCTTCACCATTTTATTTCATTTTCTCCGAATTTCTTTTAATAAAATATCGTAAATTTGTTATAGTTTGTTAAAAGTTAGACACAAAATATGGAGTAAATCGTTGGGAAATACTGAACAGAATTTCGAAAAAGTAGTTTCGATAAAAACGCTTTCAACGTGTCAAGTTTTGACATGTGGTACATTTCCTATAGGTGCTCCCCCAATGCAGTTAATACAGAGCTAATAATTTAACCCCTCATATTCTTTGTATTATGCTTTTTCTCATTTTATTATATATAAACAGATAAACAATAAAAAGGCCAACATTTAAATCTTCAACATGAAATTCTTTTATTCACTGAACCGAGTATTTAATAAGATCATCCATTTTTTACATCAATTAATCGGCCGCATAGCTTGACAGTAAAACCAATTTTGAATATTTACAAGCTTCGGCCAATGCCAATGCCTGTCACTTCAATCTCGTTGTAACCCATTTTTGATGTTCACAACAAGTCAAATCCGTTGGCTTATGGTTTAGGCAGAAAGCCCTCTACATAAACCTTGACGAGCACAGTTCAGGCACAACAAAAAAAAAAAACATTGGCTACGGCCATTGCAAAATTAGACCCAACATAAAAGAAAAATGACAAAAATACAATATAAAAGTGACTTTACAAAAACAAAAAACAAAAAACTAAAAGCTTCACGATTTGATGCGTTCCATAAAAATCAGAATTTTATTGTCAGCAGTTGATCATTACTGGGAAATCTCAGCAGCAGCAGCAGCAGAGGCAGCATTGAGTATGGCACCAGTTTGTCTGCCAACGCGCAGACGACGAAAGAGACATGACAACATCGAATGATTGATGGCCAATAGCGAGTCATAACGGTTTAGCTATTGTCTGCATTTGGCTTAAGCTGTAGATGTCTTGCTTAAACGAAACGAATCGCTGCACATCAGCCACATCAATCAAACGCCCCCACAGCCGGTCCAACACGAGCCAAGAGCACCTCCATGATCAATGCCCTCTTGAATGCATCTCGAGCTAAGCTTATCCCAGCTCAGGGCTGCAATTGAGTCACCCAAGATGCTCTTTTGAGTTAAACAATGAATGCTTCATGTTGAGTGTTAGTTTCATTACAAATGATTTTCGTTTTATGTTTGTGGTTTTTTAACAGGGTTTGTAAAAGCTATTATTCAAGGGCGTTGGCTGTTGGAGTCGTTTAGCAATTTAGTGGTAAGCGCATGTCGATCTTCAATAGTAGAGCTGCAGTATTTTTGTAAGCAAGGCTGCAAATTTTAGTTATTTTAATAAAAAGTTTTTTATTTTAATTTTACGATACATTTTGATTCATACTAAAGTTATCTTTTTTGCATTTTTAAAATAAATCAATAAATATAACTAAATAAATCAATTGAAATTTAAGAAGATGAAGCGATTAGCTTTAGTTTATGGGCAATCTTTTCACTTGGCTTTAATTAATATGTATAGTATATGTCTATATTTTATTATTTAGTTTATATTGTATGTTTTCTTATTTAAATTAAACTAATTTTGTTGATAAATAACATTAATTCTTAACAAATTTAAAACTCACCGCGCCTTCTTGCTATTTTCTGTTTATTATTTATATTCTTTAAGCTTCGAAACGTACCAGCCGTTTTGTAAATAGCTAGAAAATGGTATTCTAACTTTAATCAATAACAACGAGTGGAACGTTACCAGTATCAAAATTGGTAAAAACAGGCCTGACTGCAAAGGGTTACGGATTAGTGAGCTGCCTGAATGGCAAAAAAACGGCATTCGTATATACAATGCGTAAAATGAATTGAATTGAATGGAATACTTCTACAAAGTTGTATGGGTAAACGTGGTGATCTGGCAACTTACTCAGACGCACAACATTCAAACGTCAGGCCACGGATCAAATAAATGAAAATTTACAGTTATACATATACATTTTTTTTGAAAATGCTTCAAAAAAAAAAAAGAGTTTGCCATGGATTTAATTTAAAAAGTTCTATTTATACCATTTGCATGTAAGCGTTTTCAGCAGGCAAAATCGAACAAATTGTGACGATTCGCGTCCGTGGGGCAGGCGTAATCACCGGTCAAAATGTGTAACAAGGATTGTTGTGCTCTTAAAAGTGCGCTAACACTCCGTCGAATCAAACTTCTTACCGAAAAACAGCGTGAGGAAGAAGCCAATGCCAGCCCCAAGCCGACAATATTAACTCCGCAAACACTGATTTATAGCTTCGAGGAGATACAAAAAATGGCGGACTTCATAATTGCAAGAACTCAAATTCATCCCAAATTCGGGTTGGTATGTGGCTCTAATTTGGATGTGCTTGCTGAATTGATTAAAAATCCCATAGTTATAGACTATTCGGAAATACCAAAGTTTCCGCTGTGCACAGACAACCTGCAGCACAAGGGCAAAATGTTTGTCGGCACTTTAATGGGCGCCACTGTAATCGCGATGCAGGGTCGCCTTCATTTGTACGAGGGCAATTCACTGGCAAGCTGCTCAATGCCAGTGCGTATGATGAATCTGTGTGGTGTTGAGTATGTTTTTCTCACCTGTGCATCGAGTGGCGTCAATAAAGCCTATAATGTTGGCGATATACTGCTAATCAAGGATCACATCAATATTTTGGGCATGCTTGGTAGTTCCCCACTTATTGGACCGAATGATCTGCGTTTTGGCAATCGTCACTTCAGCTTAGTAAATGCCTATGATATGACCTTGCTAAATAAAGCGAAAGAGATTGCCCAAGAAATCGGTTACGATGATCGAGTCCACACAGGTGTTTATGGATGTCTAGGAGGCCCTGTATATGAGACGTTAGCTGAGCATCGACTTTTGCGGCAAATTGGCGTCGATGCGGTGGGCATGTCGCTTGTCCAAGAGGTAATTCCACTTAATGAATAGATTACCGATGGGAATTTAGAACTGTTAATTATTATTATTATTTAGGTACTATACGCGCGTCATTCCCGCATGAAAGTGTTTTCATTTAGTCTGATCAGTGTGCCAGACGTAGAGAACCAGGATATCCCCGATAAACTTCTTCTTTCACAGCTTGAACAAGGGAAAAATGTATGCATGGAGCTATTGTCGCGCATGATTTACAAAATACAAAACAACTTGTGATCATTTTTCAACTAAAATTAAGGAAATTTCAAAGTGTTCAAGAAACCAAAGGAAAATTTTAAATATAACATACCGGGTCTATAAATGATTATTTATAGTTTAAAAATTCTAAAAACATACGTCTATGACACAGCTCAAATTTTTTAAAAAATTCAATTAAATACAATTAAGTGCCTTATTTAAATTGATATACATTTTCCATGTAACAGACTGCAGAAAGAAACGTCGTTAAGAACCCATACATTTACATATGTTCTTGATAAGCATCAGTCGATTTAGCCATATAAGTCTGTTTGTCTGTCTGTCTGTTCGTATTTACAGAGTCCTACAGATTACTTTGTCTCGATATATTTTTTATATATTTATTTATTAGCATTTCCCTAGCGCTACAAGTATTATAACTTTTATTTTAATGCACTACTCACAACATTTAATTATTAACTTAGTATCATATCAAAAGGTATGCAGCTCTTATAGAGTCCTCATGAGCCCAAATTCCCAATGCCAGTTGGAATCTGAAATCGTGGCGACACCTCTCTCACAGAACGCTGTTGTAGACTTTTTTCGCTCTGCTTGCCGACTGTGGTACGCCTTTTTTCCCTCAAAGCACAGCCAGCCCAAGGCATACTTATATAGGTAGTTCAGCTCTTTTGCTCGCTCTCTTTTTCTGTTGCCTTACGATTCAGTCTTGTTGCGAACGTTGTGAGCGACGCACATGCGCGCACGATTTTTTTTTGCGTTTTATTTTTGTAAGGCAACGAGAGAGCGGAGTGAGGCTACCTATATAAGTATGCTTTGAGCCAGCCAGCCATACTGTGTGTATGCGGCCGTAGCCAGCGATATTGTAGCTCACAGACCCTTGACAGCTGATCGCCTGTTATCACATGAGCGTGTGTATTCTTCATATGATCATATGGTATGCCTCATTCCTTATCGTTCTTGTGACCAGCTGTAAAGCAGCAAAACACAAATGTGTATTCATATCAAAATACATATATATTTTTTATGAATGTGCGTTTTCATATGCCTTTGAAGTGATTTTTGATATTTTGCTTGGGTACCGAGTATAAAAACGCGATTATTCTTTTCACTACATTTCATAGCCCAAATGAACAAATAAAAACAATTCTTAGTTACAAATTAAATAAAAAGCTGAAGGATCAAACATTTTACTCCTTTTTGTAGTATATTTTCTTCTTAAGTTTTGAGTTGCATCATTTAACTAATTAATAGGAAAATTTGTTCACACATTTGGTAGTTGTGTCTGTGTAATACCCACTTATTCAGTATCGATTTTGTGGAATTATATTTATTTGGTTTAATTTGTCAAATCTGATTGTTCAACTGGCAGTTTGGCTTAATGTCAATTACCTGGTTTTGGCCATAAACAGTAAACAACACGTTAACTTTATGCTTATTTAGCGAATCAAGCGATCTTTTTGCCATAAATCAAACAGTTAAATTTATTGTACATCTTAGCAAAGCACAATTGTTAAAGCTCCAACTTTATTGGCTTTGCAAATATCTCAAACACAAAATAAAGGTGCTAGCCCTTAGCTTGTACACAGAAAATGTAAGACTGCACTTAAAAGCAGTCCACAATCAACACTTACCTTGACAAAAAATCTTGTTCAACTAGACTTGACATCAGCTCAAAATAACCACAAAAAAGAATAAAAGAATATAGCAAGTCAAGTTCAAAGATTAGTTGGAACAGAAGCGGATGCCACCATCTTCCTTTCAAATTTTGCGACTTTAGCTCCAAAATTGTGAAAGATTCACGCATTCCCGTTTTTAACATGGTGGTGAGGCGGATTAGGGCGGCCAAGGCCTTCCGAATTTTTCGGGGGACGTTATCATCTTTCTTGG
This sequence comes from Scaptomyza flava, assembly GCA_030179655.1. Lineage (NCBI taxonomy): Eukaryota > Metazoa > Arthropoda > Insecta > Diptera > Drosophilidae > Scaptomyza > Scaptomyza flava. The sequence goes on along the minus strand of JARNME010000029.1, from coordinate 24,592,349 downwards.
ATATACATAGTCGTTTTTTGCGTGAGAAACTGGGGGCGGAATGAATGGGCTCCAAATTTTTTCAATTAGTGGGGGACACCAGTAGTTTCTTATCATATTTGGCAATTCTAGCTCTAAGCATGTGGGAAATATTTGGATTTATCGGTTTTGAGCTATTGAATTTATTGATTTCCCAGCCTCCAAGTAGTAGAACCCCGATATTTATCTGTCCCAGCCATAGAAATTGATAATTGCTAAGGTTCAGATCTCTAGCTTTAATAGTGTCGAAAAAATTGCGTTCATACAGACAGACGGACAGATGGACACCATAACATTGTATGAAACCGATATACATACTTTTCACCTCCGGTATCGAGTGTGCAATCGTGATCGTCATAATGAAACTGGTGACCAGAACTTGTTTTACATCACAAGATTATAGCAACTGTTTATCTATTAAGTGGTGGAACACATTTTTTAATAAAATAATTATGGTATATAAGCTAGGAAGTGAAATTTATAGATGTGACAGACGTATAAAAATACCTTAATTTAAAATCGCTTGCTTAACTGTTAATTTGCGTTATAATTTCCTGGTCAAGTTGGCAATTTGCAATGTCATCGCTTTAACAAAGAATCTTTAATGTATAAAAAATACTTAGATATATACAGCCTATAACAAATGAATCTAAATTTTTGAACAAAACCAATTATTTTTCAATCAATCCCAATGTTTATGTATATTTTTATTGCTGTTTTCAATAAAACTTTAGTGTTATTTATTTTTTACATCAACACTAGATGTACTTCCTATATTTTGTATCCATTATTTAGCTAACAATTTTTAGTTGTCTATGTTGGTATTTATTTAAATAAATCTGCATACGAACTATAGCTAAATTTCATTAACAAACTGTCAAATTATATGCCCTAGGCACAATAATAAATGTTGTTTTTTTTTCTTAAAACGTAACAAACCGTTTTCCATTCATAGAATTTTAATTTTTTATATGCATTTTATATTGCCTTAATTTTTTGCAAATCACGGAACAACACTTCTTGACTGAGTCTGGTATATAGGGGATATATAGATTTTGATTTTGATTCAGCTTCAGCTTCGGGTCGCCTGTCGCTTTAAAAACACATTTATTTGCATGATTTGACAGTTTTTTTTAAGGAGATTGACTTGCCGCTCGTTCGCTCGTCAAAAACAGGTCGTAAAAAAAATGTCTAAGAAAATAAACTAAGATTCAAAACACACATTGAAAAGCTTGGCTCAGCTGATGAGATTTAGACAACATATGAATTACTCAAAAAAAAAAGATGTTAAATAATAATTGTTAAAAAAGCTTTGCGAGACAGAAACAGAGGAAGAGAACAAGAAGATAAAGAGAGGTAGCTTCAGGAAGCATGTGAAGTTGTTGTGCAATTTTAATTACGATACGCGCACTCATCCACAATGAAGTTAGCAAACACGAAAGCGGCAAGCCGGCAAACTGGCAAACTGACAACTTTTTGCGAGGTTCTTAAGCATAATTATCTTATCGTGTGACTTCATTAGGCGCCCCATAGACTTCAATCAAGCGTTAAGTGCCACAACGACAGCATCAGCCACAACATCAGCTGCCAAATGTCTTCACCTAAGCCATTGTCATTGCCATTTGCCACACCCGCGACACACGCTTAAAACCCGGGATAGAAGAGCTCAAGACCCTAAGCCCAAAATGGGCCCAACGACTGGAACAGCTTATTGCTCAATACTTGAAGTGAGAGCGGATGTTTTTCACCATAAGTATCTCTTGCAAGTTTGATTTTATATTCTCAAACTCTTAGCCAATTTGACAAAAAGAAATGTTGTAATAAAGTGTTCAAACGGATTCTTGATCAACAGTCATGTCGATATATGCAATGACAATTGCCAGCATATTCAAAAAACAAAACAAAAAAAAACATTTTTTAAATATTTATTTGGTTAAAGTTCCTTTGATTTATACTTTTATAACTATTACACAGTTCTTATGTGTTGATAACATTCTTTTGGCATACATATTTTGTTCTAAGAACATTTCATAAATGGTTCTTTTTGAGTCATAGCAATAGTCTTAAGCTTTTCTGATTGTATTTTAAGCTTAACAAATTACTTTTAGTTTCAAGTATAATTATTTATTTTTTATTTTTTTTGCGTATTCCAGTCACAAAAATATAATGCCGCCTCGCCCCATTTAACTACTTCAAATGCTGCTGCTGACGATGATGATGATGATGATGATGATGATGATGATGATGATGATGATGATGACGATAATGTTGAGAAGCAAGAACCTTCAACTTAACACTTTAACGTTTGAGTGAGGACAAGTCACGTTTATCATTTAGCTGTATAAATACTTATTAAAGTGCGTGCTTATGTTTTTGGAAGCTGAACATCCAGAAGGGCTCGATCGAATATGAACTGTCAGTTATATTATACATGTATGAATTATGTACTTCTCTGTCTTCTCAATTGCTAAACATCAAAAGATTCTTACTTCCTTATTTTGGCTATGTGGTTGAATTATTGCTTATAATATTAGTTAATATTATTTTGTTTTGATTGATTGTTGTTTGAAACGTGAACAGATCGTGATTGGATATTGACATGTTGAATTAGCTTAAGTAAGCAACTGCTGATAAATAAATATCTTGCCAGACTTGCAATGCGTTATTATTATTTTTAAAGAGATTTTGTAAGAGCAACTTACAATATAAAGAACAAAATATATATGGAACCAAGTAGTGGGGATAAGTTTTCATATTGAATAGTTTTTTGATTTATTTTCTACAACTGTGACTAATTTTTTGTAAATAGCAATTGGTTGTATAAGTTCGAAATATTCATTATGAGTATTTTATAATATTTTTAGATTGAAAAAATTTTTGTTTTTAAAGCCAACCAAACAAAAAAGCAAGCTGCATTTGAGCTAAGCCGTAACCAAAGACATTGAAATATGTATAAAGACTGTGCAACTGGTAAATATAGCTTTTAGAGATTTTTCGTATCATGCAGCCGAGCGCGATAGCGGATAGCATGTGCATATGTTTTGGTTTCAGTTGCAAGCGGTGGGCCATAAATTCATAAATTGTCAAACATAATAGTTGAGAAGGTTCAATAAACGATATAGAATTGCCACACACACATTTAAGGGAGCTGCATATGCATAGATGTACACAATCAGTCAAATATCAGTTTTGCAATCGCGCACAAATTCCGAAAGTGTATTTAGTAGTTCACTTGTCGAAGACACAGACAAAGAAAACATAACAAAAACCTCGACAAGCAGGCCCAGCAGAAATGTAAGAAACGCACATGCACACAAATTTTTACAAATTTGTATCGTTCTTGGTGGCCGTTGAGTGCAAGGGTAACCGAAACAAAACCATCTGCACATGCTATACGATATCGCGCTTGCTCACGTTTATTGCACTTTTGGTTTCTAAGAGTGGAACCCTGAGACGAAATATCTCTAAAAGCTATCTTTACCAATTGTACAGTCTTCATTATTCAATGCCTTTGGCTACGGTTGAGCACAAATGCAGCAGCTTTCAAGCAGTACACTGTGTTTTTTTTTTGGTTGGATTTAAAAACATAAATGTTGTCAATCTATTATACTATTATAAAATATATGCATATTGAAAATAAAACTGATTATTCTAAAGACCTTTCGCCAACGCAGACGAATATCCGACGAAAAATCAAAGAATTTTTACTGGCGGCGGCTTATATACAGTTCAAATAATATATTATTCTTGCATAGCACTGTGTGCATTGGTGTATTGTTCTAAATGCTGGTCCCTTCCACAAGCTGGAAGCAATAAAACTTTCTTTGTGCCGCCATCTACATGTCGTTTTTTTCTTAATCGATCAGTTTGATTGGGCTATTAAATTCTTTCTTCGTCGAATTTTTGCCTATTTCGTTAAATGACTATTGTGGTATGGTTTGTGTATTGGCTAGAAAAAAAGCCATTCTTATGTCCACCCATTATATTTTAAGCCAACAGAAAGCTCTCAGCTACAAAAAAGTACACTTTTAGTTCAAAGAACTGCCATATTTACGTATCTTTGATAATAAACACTACAGTCCTGCAGTAGCTGAACGGTTGTGCAACTGTTATGTAGAAAACAAAACAGAAAACAAAAACAATATTCGAATATATACGAAGACAGCCAATTTTATTAATAAAAGTTATGTTAATTTAACTCTCAACTTGTGTACGTTATATAATTAGTATATATATATATATATCTATAATATTATATATATATTTATAAATATATGTATAAAACTATATAGGTTATTATACATACTATATAGCTAGGAACTATGATGTCAACCCGGTTTATTTAGCCAACAATATTTATTTAGAAAAAAAAACCAAGGTCATAAACAAATATTTTGAAATTTTACAAAACTTATTTTAAAAAAAATATAACTGCAGTTATAATATTTTATATGAGACAATTAGTATGATGCCATTGCTAACGAGCAAAAAGTCGGCCATCAACGATCGTCGACTGGTTTTAAGTTTTCGTCTCGGTTTTCTGTTTTCGGTTTTCAAAATCAACTTTGTTAACAGTCTCTGTCAGAGTCGCCGTCGCAGTGGCTGTCTCGTATTCAGGTGTCAATGTACGTGTTGGGCAATTCTAATTAATTAATAAATTAAGAATGACAAATGATTTTCAAATGCCTTAATTAATCATTTTTAACGCACCAGCGACAGGCTGCGAACGTGCGTTGTTTGTTGCACAGGTGACGCCAAAAACAAAAACCTAAAAAAACCAAAACAACCAAATGGGAAAAGGTGCTAACGAAAATGTTTAGCTCTTCTAGAGTTTTCCCTATTCGTATTCGAAATTGAGTCGAATTTGAGCTTAAGTTTATGAAGTTGTCAGCAGCTCGTTTAGTTTGCTTTAATTATTTTTAAATAACCAATATTTTTCTCAACTGTCTTTAAAATTGTTGATTTCTTTTCACACACAATTTATTTAATTTATAAAATTCAACTTGGTATTAAAATATCATAAGTTACAGATAAAGCTGTTAAATATTTTAGTTTTTAAGTAAGACTTTATGCATAAGTACATGCTTAATTCTTGTATTAAATTTATGAAAGAAACTTGAATAAATTTTGAGAGCCAGTTTGATAAATTATCTTGTCCTAAAACTAGTTAGCATTCTACTTGCGTGTTTTGTCTAATTAAGTTTTTAATAAATCTCAAAAACATGTCGCTAAATCAATAAAAAAAAATTCGTTGCACACAATCAACAGGAATAATATAAATATTAGGTAACATTTTTCAAAATAAAAAGTTTCTATAAACATTTTGAAATTGTTTAAGGCTAAGTTTCCCATATTTATCAAAGCCCCACAAAGCATAAGAAAATGATCGGATGGAAATATTTCTTATGTGGTTTGTTTGGTCAAGCGTATAATTAGCTGGCAATGGAGACCAGTTGGGTGGCACACGTCCAGATACTTTTTAAGACAAATGACACGTATCTCAATCTCCTATTCGATAGCAATCAAACATTGAATTGCGCGACAAACTATGTGTCAAAAATAAACGAAACATTTTCGTTGGAATGTCGCGTAATAGTGGCGGCTTATAATCAATAAGGCCAATCGAGTCAAATGATCGATTGCAGTCAGAAAAAAACCAGGCTCATAAAATACCAATCCCAGTTGACAACTAAAAGGGCAAAGCAACTCGATTGTTAGCCCCAAAAAATCTATTTGACACTATTTGCCCTGCTTTGAATGTTGATTAATTAGATTAGTGAGAGGTTTGGAGTATGTTTATTATGAAGATTGTTCCTATCTGTGGAAAAAGATTAGTGCATCTCGAGTGTTGCTACACAGAGAAAACCAAGTATTTTATTCATGAATAATTTCTCATAGGTTGATCATTTTAAATAGTGTTCCACTATATTTCCACAAAAACTATCTTTATTTGTGTAACAACTTTTTTAGTTTTAGTATTTTCACGACAATACTTAGTTTAATCTATTCGATTATATATTTTTAAGAATTCACTTTTTTCGTTTTCCGTGTAATAAATAAATTTAGCATCGGTATTGAGATCAGATTGTCTTTAGTGTAGATTATGCACTGCTGCGACTTAGGGCAACAAATCACAAATATCACGCGTCGGCGAAACGCATTTGATCCACGATGACTTGCGGATTGAGGTCTGCGATGTTGTTGTAGTTGGAAATATGCTGACTGTTTGTATCGATCTTCAAACACTTTTTGGAGTAATTTCAATTTCTTAATTCGTTGCGCTAATCTCGTGTTTCTCATGACGATGACGCTGTGATCAAAATGTCTGGATCTTGGATCTTGGAGCACGTTGCCCGTTGCCCGTGTCCCGTTGCCCGTTGCCCATTGCACTGACTCAACTTCGGATTCAGCTTCATGTAGTTTGTATCCATATCCATTTCGATTTCCATTTCCATTTCTCTTTCCAGCTAACTAGTTTTTGTGCCACATCATGCAAAATGGAGCTCATCGCCTGATTGGTACATAAACACCCTCAAAACCCTTTTTGACCGGTTTATTTTTCATTGTTGGTATTGTGAAGATGCTGCGGCATCTGTTTGTTGGTGGGGCCAATCGCCTAATAGAAATGTTGTCTCCACAAACGCTATGTTAGCCAATTATTTTAAGTACCCAGCCAAAAAAGAGTGTATCAATTGGAGTGATGACCCGAACATCTCATTCAACTGAATATTAATTTCCATATGTCATTTAGACTGATAAGCCTGACAACATATTTACTGTTCTTAAAACTTAAACGCATAAAATAATTGATTTATTTATAAAGCTTAGCAAGAGATACACTTTGAATTTATAATTAATAACAACAGTCTGAAATCAAAATTATATTATATTATTATATGTCCAACTTACCTTACTAAGGCAAAGCTTTCAAAAAAGTTCATCATAGAATTTAAAGCTGAAGCTTTAATTTAAATGCTTCCAAATTTTAACAATTCTCGTTATATAGATGATTGATCTACTTATGCAGCGTATTAAGTAGTCGTCTTTAATACCATTTATTTTTTAAATTTGTTGTTGCTGTTGTTGTTCCGCCGTCGGGTGCCTTTTTGGTGTCTAAGTCCTTCCGCTGCCTTTATCAATAAGGCTGTGAGATAAACTTGGACAGGGAGTGACTTTACTTCCTTTACTTGGCAGCTGTTTTGCATAAATGACAACCACACACAAACATCCACACACATGCACAGCAGACAATCAAACGTTGTCTCGCGTAGAATGGGTGGTGTAGAGAGAGGTTAAGGTGAAGAGTTGCCAACCGCACGAGAGAAGGCGTCTGTCTGTTCGTCTATGCCCGCCCAGAAGAGTGAGAATTGTGGGCGTTGTTGGTTGCTACTGTTGCTGAAATTTTTGTTTTTGTTGTTGTTGTTGCTACTACAGCTTTCGCTTTAGATGCGTATTTGGCGCTTCCTCCTTTTGCATACATGAATACGTAATTGAATTTTGTGGCGTGTTGTCAATTTGGTTTTTTTTTTGCCGCCTGCATTTCAACTCTCCCCTTTTTGTTATTGTTGTTGATGCTGTTGCGCTTTTTCCTACGACTTTGTTACGCGTTTCCTTCACATCCACTTAATTTCAATATTTTTACATGTACTTTAGTCTGAGTTGAGCATATTCGTTTTTTTATTTATACAGCGGGAGAGATGACCTGTTGCTTGATGATTTGTTTCAATTAAAGCTCTAGGAGTTTGAAATTAAAAGTGCGGAGGCAAAGGCAAAAAAAAAATATTTTATTATTCTTACCAATGTGTTAATTGTTTCCTGAAAAGTGAGTTATAAATTTAGGTACTTTTACTAGCTTGAAATTATCCCTGATAATTTATGCCTTATTTTTGATGTAAATGTATTTTAAGCCCGCGCCCTACGTTTATCTTAACAGAAAGTCAATTGCTCTACCGACTCTTTTTTCTTAGCTTGCGCCTCAAAGGGTAAGGGATTAATAGCGTCATTTCGCGTGTCACTTGACTTAATTGCAATTGGCAAAGAGTGATTTGAAATCAGAAAGGCAGAGTTGGAAGAAGAATGAGATGGACAGAAACTGCGACAGCAGAATGTGTTGTCTACGGACTTTTGATATGTCTGTGTATGTGAGCAGTACTTGAAGTGCAATTGGTAACGAAAAGGCAAAACAAGATGATGAAGAAGAATTTCCAACTGGCGACGCATGTCGCTCTAATGCAATCCGCATAATAATTATCTGCAGCATCAGCCGAACGCGAGGGCTGTAATACAAAATAAATATTTCATTAGATATTCAGCATATTAACACCGATTTCAACAATTTTATATATAAACAAAATATATATCTTTAAAATTAAAAGTTTTAATGATATAAAAATAACTTTTTTGTTAATTAGTTAATGTTAACAACTATGTAAATATGTATATATAATATATAAAAAATCTGAGCATATGGAATTGGCTGCATTTATGATTATACAAATCGTAATAATAAAGTTTATGTTGAAATAGTTATTCATTTTATCATTATTTTTTATTGATTCCTTTTTTGTATTGTATATTATCTTTGGTTTTTACTTTCATTGCTACTTTAATATTATTTAAATTCAGAAATTAAATCTTAAAGTTAAATTTTTAGTAAAAAGTAGTTGAAAGACTACAAAATATTAATATTGAATATTAACAAAACAGTTCCTATTAGTTACTGAACAGCCCACGCCTTAGCTTATAACAAATACCTACCATATCCACCCACCCAGTAATGTCTGTGACATGAAATTGAAATTATATTGAAGATTTTTTTTTTTATTAAACAGCAGTTGCCGTAACGAAAACAACAACAACAACAACAACAATGAGAATAACCCAACTCATAACGACGTGCTTGGTATGTTTAATTATATAGGATGATATTCAAAAACGAACAAAATGAGATAAGTCGAATACCGATTTTAATATGCGATGGCCGTTTAATAAAAACCAAAATTAGCGGCGCATACATATGTGTGTGTGTGTGTATGTGAGAGAATAAGATTGAGACCGAGATCGGGGCAGACAGTGAGACGTCAACTTATCGGCGGCATTTATCGAATGGATGCTGTAGATTTCTAACACGCGATAAGACTACATTTAATTGCGTGCCCCAGGAACGGTAATGGCCATGTGGGAAACGTTATGGGCAGAGTATATTTAAAAAAAAAAAAGGTTATGAGAGTAAGTAAGTGCTGCACTTGGGATGATTATGATTGCAGGCTGCAGTTGACCATAAAGCTGAAGCGTTGATTGCGCATGCAATTAGAGCGACGTTTGCTTCTTCCCTTCTCCGTCTACCACGCATCATCACTCACCATTTTTTAACACTTTTGTTGTTGTTTCGGAATGTAGTACAGATTTCAGTTGCAAGTGGCAACCAAGCTTGGCCAGTGGCTTAATGGCAGTTCATCAATCAGTTTGGCAGCTCTAACCATTACACCAAACTATTTTCCATGCCGTGTCATATTTCTCAAACTGTAACTTCAACTTCAACTAAAATGCAGTCGGGCCAAGGCGTCATTATTTCAACATTTACTTGCCTCATTTATCAGCATTTTTTCTCTCTTTGCAGTTTTGCGGTCTCTTTTTCCATCTCTCACTCTACTTATTCTGTCCCTTCCTATATTAATATCTTCTTTTTTAACTCTCGCCCACACCTTTGATTGCACCGAGCAGAGTCTATTGCAAGTCGTGTACCAAATTTGTAACAAATCTTGACGTGCTTATAACGATTTCTTTTCGTTTTTGTAATAAAGACATTTATCTAGACACGAAGGCATAATTTGAAATTTTTTAAAAGATCTAAAATCTTGAGTAAGTTATAGAACTATGTGTTGAGTGGCAAGAATGCCGAATGCTTATTAATAAAAAAGAGGCAATATTCCCAATTGTGTTGTAAAAAATTAAAAATAAAAAAAACGCATACGAAATTAATAAACATTTGCGTATTTAACAGCGAAGCTTATATAATTAATTTAATTAATTTTGTCTTTATATTTAGCTATGATTTGTCGCAGATGAAAATAAATCTCTAGGTTCGACCCACAGATGTTCATAATTTGTGCGCAGTTTTCGAAGCAATAAAAAAAAAAAACTAAAACCCGATAAATCAGTAGTAAAAAACTTCCGACAATACTCAAAGATTTAGCGCTAAATTGAATACGACACAAAAATCAAGTGAAATATTGATAAACGACTTTTGGGGGTCATTTAGAGGCATAAGCCTCGTGAACGTCAACAGTTGAGCCGCTCAAATTTTGGCACGCAGCTCCCTTGGTATTACTTTAGCCAACATTCGAACGCTTGGAGTTCCTTTTACCCTGAATTAGGCCTTAAAAAATGACAAGTGCTTGAGCACACAATAAAAAAACGTAAAGGGTGCATAAATTTAACAAAATGTAACGCAATTGTTTTTAACCTAGGGTTACGATTTGAGCAACCCCAGCGGTAAGCTAACCGAGGCGAGGGGTGGCAACAGATTTTGGCTGCGTTTCGGTAACGGTTTTGGGTTTGTGTTCGAACTAGCCTCAGTAAGTGTGGGAGATATGTAAGTAACACATGCATATGTATTTATGTCTGTCTCAGCGTGGGTTGTAACCACGAGCTTATGGGTTTGACTTTTCATTTGATTTAATTTGCTTTGGTCGTGGGCTCTGCGAGGGGAGTGCTTGTTCCCCCTTCTAGGATTAACTGTTAACTTTTGCCACACGCTCATCCGAAACAATAAAATCAAATAATAATTTTTAACGCTTACTTAGATTTATGTCTTGTGGCACTTTACACTCAATCAGCCTTCATTGCCACAGATGTATTTTTGTTCCTAGTAAAAAGGGATGGTTTTCTTGTTGTTGGTATGGCTTGTAAAATTTGTTTGGCATATTCATAAAATGCGATAAACATATTGCAAAATTATTATATTTTTTTGTTGCAATTATGCTCGAACAAATTACTGTACAAAGATGTTTAAAAAACTTATAAAATAAATAATAAAGCAATTATTATTGAAACGCAATTTTCGCGCATTGAGCATAAATGTTTCCCACTAGTCAGAGATGACACTTTTACAAAAATGCTTAGCTTTTAAAATATATGTTGCACACATGACTCTGTCTCTCTCAACCTTGCATTCTCTCTCTCTATCTGTCTCTCTCTTTTCTGCGCTTTAATGTTTTACTTTTTGTATTTTACTTATTGACATTTGATCTGATAAGTTTCTTTTCTGGGTTTCTTCGATCCTTGCAGTAAATGTTGATAAATTCTTCTTTATTTCTTAAGTGATTTAAATAAATATTTTTTCTGAATTTATTAAGACTTATAACAATTTTAAGAAAGTTTTTTTTTTAATTGTTTACCTAATATCCGGAGTTGAAGAAATTTAGTTTTGGTGCTTAAAAACTATATTCTCTAAGGACGGTCTTTTCTGGAATGTTCATCTCCTAAGATGATTATCTCGTCGCTATTGTGTTCCTATATAGAAATAACTATACTGGATATTGAGTGGTATCAAACTAAAGCCAATCAATTAAAAGTGATATTAAATAACATATATGTATGTGTTGGCTAAATGCACCTTGATGAGTGGTGGTTTTCCAAAAGATTCATTTGATTTTTCCTGGTAGAAACGTTTGCACAATATAAACAAAATTTAGTTTCAGCTTGTTTCTCTATGTGAAGTTCATCTACTTACATATATCTTCAAAATGCATAAATAGTAGCTGCATATTATAAACAAAAACACCTTTGCTTTATGATATACTTTTATTTTAGGCAACCATGATCAGGTTCACAAGGTGCATCTAAGCCACAATTTACAAACTGCTGTTTGATTTTTGCTTATTCTTCTCTCGATTTATTATATTGTTGTTAATATAAGTTTATGTGGTTGCTGGTTTATTTGCACATGTCTTTTGAATTCCGATGTTAAGGAAAAAAAAAGGAATCTGGGGAGCAAAACCGCAAAACCTTTTTGCCTGCTGTGCCAATTCATTTGTGTATAATTTGCGGTCGAAAACAACAGCAGCAGTGGCACTTGTTGGCCTTAAGGATCAGAGAAACGACACCGATTTTGATTTAAAAGTCTAGGAGTAGGTTTATTGCATTGTCATTGGCAATATTATTTGATGTCTGCCACCGTTTGCTGTTGTGGTCTAGACCACGTCAGCTGCTCTTGAGCTTTTCGAAATTAGGCATGCGGTTGGTTTCTTGAATTCGACAATCACGCTAATAACTGTGTCACTGGCGTAGTGGCACGCAAAAGCGTCACTAAGCTGCTAGTCAATATAAAGGAGAATGAAGCCAACAATGCTAAAGACCTTGAAAGATGTCAGAAACGGCCAACCTGTGGCCAATTAGAGCACAGTACACATAGAACTGCAAAGTGTTTGACTTACTTTCACCACTCGCTCCAATCGAACAATGTCAAATTTTCTGTATGATTTTTTGTTGTTGTTTTTTTTTTCTACTATTTATTTTGGCAACTTAATTTGTGATTATTTTGCCAGTCGTTACGCTCGTGTTTCGCTCACCTAAGCGGCTTACGAATAGGTTTTTCTTGTGACTTCCCCCGGCCGCTTCACCTAGACAACCGCAGAGTTGGACAGCCGTACGGCGGCTTTAATTAACAGCTCATCAAGATGAAGTTGTTCAACATTAATTACACACTCGTACGCCGACTGTTTCCCAACTGTCCAACTGTCCGTATGTCTGAGTGTTTGAGTGTCGGCTGCGATGGTATTTGCCACGGCCTCAAATTCACATCAAAATGCCAGTTTGGAGATAGAGTAAACAACAATAAACAGAAAAAACCAAGATGGGCAGCAAAAAAAACTCCAATCAATGCGCAGATGAGATTCGTGCATGCGAATCATCTATCCATCCATTCAAATCACCGCACAAAATGAAAGACTTAGACAACGAACTTGACCGGCTGCTGTGTGTGTGTGTACATTTAGAAAGCGCCCAGCAGAGTGAAAGAGAGATACAGCGATAAAGATAGAGAAAAAAAGGGTGAGGGACTTCCCAACGACCTATTCGCATATGAATTTGTTTTGAAATTACATTATTGGGTGGGTTCAAAATGTTAAGTGGGTAAAAATATTAAATTGAGTGTAGAAATTATTATAAAATGTTAAGAAAAATAATAAATAATAATAATAATAATGAACTAATAGCACATAAGTTAGATAAGTCCTCTTTGTGTGTCCCTTTTATATACGAACTCAAATTTTAAGATGAATTTGTAAATAGAATTTATTATTTTGCAAATTTGCATTTTTCTTAATATTTTTGAAGAACAACCATTTCAGAAAATTACAAATATTCCAGGCTTATTCAGTATAAAAAATTCGAATCTTACCGTTTTTTTGTTTGAAAGTCTAACTTTAAACTTTGATTCACGAATTCGTTGTATTCGTATAGAATGCATTTACACTTTTTGTTTCGGATGATCCACTTCGGCACAATTTTGGTAACCGCAAAAAACTAAAACCGACGAAACTAAAACGCATCTTATTGTATGCCTATTTGTAATTTTTTTCAAATATTGTTAAAGAGTTTTGATTTTTTCATATAAAGATTGCTTGGAACCGATCATTTTTGTGCCACAAGTGGTGGTGTAGCCTTAAAGTTCTATATTAAAATCGAAATTGTACCTTCATTTGATTTTATATGTTTTTTTTAATACATACTTTCATTTGCAATTTTGCAAATATATGCACAATTCTCAAATTTTAACGATTTCCTCATACACGCTATGTTTTTAACAAGCTTATGCACCAATTAAAAAAAACTCCAATCTATATATTTTCTTATATTAAAAGTCGGTGGTGTGATTTCAGGTGTAATCGAATAATCAAATCTTCAGTTTTGAGTTTACTAACTGCCCTCGCAACCACTTGTTTTGGGTTTCATTACCAACATACTCCCACACACACACATATATATATGTATACCTATGTAAAGACAACGATGTGTAAATCGATTCAATGTTTGATGCGAACGCTTGAATTTCAGTTGTTGTTGTGGCTTCTGCTGTTCATGATAATGATAATGATGATGATAATGATTTGGTGATTTTTTTTTTATTATTATTATTACTGTTTTTAACCAACTTCTTACTACAACGAGTTGTTGGTTTTTCAGTTATTTTTTTCTTTATATGTTTTTATTGCATTCTCCTTTACTTATTTTGCGCTCACCGGCAACACACTCGAGAGGTGTTGAAGACTTGGCGGTGCCAGATAAAAGGCTCTCCAAAAAACAGCATATATTTGAGAAAAAAATGAAGAAGAAAAAAGAAATAAATACAGGCCAGGGAACAGCTTACTCACCGAGACCAGCTCCGCGGAATATTTAAAAAGAAAAACATGCAGTAAACTACCGTTGGAGCTGACACATAGAGATGGATAGTGAGAGATAAAGATAGAGACAGTGCTAGATGGAACATAAGCAACAAAAAAGTAGGCAGTAAGGCGTTAATTGCTCATTATTGGGCACACTTCATGTCACACATACATATAGTAAATGCTGATGCAGAGGCAAGAGCAGAGTGTGTTCATACATATACACGCTGATTGAGCTGTCCATGAAGCTGGCGGCGATGACGTGCCTCTCAGGTTCGAGTCGTGCACTTCAAGCCTAGTACTAAATTACATAGTTTTTCAAGTGGAACTCAAGAAATTAAGTTTGAGCTGCTGCTGCTGCTGCCATTTAATTGTAGGTTGGAGCTCTGTGGCTATTGCTGCTGTTGCTGCATTTTGGATGGACAGCATGTCCGGCACGGTTGCCAGGTTACGGTCCACTCTGGTCCGGTCCGGTTTGGTTCGGTGAGCTGCGTTGCGCAGCTGCGGCGGTAAAAAATCTAAGCCCGATGACGGCGCTGACTCTGACGACGCTGACTTGAGTTTGACTTTAATTGCTCTTGACAGTCATCACTGTCAGCAGCGAACTGTGTGGAGGGGTTGTTGGTGGGGGAATGCAACTGGCGGTTGAGTGGCATGGCTTAGGAATGCCGCCGTTCGCCAATCTCGCGGCTCTAATCAACATGCGCTTGTCCAGGCCATGGCCAGAGAGACTCGCTGACTGGGCTAGGCTCTTGCTGCCTGACTGGCTGACTTGGTTGGTTGGCTGGTTCTTGCCTAATAAAGCCGCCATTTTGCAGCGTCATTTGCGTTAATGGCGGCGAGCGTGGCGATGCCGTCTTCAAGTTTTGCGCTATTTGATTTTGGCTCTCACTTTGCTGCACCAGCTGGTTTTTTATGGAGCTGCTTTAGGTATGCACTTAAACAATTTTCTTTTTGGTAATAAGTCTGGGTCTAAGTTTTGCTTACAATTTTGTGTGTGTTGATGGAAAATGCATTATTGGCTATAAAAAATATGTATTATTATCAATTGATTAAGAATAACACAAAATTTTCGTTGCTATTCAAAGAACATGCAGATCAAGAAAAACCAGTGAAAACAATCCAATACATTTAAAGAAAGTTGTGCATATTTTTCTTGATTGCCATATATTTCAGATTGCTTTTATTGTTGGGCTTACCAAAAAATATGAAGCTTATTTATCTATTTAGATTAAGTTTTTGCCATTTTTATAACATTTGTACAGATTTTAAGTTGATACTTCAAATTAATTAAAACTTGAATTATTCACATTGCTATCAGATGAATAATTTTTGTAGATGCTCTTGCAACCAAGCAGATGAGAAAAATTGTTGATTTAAACTTGTTTTAAATAATGTCATTTATTTAGAAACATTTATCAATTTACTCAAAATTCGTTACTCACTTGATATAATATATTAGGTTGACAATATAAATTAATGAAGTAAACAAATTGCCAAAACAAACCAAAAAAAGAAAATAATTAATTAGCCACACACAATTTCATTCTGACGACGATGTCAATCGAACATTTAAGAGACTAAAGTGTCTCCACATTATGTAAGTGTTCCTGCGTTAGTGTCCTGGCGGGACTAGCGCTGGTAAACTCGGCAATCATCTCAAGCTGCATTAATCCATGCTTATTTATTTGAACAATTCAAAGGGTCATCTATACTCAAACGCATCTTAGCTACTTCGACTGTCAAACTTAACTTTAACGCCATGTCAATGTTATCGATCAACTAACAGAAAGACGGGATTCCAGAATTGTTGATGTTAACGCGCCCTGGAGTTCAACGCAAGATTGAATGAACGCAAGTAACGAGTAGAATGTCGGTTTTCCCTAACGACAAACAGCTGTGCTTATTGCTTCTTTGTTAACAGTAAGTACACGTTACATGGTCAACGCATAGCTGTTAATGTGCAGATAATGTTGACCAAATGTCACACAGCGACACAAATGTTACCCATAATCAGATAAACAGTTAAAAATAAAATCAAAATGAAACTGTGAAGCAGTCCGATGACAATCAAAGCATATTTTAATGATCATAATTATTTATAACCAGATATCCAGCAAGCTGTTCGCATCGTTTCGGCTGCAGCTAGCCAAGTTCAAAAAGCTTGTACAATAAATTTACTTTTCAGTCAGTTGGTATCAAAAATTTAACTTAAATTTTGTACAAAAAGTATTTAGTGGCAATGCTGCTATGCTTAATATTGCATTCTAATTTTTTTTTTAAATATTATACTTAGAACATAGGGTATTTGAACATCTGTGTATCCAAATTAAATTTGTACGCTTAGCTCATTGTTTAGAGATAGTTGTTGAACAACATGCGGCGACAATAAATGAGTGTACATTAATTAAAAACAAAAACGCAACTAAAAAAATATTATTTTGTCTTTATATATGTATGCTCATAATCATTATTGTCCAATAGACAATAACTGTAACGATTTACCCATAAATTAACGTAAATAAATAAAATAAAATAAAAACTAATAATTTACGTTTGAGAATGGCACAATTAAGAAGTTCCAACAGGAAAGCACATAAATAAACATTTTCAAAATTATTTTTTGCGCTAAAAACTAAATGAAAAGAAAAATAATTAAAAATATTCGCTGGGCCATAGTAAAAAACGCTAAAAGCATTTCTTTATTCTTTTACTATAGAAAATATATTTATAAACATAACAATTTGACAAATACGCCAGCATTAAAAAAAGCTAAAGACTTTAAAAACGTTTTGCCCATAGCACTAATTGAAAAATGACTCTATTCGCATCTGTGCAAAATTCATGCGTCATCGCTTTAAATCAGTTTGAATTTAAATATCTTAATATATTTATTTTAATTTTTGGCATGCGAAAGACCCGTTTTAAAGTGCTTGTGGTGATTTTCGGACAGATGTTTTAAGTAATAATCTGTATGTATTTATTAGTATCGGCTTGTTGCCCATTAACCTAATCTTTTACAATTTATCAACATCAACACCAAAATTGGCTCGTTTGTCCACTTGATGCTGCTGGTGCCGCCGCTGTAGCTGTAGCTGTAGCTGCTTACAATCGTTGGTAGCGCTTTAGATTTAATGAGCTCCATTGACATCTGGTAACTGTTTTTAGCTAACCGACAACAAAGGTTTTGTTTTCGACAATCTGCAGATATTAACGCATTGTTTCTATTAATCAAATACAAATAAATCATCTTATTCTTTTATATTCCGTACGGTCTGTATTCTGGGGCAAATGTTGATTGATTTAAAAACATTTTGATTTGTCTTCCATATTTTCAACATTAAACAGTTACTTTTAAATTGATTCAAGTTCTTTATCATTTTCTTTGTTGATGATCAAAGCAAATTGTTGATTACTTATTTAGCACCCAATAAATACAGCCGCCATTCCAGGGCAGCAAAACGAACAGTAAATAAATACTGTATCATAGGAGCATAAATTAGAAAATAAATGTCTTTAAGACTCTGAAAATGGTTGAAATTCCAAGCATTAGTCGCTGTCAATATATTTTTCAGTTGGGTTAGGTGACCTCCCCGCCTCCCTTTCGGAATATATTTTTCATTTTTTTTCCATTTATTTTTATTCATTTTTTTTTTTTTTTTTTTTGGGTCCAGTAAAATTGAAATGCGCATACGAAATTATTCAAATGCGGTAAGTTATGAAGTTATCACGATGGCACCTCGACTGTGTCTGCTGCGACAGACCCTTGACAATGGATGTTCCTGCTATCTATTGCAAGCCGTCGGGGGTCAGGGTGAGGTAGGGGTGAGCGTTTTAGGGTCCGGCCTAGACGCGTGTATCCATTTTCAAAATGTATTTGTTTTTGTGCGCTACAGTTTCGTTGACCGACTGCTAAACATTTATTTATGAGGTATTAGGCAGCATGCGGCGCGACCTCTACTACAAAAAGAAAAAGACAAAACTCCAAACACAGATTTAGACCTCGCGAATGGAGCTATTTTGACAGCAGCAAGTTGACCGGCAAAATTATGGCAGAGAGATTATTGCTAACTATCACTGTTGTTGCCTCGTTATAACACATATCTCATCGACTAATTTGAAATATGAAGCTATGAAGAACGCTGAAAAGCATCAATTTGAATATTTAATTGGGCCCCCATTCCAAATCTCCCATTCACAATCATAAATTTATGGATTGTTTGAATTGCTTTTAAATGCAGCGTGAAACGGTTTGTGATACGGAAAGTGTTAAAATATGTTATGAATACGCTTTGCCAGCTGCCAATTGATGCTCAACAGTTGAAAGCTACAAGCTACATGACATGCGCAGGTGTTCAATCGTTTTTGATCGCACGTCGTCTATGAAAGGGAAGTTACCAAAGTAGTTCAAGGCATGAAAAGTTAATGGGTCTCGGTCAAGGGTATGAGAACAGTCTTGTCTTTCTTAAATAAAAGTGGAGCCAAAAAGAATATGACTAAATTTACAGACTGTTGCGCATGTTTTTGTTAATAGCACTATTTTAAAGCTACATAAATACATAGTAATATTGTCTTGTGTTAGGTTTTTCTTTTACGCTTTCTTGTAGTTCAGGTATGCAAATCTGACGTCAAGCAAGGATATATTGTCCAATTGTTGTATTTATTATAAATAATATCAAAGTAAAAAGTATTCTCGCTTTTAGCTAACTGCGAACAGCAAAAAAAGCTATGTTCATCTCTAGACAAGTTACAGCGACGAAAAAGTTGCATGTCAAATGGCACACACCAGGCATCATGAGTTACGTGAGCTATCCTTCTCCAACATAACTGTATATTGAAGTCTGAGTCTAATATTTTATACTCTGAAACCGAAGGCAAGTGCTCTGTCTGCCAAGCCCTCTGTTCCTTGGTCTGTCTGTATGAACGCAACTTTTTTCGACAATATTAAAGCTGGAGCTTGAAACTTTTATTTATCTACGGGTGGGACAGATATTGTGTCAAGCATGGGCTTCAATGCCTACTGGCGGGCTTGAAAACCGGTAAATTCGATAGCTGAATATCGATAAATCCACATATTTCCCAGCAGCCCATCAGCCCCAGCCATCTGCAATTTAAAATCAGATACGCCCATATCTTCCATAGTTTTTAGGCAAGAGCCACTAAATTTATTTCCAAGTTGGTGATGACACCACCAAAATGTCTGCATCAACATTTCGAGTGTCACGCCCAACGCTATCCACTATCTTTCACAGCTTCCGATCTAGAGTTCCCTAATTTGATGGCCATTTAGCTGGCGATGTGCCCAATAATGTGCATCAAACTATCTTTGAAAGCAGTACACGCTCCGGCCGTCACCGCACTCTCTTCGCAAGCAGACTGCTTGCCTCCCGTTTTTATACCGATATCAGAGTATACCGTAGTCGGTTGCGTCCGACTGTTACGTTTTCAATTGCTGTATGTTGTATCCAAAGGGAAGGCTGAGAAGCAATACAAACATTAAAATTTTGTTTGAATTTGATGTGATATCACATAAAATTTTGTTGAAATGTTAATTTTTATTAAATTGTGCAGATTTGCATGAACTTTCTGTGTAACGCACACACATCAAACACACACGCATACATACAAACATTGAATATACGCGATAAGTCTAGGGTTCAAGGTATTTCCTAGTCGAGCTTTCTCGACTTCAGCCTTCATACTTGATTTAATTGTGAATTGAGTATTGAACTTGCTTAATTTCAACTCTTAGTTAAAAGAGCAAAACCCTAAGCCGAAATGGCTTCTAGTTCAATTCTACTTCTCTAAGACTTCCAGTTATCTGGCGGACAACGGCGATAAGCTTTCCTCACAAACTTGCTCATTAAATACCATCACCGTTGAAGTAATATGTCAGAAGATAAAAACAACTTTCAAATAAACATTTTTCCAATTTCAACCAAGTTGTTTAGCCCCAGTAACATGGGCTACATAATTTGGTTTATGTGCAACTGCTTGACTATTTGACATATGTATATAAAACTGATCTGTTAACTCAAGGCAATATCAATGGACAGCACAAGCCAATAAATAAGTTTTATGAGCTTTATCAGATCTGGTCAAAAAGGAAGGGGAAGAGAATTCTTCCCTCTCTAAGCGACAACAACTTAATTTTCTCGCCTCGACATCAAAACTTAGCACTCTTTATGGTTTAAAATAAATCAATGCCAGTCGTTGGGGCAATCCAATCACGATGAAAGCCACAAGCGCTGGGTCAAAGGCAACAGATCATAGCCCCAAACTAACGGTAACGCATTAGATACATAGATAGATCGAGAGAAAGCCAGAAAGAGATAGACAAAGAGTGAGTGAGATGTCAATGCTTGCTTGATTTAAATTTACAAGAGGCTGCCCCTCAGCTTCGACTACTTAACGCAGCCTTTACACGATCGGGTTCCATTTCCAAGCGGCGATCGTTTGTGTTTCTGTTTCTATACCCTAAGCCCATGAAATGAACAAAATGGTATAATGGTTTATTAAAAATTTTTTTGAAAATGTCCCAACTCTAAATAAACGTATTAGAATTAAAGTTTATACTCTAATAAATCATATTTATCTATTTGTAATTGTGACAAAATAGAAAAATTATTTGATGAAACTTTTTTGTTTTTGATCGTAAATTGTAAAATATCAATTTAAAAGCTAATTTATTTTTGAACCAAATGCTCATTAATAATTTTTGGTTCAATACAATTGTATAAAACGCTTCTCAATTTTGGAAACAAGTATGATCCATATTCAAATTAAAGACAGTGTTCAGGAATCCGATCTAAGTCTTTAACGTTTTACTTAAAACATAACAGCATGTTCGGCAACAGCGTTATGGCTAAGACGTCTGCTTAGTGAACGAAAATTCCAGACTCAAACTATTAACTTCATTATATTTCTAGAATTATTAACAATTCAATGTTATAATTCAAAAAATAAGAAAAAAATCATTAATGTTGGTTGTAGTTGGCTTAAGGGTATCTTTAAAGTTAGAAGAAAGTGTTTATCTTAAAATTCAGTATGAATAATAATTGAACCAAATACTTTTCAGACTAATTTCCGTATGATAAATATTTTAATATTATAACTTTTTACCATCAATATTAATACGTGAGTAATGGATTGGGTTCAGGGTATCTTCTAGTCGAGCTTTCTCGACTGAAGCCTTCATGATTTTTTGTATCTTCATTACCGCACTCCACGTTCCGATCGCAGCAGCAGCAACGTCGGCATCAACTTCACCTACTACTCAAAGTCAAATGAGTCAGTTGGACCCGTTTTGGCTTCGGTTTCGTTTCATTTTTCGAGCACTCGTGCACTAATGACACTTTAATAAATCATTCGAAAGGTGAGACATTGAGTGCAAGTTAAAGTTGATGATGGGCTACGAACCAGCACCACAAAATGGGAAGAATAAAAATACATACTAGAAACAAACCAGCCACACCAGGAAACCAATTGAGAAATGTGGTTATTTGCGTGTCAGTTTTGGAGACCGCACTACAAATACTCAAAGTTATCTCTTCTTCTCGTATGATCATTCATGGCTAGTGCCAGAATCTCTGTACAAATCGAGACACATCTGTTGAAATAAATTATGTAAATTTACTATTAAGTTATTTCACTTCGGTGTATGCACAACAGAATGAAAATTATATTATGCTGAAATTTTTTACAAAAACAATTACGAAAAGAATTTTGAATATATTATCGATAGGCAATTATCTAAACTTGATAAATTCCCATGTTCAAATTTTAATCTGGAAGTAAAAGTTTTATACATCAATACAATTAATGCATCAATACAGCAATAATTTTCGCGCATTTATATTATTTATTTAAGCCGCAGATTTTAAAAACTAAATGGTCTAGCAGGTAAAGTAAAACGCTAAAAAACAAAATTACTAACAAAAATAAAGAAAAATCTACAACCCGCTTTGAATATCATGTGGGCGAATGCCGCTTATTAACATTTTCTCGTTAACGTCTTATTAATACTTCACACTTTTTGTTTTGGTCTTAAAATGGATCGTTATTTTAGAAAAATTAGTCGACGCGTCGCTTAAAAAGCGACTTAAAAGGCTAAATCGAAAAAAAATGGTTAGCTGATTAAGCGGTTCCAGAACCTAAACCGGACCGCAAAGCACCAAGGTCTGTATCGATTATTCTTCTGGGCTCAAAGCATTAGTGTGACAAGCACTTTTAGGGGGCACTGGATGGGGACGTGTCAGACGAGCCCCATATTGGGCCCGTCTTCTGGTTGTGTATTGTTTTTGTGTTTGGGGCTTATTTAATCTTTATAAGTTGCTATCGGGACAACGCCGCTGTCGTCGATGACTCGTTTGTTTAAATATTAATTAGCTTAAGTGCTTGGCCTTATTAAATATTCGAAAAATTAAATAATAAAATTTATTTTGTTAGTCACAAGCCAATGGACAACGCATCTTACTTAAAATATCTATAATCTATAATAAAACTAATAAAATGTCGGTTTCTTGAGGCTAAGAAACACAACAAACTTAACACGGTTAATATTATGCAAAAGCATTGACGGTCATTGGATTGGAGAATATGCCACATATTAAAAACACACATAAAATGTATTATAAATTGCATATAAATTTGATAAAGTCTTTTCTTGAAACTTGTGCGGCATTGATTTTCTTTACATACCTCGAATATCACTCAAAGTATCTACGCAATTTAGGTAACATAAGGCCATCTATATTTACACAATGAGTTGGGCGCAACCGACTGTGACATACTCTGAAAAAGTATTTATACATAGGGTAAATAGTTAGTTTGCTAAGTTGGTATGGGGTGGGAAATGAGGGCGTGTACTTAAAATATTTTTCTTATCGCATATCTTTGGAGAACTTTAACATCTATCTATCCATCAAATTTCGAGATTTAAGTAGCGATTTTACTAAGCGATTATAATTCTGCTGGTCTTCGAAGTTCGAACTCAGCCATTCTATTTGGTCCGACACTGACATAAAAAATTCTTTTTATATTATGATAAAAATTTGTTTAACGCAACTTCCTTCTTGCAAGCTTTGGATATTAGCTTCAAAATCTTGTAAAGCTTTTAATGTAAAATATCCAGAAGCTTGTTACCAAGACTGGATCTTCATTCAATTATAGTTTTATGATATTGAGACGGTTATGATTTTAAATCTTTTTAGATAACCAGTCTTAAAAACAAGCTTAATTCACATATCTAACAGATATAATCTCGAACTAAAAATGTATTCCTGTTTTAAGTGTTGTACGCAATTCTCAACCGTTATGCAACTAATATGCTATTTCAAGATTGACCATCTATTATCATCTAAGTTTTTGAAATTGATATGCATTCAAAGTACAAATTTTGCATTCTTTCGAGAACGAGAAAAATCATCAGATAAGATATATAACACTGGTGAATCAGATAATATGACAATTCATTCAGTCGAGTGTCCTAAGGAATATCAATTACAAATTTCATCTACGATTAGTGTACCGCCTGTCGGACAAGCTGTTAACGTTGGTGATATAATAAGCAATCATTTGCCACGGAGGCAAGTTTTGAATTTTCCAAATTATTGCTTCAAAATGATAAGGGTGTACAAAACATTTTAGAATTCTATTTGACTCAAGACTAATATTATAAGAACATAATTGTAATAGGTTCTTAAAGTATGACCGAAATGTAAGCACAACTGGTTTTATAATGAAGAACCAACTTTCTTAAAGCATGACCAGTTGTCCCTAGTTCATTGATCACAAATGACTTTCTTATAGAGAATTAATGGTATCATATTATTAGCAATTTTAAGGCCATTTCCTTCTTAAAGCAATATTGGCGGTCTTAATATAAAAAAACAGTTCCTTTATCAAGGACATCGGTGCATGGCAGACTATTGTCAACGAATGTTCTTGATTTTGCAATAGCGAGGACTTTATTTTTTTTCTCAGTGTAAGATATAGGAATTTCCTGTTTTAAAAGAAGTGTGCTGGGGACTGTAGGGGTTGGTGAAGCATAGATGCATAGAAATCAATGCAGATCTGAGGAAATATTACCAGCTGTCTTGCTGCCGAATTTGGTGACTCTAGATGTTAAAATATGGGAAATATGTGTCATTTATCGAAATTTCCTTCAAGTTGTATCGACTTGTTATCGAAAAATGTATAATTTAAGTAACAGCTTATATCATATATATGATTTATGGCAATCTACAGCTTGTCTTATTTTTATTTAAAAGGCAAAGGAGCTTGCATTGGATTTTGATCCTAGTCACATAATATTAAGCTCGTTATAAACAAGCTTAACCCGCCAACGTTAATTTGTTATGTAGAAAGGACATTGACGATTCTGACCATTTAGGGACGCTCTGTCTACCCCCGAACAACTCTCATAAATCAGCTTTATAAATATAGCTAGGCTAGGTGATGTGGCATTTTTTTATTTATGTATTATTTTTTTTTTTTTTGCATCAAGCTTCCTTGTTACTTCAGAGCTCTTTAAATGGCCGTGACTGTCTCAAAGTTGGTCATAGAAGCATTTGTCATATTCTCCCTCTTTTTCCAACTCCCAAATAAAATTACCATGAATAGTGCTGCATCATGCGAAAAGTCGACAGCGTCTAACTGCCTGGCTCGTTAATGTTCTCGTCGTTGTCCTTCCTGCCTGTTGCCTTTGCCCGTGTTGCCTGCGCCGACTCTCAGTCTGTGCTTGTGACTAATGTGAACACCTGAAACGTCCCAGGATGCGCACAGGTGCTGGCTAACAGTAACAGCGGGGCTGCCTCAGGCTACACAGAGTTCCTCCAGGCACATTAACTTCGTCCTGCCAAGATGTCTGCAATTGCCCCGGAGACCCAGAGAGACAGAGAAGGAGAAACAGAGAGAACTGATCGATATATGGCGATTAATCAGATGACTTTGTCGCTAGACTTCATGCCGTGTCGAAGGTGTGAAAAATCTGCAGTTTCTGCAGAAATTGCACCCAGGGGAGCCTGGAGTGCAGTTGCAGTTCTCGTTGCTGTGGTCGTTGCCGTAGCAGTTGCAGTTTGCAGTTGCTGCGATCATATCTTGTTGTGTGTCCAAATCCTAGAACCGGGCCCTATCAAGCCGAGCTAGTAGTGAACTTCCCAGCTGGTGTGGGAAAATGATTCTGGCTGTGCATGCTGTGAACACAGACAGCATAGCCATGCGAAAGTACATATTTGCTATTCACATAATTTTTTATTTCACACTAAAGTCAATAGTTTTTTTTTTTAAAGAATATTTTTGAAATAATTAAATTTATAAAATTTTCAAATCTTTTAAATTTGTAGAAACAGGGTTTAACAAAATTCACACAAACATTACCATTTAAGTTGTTGAGTTTAATTTAAAAACAAAAAAACATTTATTTTAGAATATTATAATTACACTCGATACAGAAGGTAAATAGTTTATGGGTTTGTGCAATGTCCTTTGGATCGTCTGTTGTCCGTTGATCGGAACAGGTAATTTGTCAAGATTGAAATTCTATGATTACTGAGGAATTGGAAAAATGATAAATTATTTAGTTCAATATCGATAAATCCTTATATTATCCACGCCTTTACAATTATAGCTACCAAATTCGGTTAGAAGATAACTACTGCCATCCCCCATGCCCATTTATTACACGGTGTAATTTACACCCCAGCCACCCGCTGTTTGAAATCAGAAACGCCTATAGAAAATGAATGGTAATGCTCCAAAGATTTGGATGCCACGTCTTCCAATACCGCCCGCAGACCCACACCTTTTTATACCCTTAACCCATAAAATGGGTAAATAAGGGTATAATGGTTTTGTGCAAAAGTATGTAACAGGCAGAAGGAAGCATCTCCGACCCCATAAAGTGTATATATTCTTGATCAGCATCAACAGCCCAGACGATATAGCCATGTCCGTCTGTCCGCCTGTCTGTCTGTCTGTCTGTCTGTCTGTCTGTATGAACGCGTGGATCTCAGAGACTACAAGAGCTAGAGACTTCTGCTTTTGTATTTAAGTTCTCCTATACCATGAGCAGAACAATTTTGCTTTAAATTATCGATTACTATTCTGGTTTCCGATAAACACATAATATCGATAACAATAAAATATCGAATTTGGAAAATCTAAAAATGAGGGTTGAAATAATGGGTAATAATAGAACTTTTCTGAAAATTTCGCCCAAATCCGTTAAGAAACACCGGAGATATCTAATTTTATCGATTGAAGTTAAGTCAGTATACCAAAGTAAGTAATAAATTTAATTTATTTATTGCAACTGGGTTCAGGGTATCTTCTAGTCGGGCTCTCCCGACGAGAGCCTTCCTACTTGTTAAAATAAGTATGCGTGTATCTACACAGTGTTTGAACTAGAGCCACCAAACTTGGTTCCACCTTGTTAAAAACGGGAATGCATGTATCTATATCAGTTTTAAGTAAGAGTCTCTATGTTTGGAGGGAAGATAGCTGGTGTCATCCCAAGGTTATCAGCATCCAACCTTTGGGTTCTACGGCCTCAAACAATGCCGCACGCTTCACCGTCTCTTTAAAAACGGGAATGCGTGTATCTTTCATTGCTTTTTAGCTAGAGCCACCAAATTTGGTGGCATTATAGCTGGTAACATCCCGAAAGATGTGAATGAGCCAATCTTTGGACATCCCTGCATCCGCATCCCCTTGCAATCAGGACTCTGGTTAACCCTTTTTAAGAAGGTTTCGAGTGTACCGCAGTCGTTTGCGTCCAACTGCAACGTTTCCACTTGTTTTACTTATGATATTTTTGTGCTTATGAATATCATTTTCATTTTAATGTGCCGTAAAGATAAACAGCTTTTCAGCTCAAAATTTATCAACCTTTGCTAGAATTTTGTATGCACAATTTAATGCCACAAATTGAATGTGCATTTATTTATTAAAGTATGATTAAAGTTGTTGTTGTTTGCTAACCACACTAAAATCTGAATTTTTTCTGTGCAATAGGTGGGGGCATAATAATTTTAAGCTGGCGGCGACTGCTGTGAATGTATTCAGGGTTGATATTGGATGTTGATTCAAACCGCTGGACAGTTGACATTATGAACGCAAACCAGAACAGCGAGTTGCGAGCCACGAACATTGGCAACTGACAGATGCTGTCAGCCACAACACATATGAAAACATAAACAAATACACCCACACATGTACATACATAGATGTTGGACATTGGGGGTGTCATTAATATAAGTTGCAGCAATGCAGACGCTCAAAAGGGCCTGGCAGGGGGAATGTTATGTTGGTGGCTTTGGCACATGCATTT
Source organism: Scaptomyza flava (assembly GCA_030179655.1). Classification (NCBI taxonomy): domain Eukaryota; kingdom Metazoa; phylum Arthropoda; class Insecta; order Diptera; family Drosophilidae; genus Scaptomyza; species Scaptomyza flava. The sequence goes on along the minus strand of JARNME010000029.1, from coordinate 24,564,614 downwards.
TGCACACGACGCTGGCAAAGGCTCATTAATTATGGAGGTATTAATATTGGACCACAACACACACAAACATGCATTCATATTTACGTACACACAAACATACATTTAAACGCATAAATTTTGAGTAAACATAATTTATAACAACACAAATTTGTTGTTGATGTTGTGCCTGCCGCTGGCGGCTTGCTTTTTTTAACGATCAAAAGTCGCCGGGGCTTGGAAAAAAGTGTGTAAATACTTATAAATAAATGTTTGACTTCACTATGTACACATTTGTATGGATATGTGTATTTATGTACATGTGTATGTGTTTGGGGTCAATGCACTTATATCGGATGCTGTTAGCGACCATCGCCATCGCCATTTTGTTGGCTGCCTGCCGCCATTTTGTCAACAAATATCCAAAGCGCTTATCATTAATTTAGCAGATTGTTTTTGTCATTATGACTTAAATGAAAGAAAAAAACTAATACTTTGAGTGCATTAAATTTATTTAATTAAAGAAATGTCAACTAGAACCTTTTTCGAAAAAGTTTTCTCAACTTTACTTAAGGATCTCTTTCAGCTGCCTTGTAAGTATAACGTTGCTTGAATAATAATTTAATAAGCCACTCAAGATATTGAGTTGAATGGAAGACCTAGAAAAATTGTAATTTCAACCAACTTATTTTTTTTTTTCATTTATTTAATTAAAAAACAAAATTGTGTGCACATGGAGTATAAAATATGAAAGAGGTCTCAATATCCAATCCGGGTCGATTGAGACCGCCTTGACAATTATCTTCACACATCCTCCGGTTGCTGGCGGCTTTTGGAGTGGCTTAAGCCGCTTGCACTTAATGTGCGTCCTCGAGGAACGAGGCAAGAGGAATAAAGAATACGAGGTCGACTCTCTTTTGTGTCAACGGTTCGCCTAAAAATCGTGAATGATAACTTGCGCTCAATCATTGCGTTGAAATGAAATAAAAGCGACGACTACACGGAACATAATCGAATAAGCCGCGCATTCAATGGACGATGGCAAGTGAAAGAAATAAATCCGCACATGTTCTCAAAGAGGAGACGAAGACACGACAACGACAAAGATACACACAAACACAGCTTTCTCGAATACAATTGATTGATGCACGCGTTGCAGTTGCTTGCAGCTCAAAAGAAAACTCGCCGACGCTTCTATTGGTAACTGCGAATTGAAGACGCCTCAAATGAATTGGCAAGGGTGTGCATCAATAAAGGTGGCTGCTTCCAAACTCAATCAGGGCTTAGGCTCGACAAATAGATAGAGATGGGTATTATTATGAAATTGTACACAATAATCCGCTAAGCAGATAGCAGCAGAAAAAATAAAGAAAGAACAAAATTGAGTAGGAGAAGAAGACTTGCCAGTTTTAACGCCGCGGCGTCGCGTCGCTGATCCGCTTAGCCCTTGGGCTCAAACTCGTTACATGATGATTATTATTGCCGTGTTCATACATACATGCAAGCATACAAACACTCACATACATTCTTTTGGCCACTGCCAGGAAAATCAAATTAAAATATAAAATTTTAATGACCACAGGGCTGTCGTTTGGCCGTGGCCCAGGCCCAGGCCCAGACCCGGTCTCATTGCTGACCTGGCCTTTTGTTCTAGGCCAACATTTCGCCAATATTCAGCCGGTTCGCTTGGTTCGTTCGGTTCGAATGGTTGGTCCAATCAGCGATATGACATAATGCGTTTTGCGTCACGTTACATTGCGTTATATGCAGCTCTTTTTCTCCATCTCTCTCTCCTTTTCTCATTCTGTTTGCGTTTTACGTAATTTATTAAAGAAAAAAGTTAATTTTTGCCATCCGCTGCATTGGCGCTTGACCATCCGTTGGCTGATTGTGTGCTGATTATGGCCAGCAAAGGATGTGGCGACCTTTTTGGTCAACCCATCACCCGTCCACACTACCCACCCCTTGCCACACTCCACTCAGTCAGCTTCTGTAACAGGTACAGATAGTTCATAAAGATAACAACAGTTTGAGGCCACAATTCTCACGGGTACTTTAAATTTTCACTGTGTGTTTTTAAGTTTCGCAAGTAATTTAATACATAAATTTTTCTAAAGCTTCGTGGCATTTGAATACCCTTTCAAAATTTTAACAAAATTTTAAATTAATACTATTAATTATATTATACTTACTATTATTTTATATATATTTTTTTTTACATATTTCCGTATATTCTGTGATTTTAAAAGAAAATTTTCAAATTGCAGAAAGACATGTTCCTTAAAAATATCTTTACAACTCTTCTCATCTCCTTTTTATCCTCAAAATAATTACAATTTTTCATAACCCGCACCCGAGCATTGACTGACCATAACAAATATTTTAACGCACCTTATTTATATGCTTCCATTAAAATATTTTAATTAAATTCCATATCTATGGCCACGATATCCTTTTTACGCATGCCACACACTAACATAAAAAATATCTTCACAATGCTATCAACCAACCGGAACATTGACATTAAGCGCACTTCATTAATCATTCAAATTACCCATACATCATCATTACCCGTTTCGGCACCGTTCTGTCTGTTGAGTTTACAAAAATAAAAATACAAATAAATGTAAAATCTTTGCAGCAAAACAATGAGAAAATTTTTCTGAAATTATTCAATGAGGGCGGTCTCAATTAGTTTTAGGCGTTCAATTTTTTGGCCTGGCAGGTAGGCTATATATATTTATTTTTTTTTCACTTACCTGTTTTTATGGCTGCTCAAGTGGAAGTGGATCTTAGACAGTGCGACGACGACTCCCTGCATTCAACAATTTTCCACGAACTGCACTAAGCCTCAAACCTCAATCTCAGACTAGCTGACTAGGGATTGTTTTTTTTTCCAGTTTTTGGCTAGACTTTTGGGCATTAAGACTTGCACTGAGCTCTAACTGAATCTGGGGCTTTAGCTTAAGCTACCAACTGCTTATGAGTATTAACAGTACATTTTCTAAATACTTATGAAAATATATGTAACGATAAATCTGAGTTGAGGCGATTGTAAGCTAAGATAAGCGAATGCATACAGAAAAAAAGTTTGCTAGTGTAATAAATAATAAAAATATGAATTCTTATAATAATTAGAAATATGCAACAACAAGTGACTGGCAACATAAACAAGAATCGAACCCTTGCGACGATCGTCCGATTAGATTTGCGTCGGTTAAAACTTTTGTTATCCAAATCAAAGAAGTTGAAACGTTGCAATCGGACGCAAACCAACTGTGAGGTAAACACAGGCCTGATTCCAAGGAGGTACAGAAGCGGTAGGGAAATACACTTAGAAGCTATCTTCCTATCAAATTCGGTAACTCTAACTGTAAGGGTGCGGGAAATATGTGAATTTATGAATTTTGAGTTTTCGAATTTATCGATTGGCCAGCTCCCAAGTTATCGTAAAACCACAATCTTGATAATTTATCTGTCTCCGCCACAGATACGGACGGACAGACACTATGACGGACACTGCACAAACCCACATACTATTTACCTTCAGTATCGAGTATAAAAAGTCGTTAAATGATAAAAAAAAGTCTCTTTATATGATTCATTTTATTTGGTGTCTTAAAGATAGGATTATCAAAATTGAATTCCCGTTGAACATCGGGCTATTAATAAATCATTTTAAATACTTATTACATGGATGAATGTAGTATTCTAAACGGGTTTGCACTTGAAATAATAGAAGCAAACTTTTGACATACCATAATTCATTTTTTTAAGATCAAAAAATAATTTTATTAAAAATCAATGCAAGGACATTTGAGGATTTACAAACAATGGCGATAGTTACCTCCCTTATTAACGGCAACACTCATAAATTTAATATGCAAAACTAACTGTCTCCAGTGTCAGTTGAAAACTCACACACACAGTTATGTAAATTATGCGTCAGCTTATAAGGGCCAAAACTTGCCACACCTCGTCTACGTTTGCGTCTGTCACTAGACAGACTCTGACGCCTCAAAGTTACGGCGTTGCTGCCCCATTATCACATTTAGTCGCGGAAATGCAACTCAAGTGTTTGTTGTATTGTTGTAATTTCATATGGATATGGTCGTGTGCATTGCATTTCTGCCTTCCCTTTCGCTCTCGATCTCTCTCATTCTTGCATTTGGTGGCTAAAGAGCGTTAACTAACCGCAGCGAATGATCAAATATCGAAAATCAATTCCGTAACCATTGTCAAGCATAATTAAAATCCACATTTAGAGCGAGGGGTGGTCCAGGGACACGGGAAAACGGGGACGCCTGCTGAGGTGGTGTCGCATTAAAAGGATGTCACCGCATTCGACTTGCGGTCGAGTCGACTGAATTCTCTCACGAGTGCCACTCGATGTGATAAGGATAAAGAGAAGCGCGTACAAATTGGAAACACATTTGGCTGGGCGACCAAAAAGGGGCGTCTGTATCCTATAAGTTATATGTAGCTACCAGTTTCGGGGTGCCGACCGCAGCTTCCGAAACCTATTTTGGGTTAGTTTTGAGCCCAGTTGAGTTTTGTGTTACAATTGCAACTTCAGTTTCAATGTCAACTGTAGAGCGGCAAAAAAATAAGAACGAATTTCTCAAGCGTAACAAGAAATAAGTTACATGACTTTCAACGGAAGCCAAATGCGATGCGTCTGAATGTCAGGGCTGGGTTGTTGGGTTGTTGGTTAGGGTCTTTCAATTGGTGGTTTGGTTTGGGTTTCCGTTTTCTCTGGATTTGCAACTGTCTTCTGCCTGCTGTCGACTGTTCGAAATCTTGGCAACTTGATTTTAATTATTGCATTAATGCTGCGCCGACAAATTTGTGGTAATTTAATATTTGTGCATGCAACCAGTTAGTTTAGTTTGCAGTCCGGTTTTGCCTTTGGGCCCTTTTAAGCTCTCAAGTCCAACTCTAACTCTAACTCTAACTCGATTATGAACGCTGCCCAAAACGTGTTGAAGTCAATGTGCAATTGGTTTTGCGTTTTGTGCCTTTTTACCCCTTTTGTTTCATAACTCATAATTAGTGTGTTGAGTTATAGCTTATTGGGGTACAAAACTTGTTATCTCTTTTGCGTGTTTTTTGGGATAGTTGTAAATTTTTTTTTGTTGGCTAGACCGCCTGTGGGCTACCAAGGGCTTCGCAAGTTCATAAAATTACTTAAAACTACAAAGAAAGTGAATAATGAGGTTAAAAAAAAACACGTTGTAAGTTCATGAGAGCGGACACTTTACTGGACAATCATTGAGCAATTACTCTTCATTCTTTCTTAATTTTTTCTTGTGTGTAATATGATTTTAGAATTGCATGTGTTTGGGTTAAGGGTAGATCAATGGTCGTACAATGGAACTAGTACATTTGTAACTGATATTCAAATGGGTTAACTTGTAAGTTAAAGTTGTTTTTTAAGCAGTTGCAATATTTTTCATTGCTTTAATTATAAGATATAAGAAAATTTCTAAAGTTGGTTGTATCTTAATAAACAGTATTGTTGAAATATTTATAATAATAAAAGAATTTATATTTGTTAAAATACATTTGAATAAATCATCATATGACCCATGACTTATTAACCAACAATTTTTAAGAGCTTTTGATTTTTAACTTTTGTATAATTAATAAATTAGATTACAATTTATTCTCATACTTTGTTTTTATGCTATAATAATTGTACTCCTGTATCGTTGTACGAAAATTGTTGTTTGGTTAGAACACCTCCGCTATTTTGCCAAAATTGTTTGTTGATAAACGATTTGGCAAAATAAATAAAAAATAACTCAATTCGAAATTCATTACGAATTCAAATTGTATCTTAAGCGTTAATTGGCTTGCTTGTTCGTTGTTGCCGTTGTTACCCACAGCATGACTGTATGTATGTATACATATGTACTTACTTACATCCATGTATACACAAGTTCTTTGCCTCAGGTGTTATCAGGGTGCTGCAGTAGTTTCCACATTGGGCCGGCAGCCGTACGTTTTTGTCAATATTTTCATTGGAAAAGCAAACAAACATGTTTAAAATAACAAATTAGCATAGACGAACGACACTAAAACAACAACAACATTAACAACATCTACAATAAGCGAGCGACGGTAGCTGGTACATACCCTTGGGGCGTTTTTCCTAGTGAGGGTAACAAACCGTACCATCTGGAACGGTTCACCAATTTGGTTAACTCACTCAATTACAAGTACTAAACTCAACTCAAACTCAACTCGTACATCAATCAACAGCGACTTCAGCGACTCCATCGAGTTGGTTAACCAAAATGGCGAGCTTGGTGTTAATGATGTCGACTTTGAATTTTCGCCGACACTTTTTTGCGCCCACTGCTTGAAATACAAATAAATGAGGCAAGTGTCGCCATCGTTGTTTTTTTTTTTTTTTTTTTTTCGTTTTCAAGTCAAGTTTTCGTCATCATCAACGGTCACATTCGTCATTTGGCAAACAAACAAAAGCGACACTCCAACGGGGGCAGGGATAGGAGGAGAGTAGTGCCGAGGACAGACAATGTGCTGACAGTAACAGTTTTTTTTTTTTTATTCATCTTCGGAGCTCTTCTGAGTGAATGATGTGCGAACAAGTTGTAATTATTTCGCATTAACCAGAGAACGCTGTCAATGATATGCTGATGATGATGATGCTGATGTTAAGGCAATTGCCATTGGTGGACGTTGAATCACGGACTTAAAATTCCCTCCCACTCCTTCCCAGTCGACCCTTTGAGGTAGCTTGTCATTATTGAAGGAATGTCGAGGCAGCTGTTGTCCACCAGCCACAGATACTGACTTAGAGCCTAAAAAATGGCTTTGCGTAGGTTTTCAGCGCTTTGTAATTTTTGAGGTATGCCAGCTTGCAAAATAATTACAATGCCGTTAAGCTGTACTACAAATGATTTGTAAGTTTCTCTTCGGACAAAAAGTGATAGCCATTAAAACTTTAAACATGGTCGATTTAATTTTTTTCCTTGTCTTACACAACAAACTATAACATTTAAAAGGGCTCTTGTCTTGCTCCTGTTATTTTTTGAATAAATGTGTGTGTTGTGTATATGAGAAACCGGAAGAGTCTCCAGCTCTTATAGGCTCTGAGATCGGCAAGCTTATACAGACGGACAGGGCCAAGTCGACCAAGTTGCTGATCAAGAATATTAACACACCTCATGGGTCGGAGCTGATTGCTTCCGTCTGCTACATGCATTTGCTTAAAACCCATTAACCATTATAAAATTTATTTTATTTTACTTTAAGAATTTTAAAATTTATTTATTTTAGATTACTTGCAGATGAGATTGCTTAGAATTGCTTTTTGGGCTGAGCTGTAAACATACTTATTTGTCTAGCTGAGATTTTACTTAAATGCAACTCAAATTTTTGTGTATATTATCTGCGAATTTTATTAAATCGTTTACAATTATTTTCATAGCACATTCAAACGACTTTTAGGTTGCGTCTTAAAATATTTTTTATTTATTTACAGTATTTCAGTGTTGTAAATTTTTCTTGTTGTTTAGATTTCTCAAATTATTGAATAAAAAACATTATTTTATTATGAGTTTGAGATCTCTTATTTATTTTGTAGAAATGACGTATGTTTTGTCTGAACATTAAATTCCACCACCCCCAGAGTTTGTTGTTTTTTTTATCAAAGCATTCAAATCGCAGAAAGGCCCGACACATTTTGTTGCATTTCATTAGGCAGCCGCCTGTTGCCTGTAAAAACTTTCCCACGTTTGCCGCCTACCTAAGAGAATGCCACCACGCAAAGTCGTTACGAGAGGTAAGCGGCGCCGTAGCAGTTTCAAGTTGCAACACTTCCGCACAAAGCAGCACAGTTTTTGTCACCGGAAAGGTAAATCACAAATTTTTGTTTCCTTTCGCTGACCGCGCAACAAGCGTTAGGCAACATTATTAGGGTGAAAATTATAGAAAATGCTCGCAGCTTTTTACTGCTGATGATGGCCAAGTTTTCCGCATTGGCATTTTCCACCCCAAATGACAAACATACATTTAAAATGCTGCTGTTAGTGCTGTTGGAGTTGTCGGTGGTGGTGGTGGTGGTGCCAAGTGCGTGTTAGCAACCACCGCGAATCGCGGCCGTTTAATTGCATTCGATATGCGCTTTTGGATAATTTCCCACGATTTTCGTGCAACATTTTCCAAAGGTAACTTACGACGATAAGCTTCTCCCTCCCTTGAACCCACTCTTGCTCTTTCCCTTACAGTCTCTGATCATCATCATTATCATCATCAGCGTAGTTATAGTCATAGGGATTTTCATACTCATCATAATCAACATTGTGCCCGCTGATTGTTTTCGCGACTGACCGTCACGACTCTAAGCAAAAGAGGTTGGGTGGTGGAGGTTGTTTGATCAAAGCAACGCCCTAAATAGCTGCACACACTGGCAGCTTGGACAACAGAGATTTGTGTGACTCATAACGAGTTTCCTTATACCACATGCATAGATATTTTTCTTAATGTTTTTTCGTTATTCGCCTCGCTTGGACTTTAAGTGGATCGGTATAAAAATCGGGATCGGAATCGCGGCACTCGCTGCTAATGCCTTGGGCCATTGTTCGGCACCTCGCGAACGCTTTGGCATCTTTTGTTTTGCGCCAGCTGCCAGTCTTTGTTGTTTGCCTTTGGACAGTGGCAAGCGCCCATGGGCGAGCCTATTAATCCTGTTCCTGCTTACCCACTTTTCAAGGGAATTCAGTTACGCCAGCTTAAAGCGGCGCCCAATTGAGGCTAGAGATACTTTATGTAAATTTAAAAGTATTGTTGCTACTCTTTTAATCCAGTTTAAATCGATGCCCGTGTGTCCCTCTGCATTTATTCGAAAGGGTAGTGAGTATGGTTCAGCTCGAGTTAGAATCATAGTATGGGCAGGCACTTGAGATTTAAAGTATGAAAGAGAAAGAAAGAAAGAGAGAGGTTTTCTTTACACAAATATAAAATAAATATATAAGCATTTGATATATCTGTATACGTACTTAAATATATTGATTTCCAACTTTTTGAGTTACATATTTATAGAATATGTGGGGGGAGATCATATGCGGTTCACAAATGTCAAAATGATTAAAAAATATTCAAGAACCTATATTTTAATGTTTTCAATCATAGATAACTTAGATAATATTATGACAAAACGATTTAAGCTTACCTGGTTTATTTTTTATTATACAATAAAATAATTGCTATATAACTTATTAACTTGCACAAAAGTTTAAATAAAGTTAAATTGCTTATTTATTTATATGTATAACCACAAAAGTTAAAATATATCAAGTGAATAAACTCAAGTTAAGAAGGATCGACTAGTATATACCCTTAACCTTAGACACTACAAATACTGTTATTGTTCGTATGCATGTGTGTTTATGTTTACAAGCTTATGCAGAAAGTGTTTACAATACTGCCCTATGGAATGTTTGACCTAATTTCAATGTTCGATATCTCCTGTGCTCTCAAGCGATTTTTATACAATTTTCACAGTAGATTATTTTATCTATATGTATATATAAAACACAGTGTATGTGGCGCTTATCCATATAAACTCTGAAGCCACTGAACCGATTTGGATGAAATTTTGGTAAGTTGTTGTGATCAATACCTCGTAACCTAGTAAAAAAAAACATATCAGGGTAACCTTTTTCGCCCACTCTGTCTTATCAGTCACCATTATCTCACAAATATTTTAACAGTAAATAAATTTTCTTACTTTTTCTTATTCGTCATTATAACCTCACAAACATTTGTACAGAAAATATATTTCTTGAAGACTTTTTAAAATTAAATTTTGTATGTTGTTGGAAATGCCTCCAAAAAATTATCAATAGGAAGAAAAATATCGGCGGCAAAGAAAAACAAGTGGAAACGTTGCAGTCGGACGCAACCGACTGCGGTATACTCGATACCAGTATTAAAATTTGATGCCCATCCATGTGGGATGTCAATTGCTATCTTCATACCAAATTTGGTGACTCTAGCTCGAAGTTTGTATAAGTGGGAAAGGGGGGTGGGGCGGTATGGTTGGGCGTGGCATTCAAATTTTTGCGCAGATCTATGTGGGATGTCAATTGCTATCTTCATACCGATTTGTTACTCTAGCTCGAAGTTTGATAAAGTGGGAAAGGGGGCTGGGGGCGTATGGTTGGGCGTGGCATCCAATTTTGCTGCAGATCCTTGTGGAATGTCAAATGCTACCTCACCAATTGGTGACTCTAGCTCAAGTTGTATAAAGTGGGAAAGGGGGCTGGGGGCGGTATGGTGGGCGTGGCATCCAAATTTTTGCTGCAGATCCTTGTGGAATGTCAATGCTACCTTCATACCAAATTTGGTGACTCTAGCTCAAAGTTTGTATAAGTGGGGAAAGGGGGCTGGGCGGAGGTGGGCGTGGTCCAATTTTGCGCAGATCCTGTGATGTCAATGCTACCTAACCAATTGGTGACTAGCTCAAGTTGTAAGTGGGAAGGGGGCTGGGGCGATGGTTGGCGTGGCATCCAATTTTTGCTGCAGATCCTTGTGGAATGTCAATGCTACCTTCATACCAATTTGGTGACTCTAGCTCAAAGTTTGTATAAAGTGGGGAAAGGGGGGCTGGGGGCGGTATGGTTGGGCGTGGCATCCAAATTTTTGCTGCAGATCCTTGTGGAATGTCAAATGCTACCTTCATACCAAATTTGTTGACTCTAGCTCAAAGTTTGTATAAAGTGGGGAAATGGGGGCTGGGGGCTGGGCGGTATGTTTGGGCGTGGCATCCAAATTTTTGGTGCAGATCCTTGTGGAATGTCAAATGCTACCTTCATACCAAATTTGGTGACTCTAGCTGAAAGTTTGTAAATAGTGGGGAAAGGGGGGCGGAATGGGTGGGCTTGGCTCCAAAACTTTGATGCAGATTTTTGAGGGTCACTGCCAGCTATCTTCCTACCAATTTGGTGGCTCTAGCTCCACAACTCTGGAAGATACACGCATTCCCGTCTTGACGAAGCGTTGGGGTGGATGGGGGCGGCTAGGGTAGGATCGGTGGGCGTGGCATCCAAACTTTTGATGCAGTTTTTAGGGGGTCATCATCACCTATCTTGGCACCAAATTTGGTGGCTCTAGCTCAAAAACTTTGGGAGATATAGCCATTTCTGATTTCAAAATGCGGGGGGGCTGGGGGCGGAATGGGTGGGCGCGGCTCCAAAACTTTGATGCAGTTTTTGGGGATCGCTACTAGCTATCTTCCCACCAAATTTGGAAGCTCTAGCTCCACAACTCTGGAAGATACACGCATTCCCGTTTTTGACGAAGCGTTGGGGTGGATGGGGGTAGCTAGGGCAGTGTCGGTGGGCGTGGCATCCAAACTTTTGATGCAGTTTTAGGGGGTCATCATCACCTATCTTGGCACCAAATTTGGTGGCTATAGCTCAAAAACTGAGGGAGATATATGCTTTTTGACTTTAAATTTCGGGGGGCTGGGGGCGGAATGGGGGGCGTGGCTCCAAAATTATTGATGCAGTTTTTTGGGGTTGCTAGTAGCTATCTTCTTACCAAATTTGGTAGTTCTAGCTGTAAGGATGTGCGAAATATGTGGATTTATCGGTTTTGAGTTATCGAATTTATCGATTTGCCAGCCCCCCAGTTATCGTAGAACCCCATCTTGACACTTTAATTTACTATCCCATAGATAAAGAGAATTGGAAAGTTTCAAGTCTCTAGCTTGAAGGGTGTGGAAAAAACTTGCATACATACGGACGGACAGACGGACAGACGGACAGACACCATGACGGACATTGCACAAAACCAATATACTAGTTACCTTCGGTATCGAGTATAAAAAGTGAACATTGTAGAGGGGGAGCGCAGCTACGCGCACCGGGACGGCTAGTTAAATATTTATATACATAGTTTTTAGATCAAGTTAAGAAGTTTTCCGTTTCGAAAGTTTGTGTTATCGATTGCATGTGTACATCGGAATCGGAAAGATTTATCGATAGTTTGATAAAAAGTTGACCTCTAAAGGTCGACGTTCTCATTCAGACCGTCAGACGGACATGGCAATATCGACTCGGCTGTTGTTGCTTATCAAGAATATAGTTTTTGTGGTCGAACATGCATTTTTTTTGTTTGTTACATACATTTGCACAAAACCCATATACCCTTTTTTCATTTCACGGGTTAAGGGTATAAGAAGTAAGGAAGTGTATTCAGCTGAATTTATATAAAACATCTGTTTATAGAACATGTCACAGGTGTTTAAATAAAAATTATTTAAATACTTTTAGGTTCATATAAACAAGCTAATTTTTACATATTGTCGATGATTTAAGACTGCAATTATTATAAATAGTAAGCTTGTTCAAATATTAAGATGATTCATTTAATAGATTTTATTTTAAAACGATCATTAAAGCAGTACAAAGTTGCAGTCGGACGCAACAGACAGCGGTATACTTGATACCAGTATAAAACGGAAAGCAACCAGTCTACATGCTAAGAAAGAGATAGAGAGAGATTGATTACGGTGGCGACAGGGGCGTGCTCTGCGTTCAAAGATAGTGTGATGCACATTCCGAGGGACGTCGCCAACTTATTTCCCACCAAACTTGGTGACTCTAGCTTTAAACCTATGGCTGGTATGGGGATATGCGATTTTGAGTATTTGATGTAATTTTTTGGGCGGATGCTAAAACCTGATGTCTTACCAAATTTGGTTACTCTCGCCGTACGCATGTGGGGTATATGTGAATTTATCGATTTCCCAGCTCCCTCAGTAGGCGTCTTAGCCCAATCTTTTTTAACCAGAACGACGGATGGACCAAAGGAAGGACAGACACCATGATGGATATTGCACAAAACCAATATAATCTTTAAATTCAGTTTCACAAAATAAGAAGTTAAATATTATGTGAAATAATTTTATTTTACAAATTTTCCATAAACTTATTTGGTTGAATGAGTTCGACCTTCTTGTGCAGTTATGTAAATGTAAATTCTTCGACAACCAGTAAACAAATGCTGATTATTAAATTTCTGATTGACAGCTTTCGCTACCTCTTTGTGATTATAAGCTACTCCCAAGTAATTGTTTCAATTGAGTCACCTGTTCCTATAAACAAAAGCCAGACAATCCCTGTCTACAACAATCGAAATGTAACATTGTCTGTTGCTTATTTATATCAATTGGATTTACATTGTCTGAGACTTGGCGCACGCCTCGTTAAACGCGTAACACGCGCTTACAAACTCAATACAATCGAATAAAAACTGAATACAGGTTTACTTTTCAAAGAAAAACAATAAGGCAAAGAATTAAGCTTCTTCAACAATGACATGATTATTGAAGATATTTCGCTGGAAAGCTTTTGAACGCTGCAGTTGCTGTTGTTAAACCGTTTTTTGACAGCCTTATATGCCTTATGGAATATATCGTTAGCTTTGCATCAAAGCAAAAATAAGTAATTCGACTATATACAGATAATTGACGCATTAAATTTACAAAAATAGTTTGTCCCTTTGATACTTACTATTATATACTCAAATAACAATACGAGACACAAAAAAATTATATTTAGTTTAAAAGCTATTATCATAAAATACAATATTTATAAAGAATTCTAGAAGAAGTAAATTAAAAAATTACTTTCTATCAAATTATGAATAGATTTTAATGCCTAACATGAAGGCGTGTAAGATAGTGAAAGGGCTAAAACGCGTTCGTGAAGTATCATATGTCCAAAGAAGAGCAGAACACTGAGAAAGAGATGTTCATTCTTTGGCACAACAAATTGTCGATCGTGTATAATAGTCGCCGTGTACATGATCATCATGACGGCAGTCAGAGCAAAATAGTTGCGTACAAGATTGTAGACAGTAGAGCTTTCAAATGCGTAGGCGTTGATAAAGAAGGTGATCAGCATTATGTTTGAGGTAGCCACTAGTAGGCTCAACATCAAATCGCCAGGAATCCATCGCATGGGAAAGTAGGCACCATAGAAAATCGAGGTAACTACCAAAGCAAGCACAATCAGTCCAGCATACATATTGACCAGCACTCCCTTTGTATTCTGCTGCTCCATGGCAATGTACAGCGTGGAGCTCTCTACAATCACGATAATAAGGGTCACATTAACAGGAAACTTTCGTCCAAAAGATGTGCACGAGAGCACACAGATGCCAAAAAAGGTTGCCATTAGCCAATAGCCGTATCGCACCTGAGGCGCTTTATACCTTCGCCAATCCGAATAGTGCGCAATAATGACCCACTGCAACAAAGCAAATGCTGCAAAGAGAGTGCTTAGTAGGTATATCCTTACACCGTGTCGTATGCTTAGATCGGGTGGTGATCCATAGACATCCGCCTCAATGTTATCCATTTAACAAAAAAAAAGAAATAAAAATATAATAAATATCACACAATTTACGTTTTTGTGTTGACAATTGTTTCAAAACTCACCTAAAAATTATTGGCTGATTATAAAAATAAAAATAAATATGACGGTTTCCTGAAAAGTTTTCTTTTAGGTGCTAACGTTATTTTCAGGCTGTGACTTGATTCATATATGAGCCTCATCTTTTTTAATTTAAAACAAAAAAGAACGCTAAAGAATTTATTAACATAATTTTCTATACATTTTATTAGGATATTTCGTTCCAAACAATGGGCATTATTTAATAGAAATCAACAATATAAACTTATTTCTGATTTCTTTTACCTATTTTTCAAACTGGCATACCAAAAAGATCATTTATAGTTTGTTTTGATTCAAGATGTCTTTATTTTTAAATTTAGCTTCAGCTGCATCCTAAAAAATAGTTATACATATATATTGACAATTCAATGCAATTATTTATTATTTTCTATTGCATTTCAGTTTATTTAATTACATTTTATTGACTTTCTCTGTTTTTTTCATAACATATGATATATGATCATTTATCCTGAATACTTGCTCATAAGGCCAGCGTATTCATATATATAAAATATGCAATAGAAGATCATGACAAAATCCATGTAAATAGTGAGGGAGCACGCAAGCATATCAAAGTATGGCACAACCTGTAAACGTCCGTTGATAAATTGCGCATGAAAGGGAACGGTAAGACAGACCAAACATAAAAATATGACGAAAAAGACAAGTCCAAAGACGGGATTTAAAAGGAATAACATAAGAAACATGAACACCAGCAACGTTATCAGCAGTAAAAGTATTAGGCAGCCAGTACATATTCCTCCTGGTAGCGCTTTACGAGGGCATAGGGCTCCAAAGAGGTGCAACACGACAATGGCAACACCCGCTAAAATCAGTCCCACCGCCAACACGAGCGCAAGAACGAGATGCGAGAGACAGGCACCCGCCAGTGTTACGAACAATACAATACCAATTACCAGGAACCAGTTGAGGGGAAATATGTAACGTGTCTGCGGACAGCACTGAAATATAATCATAAAGATGAACGCCAAAATAAGCCACACGTAAAAGGGTACGGGTACGGCTTTACTGAAGTTGAACTGAACAATCGAGATGATAAGCCAGACGAGCGATGAGATCAATATAAAGACTAGGCCAAGCAGATATACCTTCCGCACAAATAAACGCATGACTTCTTCGGGTATTATGACTACAACTTCATTTTCATCCGTTTCTCCCTGTTGTCTCGGTGCACCTCTGCGCATAAAAATAATCTGTTGTGGTATCTGGTTGTTTTGTTGTTGTTGTTGTTGTTGCTGCTGATGCTGCTGCTGCTGATGCTGCTGTGGTGGCTGTGCTTGCCGGTATCCTGGATTCATCTTATTGCAGTTGGTTCAACCTGTGAATTTTGCTTTAACGTTTTTTGAATTAAGATACGATTGACACTAAAAGCGAAAAATATGTTGAGTCTGACTCACAACAAATAATATTTATTTGGGATCTATTTCTATTTAAACAAACTCTTTATAATATACATATCATCAGGCTCTATTATAATCCAAAGTTCATGTTGGTAGTGAGACGGGTATTTTAAAAGTAACTTAATGCAAATCAAACAAATCTTAGGTATGTTATTATGTTAAAAAAGAACATTATAATTAATTTGCGCATTATCATTTGATCCGTGTGAACGCAACTTTGTTCTCGAAACTTTGCAAATGTCTTGATTCATGTGTGCATCAGACAATTTATCAAGATTGGGGAGCTACACCTAGTGGGTGGGGCTTGGAAATCGATTACACAACGACACCTCTTCGGCCGGCTTTTTCTGAAGCTTGAGTCTCCAGATCTAACTTCTTATAACGGCTCCATAAAATTTTTGAATAAAAATTGATAATTCCATTACAACCCCGTCCGCCCCCAGGAATCATGCTTAATCGGAATCGCTCCCAAAGCTTTTAAGCTAAATGTACAAAATTTGGTTTCTGGTTATTTGTCGATGTCCCCTAAAGTATTTAGCCAAGCCCACCCCATTTCCCCGACCTTTAGATTCTGAAATTCTTATATTTCCCACAGCTTTTGAGTTAGAGTCCTCAAATTGGTTGGTAATATTATCGTTGTTGCCGTCCCCCAAAAAACCTGTATCAAATAATAGTTGAAGGCCCATTGCTGCCGCATTTGAACTCCCACTTTGCAGGCTGACGCATTATCACGAGTTATTCTATTTCGCATTCAAATTCAACCCATTGGTACCATTTCACTTGTATTTGCTTGATATATGAACTTTACTATTAATGAACACAACTTTTTTTTATATATACTAAAATGTTATTGTATAAAAATAATCTTTATGGGGCTTATAGCATTCCAAACAATTTTTGTTTTATTGTTTACGATCACATTGAGCTAAATTGTTTATAATAAAACTTTCGTCGAATTATCGCTCTCACCATTTCTGCACCCAAATAATATGATAGAATACCATGAAGAAAATAAGGAAGTGAATATAAACGTTTAAAGCACAGCTCAAAAACTCCTTCATTTGCAATGAACGTCGTCGGCCATTCACAATCTGGCCATAATACAAAGACATGACCACCGCAAGAATGCCAACCAAACCATAATATATGGATTGATATATGGCCTGATCTGTGACAATTAGCAATGTGAGGACAATAATGCCCGCTGCAACAAAGAGAATCAGGAACAAGGCCACCGTTATCTCGCCGGGCAGCACAATCTTGGGCAGCCAAGCGCCCAGCACATGGCACAACACCTCCAAGACAACAGCAGCAGCGAATGCCGCCAGAATATTCAATGGTGATCTGACAGCCAGCAGCAGCACCGTCCCCCAGGCGACAGTCTCCACAAATATCGCTGCAAAGATGAAGCCAACCCACAGCTTGGAACTCAGAAACTGGAAAAATGTGAGCAACAGCAGCGAACAGATTGCTAAAATCAAGCAAATAAATCCAGGTAGAAGAAATGCATTCTGATGCTTAATTAATAGAGCAAATATCAGCCACTGCAAAACGGAGATCAGTGTAAAAACAAAGGCTGTTATATAGCAGCGCTTTCTAAAGATTAACACGTGGTTTGCTCTATCATTCGCATCATTTGGCGGCATATCGGTGACTTCATTGGGCTCAAGATAGAGCGGCAAAGGTCGTCGGTAAGTCCGCTCCATTTGTGGATTTGGTTGTAGTTCTGGCTGGCCAGGAAAGTGGTGCAGTTGCAGCTCATAATGAAAGATATCCCAATAGCGTCTCGTATTCCAACTGAACATTTTTCAGCAGGTCAACTTGAAATTTTGACAATATTTACTATGCCTTCTGAATTTCAAGTCAACTCAAATGTTATTTCAATTAAGTAAGGAAATGTTATATGTTGTTATAAGGAGATATGTCCAATCGTAATATGTTTGTTTCAGCATCAAAATAAGTTATTAAAAGACGCTTAGTTTACCGCGTATACAAAATTTTAAAACTTTTTAATTCTTTTATTAGATTTTTTGGCCAAATGAATCAGATGTGACCTCGTTTAAGTGTCATGTCATGTAAAAGATGCTCGGTTTTCAGCGATAAACGCAGTGAAGCATGCACAATACACAAACAGCAAAAACAGAAACAACATGCAGCATATGGGAAAATTTCTAAGTAGCAACGATCAAAGCCAATAAAGCAGCCACAAAGGATGCAGCGATAATAAGGACAATGTTCTCCCTCTATTTTTTTTTTTTTTTAAATCTGCCGTTCAACAATGTTTGTTGTTATTTGGGTGATCGGTTGAATGCCGCGGATAAAAAGAGAGATAAAAATAAAAAAGGGAAAATGTATCTTTGAAAAAAGCGTGCAGCGCGGCATCTGCGGCCTCCATCACGTATCACGATCGCTTTCACAGACAGCGGTCGCGGCATTGTCTGGAGAAATGACTCAATCAGTTGGCTGCTGTTGCTTCTTATCCTTGATCCTGCTAAGCACATGCAAATGTCTCTCTGTACTCAACAGAAGCAGCTGCTGCTGATTGAATATTTTTCTACTTTCGTCGGAAGGCTTCTTTGTGCTGCCACCCCAAAAGTATCAGCTTTTGTAAAGCTTAAGACTTTTCAATAAAATTGTTAACTTCGCATATTTTGTTAAACTTCAATTGTTCTTCGAGTCAACGTTTTTTTTTTTTCTTTTAACCTTAGTCAAGTAATACTGTATTACAGCCATATAACATTATAACAAAATTATATCCCAAAACCAATGCATACTTATTGCAGTCAACATATACTTGAAAAGATTTACATTCATGATATTTTATGTCATTCGAAAATTAACATCTTAACTGATAACAAATAACTCATAAAAATTAACAAATTAAGACGGACCGTCACCATGACGGACATTGCCAAGACCCTATATCTTTATCTTTAGCTTCAGTATCAGAGCATTATGAATAAAATCTAGAAAGCAAAACATTAAAAGATACACACTGAAAGAGAGGAAGAGAAAAAGAGCATAAAGCAGTTTTAAATGATGTAAATATATGCGTTTGCCACCTTCCGTCGAACTTCCATATAACGAAATTACTTATTATTATTATATTGGGGGTAAATACACTGCGACCAAATAGATCTATTGTGCCCCCTTCTTGGCCTATAGCTCTTCCATCAGGCCCAGGTGTTGCATAAAAGCAAGTACCTTTGTTGGGTCGATGGTTTCTAAATCGCTAAATTCTACAATATGTTTTCCTAGAAAACTACTTCTTTTCCTTGCTAAGGCTACGCATTCTGCTATAATGTGCAAGGAGGATTCTCCTTCCATTTTGCAGAATCTGCAAATCTCGCTGCTGACTATACCTAGCTTTGCCAAGTGACCTCGAAGTCTACAATGTCCTGTCAAGAGACCGGTGAGTATCCTGAGAAATTACGAAATTACTTATAACAAGGCTTCTTATTTAACGAATCCATTTGGAGAACCCTACGAATTTTCTGTTTATCGAAGTTTTTGCTTGCCCTTTTGCGATTCCTTACATGAAAATTCGATGTAGATCTCTGACGCTCCTCTGGCCACTTGGTTATGTAACTGGCTCATCACTGGGAAAGGGGAGAGGTGTGAGAATATAAAAAAAGCTATTTATGTTATTTTTCTATGACTTTTCATAAAGGTGGAAGCTATCAAACGAAGGCAACTATCCATACTTTCCTAACCTATGTCGTGAAGTTAAGCTTGAATCTGATAAAGAAAATGTTGCAAGCAATAATTGTCTTCGAATATCTCATATACGTATCTTTAATAAGTTTTCCAGTACTTTTTTCAGGATAAAATAAAACTACTATGTCAGTTTAAGCGGCTTTATGAATATGAGATAAAACTATTATTTAAATAAATGTATTTGGAGCAATATGTGAAAATTGAGAACTGGAGATTAAGTAAAATGTAAATGAATCGATAAGAAATCAAAAGAAAGGGGAACAATTCTAGTTTATCCAGAGTGCACATTTGGGTACGATTGGGCTAATTGATCGCAGTGCCTTCTTTTCAGTATTAAGAAGCTTCTAGGGTGTCAACAAAAATTGCGATCAGGCGAACGGACTGACGGATAGAAATCATCACATGCTCTCTTCTTAGTTGGATGGGGAACATATAATAATATATCTATCGATTTATCAAGCCGTTGCCAGCTTAAAGACTTCCCATATTATTTTTAATTTGCTTTCAACACATCATGCAAATATTTTGAATATTTTTTTTATGGCAATTTATCGTATCGTAAGACAACAATCAGAATTTACTAGTCGGAGGTCAATGCACGGAAAGAATAAATGAAAACTAAAAAAAAAAAAGAAAAGTGAAAGCGCAACAGCAAGTTTCTCGACATCGGGACGACATGCAAGCAAACGCAGTCGAGCAGGCAGCATGACGGGAGTGAGTTAGTAGAGTTACCGCTAGCCGGCCACATGACACACATGCAACACTCTAATGCGACAATCATAGGGTGGGGTATTTTGAGGTTGGATTTTGCATGTCAGGCCAGAGGGATAGAGCAATATGAAACGGTTTGGTTTGGTTCGAGCCACAAAAAGCACAGTCCAAAAAGCTCACAGAAGCGTAACAATCGAGGCGCACAGATATGTAGAGATACGGATACAAGTACAGGGCACAGATACAGATTCAGATACGTATAGAGATGGGCAGAGACGTCAGCTTCAGTCGTGGGTCAGAGAAGCGGTTGGGAACAGGTTCACAAACATACATATATGTGTATATTTATAATATTATATTAGTTCCACGACCCGAGCTCGACTCTCGAGTCTCGAGCTCGAGCTGCAGACCAGGCTGGAGTCAGGGCAGAGCGCAGTTAGCGCAGATAATACATCCGTTTCCGGTTAAGCCCATGTTTTTGTGTCATTTGGGGAGGAGAAGGCAAGGAGGGGCGTGCAGTAACAGAGCGAGTCCGACTGAAACAGACAGCTACAGATGCTAGATGATGGCTAGACTGTCACAATGCCAGTGACAGTGGGTGTGCAGCGAGAAGGGGCGGGGGGTATGTGTGGGTAGGGTATATATGTATGTATATAAATTCATGCATGGATATGGTGTGGGTCGGGGCAAGGGCCTGGCATCAAGTGATGCGACAAGTGCAACGTTGCTCTAGCGGAATCGTCAACGCTTCCGCATATTTCTCATTTCCACAATTAAACATTTGCGAGCTTAACGTAATGGAAAAAGCGAGTGTCGCCCTCCTCCCTGGAGGGCTGCTTAAATGTTGGGGGCTACTTTGTCCTGTTTCTAAGATAAATCAAAACGGCAATTAATAACACAGCTGGATGGTCAGGGAGGGGTTGTCAATTCGCTGGTTGCACCCTTAAACGGGAAACTCAAATGGAGCTTGGAGCTTCCAAATGCCATGTAATTATGTGTTGCAAGTTGCAGCGGAAGTTGCGTTTATGTTTCGCATTGCTAGCTCTTTCTCTTTTCTCTCTCTCTCAATCTCTCTCTCTCTTTCTCTCTCTCTCTACCCCTCTCTTTTCTTGGTCTCTGGTTATTTACCCGAAATTTCCTCATTTGGTTGCATTTTTAGCACGCAGCTGTTAATGAGCTAAGCACGTGTCTGATGTAGCTTGCAGCAGCTGTTCTTTCTTTCTTCATCGAGTTACTCGTGCAGCATAGAACTCTGAATCAAGCTTCCTAGTGAATCAGCCGAATACAAAGTGAAACAAGCTGAGCAAATATATACAAAGTCGTATACCCGTAAACAACTTGGCTGAAACTTACTCATGAATGACTGAACTGGTAAATTTCATTAAATGACTGAATATAAGTTAATTATGTTTTGAATTTATTATATAGATAGAAATAGTACAGAAATTGATTCTTTGGGAACAGCGGGGACAATTTGGCTTAAACTTTGTATCAGTTGGAGAGGATTTTAGCGAAAGAATATTTTGGGCAAACTCTCCAGGAAAACATTCCCTTACAAACATGATGTAATTTAAAATGCAAGCAACAGGTCCTGGAAATTTGATCAACAGTCCAGCAGACCTGTGTCTTCTTTAATCACACACATCAAAAAGCACCACAGCAACGCCAGGTCTAGCTAGACTGAAATTAACACGAAAAAATTGCATCATTCAGATTATTAAATGTAGCCACGAAAAGATTGAAACTAATTTGCTTGTATCCAGAACTGAGATCATAAACAACTAACATAATATTGAATAAAATGTTAGGCAATTAATTAACAACAAGTAAGAAGGCTTAAGTCGAAATAGCTCGACTTGGACATACTCTGAAGCTTATTCTTAATGCGTACAGTCATAGCTTTTATGTAGGTTTGTTTGTGCATGCTTGACATAACTTCAATCTTCGATATCTGCGATTCTCAATCATTTTTTCTCCGGTTTTCAACGTTTTGTCTACAAATACACGTCAGACACTTTCCAAATTCAAGGTTTTTTTTTTCAAAACCAAAGGTCTCTTGCATTTACAGCCACAAAGCTTGTCGCTTACATACATACAGACG
The DNA here is from genome assembly GCA_030179655.1 of Scaptomyza flava. Classification (NCBI taxonomy): domain Eukaryota; kingdom Metazoa; phylum Arthropoda; class Insecta; order Diptera; family Drosophilidae; genus Scaptomyza; species Scaptomyza flava. The sequence continues at coordinate 24,542,196 of JARNME010000029.1, read as the reverse complement.
CATAGACAGAGAGACAAACATACATGAGTATATCGACTCGTCTGTTGATTCTCATAAAACACATATGTCCCAAATAAGGTCGGAGATGCTTTCTTCTGTGTGTTACATACATTTGCACAAAACCATTATACCAATTAAGTTTATGGAAATTACATTGGTTTTTTAACTTAATAAAATGAATTCAAAAACTATTATCATATAATATTTTCTCATGCATTTATTGCATCATATATTAATAGTAACACAGCTTTGAATTATACTCGATACCGAAAGACTATTTGCAATTTCGGTCGTGGTGTCCTTACGTCCGTCTGTCTGTCCGGCTATCCGTCTGGATGAGACAGACAAAGTGTCACTATTGAGTTTCTACGCCTTCTGGGAGGCTGTCAAATCGATAAATTCGATAACTCCAAAGCGATAAGTCCACATATTGCTCACATCCTGGGCCACGCCCGCTCCTTCCACCACCAGCCACCCTGCTGTCTTGTGAAATTGGAACCGCCTTTATCATTGAAAGTTCTTTAACTAGAGTCATCAAATTTGGTAGGCTAGTGCTATCCCCCAAGGATCTGCATCAAAAATTTGTTTGCCACTCCCACCCATGCCGCCAAATTGGGTGGCAATTCAGCAGGTGATGTCCCCTTAGATTTGCTCGAATCCCTGGCCGTACCAATTTGTCAAGGTTGTCAGAGTGTACCACAGTCGGTACAAGTACAAGTGGGGCTTGATCAGAGGTGGTATTCCTGGCTTACTAAATTTAAATGCATATCTTTTAAAGACATCTATCTTTCTAGCAAATATTCAAAATTTTACTACAATTATACAATTGTGGAGTTACTTATTGCTTGCGGTTCGGGTTTGATATATATTTCTATATATTTATTTATAAGCCCTTCAACCGGCACATCGCTAAAATGCAAATATAATGCCACAAACGTTAGGCCGACAAATGAAAAGAAACAACAACAACAACATCAGCATAGAATTTATGCCACTAATAAAAATGTTAAAAAAATAAATTAGCGAAATTCCGGAAGTTGTAACAAATTAACATTGGCGCGAATGTAATTAGTAACGCCATGATGGGTTTTTTTTTGTTTTTGGGTTGAACCACACGAAATCATGGGGAAATGATTAAACTATTGTGGATGTATATGTATATATATATACACCTGTTATAATTAGAAAACATGCAGTCAGAATACAAGCAATAAACTGTACTATAGCCAAAGCCCGAAAAAATAACTTTATGTATGGCTAGTTTTTACGAACTGCATTTGGTACATCGAAATATAAATAACCTGCCAGTAATTTGATTCTTTACGATTTCTGTTGAATCATGTCAAATAATTTGTACTCCAAACATAATTATAGGGGCGTGTTGGCTCTTGAAGACCTGTCAGAATAACGTTTCAATTAGACAAGTAAGTGTAAGCTTAATGGGCCATGGCTTAAAATATGTCTCGTTTAGAAAAATCAAAAACTTGACTTAACTAAACAACATCAAGTTTCATACTTTCCCCAGGCCAACTTTGACATAGTCAGACCCCAAATCGCCCACACATATCGCAAAAAAAAAAAACATGGCTTAGACAAACGGCTTAAGCACTGTGTCAATTTTTCGACTTTTAATGGTCAGTTAATATTTTGTGGGTGTTTGAATTTATTAGCAGTTATGGCGATTTTTGCGCTTAAAACGGCAACTGTCGCTGACTCGAAAGTCGTCTATTGTGCTTTGAATTTTTGATTGATTTTCATATTATAAATATTTCTTTATTTCGTTGAATTTGTAATTTTTGTTGGCAACATACCCTACGTATATTGTATTTGTGAAACGCTCAAATAAACACGTTGTATTGCCTCCGTTAATGGCCGCATAAATTGTTGTCAAAAATTATTATTATTATTTCATATATTTTTTTTTTCTACTCTCTTGGCTGTATGTTTGTTCGTCATACCTCTGAATTGCTTGTTGTTGTTGTTGCTGCTGCTGCTCTATCGAGTCGGGCAAAGCGAAGAAGGCGTCAAAGGCACACGTGCCACAATACCAAAACAGTTTTTAGACTGTCGTTCCGAACGTCGTCATAGTCGTCGTCGTCGTAGCTCTAATGCGTGCATTAGTGTCCCAAATTATCATTAATGCCGAAAAATCAAACTACAAATCGTTTGTGGACCGAGTCGAAAAGGTTAAAAGCCTCCCACTGTTGCTGCTGCATGCAGCTCAATTTGGTATTGGCTTTCGTGATATGCCCTGTAATCGAAGAACTAATGGGTGTGTAGTATCAACTATGTTCAATTAACAAAGCATCTTGTAGAAGCTTTAAGCTTACTTAAAAAATAAAACTTAACCTTTTTACAAATTCATATGAACACAAAATAAACTATGTTTTCTTATCACTTTCTTATCTATGTTTCTATGAAGTATTTTACTTATTTGTTTTTATGTTTAGGGTATATATGGGGTAGCTTATAGTTAGTTATACCCCATCTATACAACTTTAATTTGGTATTTTTCTTGTTGTTCTTGTTGGCACATTGCCATCATAAATATGAGCAAGGAAGCCAGCGAAGTCAACATCCTCTAACATGGCACAAGCCTTGTGCTATAGCAAAATTGTGTCTATCAATATGAGTAAATGCATGTTCATATAAGATTGAATGAATTTGGATAGTAGGTATGAGGGGGTGTATGCGTTCGGGGGTGGTCGCAAATTGCTTGCTTTTAGTGCGTCCCTCACACGTGACTCCGTAAATTGCTTTGGCAGCCTCATTAAACATTTAAATATATTTTATTGATTTATTGACGAAGCAGGTTATTCATTTTAATTATTAATGTATCAACGAAAGCTTCTTATCGTAAAAAATATGTTATAATCCAGTTTTGTTTAAATTAGTGATGTACTTTGTGATAAGAAAATAAGTTCAAACACAACTTTTTGCAAGAATATATATATTTTTAGACGAAACATGCTTTCTGTATAACTCATACTTAATACATTTTAGTAAAATGTAAGTCACCTAAACATTTTCTTTCCTTTAAGCACTTAAATTAACTTCTTTACAAAGATAATATTCTTACTTTAATATAAATGAAGCTCTCTGGAAAATTAAGAGTAATAAATATTATTTAATAACATTTGCTAATATTTTCCACATATTGTGTACAAATTTTTCGAAAAACATAAGAATAATGAACATATACAGCTGAACTCTGATCATCAGTCATATAATTGTAGCTGAAAGTCAGGCAATGAGTCAGCGCCCGTTGAACGCCGACCAGTACTCTGCTGTTGCACGGTTACCATGGTTCATTAGAACCTATTAAAGCAAACCAAACAAAGCAAGACAGCCACCGGTCGAGCTGAGTTCCAGCTACTCATAAAAATTTCGCAGCTCATAAGCGCCAAAAATAAAGTAAGCCCCTAGTTAGAGTCAGAGTCAGAGTCAGACCCATATCCATATGTTGAGACCAACACAGAGAGAAGCGGCGAGCCAGGTGAACGAAGCGTACAAAATCATTTCCTATTAAAGCGAGCGGACATGGTGAGGGCGATGTAGCTGTAGCTGTAGTTGGAGTTGGAGTTGCAGTTGGAGGTGAGCTCAAAATGCGTGACTGCGACTAATGACCCGCACGTGTTCAGGTTACCGGCACTCGAATGTTGCGCGGGAGGAGCTAGGTTGAGGGGAGCTAGTGGTCGGAAGACTATGTAGCCAGAATTGATTACGATCGCTGGACGCATATTAATTGTGCCACGTTGCAGGCTATGAAAAGGATACGCAAAGGATGCGACTGCAACAGAAACAATATTATATTTTCGACTGCGACCGCGCATATGATTAACAACTTAATGCATATAGATTCTGTTTAAGACTCAGCGTGATCAACGTGTGCGTGTTCCTGCAGGTAAACAGCGCATTTGTCTGCCACTCGATCGCCAATGCAACACACTGCCGCAAAGCCACCTAGGCAGCAAGCTCTCTCAAGGCTCATTTGGCGCATTGGGAACCGAGAATGAGAACGACCAAAAAATAAACACATATTTTACAGTGTTTGTCGCAATATACTTTCAGAATACTTCGTCAACGACGACATCTAAAAAAATTAAGAGCCCCCTTTGCATCACCTTAATGCTGTAGATCTTATCCATTCAGTTTGTGTGTTGCCAGGTAGCATTGCTATGTTGGCCCACACAAATGGCCTGGCGCACTATAATGCTAAGCAGCTCTAAGTAAATAATTTATAGATCATCATTTTCGAAGCGGTTTCAAAATCGATTAACAATCACAATTTATTTGCGAATAAAATTATTTATTTTCTGACAGATTATAACTTTTATTATGTATAATTTAATGCACCTTTTTGATGCTATCCATATAAAAATCACCACAAAAATACGCTCTTTGAGTTGCTATCAATCAGGCAAATCTCGACAAGATCAAACAAGCGCCAGCATTAAATAAATACAAATGAAAATCCAGCTCAAAGAGCTGTATAGCATTCACAGCTAAAAAAAAAAAGAAGAACATGGGAGGAAATGTGTAACAGAAGTAGTAACAAAGATGGCTCAAGAAGCAGATTGCATGACTAACTATAAACGCAATTACGTAGACAAACGGCAGCAGTGGCAACAAAGGCGACTACATGCCACACCACTCCAAGCTAAGACCCAGACCCAGACCTAAGCCCAAATCTCCGTCTTTGAACTGGGCTCCATAGTGGATGCAGTCACTACCATGTTACTCAAGTTACAATGAAATTTGTCTGAGGCAAGTAAACATTGCCACCGCATGTATGGAGCAAGTTGCGCAGGCGTGCAAGAAAATGGCGTACAGTAGCCGCAGATGCGGTTAGGAGAGAATGGCTCGATGGCCATGGGGTTTCCGACACAAAATCTCAGAGTCCAAAGACGGTGCAACATCATGAGGAATGTGTTGGCCGCACGTCTTTTGCTAATAACCGTCATAAATTTAGTGCGGCAACAAATTGAAATTAAACGAAGGCGACGAGGCTGTCGAGGAACGGCAAGATCAAGCTGCACTTCCCCAGCCGCAGAATGCAATCAGAGAGTATCGTGATTTTGTGTGGGTAAAGCTAAAATGTTAACGTTCAAGGTAAAGGTAAAAGCAAGAAAAGTGCAACTACTTTGTTGTTGTCATGTAGTTAGCACTTGAAGATTTATCCGCGTGAATTAATTGCGATCTTGTTGTGCAGATACCAATATTCTTTTGGCAAAATGAAGACCCTTCTCTCGAGAGCACGCACCAGCTGCACCATCTTCACCGCCACCATTCGCACCACATGTGGCTCACAACCTGGGCCCTTATCAAATTAAACGGTAGCACAGCTGGAGCTGATCACTTGGTCAGCTACTTGTTGGCCATACAGAAATTATGACAATTATGGTGCGCCATAAATTCAAGACGCGTCGCCAGCGTCGGTCGACATCAAGCGCAATATATCCCCACATAGCTGCCACCCCCCTCTCAACAACAAACAGACGCACCGTCTGGATCAGTGTTCTGTTCTGGCATTATTGATGTGCGCATTGTTATCATATATCCCAAATGCTCGTAAATCACGCAAGTATTTGGATGTGTCATGGAGTCAGTCAAAAGCCGTTGAACTGATCACCGATCGCTGATCGTTGATCGGCGACAACATTATTATTAGGCGAGATCCTCAATCGCCCATTCGATCATTCAACCATCGTTTCGCCCGATCGACACTTTTGACATTATGGATTATGATTATGGCGCTCGCGTGCTGTTTATGTATGCCAAGCGAATGCTACAAAATAGCTTCACAATTTTTTTTTTCTTCTGTTTTTTAAAGCTTTCGCTTTTCAATGCCCTATAAAACCAAATAAAGCGGGTATACACAGTTATTTGTTAATCAATTATTCAATTATAAGTCGACGTAGCATTATATTTACTTGAAAATAAAACATTTTCATCACAATTATTGATGAATTTTAAATTAAGGAGAGGCTCTTTATTTTAAAAAGAGAATGTTTCAATATTTTACTTTATTTTCTTTGCCTAATCATTTAACAAAGATATCAAAACAATTCTCGAAAATTTTTTAGTTATTGTTTAAGAGCTGAACTAGGCTTCTTATTTTATTTTTTTTTTAATTTACTTTTCACATACAACCAAAACTAATTTTTTACACATTTTTTTCTAACCGGGCAACTTGCAACTCAAAAAGGCTTTCTGAATTTACTTACGTGAAATCGACAGACCGACGAATTTTTGGTTCATCAGCATGCGTTGCAGGCGGCATCGGTTCGTCGTCGTCGTCATCTTCATCGTTGCTGATCAATCAACGCCTTTAAGAGTGACTGCGACTGCAGTTTCTTATTACGAATACTGGACTGTATGGGTGGGTTGGTGGGGCTGCTTGCGGGGGCTCGCTTCATTTTGGCAAATACATTTTCGCGCATTTCGCGACGTTTACAAATTGCCGCCATTAATTAGGCAAAAAATTCACGCACCGCCAAGCCGAGCCAAGCCGAGCCGCCAAGTTTCAAGTGGAAGACGCGTAGGCGAGCCCAAAAATCAGCTACCAGTGCCTTGGACAGTTGGACATGAAGCTTGGATCTCTGTTTGCCAGGCAGTCAGACATGCACCACATCATCCAACACATAATAATCAGCGGGTGGACAGCAACAGGATTGGCATGTGCTTGAAATTAATTACCATCACCCTTAGGTATTCAGCTTGTTGTTGCCAATTAAGTTGTTTGCGTTTTGAGTTATTGAACTGCGTCGTTGCTGACGGGACCGAGTTCTGATTTTTTCTTTTTGGTCATCGTTACGTGTTGCAATGTATTCCAGAACGGAAGTGCATTCAATGAGCTTCAGCAGTCGATTTGATAATTGGGCTGAATCTTATTTTGCGGATATCTTAGTTAAACAAACGAGAGCGTGGCAAAGTAAGTCAGTTATTTATATCTTAGGTGTAATGAATCTAGCGCTCTGCTCAGAACTTTAAAATAAAGTTAAATGACTTCACAGCAAAATCTTGATACTAATTTCTTTGCAACACCAAATGCAAAGAAAATTTGTACATAGGAGCATACAAAATATATAAGGACTGATTCTCAGACCCACCAACTATACTTTAAGAAATTAAACAAAATCGGTCAAGCCCTTCAGTGGAAACAACGTTAGTAAGTTTATATTAAATAAAACAAAAGAACATTTATTTGAAATCGAAAGTCGCTGATATCGGCGCGTTATTTGTGGCAGATAGATAGACGAACAGGGCTAATTTAACAATTAACAATTGATGCCAATAACGAATTTCTATGCTGTATAAGGTTAGTACCAAGAACTCTTTTACTCTTGCAAGTATTTTCAATTCTTAATGTCATTTATTGCCTTATGGGAAGTCAACTCTAGTTGAATCTTCCCTCCTGTTCAGTTACCACATGCACTGACTCAGCTTGTCATGTGCCATGCTCCTCTCCCCTTTCATTACTACAAGTTAAGCGCATGAATCGGTTGTCAAGCTGCTTGCCCGACTGCCCTCCTGCCTGCCAGGCTGGTTGTCATCTCTGCTGTGGAACTGTCCAAAAGTCATTTGGTTGCACTTGTTGGTCAGCTGTCCAAAGCTGTAACGAATATCGCGTGCTTAGCCCAGGGTGCTGCTCACTGGACCATGGCTCCGAGCACCGACAACAATAATAACATCAAAAGAAATTAAAGATGCGATGTAGCTGTCAACGCATTTGTTGCTTTTGCTGTTGTGTCGTATCGCATAATTAGTGTCTCGGTCTCCAAATAAATCAGTTGACATTAGCTGACAAACGAACAGATAGACAAACAAGCAGAGGGCTTTAGTTTAGGAGGCATCGTCGGTGACTATATCAATTTGTTTGAGCGCTGTTTAAATGCTTCTTTTGGGGGCCCCATCGAAATGGGTCAGCGATTTATTTGTTTTGGGGACCTGAGTCGAGTTAAGATATGTATTTAATTTAAATGCGGCCGTCGCTGATGTGATTTAAGTAGTTTTTTACAATGTCCAGACATTTTCATCTCTTAATTTAGTAGGTGCAAGGGCATTTCCAAACAGGCCCCTTTTTGGTCTCTGCCATGGTATGAAATCGTATTAAGTGTGTTAAATTCACATGAACTTTGTTTATGAATGGCTTATACAAACATTATATCAACAAGTTAAAACGCAAATAAAACTTCAACTTTGTTCCAGTGTTGTTAAATAAACTATTTAACACCGCAGACAGGCTGGGGGCCGCAAAGAAATTACGTTTTTATAAAATTTCAATAGATTCAATACATTTATAATATGTAAGAGAAATCAAATTTGGAATCTTTATGTTTGCTACGCATTTAAAGAAAGGGATTTGAACAAAGGGTGAAATGTTCCTTAATTTTCATATCATATAATTCATCAATACACTCTATGTTTTGTCCACTGTCTGGCGCTTTATGTACATGCATATGTTAATTTGTTAGCGATGTTGCCCCACGGACTGATGTCGATTCCCAATGGCAACGGATAGTTGTAAGATATAATAAGTGTTTTCAAGCTTGTTAAGCCTGCGTGTATGAGAATTAGGATGTTCCTATTTTCTTTGGTGATCCAAAAACAGCGACAACAATGCCACATTATGAGGCGACAGCAGCGTTATCAATAAAAACATTAATTTGATTAATAACCACCTGCAAATCATTTCCATGCCACACAAAAGCAGTCAGAGCTGATAATAAAAAAGAGACGCAAAAAAAGAATCCACAAAATTCCCTAAGTAGCAAAAGTGTCAGCAACAAATGCTGATGATGGCTGCTGATGATGAAGAAATGGATGAAATGCCATTACGGAGAAGCAGCAGCAGGAGCCGCATCAATGCCACTTCGAGGCAATTTACGCATCGACTTGCAACACACACGCACATACACACACACTCACACATAATTTATACTCAATCGAGAGCTGGCAACCCTTTCGCTGCTTTTCACACACATAAATCGCTATCTTTATGGAATTTTTATGGGCAATCTCCTCACACACACACACACACACACACCCACATACAGAAGCCAAACTAATACATGGCTTCCGGCGTATTCGCGTTGGCAAGTTTCAAAACAGATTTGAAACTGCCTGCAGAAAAGAGTGTTGGATTTGAAGTAGGAAAAAGGTGCCCAAGATGACACCTGCACATCATCATTATGGGGGAGTGCGAATAGGTTAAGTGGTATATTCATTTTTATACCCAGCTCAATTTTGAAATGATTCAAAAGGGTAGCACGAATCTTTGCAGCTTCGTATGAGCAGACATAGTTATTTTCGATCGGCATCAATAGCCGAGTTGACATAGTCCAAAATATTAAAATTTCTTAACCCACAATGGTCCTCGTGCGTCGATTCGCCAACGCTAATAAAGACTAAAAATACCAAGGACTGCGGCCAGGTATAGTTTTATTCGAATTGCATGGACGCAAACGTAACTATAAAAAAAACACACATTTATGGGGTTTTGATGCATAGGGCTTAACTTAAACTTAAATTAGTCAATTTAACGATCGATGAGCTTTGCGTCATAGAAATGACGATAACACTTCAGAGTAAATACCTTAGATCCAGGACAACGCTTTCTATATTCAGGCCATTTTAAGTCAGCTGCGAGATAACTCTAAGTCGGGCACTGTTCACAGCAACACACTTACTTATTTTTCTTGTATTTTGGGTTTTGGTGGTTTGAGTCTTGCGTTAAAATTTCCTGCTCGAGCTAAATCGCCTGCTGCTGGCAGTGGAATTTGTTTTGATAACAAATAAACTGCTTGCCAACTGCGTGTCAAAGTATCTCGTCGATACAAAGGTGAAAGTATCTTAACCCCTAACTACTTAGTATCTGAATGTGTTCAGCGTATGAATATTCTGCTTAGCTTATAAATTAAGTTACACTTGACTTACATACATGGAAATAAATAACATAGTAGACGTTTCTCATATTCTAATTTCATTTTTAAATTTAATCAACTATATTTTAGCATTAATAAATATAATATTCAATTTCAAACATTTTCATTTCTTTAACTAAAATTAAATTATGCATACATTTATATGAAAATAATCAATAACTATAATACAAATTATACCATTGATCTGATTTTGTCATTCCCACTAGTTTTCTTGTTTATTTTACATGCACAATCAAATTAACAACTTTTTATTTCAACTTTATTTTAATTCAAATTAATTATTCTCTTTATTGCACAGTAATTTTAAGAATTTTTATTTGTTAAATAATGACAATTTTTTAACAAGTATTTTCAATTATTTATCAAATTTTAATATACTTTATTTACACTTTTCTTTTGGATATTGTTTTTATTTGGCGTTGTCGAAGCTTAATAGTTTTAAAAACTCAGCTGTCAAAATACACTATACACTACACTACAAACACACACACACACACACACACAAACAAACAGTGGCACTACAAAAGAGTGTGTGTGTCAAAGCAAATATGAGACCACAAATGTCAATAAAATGTCAAAGGTTCGCCACCCCCGCTAATTGGTTAATGTAAACAACTGACGAACTGTGCAAGAAGCCAAAAATATTTCAGATAGCAACAACAACAAGAACAAGAACAACCGCAACAATACTTCAAGCGGGGCATGTTTCAAGTTTCAAGTGTTGACGCGACATGGCAACAACAATAACAAAAACATAGTGCAGCCATGAAAAAATAAAAGAGAAAAAGCAAACAGACAACAGGCGGCATCGCTGGCGACAGAAAATACTCACACACACACGCAGTAAACAAATACTTCAATTAATAAACAGACACGCGTCCATCGATAAATACTTGGTAAGTAAGTGTTACTCCGTGTACTCAAATAGTCCGTTCTGATAGCCGGTACAACCCTCTTTGGCCTTTGGCTTGTAATCGAACACCAGTGAAAGAGAGAAAGAGAGAGAATAAGAGATCCAGAGGCAGCCAGGAGCCTTTGAGTAAGGCGTTAGAATCGCTGCTTATGTCCTTGTGGCATAGCTAAAACCCATAAGAACTCAAAGTACACTTACTTACAAAGTGCTTGAATGGTTTTATTGATAGCAATGACGAAATTAATATGCATAAATGTACCTATAGATTTTGATAGTTTATTTTTCTTTACTATTTTTGTGTTTTTTTTTAAATAAATTAACAAACTCATTAAATGATTTATAGTTAGCTGTCTAGTGCAAAGTTTTACTCCTCAATGAACAGTTATGAAAGACTTTAAAAAAAAATCTGCTTTAAGGGTATTGCTGCTTGTGCAGTAACAACAAAAACAACAACAACAACAACAGTGATAACCACGAGTAAAAAGGGGAAATCCTAACTGAGATTTAGCAGCCTCTTGTCTTCGCTGCTTATCGATTTATTATAAAATGTGTGCGACCCAAGCGATGCTCACAACCAACTACCCACACCCCTCTCCAGCCAACAAAATGCTGCCCCTAAACCTAAGCGGCTGCTGACACATCAAACCTTGATGCCGATGGGCGATGGTCGGACTATGGCAAACCAATGCTACACCACAAGCAATACACACACACATGCCACGCCCACTGAGCAACCAGCAACAACAAGAGCAGCAAGTGAGATATAAAAAAAATTATAGATAGGGTGCTGTTGTTGCTGTTGTGTGTGAGTGTGTGTGTGTGTATGTGTTTCGGAAAAAAAAGTAAAGAACTTCGACAGACGGAAACAGGAAACCGGAAGTCCATCTTGCTCACAGTGTCGTCGACAGCAACAGCGGCAGTGGGAGTAAGAGGTGCTAGGAAGGGGATGTGTCGTTGTGGCAGCCAAGATATTTTTATGCGTTGAAATTTTTCAGCTGGACCAAATATCAAACATACACGTACGTATCATAAATACACACATACGTGGTTTGTCTTGTGTGTGTGTGCAAAAATCAGAGCTGCAACTTCAATAATCATTATCAGTAGCAGTAGCCTCAGTTCTGTGCTTCTTTTACACCCCTTGCAACATCATCCTCGTACTCATCATCATCATCATCATCGGCAACATCATGTTGCGGAAACAGATAACGCACGGACACGACACGGACACGACGCGGCATGCAGCGGACGTTGTTGCCACATAACATTTAATGCTGATAGTTGGACTCAGGGTTTCAGGGCCCGCAAGACGGAGCTTCAAATTGAAATCAATGATGCGCAAGCTTATGCTACATTGCCTGGACTCTGCCCCCTTCGCTGTGTCTCTCTAGGCGCTGCCACCAGCTCTAATGTAGCATCATCTCAGCTGCGGGTGTCGCCACCGGCGACGCATTCCCCCTCACCTCGCCGCTCCGCTCCGCTCCACACTCCTGGGCAACAAATGATGCGAAAAAATTGCCAACCACCCGCATGCCAACAACGAAAAAAAAGTGTTAATGTATTGGCAATCTGCAGGAACGGTAGCAAAAATATAAAATTGCACAAAAATATGATATCACTGGAATTTTACGTAACTGTAAGCGATTTCAGTTGGCTGAGTGAGCCACGAGAAAATTGGCTTCAAGAAATTGAAGTCCTTTCTTTGGCGTTTGTTAAAAAGTGGCAATTCTTAAATTTATTCCTTAAAATAAATGCACAGTTTTCCAGAGAAAGTTGGTGCAACTGATTTATCATTTATTTTACCAATCGAAATAAGTTTTTCACTTTTTTTTTTAAATTATGTAAGCTCATATTAATCTTTCACATTACATACATTTTCAACCTGTTGACATTATTAGTTTTATCGACGCATAAATCCATGATTGTACCATTCAAACAAAAAACTGTTACAAAACTTCATAAGCTAATCATAAAAACCGTTAAGCTTCCAACATTTTGTTGAGTAAATTTCAAAGAAATAAATTTTTTATGTTTATTTGCAGTTTGAATTCATTGATCGATACTAAAAATAGAATTTTATTTTTCTTGTCTTTTCCTGTACAATTTGATTCCACTTAATTTGTACCAAATTGAATTGAATATGTATAAAGCATATAATTAATTCGATATTAAATTAACTTTCATTGACAAAGTCAATGTTTTAAGATCATTGCTTGCTAACCACGAAGCTTGTCAATCAAGATTAACATAAATTTACATCACTTTCATATCAAGTTCTACGATTAAAGCAAATAAAACCTTTTGCCTATTGCACAGAACGATCTTTAAGTTTCGATTATTAACATGAATGGCATTGCTACGAGAAACCCTTTAAGGCTCTTTGTATAATTCTAATTTACTGACAGCTTTAAAAAAATGAATAAAAACTAACGAAAATAAATAATAAATAACAACAATCCAATACTTTTTTACATAAGTAATGTCGTGCTTAGATACACTTATTTATGTTAAATACTTTATTTACATAAGAGTGTAAACAAAACATCAAAATACATTTAAAAAAAGACCACAGACAGGCCATGCTATTTAAAATTTCTGATTTTATGCAATATTTACACTTAAGGCTAATGACTTACGACAAGCAAACCAATAAAGAGACAGACATCGGTTGTAACAGCAACAAGCTACTAAATCCAGATTCGAATTTTTACGATATTTGAAAATACATTTATAGCTTCCATATTTTACAGGGTGCATAATATGATTGAGAAAGAAACTTGATTTTGAGTGGGATATCGGATAGCATATACAAAGCGTCACATAACATAACAATCTTTAGCATAAATCTATATAAAGCATAATTCAGCGTGGTTATAGACCAAATTGTTGACGGCCCTGTCATTGTGTGCCTTTTATTTATTCGAAAACTAAATAGTAAGTCAATTATAACCAAATTATGATTTTTAATGAAGCTAAGGAGGCATCATCATCAACTCTAACAATAGAATAGTCGCAACAAGATAATAGATTCTATAAAATCTTAATCCCCAAGACTGGTCGCCATCATTAGGCGAAAAAATTCTCGATCTACCGTTTAGATTTCTTTCAACTGATTTCTTATGTTTTGTGTGTTGTGCTAAAAAGTTGATCATAAATTTTACTTATAAAGTTTTTAGCAGACAGCTGCTGTGAATGATCTGACCCTTTGGCCAAGACTCTCAAGTGTGAAATCATTTGGTTAAATCCAGCGAATGAACGGCCAATGATTCGCCATTTGGTTGGCAGGTTGACACATTTATTTAATTATAAACTTAACTCGAATAAAAAAATTAGTTAACCTATCCCTACCCTATCCTATCTATCATGGAAGGACTAAAGTGGCGATAAATACTTCATTTCCAAATCGTGTAGGTTGTTTATTCAATTGTTTTTCTGAATTTGCTTGATGTGTATGCCATAAATTAATTTCAAAAGTGCTTCTCATATTAACTTAATGGATTTTTGAATGACTTTAAATCAGCAGATGCTTGGTTTCCGAACCTCCCCCTCTCATTTCTGATGTCCTATATCAACCTTGAATGCAATTTCAACTGCACCCCCAATTTAAAATGCGCGGCTCACTTCAAATGGTCACTGTGCAAAACTAATGACATTCATTCGTTGCAGGCATCATTAGATGAACATGGCCATGACTTTCAAAAAGAAAGAAAATACGGGAAAATCGGGAACAGTGCCTGCCAGACAACATGACGCGGCTGAACTCTTGAAATTCCTGCTGCAAGCATATACGCACCTGCAACTGTGGCATGCAACCCCATGTAGCGCATCGAAACTGCAGCCGGTACTCGGTGTATGTTAGGCGGGGCGTCTAGCTGTCTACTACAAAAATCAAGAATTTGCAATCACTGCATATGACTGAGCCTCAGTCATGTGCGCGCCCTTCGTCCAGTTTTTCGTACCATGTTGCGCTGTCTTAACTGCATACTCCGAATCTACCTTAGCCAGGCTTTCACTCGTAGAAACTATATTTACGAAGATCTAGACACTGAGGCGTCAAGCATAGGACGACATTTTCTTTAATAACACCTTAACACTTTCTATTCCTCTTTTCACGATGTGGTACACAGCATTTTTATGATATGTAAATTGTGTATAATACATATATGTTTTTCTGTCTTTTCCTTACCTACTTTTTATACTCGATACCGAAGGTATAGAGCACCTTTCGACACAGTTAAGGCTAGAGACTTGAAACTTTGCAAATATATATTTCTATAGGCAGGACAGTTAAAGTGTAAAGACTGAATAACAGCAACTCTTGAGGGTTTGGAATTCAATAACTCAAAATCGATTTATGTATATATTTCTCACATCCTTAAAGCTAGGAAAACCAAAATTTGTAAGGATATAGCTTTTGGAACATCGCCCACCCACACATCCCAGCCTCACCACGTTTTAAAATCAGAAACGACTATATCTTCCACAGTTATTGAGCTAGAGTCATCAAATTTGGGCCAAGCCCACTCTTTCCGCCCAAGCTGCATATAATGGGAACGGGAATGCCTGAATCTTTAACAGGTTTTGAGCTACAATCACCAAATCACGTAGGAAGCTAGCTAGTTAGATCCCAAAAAGATCTGCATCATTTAACCGTTTTTATACAAGTATCTAGTATAACGCAGGCAATTTACATTTAAGTATTTTTAGATATTAACAAGATATAAATAGTATTACTGTTTTAAAAAGTTCAAAACTTTTTCAAAGTTGCTTAGTTTTGGGTAAACCAAGTTAATCATTTAAGCCCAAGCAACGTTTTTTTCAATTAATGGTTACGAATAGATCATAATAAAATATAAAAAAAAAAAATAAAATGTTTAGAGTTTTTCTCATTTTTTTTCTTTCAGCTACTTGTGTGTTTCAATCCAATGTGTGTGGTTATCTTTATTAGGAAAACATTTTTGTGTATTTTATTCTTTAATTATTTTGAAAGACTTTATTTAAGTTTCTATTTCGGAGCGCTTTTATTGGGATAAACTTACAAAATTTAATTCGGTTATATTTTTATGAAAGATAGTCATAAAAATCGTAACTTCAATCGATATTGAAGAAGTATGTATTACATATATTTCGTTTGATTTTACGGGAACTTAAATAAATTCCTTACAAATACAGCTAGATCGTCATCGATATTAATAGTTATTGATACCATCTATATCGAACTTAAGTACCTTAGATCTTGTTTTATATATACAAAACAGCTTTATCTTTTAGTTCATAGTTTAAATTTGCTGGGTAACTTGCAGTTGCATACCTTGTGACTCCATCAGCTAGATTGAGTCTTGTTTCGGGTGGGGTCTTTTCGAATGCTAAGCGATTTGTACGTTATGCGATCGTAAAACCAATACAACAGTCGTAAAATCATGTTAGAAAGAGCTCGAAATCGAATGTATAGCTGGTTTTTAACTTTGAACACATTTTAAAGATTTCGCACCTGTCCCAAAAAAAAGAAAAATCTGAAAGGCGATCGCTTCAGCTAGCGGTCGTTGTTCAATATATATTTAATGATCCAAGGGAAAGAAGAAGATATTCAAAGGGGGGGGGGGGGGGGGGGGGGGGGGGGTCTCATAAAACCCATTTTTGAACCGACTACGGCACTTTAATCGTTGACTTATGTGACATTATTGATCGTTAAGTCCGCTACCTTTGCAAAGAGGCTGCGATTAGCGTATTTTTGTAATTTGCTTCTAAATCTCAACAACAATGTGCTACTTATAATGGGTTAAGTATCAACGAGACAGATCCGTCTTGGTGGTCCATACCCTGTTTTGTTGTTTTCTCTGTCTATTACTCTTTAATACTATGAACTCTGTATGGCAAGTTCCACATTTTAAAATATATTGCTTTTTATGATTATCTATGAAAAGTTGAGCTTTTATACTTTGTGTCGCATGGTTTTACGATCAATTTTTATGAGGTGCGATGACTTAGATATTGCCTTGAACTCGGCTCGTTTTGGGACACTACGCGAGGCTTAGCATAACGGTACAGTTTTTTATAGTAAAAAGTTAGGTTTGAACTTTAAAATATAATATTTTGTTCATTGAAAACCAACCAGAAAGTTGATAGCGCTCTCAACCAATGAGCAAAGTATTAGCTAACCAGTTATTGATATGTTAGAAGTCTTAGAATCGATGGTTAAATTAGTGTATTATTTAAACATTTAACAGAATAAATAAAGTATACCCCACGAAAAGTATAAAAAGAATTATTGCAGCTCTGAAAGTACTTTTCTGTAGATACCCGACCATAAACCAATATGATCTACTAAAGCCCTTTATCGGGCAGTTAATTGTGAGATTATAAAACGAGTTTAATCTGTTGCTGTGACTACGACTTAAAATAAATATGTTAAAAATCCATACAGCAACTGTGCAGCTGGTTAGCTCAACGGGTGGTTGCCTGCTTTATAATTATCCACATTGGGTGACATTCGGGAAAATTGGCTCAAGAAAAAAAATCTAAATACACAATGCGTCATTAAGTAGGCGTTGTTGCTTTGGAATAGTCGAAGAATTAACTTGACAAAAATCCTAAGCAATATTTTCATTGACTAAGCGATCAAGTTGTGTGTGTGTTAAGTTCTTTGACATGGGTTTTATGGATCGCATTGGGTCGGGTCGGGGCTGGGAGCTGGATCTAAACACTAAGTCGGAGAGTGTGTGAAGTGTGAAACAACATGCATAAAAATCGAAATACATATTATTTATGATGTTCATCAGGAGTTTACGATACAAACACACGATACAGGCTCACTGTCTCAGGTTTAGGCTTCTCTCATTCACTGCACATAGTCCAAAATAAAAAAGAATACCTGACCAGGCCATAAAAATTATAAAAATAACGTATGCGTTTCTCCCTCCCTCCTCCATCACCACTTGCTGGCTGTCAGTTGATCCCATGCTGCGTTCCAGAGTCTCACTCTGGCTCTGACAAAGTCAGATTACCCGTTTTCAGGCCGAGTGTCGGCTCAGACTTCATGACGTCCTCGCTTAATGTGCGCCGTGTAACGAAAGTAAATTTTTCATAACTTGTCTCGAATGCAGTCAAGATCGATAAATATTTCTGCTGCAGGTAGACCCACACACACAAATACACATATGCAAGTGTGAGTGCGTGCATTGTAGGTAGCATCATTTTCTTGCCAGCCAGACAAACTGGCAGCAGCATCATTAGCAGCTGTGTGTTGTTGTTAATTTTTGTTGTTGTACCCTCAATGACAAACAAGAAAAAACAAAAATATATATTTATATCATAAGATAACTGATACAATACTGTTTGCTGGCTGACTGTGTTGTATCTACTTAAAGTTTTCTTCTCTTTATTTAGTTATAAGTAGATCTGAATGTTAAATAATAATTTATTTAAATGTTAATATAAATATATTTGTTTATTTTGTGTATGACAAAATTAACGTGGTGAAAAATTACTGATGAAATTTTTATAGCAGTTTTCCTTGCAAGAAATAAAGCATAATCATGTAGATATTAACATAGTTGGCTGCTTAAAATTAAATTTTCCTATGCATTAAGTACATTAAGAACATTAAGTATTTCAGTAAAAGAGAAGTGTGGCTCTATGGCTTTCACTTGGAAACAATAAAAATTTCAAAAACAATTTCATCCCCATTTGGTATTCAAAACATATAGTTCGTTTTTTCTCCAATATCTATAGCACGAAAAAATCATCAATAAGAAAGAAGGCAATGTTGTGAAGCCGCCACCATTCTGGATTGATTGCAGATGAGTCAAAATTTGACATTTTTGGATCGAACATTGTGTGAAGCAAGCCGAATACGGTATGTTACAATCCTGGTTGATCTGGAACTGCCCCATGTAATTGTACTGCCGCCACAATCACCTGAAAATTTGTAAGCGATATGGACTCTGCCATACGAAAACGGCAGATCCTAGAAGTATACAAACAAATATAGCCAGAATTAACAACTCAAAGCAAAACGGACTGGTCAATAACAGCTGACCAAAGAGAGATCGCACCATTTTATGTTTTTATTACTAGTCAGTACAATGACCGACTTTACACTCATGTCAATCCGTTCGCTAACTACTGAGGGTCAAACACAAAGCGCAGAAGATGGATGCGTCTCCGCACAAGTGTCCTATGGACTACTAGTCTCCGAAGTACATGCCAAACTCCATCTGTAAGTTTTCATTCTCGCATAATTTTTTCTAGTTTAACTCAAAGGAATAACTCTGTGCAGAATGTCATTGATGAGAATGCTTGGCAGCATTCAAATTAACGCTATCTGTCCTGTTCATTCTGCTCATTCACACTTTTCATTTGTTTTGAAATGCCAACTTAACTAAAAAAATACAAAGTAAATTTTTTTTCATTCAGTGCCTTAAAGTTAAACTTTTGATATTGAAGAAAAATACCATATAAAAAAATATCTTTTCAATGTTCAAAGTCAGCTGTGAACCACAAAGTACAAACAATGTGTTTATATTCATCTCGATGTTAGAAAATGATATGTTTTAAAAGATAAATTAAAAAACTACTGCTCAGATCATGATAAAATCCTAAATGGGGCTACATGAGAGGTACTAGCCTTCAAATAAATGAATATAAATCTTTATTTGCCTTAAAAAGAAGTTTTGATATCAGAATTGAGAACCGTGTCTTCTTTTTTTCGAGTTCAGTTAAAAGCTACCTGAAGGTGTTGCACTTTATTTGGACAAATTGCTTACAAAGAAGCCATTCGTATTTTACAAATAGTTGACCAAAGTTATATGGATAAGAACTTTTACTGCTAGATGTATTCCACTGCCATTGGTCACACTTGAGTGCAGTCACACTCAAAGCAAGCACTTGAGAACTAACCAACCAGGCGCTACTAACACACCCAGACCCCTTTATAAAAAGAAACTCACACCTCTCAGGTGTCTAATGTTTAGTGTATTTGTAAGGTCAAAGTAGAAACCTCAGAAAAATATACAAATAGAGCCATAAAACTACATTCGTACGTATGTATGTGAGTATGCGAAGGTGTCAAGTGTTCCCTGAAAGTATCGAAAAGGTCAAGTACTCAACGACTGTGCGACTGTAGGCAAATAAATAAATAAATAAACCTAGTCGCTAAGAATTGGTTTGACAGTAAAGTTGGTTGAATGTTGTGGGAGCGAGGGGAAGGGGGTGTTTTGCCAGTGACAGCCCTAATGCTATGCATAAATCCCTTTAATTGGCGAGTGGCTGTCAACTGTCGCTTACTAAAGGATAACGTGCTTGCGGTTGTTGTTGATGTTTGTTAAGACCAGTATCTAATTAGGCGCAAATGCGCCACCAATCGGATTGCGGCCAGCAATTTGGAAATTTGATACAAATTAAGTAAATGTTGCAAGCACAATCAACGTCTGTTCTGGGCTACGTTGCCAGGGCTTTGCATACAAAAGGGTTAGAGGCTTGCAACAACCATCAAACAGCACCTAATACTACACCGTCCAACCAACCAACCAAACAATCAACTGAGGCAACCACTCAACCTTATCTTGCTAGCAAATACAGTTGCCATAGTTGCAAGCAGCCAATTAAAATTAATTCACTTCTATAACCAAAAATGACTTACAACATTCGATTGAGATGTTCATGTGACTTATTTTACGCCCTGTAACCATTTGAATTGTTAAAATTAAAAAGGTTGCGTAAAAAGGTGCACACAAAAGAGTAAATAAACATTATCATTTGTTTTTTCCTTACAGTTGATGTACATAAATGTAAGAAAATTATTAACAATATTTTTTGACTTTTTACACAAGCCAATTTATTTTTATTTTATGTTATTTTATAAAGAAATTTATTCAAGTTCGTACATTTCTCTGTTCTCTTCAACCCTAAAGACGGCTGCCGAAAAACAGTCAAAATGTATCGAAAATAAGAAAACAAAATATATTTAAAGGTTAAACTTTTTATTTCATTGGACCTCAAACCAGCCAAGCAACACATATTATACAAGATAAAAAAATAATATATGTATATATTAAAGCTGACTTTGTTCGGTGGCTGAAGTTTTGGATTCTCATCTCGAAATTACATTGATACAAAAAATTGTTCAAATAAATTAAAGAACGAAATAAATATGTTTTAATACCCTATACAAAACCCCATTGAATTGATACTGTAATACTCAATAGCAATTATCAAGTCCCCAAATTTGGTGGCAAATTACCCAACAATTTTTATGCTCATACCGTCAGCAACGTTATAGCATGTTTCAATTCCCATGCTGCAACTCAGTCCTCCTCTTTGATCGTTTTTTTTTCTTCGAATAATTCAAAACTAGGGAGTTGATTTATTAAATAAGTTAATGGACATAACCAGAAATGTGTATCAATTCTTAACATGATGATTCTTGTTTCCCATTGGTTTGCTAATGAATAGTGTGTTTAAGTTATAATTTTAATTTACAGAAATGAAAAAATCGAATGTATGCCAAGTTGTTGCCCATACTTAGACTCGCAATTGTTACCACAGCCTCGGTCTCGAAGTCTCTCTCAGTCTCTGAGGCAGAGACTGGCCGACTTCGAGTGTTGTGGTCCACTTGAAATTATACCGAGAGATGCTCGAGTGCGCACAGCCGCCAATAACCACGCACACCACTCAACACTCAGGCGACCACAAACAACCCTCGAAAGCAAATAGCACATCAACAACAACCTGAACCTAAGCAGTCTTTTACACATACATATATGTACAATGTACATGCACATACTTAAGGGGTTGGGGATTCAGATTGCGTTTCGCCTCGTTTTCAATCAAAGCTGCGCACAGCGATCTTTCTACTTGGCTTAACTGTTTGGTTCGGTATTCGGTCAGGTCCAGGTCCAGGTTCAGGGTTCGCATCGAGTTTCCGGAATCTGTCAGGCAATCGTCGTTTCGGCTGCAGCTTTGGCTACGCATTGCAAAATTGCCAGCAATTAAGTATTCCATATTCGTATTTGTGTGTTTCTAGCTTTGTTTTCCCTTTTTTTTTTATTCTTCTCCTCCCTTTTTATACCCAGAACCCCTGAATTGGGTAAGAAATAGGGTATAACGGTTTTGTGACAGTATACGAAACAGACAGACCCCATAAAGCTTATATATTCTTGATCAGCAACAACAGTCATATCCGTCTGTCTGTCCGTATGTGTGACGCTTTAGAAGCTCAAGACTTCAGATTTGGAACATAAGCGATTATAACCTATAGGCGGGCGGTACCAGTTTGTTTCAAGTTATTGATAGCTATTCCGGCTAACGGTAATCACTGCAATCGATTAAGAATTTGAAAACAAGAACAGTATACAAAACAATGATCATCTGTGAAAATTAATTCGAAACCGGCTAAAAAACATTAGAGATATCGAAGATTGAATTTAAGTCAAGCATTCAGCATTTTTGCATACGTTTTCACACACAATCAGACATACATACAAACAAGGACTACGCGCAATGTCAATGGGACAGGGTATCTCGTTGTCGAGATTCCTCAACTAGAGCCTTCTTACGCGTTTTATATATGTATGTATGTATGTATATGGAACATGTGCATTGTTGGCATAATTATGGGCTTAGCGCAAATTATTGACAAGTGAATTAGAAAAATATTTTTGTTGTCCTCTCTCTTTGTCCCTCCTCTCTCTATCTCTATTTCCCTCTTCATTCAATTGTATGCCATGTTTAATGGAGCGTTGAAATGTGAAATTCGCTCGCGAACATATTTGGATTTATTGGGGTGAAAAGTTTTTTAAGGCCTGCTGGATATCAAGTTAATCTGCGCGAAATCATGGTCTTAAGCCCAAAGATTTTGTGATTAATTGTACACGATAGACATAGTTTAAGATTTTAATTACAGAACAACCTCGCTCAACGAAACCTTTTAAAATTTGGCCAATTGCGAAAACTGAAGGAACATTTTCTGTGTTCCGAGAGATATCTTTGCTAGCCATTTAAATTAAAGTAAATCGAAAAAATTTCATTACATTTAATTTATTTTTTGAAAACTGAGAAACAATTTTAAGAATTCGTGTGTTGAAATTATCGAGGAGTTGCGTGTAACGAGTGTTGCGTTGTGCGAAGTCGTACTGTATTTATAATTTTTAAATAAAATACTAAAGTCAGATAAAGTTAATTAGCTTAGATTCGTCATTACAACTAGATCAATTTCTTATATCAATTCCTTTCCTTACTAATGAATTGAATTTGCAAATGTCTTTCATATATTAAAATCACATCAAAGATAAATAAGAAAAATGTATAAATATATATATTTATTCCGTTAGATAATAAAAGTTATTATTCAGGGCTTTAACAAGCTGCGAACAACTTTAAATTCGCATATTCCACTCGAAACCATGCCAATGCATGCCTAATAATATTTATTGCTTTTGGTCCGATTCCAATATTAAATGTACGAATTTACATTTTTAAAGAGTTACCAAAAGCAAAACCCACAAAACTATAAATATGAAAAACCCAAATTCTGTCAAAATGTTTATTCATAACATACGTAATTTATAGATTCAACGAGCATCACTTCAGTCGCATCGCATACCAAAAATCAGAGTCAAATGTATGTAGAGACACCATCATGTATATGCCGCCAGATGCCCGATATATTTGGGGTTGTTGCCATCGTAAGAGGCGTTATGTTGAATGCAAAAATAAAGGATACGCTGGCTGTATATATAATCAATTTGCCAGCCGTGACGTCATCATGACGAATTTACATCTTTTTGTGTGATTTTCACTTTTCGACGAGTTATCAAGTTTTGTTTTTTTTTTTTTTTCTTTTTCAACCCATCAATGCGTATGCAGCAGCAGCAACAGCAGCAGCAGAGTGAATTTTTTGGATGGACAGTGGAACAGGCCTACAACATTCAATTCGTTACGTTTGTTATACATTTTATTCCACTCCACTCCACTTTTCTCCATCTACATTTGTAGGCTGAGGTAATGCTTTGGGCCTTTAGATTCGGGCCGCCACTGACTATAGACTGCGTGACGTTGATGGCAGCGGTGACTATGTAGATTTTTATTATTATTTTGTTGATTTTTTTTCTATGCATTTTTTATTTATTTTTTTGTTTATTGCGGCGGCGTAACAAAATTCTTGTGAATATTAATTGGCTCGTTGTTTGCGTTGGTTGTCACTCAAACGGCCGAAATGGTAAGTGGATGGATGGCATAGTTGGGTTCCATTTCAATATGTCACGGTTGTTTATAGCTCAGACAGGTTGCTGTAAGCTTAATGCTGCGATTAAAACCGTATACTATTAAGTGTTGATTTTTCCATTCCCATCTTTAATAGAAAACTCTTCAAACCACTTTAGCTGTAAATTAATGTTTTGATAAGAAGCCGGTATTGGCTTGTTAAAATTGAAATAAGTATTGAAAATTATTCATCATAAAAATAAATAATATAATTTATGAATAAAAAGTGTGAGGACTGTAAATAAGTATGATTATACTTAACCAATAATTCCTCTCTTTAAAGATTTTAGTTTAAGAAATTGTATGTATTTAATATATATCCATCCTGGTATCTGTCTGACCTTACGTCTGTTCGTCAGTCCTTCCTTCTGTTCGTCAGTCTGTACTGAAAAACCGATAGAATCTACACCACATACTTTCCACACCCTACCAGCTATGGCTACCAAATTTGGTAAGAAAATAGCTATTGGAGTCCTTTACATAACTGCATCAAATTTTGCCCACCCCGCACGACCTTTGAGAATCCTTAACACGCGTTTTGATACCAGTTGCGTCCGAATGCAAGGTTTGTTCTTGATTATATTTTAGGTTTCACATGTTAATATTTGAGTAATACATATATAACATTTTCAATTTATAGCTTACATTTTTAAATGTTGCTTTAAGAAATAAATAATTAATGGCCATTCAACATTCAATAAAACGGGTTATTTATTCGAGCCATCTTTAAATTTCTTCTGTTACGTCTATCTCATTCTAATCATGACAAGTTACTCAGCTACTTTTAATTTTCATTTATCTAATGATAATTTTATCGCATTCCCTCAAACTCTTTACCCTTTGACACCTTACAGAGCGTTCCATTAATAACATGTTAATGACTGTTCCCATGGCATAAGTATGAGCTATGAGATGAATGAATACAAATATGATTCATTTGTATGAAGCATTCACATCCCCTGCAACTCACAGTATCAATCGCTTAACGGACAGCGGACACAGATTCTCACACTATTTATTTCAGGCCTTGATGCACATTATCACAAATTTATCTTTCATATCAACGAAGAGAGTGAAAAATTTATGCGCCCACACAGCTATCCTTCGTCTTATTTTGGGGTTGAGCACGGACTGACGTCTGACTGGCTGCTGTCCAACATAATCTACATCAATGTTATGCGTTGGCAATATAAATGGCGATGCTCTGTTCCTGACAGTGCTCGGTGCCAGCACATAAGACAACCAACTGGGGAGAGCTATGAAAAACAAAACCAAAAATAATTCCAAGTTGATGAGCTGCTTCATATCCTAGGCTTGATTCGGATAAGTAGTCGAACTATTTATTTCTTGAAAATAAAAGTATTATATTGTTTTAGTAAATAAGCAATGTGTTTAAAGCAAAGCTCTCAGCCTTTTTAATTATTATATACATTGATAACAAAGTAATAAAAATTTTTCATACACAGCTTGTAAATAAGAAGAAGTAATATATTTTAATAAGTACCATCAAAATGATTTGATGTAAAAATAGCAGGTGAAAGCAATATAAACATGTTTTAAAATATTTGAGATTCAACAACCCTAAAATCATAAAAATGAATTATATAAAAATGTAGAGATTGCCTACAGGTATATAGCATAATTATCTCGCGTTCTGCCGCCCACAACACATGAGACGACACCTGAGTCTGCATTTATGGCCCAAGGCCCTTCTGATAGCACGTCTCCATGCCTATATATATATATATATCTATGCATAGAACAACGTATTTCTCTGCGAACCCAGCACTGACAGTTGCTGCGATTTTTTTATTATTTTTTTTTTTGTTATGTTAATTGGCATTTGCATGTGCCCAGTTGCCTGTTGCAAGTTACCAGTTTCTATTTCCCACTGTTAGCTGGCTGCCCCATGGCAAAAAAAAAAGAAAAACGACAAAAACCAAACAGAATGAAGAAGAATAGAGAGTGAGTTTAAAAAAAGCGCACAAGTGGCAGACAGCCTTTAAAACGCTTAACCAAACAAGAGCTAAAATAGTTTCACTTTTTTGTATGTATGTTGACGTTGGGGCCAATGCGAATGCCAAGGAAGCCCCATTTCAAGTGGAGTGCGGAATGTCGCCATTGCGAATGTTGCCAATGTGAATAGGGATTGTGGATGTGTGTGTGTGTTCGAGTGTGGAGTACTGTACGGACTCATGGTGTTTGTGTTGGCTGTTAAACTCAGCGCTATTAAAGGCTAAGGCCGACTTTTTGTCAGCCATTATGACGCGCACCTTTTGTATTGTTGTTGCTGTTGTTGTTGTTTGTTGTTGTTGCTGCTGTTGTAGTTTTCTAGGGAAACCTTAGCGCGCACACACACACACATACACACACATGCACCCCCGACACATTCATGAAATGTATAGCATAATAAATCTTTACCTACATAGGGACATGCATAAATACACATACATATATATATATTTTTTTGCTGACTAGTTCGCAGGTAGCTAGGAGAGTTTTTGCCACATTTGCGACAGGATGTACCAGGCTGGCGTAGGAGTTGCTCCCAACCTCTGCTGTAGCCTCTTTTGCGTGCATGTTCTCAGAACTAGACGCACACACACACTCAAACTAACGCACTCAGAAACAGATAGTTGGCCTCGCATTTTTACGATTTTGATATTTATCTCAGTTTTTTTTTCTTCTCTTTTTGTTTTGGCATTTGAATTACTAGACAATGCGTCCTCGGCATGGATAATAATTACAGCGACTACTGATTTTATGCATTTCGATTTTCACTTGCGGTTCGTTTGATTTGGACAACTGCTTATCGGTAGTTGTATCGCCAGCGATAAGATTAGCCTAGCCCCGATCCCACACACTTTCTGCTCTCTACAGACTGCCTGTCGCTTTTCTACAGAAATTATGCGATTGCGGCACAACAAGATAAGTTGCAATCAACCATTTGGGTTTTGCTGTGGTCCATTATCGTAAAGAACATCTAGTACTTGATATGAGATAACAGTCCACGTTTAACAAACATGTGTGGAATTAATAATTGTTCTCAAGTTAATACTCTTTTCATACGTTAGGCAAATCAAAATAATTATTAATCTCTTATAGCTGACGACTTCAAATGAAATTGATGTAAATTAATAAATAAAATAAAGTCAAAAAAATATATGAGATCAGGTTAAAATCTCATTTCATAGAATGATTTGATCATTATCATTTCCATTAGGCCAGGTCAGTTCGCGCACACACACACTTACGACCTACGACAAACTAACTGTACTCCATTATCAAACGAACTTTACTTTCCACAACACAAATGGTCAACAGCAATATTTAATCGAGGCCCATCTGATGATTTTCCAAAATATGTATATAAGATCAAAGGCATTGCAACAGCGCTTCCATTATCAAAGACTGACTTAACCCAGCTGCGGAATCGCAGCACGCATCTAATAAGATAACCCGACACTATTTATGAGCATTAAATTTTCAACAACGGCAACATTTTCGAAATTTTTAAGCAGAAACCAGTTTTGCGACGTTCGTTGTCAAACTGATCCATCCATTGATTGAATCTAACGAAAAAGAAAACACAAAAAATAAAATAAAACAAAGTAAAATAAACGCGTTGATTTTTAAGTGTTGTGCATAATTTTAAATATGTAATTTGAAAAGCCACGCGAATGACATTTGGTCGCTGTTTTAAACTATTCCCAACGAGCGAGAGAGCAACAAATGTTGTTGACAGTCAAGTTTTTGGTTTGGTTTTTTTCTTTTAGATTGCAAAGTCTGAAAGCTCTGTTGGCGCTGGCGCTGCGAAACCGTTAACACCCATAATAAGTACCGCTATGTACCCCAATTTTGTGATAGCTTTAACCGGCGCGCTTTAATGGCCACCTCTGCATAATATGTTGCTGCTGTCCCCCTCTCACCTCATCACTCATGCATACCGCAACATGTGGCAGCTGTATTTTGAATTTTCAGTGAAATCGGCGAGCGTTTCTCAATTTCCAGTTTTCGATGCGCTTCGATCATTTGCAGCAAAATTTCTAGTTCATTTGTGAAACGCAATCACCGAAATGTGAAGTTGAACTTTTGGGTATGAGTTTTGGGATTTTGGTTTTGGGTTTTGGCTGGCTGCAAGGGCGGAAATTATTTAATGGCGCGAACATGTGCGGAAATCACGCTCGGAATGTCTGCGTCTCCCTGGAAGCTGCGTTCAATGTTTTTTTTTACTTTTTTTTACATTTTTCTATTTAATTTAATACGTTTTTGCCAATTTTATTAGCCGGCTTTGAAGGCGTCACGAATATAAAAATATGCTTTTTTATTATTGCTGTCAAATTGAATTTATGAAGGGGGCATGAGTGGGTGACGTTTGTCAAGGACACTAGACAAAAGCGAGGCGGGAAAATGTCAAGTTGAGTAAGAATTTTCTTTAGTGCGAATTACTAATGGTAGAAAGTAAAAATTAAACAAAAAAATAAACGAAATTAATCATTTTAATATTAATAAATTTTGTTCTTACTTAAATTCGATTTTATTTATCCAATTAATTATTGTTTTTTAAATAATTTATTTCAGACCCATCTTTGTGTTACAAGTTCCAAGAAACTTGATTTGAGGCACTTGTTAAAAAAAATATAAGCTAATTAATTTAAAAGGTCGCAGAAATCATAAAAAAATGCAAAGTAAAATCAAACACTTTATTGAAATTCCTATTTCTGATTTTCGTTTGTAATGGAATTAATACGATTCGTATAAATATCAATTGGGAATATTACAAAACTAAGTTAAAAAATAAATAAATAAATTAGAATTTGGACACTTTAGATAAATATGTATTTAAATCGACCATATTTAAAAGGCTTATTCACTTTTTGAATCAAAGTCAATCCTGTCATTTAAAACAAGTTAATTTTCTCAATATTAAAAGATTTTTCATTTGAACTTTACTTTAAAATTTCTAAAACACAGAAGCTCTTCTTATTATTATGATAATTAAGCCAACAGCAACCAGATTGTGGGCCACTCTAATAACAATGTGTCACCTGCTTGACGTAAGCATCTTGTGCAACTGCCACAAGCTACTGGCAATAGCTGGCAACGCACAACGCTGCGTATGTGCATTGAGCAATTTCTGTCAACACACACAGAACTTGAATTGCCCACTTGAAAATTAGTTGCAAATTACCTACTTAAGTTTGTTTTCGATGACAGTTGCTGTTGCAGTTCCAAACAACCACTCAGTGAGTGTTGCAATCGAAAGACGTCGACAAAGTCGAGGGCATGTTTGGGGGGCGCGCCATTGTTAGGGCCCCGTTTAGTGCGTGTGCTGCCACGCCTACAATCTTCAGCCATGAAGTGTGTTTGGGACAAAAGTTTGTCTTATGCATTGGCACTTATGCAACGTTGTTATAAAATGACCGAAAGGGGGGGGGGGGGGGTCGGCGAGGGGAGTTGGCAGCCCTATTATCAGGCAATCAACAAGTGCAATTAGCAGCTCTCTGGTCCAACACAATGTGCGTGTGACAGAGCAAACAAATTGTTTAACAGAACGAGCAAACACAGCCCACAACTGTATAAGCATCTAAAGGAACTGTCTATACTACACTGGTAAAATTTGTAAGATTTAAGCAAATTTACGTTCTTAACAAAACTAATTTGCCGCATATTTAAGACAAATAATTTTGTAAGATTCAATAATTGGTTTACAATTCTAAATGAAAGAATTAAGAATCAGGTGGTTGTAATTTATCTAAAAACCAAGAAATTAATTGAATTTATTTCTGATTTTAAAATAAGCTTTTTAAAATAACATTTAACTAAATTGATTGGCTGTGATTGATTTTTTATATGTTTTAACGGACTGTTTCAAACTTTCGAACGGTGTATTAACCTCAAACTGCAGTTGTGTATTCCTTTCTGTATATCTGCTCAGCGATGCATTCCATTTTGTGTATTAGTTCTGAAGTTATATAAAGCGCTCCTTTTGTTTAGCACAATGCTCATTTGGGCAATGACAATGACCAGTGTTGAAAAGCAGCTGCCAGTGCCGCTGACAACAGTGTCTCAACCCTTCTTACACTCTCCTTCCTAACAGATCGCGCAAGCAATGGCTTAGAAGTTTCATCGTCGCCTTGTGGCAGCTACTTATTTTCTTTACCTCATTCAATGCAAAACTGTTGCGCAATTCGACCCCTTGCCACTTCTCATGACTGTCTCGGACAGCAATTATTGGCCTATTATTTCTGCTCGAAATTCTCGGCATATGGCAGATGCTCAGTAAACGTGACTTGTTTCATGTTCGGCACTTGCTTTTCAGTTCGTTCACAAAGTCATTTTGTACGCAAATGACAATAACAAGTTTATACTTTCAAAAAGGGATGTTATGCAGCAATGGATTAAGTGCAATGATTAGCATTTAATATGCGACCAAGATTTACTTTGTTCTTATTCTCTCGATTTTTCTTTTCCTTATAACTTAAATCATGGATTTACAACAAAAATTTTGACACTATATAAAATGATTCGTTAAACTTAAGGGATAAATATCTTATATCTATAGATATACAAATAAGTCGAGTTTTCCTGCCTGATGCTATAACTCCAGAACGCACGAACAGATTTTCACGGTTTTGCATTCGTTTGAAAGGTCTTGGGCTCCTTGAGGTATGCACTCAATATATGCATAGGTAGGGCTGCACATTGATGCATCTCAACGCGTACCGAGACAGCTAGTTATAAATATGTAAGTAATCAATACATTAGTTAAACACATTTTTTGCGAGTTTAATAATACTTCATTGGATTCTCTTACGTGTGTATGTGTATACCAGATTAGACACGAAAATAGTATTAAAATGTATAAATTAATTTGGATTTTTATACTCGGCTGTCTGTCAGTCTGTATGAATGCAACTTTTTTCCACACCCCTTAAGCTATAGGCTTGAAACTCTGCAAATATCATTTTCTATGGCCGGGACAGATAAAATTGGTGTTCAACGATTACTGGCGGGCTGTCAAATCGATAGCTCATTATCGAAAATTCTTATATTTCCCACACGCTATGAGTGAGAGTTGTAAAATTTTGTAAGAAGATTGGTATCCCTCAACAAACTGCATAAGAACTTTGGATGCCACGCCCACCCATACCGCCCCACCGCCTCTTTAAAAGTGTAATGCGTTTATCTCTCTTTGTTTCGAGGCTAGGTCACCAAGTTTGGTAGGAAGATAGCTGGTGACACCCCACTAAGATTTTCAGCAAAAATTTTGATGCTATCCTCTCTGAGAATTAAATGCATACATATGTACATTATACATACACAATATGCATAACATATGTTCATACATGCATACAAGAAGAAGCGAAGCAAGAATAAATATTCCTCCTGTTCGACGGACGTAATTTGCAAGGCGATGTCTGCTCAATGCGTTAACTTATCTCAAAGCACGCTAGGTTAACGCAATGCCTTACCATCGATCGACATAATTACATGTTTGGTACGTCACTAAGCATAACCGTACAAAAAGCAACGCTATGTTGACGTATGTAAATACAATCACTGCGGCAGCCGTAGTACTAGAGGCAGTGCTGCCAATTTCGCTTTTTTCCCGTCAGATCTGACTTCTTTCAAAACGCGATTGTGGGAAAAATTTTCAAATATTGTATGGGGCAGCTTTTTTCTGTATGAGTCGTTTGGTATCATTTGTATGTAAATAGCTTATTTTGCTTTATTTTTTCGCCTATCTAGCTTTTTTTGCTCAAAAAAAGTTGGCAGCACTGACTAGAGGGATTCTATGGAAGTTTTTCACCAATAAAGCTGTTTATCTCGCCTTCTTCATTTACAAGCTAGACAGCAACAAAACGCACACTGAAGATCACTGTCGCCAAAATTATATACCAACAAAGCATACGAAAGTGTTGTGTTGCAAAAAGCAAACCAAACTGCTGAATTGATCTTGATGAAACTTTCAAAGATTGCTTAGATCATGTCGGGTTTGTTCACTATGAAATTTCATTTCGATCGACATAGCCACCATACAAATTTATCATATCGTACTATCAATTGTTGTCTCTGTCGTGCACTTTCAAGTACCTACATGTCAAATTGTTGTTGTTGTCGCACACGAACAAGTAAATGACGCTCAAGAGTAAAAATATTAGCGAAAAATTACCAACAACGGCACAGACACATAAGAGGGGGGAGCATTGATTTGGCTGTGTGAAGGGTATCATAGGCTTGGCAAAGCCAAAATTAACTATGCGCCACTATGTTTATACTCGATACCGAAGGTAAAGAGTATATTGGGTTTGTGCAATGTCCGTCATGGTGTCCGTCCGTCTGTCCGTCTGTATGTTCGCAACTTTTTTCCACACCCTTCAAGCTAGAGACTTGAAACTTTCCAATTCTCTTTATCTATGGGATAGTAAATTAAAGTGTCAAGATGGGGGTTCTACGATAACTGGGGGGCTGGCAAATCGATAAATTCGATAACTCAAAACCGATAAATCCTCATATTTCGCACATCCTTACAGCTAGAACTACCAAATTTGGTGGGCAGATAGCTACTAGCAACCCCAAAAAACTGCATCAATATTTTGGAGCCACGCCCACCCATTCCGCCCCCAGCCCCCCCGCAATTTAAAGTCAAAAAAGCGTATATCTCCCACAGTTTTTGAGCTAGAGCCACCAAATTTTGTGCCAAGATAGGTGATGATGACCCCCCAAAAACTGCATCAAAAGTTTGGATGCCACGCCCACCGATACTGCTCTAGCCGCCCCCATCCACCCCAACGCTTCGTCAAAAACGGGAATGCGTGTATCTTCCAGAGTTGTGGAGCTAGAGCCACCAAATTTGGCAGGAAGATAGCTTGCAACGACCCCCGAAAAACTGCATCAAAGTTTTGGAGCCACGCGCACCCCTTCCACCCCCAGCCCCCCCGCAATTTAAAGTCAAAAAGCGTATATCTCCCACAGTTTTTGAGCTAGAGTCACAAAATTTTGTATGAAGATAGCAATTGACATTCCACATAGATCTGCATCAAAAATTTGGATGACACGCCCACCCATACCGCCCCCAGCCCCCCTTTCCCCACTTTATACAAACTTCGAGCTAGAGTCACCAAATTTGGTATGAAGATAGCAATTGACATCCTACATGGATCGGCAGCAAAAATTTGAATGCCACGCCCAACCATACCGCCCCAAGCCCCATAGCCCCCCTTTCACCACCTTTTACATGCTTCGAGCTAGAGTCACCAAATTTGGTATGAAGGTAGCATTTGACATTCCACAAGGATCTGCAGCAAAAATTTGGATGCCACGCCCAACCATACCGCCCCCAGCCCCATAGCCCCCCTCTCCCCACCTTATACAAACTTTGAGCTAGAGTCACCAAATTTGGTATGAAGGTAGCATTTGACATTCCACAAGGATCTGCAGCAAAATTTGAATGCCACGCCCACATACCGCCCCCAGCCCTCTTCCCCACTTTTACAAACTTGAGCGAGTCACCAATTTGTTATGAGATAGCAATTGACATTCCACAAAGATCTGCATCAAAAATTGGATGCATTCCACCCTACCGCCCCAGCCCCCCTTTCCCCACTTATACAAACTTTGAGCTAGAGTCACCAAATTTGGTATGAAGGTAGCATTGACATTCCACAGGATCTGCAGCAAAAATTTGAATGCCACGCCCAACCATACCGCCCCCAGCCCCTCTTTCCCCACTTTTACAAACTTGAGCTAGAGTCACCAAATTTGTTATGAAGATAGCAATTGACATTCCACAAAGATCTGCATCAAAATTTGGATGCAATTCCACCCATACCGCCCCCAGCCCCCCTTTCCCCACTTTATACAAACTTCGAGCTAGAGTCACCAAATTTGGTATGAAGAAAGCAATTAACACCCACATGGATGGGCATCAAAATTTTAATACTGGTATCGAGTATACCGCAGTCGGTTGCGTCCGACTGCAACGTTTCCACTTGTTTTTATCTGTGAATGTCTATAACATAAAATTAATTTTAGCAATTTTTTTTTCATTAAAGCTTGTTTTTATTAAAGCTTAGAAAAAATTAAATATACGAATGTTTAAGGCCAAAATACATATATTAAAAAATCCCTTATTTAGAATATTTCTTTATATATTTAATAACAAACAAAAAATGGAAAAAAATTATACTTAAAAATCTTTTTTGATTCATTTTTGTGATTTCAATAATGTTGACAATAATGTAAGTAAACGCACTTTAACTTTAAGATAGGTGCTCCAAAATGTTTTTTAACTTAAATATCTACGAATGTATTCTTTTTTGTTCTGGTTTCAATTATTCAACATCAAATTTAAATGAATAAATTAACTCAAGTAAGTTGATTTTGTCAGTTTTAGCGAGACCCATCCATATCGGTGTTTTGAACACACTTATACTATTATCTTGAACATATTGAATTGTCCTTGATTTAAGTCCCTCTTCTTGATATAGATCAGCCAGCTTCAGCGTCATAGCTGCATTTTCAACACACAAATTATCGTTTAAATAGTTCAAGCCTATTGCCTTTAGACGCTCGAGGTCATATTTGTCTGCAGCTGAAAGCAGTTCTTCAGTCATGTTTTCTAAATTCGGAGCATACCCCGTGTAGATGAATCGAAGCATTTCAAGGACAACATCGTAGTTGAAATCGCTGATGGTAACAACGTTCTGCTGACTTTCTATCAACGAATACTTAAACATGGCAGCAAAAACTTTGCTGCGTGCTGTGTGAAATGAAATTATTGTAATGATTATGTTCTAATATATTTTCTTGTTACTTTTTACCTGATAAAATGGCCTTATGAGCCGGTATCTTCTTGTCGTCCCCTGTTACAATTGTGACATCAGCAAACGCTTCTGAATTAAGTAAGGCGCCAAAATCATTAAGTATTTTGCGTTTCGGAACGGGGATTGTGTACATGGGATTATTTAGCGCAATGTTGATTTTAAAGCATATTTTTAGCGAGTCGTCGGGCAAAATTTTTTTCGGTTCTTTGTACAACTCACTGTACTTTAAACTTAACAATTCGAGGTTAATGGTTGAATTGGCATACGATTTATTTCCAAATGAAATGCACGATTCACATGTGTAGTTGCAACAATTATTAGTCGAAGTTTTTTTCAACCATATTCTCAATAACTTATCTGGCGCATTGCCGTCTGTTTCAAGTTTTATGTAAAATCTATTATTGCTATCTGCAGACGCTGCAAACTCTTCAGATCTTAAGCCATTAATTTGATCGCAATTGTTTGATAAATCAAATCCTTTGATTTCCCATGTGTGACTAAATATTACCGTCTTACGAATTGTGCAACTGTAACTATGCATATTTACGAAGTTTGTAATTTCGACTTGTTTTACGTTTGCCAGCTCTCGCATAGAGTTTCCAATTAAACTAGAGATGGCAAAGTATTTACTTATTTCGATAGGTATTAACTCGATAGCGTTTGGCCGATTTGCATCATATAATAGGGGGACTCCTAATAGGAATGCAAATTAGACCGCTTTTACACGATGAAGTTTTTCATTAAGTTTTTTTTTTCATTCTGTTTTTAAACATCTTCGCACATCAGGTCGCATTTACACGATGAAGCTTTTTCATGAAGCATTTTCTTTATAAATGCAACTCTGCTTAAAATGTATGGTCGATAAACATATATCTTTGCCATCGATTGTTTTATTTGTTAACATATAATTGATTTAAGTAGTAACAGTGAACATTTCTACTAATAATTTCTTAACCAAAACAATGTATTTACTATTGGCGCTAATATTTGCTTGTGCGATATTTCGTATCGATAACTTTATTATTCACATCAAACACTGTGCAATTATGTGCTTAAATGCAATCGGAATAAGGCAAAGCAAAATGAGAAAATAAATCATTGCTTCACAAGTCATGAAGCAAAGTCATGGCAACAAACGAATGCTTTAGACGCAAAAACTTCATCGTGTAAAAGGGGTCTTAATAAATTTTTTTTTTTTTTTAGCCCGAAAACTTGCTACATATTGCATTGTAGCTTTACTAAAACACTATCTTTTATAACAACCATATAACAACATATAACCACCATATTATGATGGGTAACCATTCAGGCTAAAAGGCTTCACTTTTGATTTTGGACTAAATCGGTTAGCTTATCTCTAATATCCGCACAAAGGTAAACATGCATTTAATACTCTGATACAGAAGGTAAAAGAATGGTAAGATTTTTATTCGAATTATAGGTTCATTTTTGAAGAAAATGAATGGGCTTAATATAATAATAGCATTACTATGGTTTTAATAAATTATTATACATTAATTTTTTTCTATTTATCGTTGATTTGTTTCATTTCCATAATATGTAAATTATTCCCAGCATTGAAGAACATTTCTGCAGTTTTTATCCAACAATGTGTAAATAAATGCTATTTAATAATTGTTACAAGCAGATTAGAACTCAAATCTGAACAAATTTACCCAAATTTGCATATTTTTTTTACCAACTTTGGCATTATAACATATGTAGCTATATATCCAATTTATAGCTCGAGTGTTTTGCAGAATAGCGTAAATAAATTTTCATGATGCATCAAACTGAAACAATTTCAGGAGTCGCCCAAATAACTATCATTATCGCATCGGAGTTCGATGACGGACATTGTATCTGGAACTATACGTGGCGAATGGACAACTGCACATCGATAAATTATTATACTTCCCACACCCTATCAGCTAGAGCTACTAAATTTGGTAAGGAGAAAGCAACTGGAACTAGAAATTAATAATACAAATTGTTACATGTTAGAAATAAAATTAAAGCTACTTAGATTGAACTGGCCTTAGCCGGGGTGCTGTTGCCTCACATAAGTTATAAAATAATATATTTACATATAAAAAAAATATATACTTGTGCGTGGCACTATATACTGATTGCTAATATTTTAGTGTGCGTATTTAAGTTTCGCCTTGTCAAAAATAGATATCCTACTTGGTATTATTTTACTTTTTTACTTATAGCGTGAAACAAATGATTTAACAGCCCATTGCAATAAGCTAAAACAGTGTCATAGAGACTTCCAATTAATAGACCTACAATTGACTCAAAGCGAGCACTTAAAAAACTCCCAAAAACCCAAAAATGAACTCAATTCGCAGCTGTTTTCAAGCGAGTGTTGAACTAAACGCGTGTGTCAACAAACCGCAGAGTGACAGCGTTATAATGAGGCGTTGTACAACGCGGAGGGGGAGGGTAAGTACGCATTTGCCTATGGGGCGGCCGGAGGGTGTGCAGGAAGTTTTGATTGACAGGTCGCACTGGACGAACGTTGACTTGCATGTCAATTAAAACTAACGACGCGTCGTGTGACAGTTGCCTGGGCGCAGAACTCAATCGCGCAGTCCGAGGACTACAGGACTACAATTCTTCTGGCACTGGGCACACTTTAATAGGCTCAAAGTGGATTTTAATTTTATTTGATTTGATTGCACACGCCCAGCATGTGCCAAGCCAGGGGGTGGTTTCTCTCGATTTCTCGACCCTTTTCCATCGTCGCGTCGTCAATATCAGCATTTGTGCGCGACTTGAGCGCTCGTGTTACGCTGCCGGATTACAGCGTGTTTCTGTGGCGGATGGATGGACGCAGCTGCTCTCTGGTTTGCGTTGGATAAGGCGCATTATTAGCGCTAGACTGCGGCTGGTGGCCAAATATTTGCAGAAGCTTTCGCCTGAAACGCACAATTCGTTCTTTCGTTCTTTCACCTATATCGCAGACACAAGTGAGGCCATTCCCACGCCTGTTGCTGAGAACTGCACCATCGGGGCGGCAAATCTGCTCTGGTTTGATAAATTGGGTGCCAAATTTGCCGCAACGCCTGTAAAAAGTTAAACGCAACGCTTATGGATGCACAACAGTCACGCAAAGCCCTTTTAGCCAGGCCAAAAGTGTAGCAATAGCCAGCACGGCCCATTACTTTATGAGCCAATTAATGGGATGCGAAAATTCTGCCGTGGGAGTATCTTATGCGTAATACGCTGTTTTGCGCAAAACACATACAAAACAAAACTCTTAAGCTCAACTTTTATCTTGGACAGTTGACATAAGAGTTTCTGCACTGTAAAAAAATGCAGTCTACAAATAGATTAAATATTAAATTTATTAGGTAACCAATTGACAATTAAATTGATTTAAAAAACAAACGATTTTTTAACTAAAATATTAGAAAATAGTTCTGCATTTATATGAATTACATATGTCTGTGTGAGAATAAAATAAAATATTTACTGTGTGTGTAGGTAAGCACACTGTTATCGTGAAAAAAAACGTAAACTATTCAAGACGAGAGGAGAAACTGAAGTTGCTTGCCTTACTGACAACAGTTCGTGACTTGGCGCTATGTGAGTTATGAGACCGACGCGTCGTCTGCACGCCAACAACGAAAATTATATTTAAAAACACATAACTCAGGAGATTATCATTAAATACTGTGGGCGCTGGTAAGTCCCGTACCGTACCGTCCCGTCCCGTCTATCATCCAGCCAGAAAGTCAGACCAAACAAAACCAGCTTCCCGTCTCGAAGCGATCGAACGGAAGTCGTTAGGCGATGGATGCTAAGCGAGACGACGCGATATGCTGCAAATGCGTTAAGGAACCGCCTGACTGCCCTTAGGGGCAAGTCGCCCATTCAAGGATTATGCGGCAGGACAATGAATGAAATGCGCCCGTTGACAATAAATTGGTGTAGCATTTAAATAAGCAGTTCAACACCTTTAGGACCTCCTTAGCACCTTAGGGTTATACTGGGCACACGCGTATCGGACTCTAATGTCTGATGTGTCTGGGCTCTGCCTCTGGCCAATGTCATTTGCTTGTTAACTTACTAATGCGTTTTTTTTCGTTTGCCTTTGTAAAGCCCTCTGTAAAGTTACGACCCTTGCAATGACATCGCCTGGAGAAAGTTGTACGCGAAATTGGCTTTATACATGATTGCGATACGTTTGCAATATATTTATGTAGCTAATGTATTTATAAGTGAAGAGTTTATTTTTATTATTTTTATATAAATGTTCATTAGATTTTAATATATTTTTAATTTGCGCTTTAGAATTATGCACAAAATTGTATTGGCTTAATAAAAACATTTCACTTAAATCCATTATGGAAATATATTAAACACTTAAGTAAAGCTTTAAGAAGCAGCTTCGAGGTTCAACTCATATACAAGCTATAATTTAACCCTATTATTAATGTTAAGTCAAAAACTAAAGCTATCTAAAATACGTGTTAAACATTCTTGTGATTTGGCTATTTACAAATAAATAATCTCTATTGATATCCAGTTAGTTAGCCTTTAAGCAAAAAAACGCTTACGCTTTGATATGCCGTAAGCGATATGGAAACTATTTACTTGTAAATATTAAGCATTTAAATGTAAACTGAATTAAGATTCCAAATACACTTATTTTAAAATAGCATTAAAATAGATATCTCATTATGGTCGCATAACATTTGTTTAATTAAAAAAAACCTCAAGAAAAAACAAAGTGTAGCAAACTGATTGTGATTGTGAGTCATTGGCACCGATAGAAGTCCGATGGACAAGGTCAAGCATTAGATGCATTGAGATTTAAGACTTTAATTGCTGTTATAAATCGGCTAGAAATCATTCTCATTGTCAGCGTGACCTTTTACTTAATGAGATACAAAAGATTTGTTAGGTGCGACTCAGCATCTCCAACTGGTTGGAGAAATGCTGGCTTAAAGAAAGTCGAATACGTTTTGTTATAAAACGTTTAATCTATATACATATGTATGTATGAATTGTGGAAAAATGTTAAGTAACTCAGCAATTGAGAACGGCTGGATCGATTTGGCTCAACATTTTATTTTCGCCACACAAACATAATGTTCAAATTAATGTGAACAAAATCCGAAAATTTGGGAACAAATTGAGCAGAACTTATTATCTTTTTATTCATAGAGTTAACATGAAAAAGCAATACAGCAACGCGTTGTCGGAGTCCACTAGCATGCCATAAAACCCCATTAAATCTCAACTAATAAGTAGGTGATCGGTGGCATATCAAAGAGCAACAAACGGTAAAAGACTTTTAAACAAATCAATCGAAAATTCGAACCCATTGTTAGAGCTGATATTGGAATCTGGAGTCTGGCTTCCAACGGTATTTTGGCGCACGCTAAATTATTAGAATCAATTAGTTATATTTTTATTAGCTGAGGATGATATTTGTTTTAGGCTTAAATGTGTCAAAACAGTTATTTTGATTTTAAAAATAAGATTATACTTTACAAATGATCACCGTTTGTTTGCTCGGCGCTCTTTTGCCTATAACTAATAATGTTTTGATTGGTAACATTGTTTTCTATTCAATGAAGTTGGAAAGCTTTACTGAATTGACAAAAGGTATTTAAGTTAGTAGATACTAAAAATTATTAATTATGTTTCAAGAATGGCATAATAAGATATAACACAACTAAAAATATGTATTTTACATTATTTGATATTGATAAATGTTTAAATCATAATTTTTTCTTCATTTCTAGAATATCTTAAAATATCTCACACAATAAATATGAAAAATTTCTCGTTCACGAATTAAATAGGTCGAATTGTTGTGTACATAAATATTAAAATAAAGCCTTTATGTTATAGTTCGCATGTTTGTATGGAAGTCGGCATTATAATTAAACTTGGTACAGCTAAAATACGGATTCAGGCCCCAACTGTCTGCATGACAATGTATGTACTATACGTTAAACCAATTAATTTGCAAGCTTATTTTTTAACTGTTGTTTATTGTGATTATATGTATAAGGCATTCACAGACACAAACAAACCTATATACATACATACATTCACATGTGTGTGCATGTGGCAGACCATATGAACAACATCAACTTGGCGGCAACATACATAAGCAAATTAATTAAAGTTGCCACTTCAGTTGAATTTTCCAGGTGAGTGATGCGGAACAAATAATCAATCAATCAGCTCAGACACACACACACACACACACATACGCATACGCAAAAGCATGCATAAAGCTGCAGGGCACACTATCTAGGCAGCACAGGCGGCGACTTTCATGGCATTGGTCGCCAGTTCGTCAGTCAGTTCATCTGTCCATCTGTCCAGCCAGTCACTCAGCCAGCCGGGGCTTGTCAATGACGTCGCTTTGCCGGACATGGCGAAATGTTCAAAATAAGTATGTGAATGGCAAACTCTCTGTGTGTGCATGTGTATGTGTTTGAGTGTTATTTGGCATGCGTATGTAAATGTGCTCTACAATAACAACAAATTCTCATTTGCATAGTGGTTGCTGATTTTATTTTTCTTCACTAAAGTGTCATGCCAAAAATGTTTGTCAAAAATAATTAATAATTATTTAATAATTATATATTTAGCAATTTCAATTGAATACTTTAAATGAAACATTCATAGGTGGTTTTAAGATATAATTCAATAAAGTTTAGATTTTTACTCAAAAAATATTTTTTTGCATTTAATTTTTATGTATTACAGTATTCTTAAAATTTGCGAAAGCTTAATATGTGACATAAATGTATTAACGAAAACATTGCGCTTGCAAAAGTATAAACAATTCATATATATTTCAACCTTTTGTTTGAATATTAAAGCTTTTGTGCAAACTTCACTTTCTTATTTTTCAATTAAAAAATTAATAATAAACTTTTTTGAACTACGTAAAAGCTCATTTGCACTGATTTTACTTTATTTGTAAAAGAAAGATTTTTTAACACACAATTTTTAATGCTATTTCATGGTGTATCTGACCCACTGTGCATTGGTCAGTTTCAGTTTAATTCA
The DNA here is from genome assembly GCA_030179655.1 of Scaptomyza flava. NCBI lineage: Eukaryota > Metazoa > Arthropoda > Insecta > Diptera > Drosophilidae > Scaptomyza > Scaptomyza flava. The sequence continues at coordinate 24,500,200 of JARNME010000029.1, read as the reverse complement.
GCTGCAGTTGTCGCTGTTTTTGGTTGTTGTTGTTGCTGTTTGCATTTATCTGTAGCTTTTGAGCTGATGCATATGTCTGGTCAGCTCCTGTCGGAGCGGAGTCTGGCATTGCGATTGGAATTTTAACAGAGACCGAGTTTGGGGTTTTCGACTCTTTCTGTACTGACGATTGTATGTCTGTGTGTGTATATGTGCTCATAGCATGTGCGTTTGAACTTTTCCAATTTGCAAGCGAAAAATTGGAAATGCGACGACTGATGCGATGTGAGAGAGACCGAGAGAGAGAGAGACAGACAGAGAGAGTGCAAATAAATAAATGCGAGCAGGTAGAAAAAACAATCTGTAACTGCTTTGTGGCACAACAAACTGCCGCCCCACTCACAGTATAAAAGGTAACAACAACTGGGCGCGGTTGATTAAAAATATATACAAACACTATATGCATACACATATACAAAATATGCATTTGTATAGATATTTAATACAACTCTACGAAAAAAAAGGTTAGCCAAATCGATTTGGAAAAAAAACACACCAAAAAAAAATGTATGTAATTAAATTGAAATTCGCTTTTGGGTGTGGTCCGGCGGCATGTGGCACCCCCCATTGGGGTGGGGCCAATGGCAATAATGCAATAAACGTTTTACGCCCCCCCCCCCCCCCTTCCATGTGCTCAGTGGCTCAGTTGTCATGGCGCCTAAAGAGAGAGGTGCAATTTATTTAATTAGATGCATAAAGCTCATTAAGATAAGAGCTGACGTCGTCCTCATCGTCATCGTCGTTGTTGTCGACAGTGGGCCGCCAGGGTTGCCATGTTCGTCAAGTGCGCGATTCAACAAATGCGCCAAAGTGCAAAGTATCCCCATTCCCATTCCCTACCCATCCAGCCCTCCTCGTTGTACCAAAAGAAGTTCACAGCAGTTGAGGAATTGTTATGCCCACTTGCCAGCCAGTAGAAGTAGAAGTAGTGCCAATATGGGAGTGGGAACAGGTGCCTGGGAGTATGCGTGCAAAGGGGAGCTGCTTGGAGTAATTAACTTGAGCAACGACGACGACGACAATAAAACGCTGACTTAATTAAGTGGCACAAGTGGCACACAGCTGCAGTGTTTGGGCTGCTTTCTGCATCCGAGCTTAACTTCAAGCTTAATACAATTTGTGCATTTGCATAAACAAGGCGTTGCTAAGAGTTTGTTGTTTTTCTTGTTTTTTTATTTTTTTTGGAATAAATAGAGCAGCAGCTCATGGTGTTATGGATATAAGTTTCATAAAAACATCTTCGATGACAAAAACAAAATGAGTTTTTAAGAACTTAAGCTCAATAAATATTGATTAAATCAAAATTGGGATTAGTTTTGGAATGTTTATTTGCTTTTCAAAAAATTGCATATTTGGAATATGTATATAAAATTTCGATATTCGAATATCAAAACTTCTAATATATTTGACAATAATACATTACATCAAGCAAAGAAAGTTTTATTCAGTTTCTCTTTATAGTTGAAAATTAACTTGCATTTGCATGCTTTTTTTTCGTAACAAACCCCAGGCAAATGCTCGGAGGCACCCGCATAGTTACATAGTTACATCTACATGCGGCATATCAATGTCAAATCAGGGCGTGACTAAACGCCTAATTGCAAGCAGTATCTACCCTTAGATAAACAAAAATCCCAGACAATATCAGTTGGAGAGCAGGGCTATAAAAACGCAAAACTAAAAATGTGCTGCAAGTAATTTGACAGCGATTAGCAAGGCAGCAACAAATATCAGCAAAATATCAAACTGAGAGCGCTGGCATGCAGATTGCGCATTTTATGCTGGGTCCTGAAAGTGATTAAATTACTGCAGCAATACTCGAGCCAGAAACAAAATGCGGGTGAGAGAGATATGCGACGAGCAGCATTGAGTACTGAGAAATAAGAGGGGAAGTATTAAAATAGAGCTGACTGAGTTGGCTGGCCCAACAACCTGTTGGGTTGGCTAAGCCTACAGTTAAGTTTTATTGGTGATTATGATAATGTCCGTTGTTTGCTTAGAATATATTGTTTTTGCATGGATTTGTTATTGCAGCCCTTTTTCGAAAAAGCAGATGCAGATGCAGATACAGATTTTGCAGAGATTTTGCAGGGCGAGGCGTGGATTTTAGAGGTCCATTACGCTGTTGCTGTCGCTGTGTCTGTACCTGTGACTTTCGGGTTTTTCCCGACCCTTGCAGGTGTGCAGGTGTCAGCTTAGGACTCTGTCTATCCGTCAATCCGGCTATCTCACTGTTTTTGTAGGGTCGCCAGGCAGTCTGACAATGTTTGTTTTGCATGTCGAATCTCGTAAATCAATGTGCGGTCCATCGATCAGGCGAACCAATAAATTCTTGCGCATGCCACACATCCATCAAATCACGCACAAAACATAAAAACGATACAGATACAGCAACTGAAACAGATATTTATGTATCTCTTTGAGCTGACAACAGTTTAAAAGTGTTACTATTGCTCAAGCTGCACAACTAATTGGATTTTTTTAAACATTTTTTTTGTCAACTAATCCGATTTGTTTGTGTACGTTTCAGGGCCCGCAAGAAATAGGGGGAAATATAAAACTAACCCATGCCCAGAGAGAATTGGTTACAGTTTAGGGCTTATGAATCAACTCGAGTATTTATATCATTGCGTCGTCTGTTAACCTAGTTTTGAAATATCTGTGTCGGCCAATATAAGTGTTGTCCCCCTTTTCAAAGGGCGCCATCTTTTTGGCCCCAGTCGAACTCGAACTGCTGCTGCTGCTGCTGCTAAAAAAAAAGAAGCAAAAAGCAGCCCCAGACAGTTTCCAGTGTTAGTACAATGCATAACGACATTTGTTTGCGAACTTTTCTATTGTTAAAGTTTAATTAGTTGTTCAGCACTGTTCTCTCCACCGGATTCCCAATTTATGCACTCATCTCTTTCTCTCTGTCTCTCTCTCTTTCTCGATTGAACTCTCTTTATGTCTCTATCTCGGGCTTTAGTGTAATCGTTGAGCTTTGAAGACGCCGCTCGGCTATTGTTTTGATAATTGAAGGGTGGACTAATAGAATCCCATAAAAATGCACGAATTAGCTAGAATTGACTTATTTCGAAAAAAAATACTTATTTTTATAAGAGACTATTGATTTATACCAGCCTCAAAGTATTTAGTCGATACATATATATTTTTTTTATTTAATTAGAAAATATTTTTGTTTATTAAATATCGACTAAAAATTTAATAAATGCATTATAAAATATTTTATGCAGTTTTTTGGGATCGCCATCACCTATCTTGGCACCAAATTTGGTGACTGTAGCTCAAAAACTTTGGAAACTAATGGCGTTTCTGATTTCGTGGAATGGGTGGGCGTGGCTACAAAATTGTTGATGCAATTATTTTCGGGGAAGCCAGAAGATATCTTCCCAAAAAATTTGGTAGTTAAAGCTGTAAGGATCTGCGAAATATGTGGATTTATCGATTTTGAGCTATCGAATTTATGGATTTGCCAGCTCCCCAGTTGTCGTAGAACCCCAATCTTGACATTTTAATTTACTATGCCACAGATAAAGATATTTGGCAAAAAGCTGCGTCCATACGAACGGACGGATGGATAGACAACATGACTAATATACTCTTTACTTTCGGTATCGAGCTCGAAAATTCTTATTTAAGATTATTAAAAAAATATCAGCAAAGTGATGCATTTAATCTAAGAAAATATAAGTAGAGCTGCGCACTTATTAATACATCAGACTAATAAAAATAAAATTTTAAATTACATACTGTAAGTTACATACTTATATTTATAAATAAAATGTATTTAATTTAAATCAGTAAAAGTTATACGAATATATTTTGTATTGATAATATAAGACGGTTGAAAAATGACGATTGAAAAATGTTTCACAAAAATTAACAACAACAATTAAGAACTCTTGAGTTTGATAAATAAGTAAGGTTAAGTTAATAAATAAAATTGTGCAAACAGCAAAAACTCTCACGATCTGGCGCTGTCTGCCTGTCAATGTTGCGGTTTCTGATTGCGATGATGACTCAGCTGCATCAATCGAACCTGTCCCGTAGGTTAACCCGATGGAGACCTTACGAGTGTTGATTGGTACAACTTCTTAAAAGAATTTTTCCGGACTTAAACTTTCTAAGATATTGACGGTGGAGTCAACTTACAGGATAATTCAAGATCGCCTTTTGATTGGTGCGAACCGGATGCCGTTTACCAACTAGTTTTAAGTGCAAGTTTACGCAAGTAACTTTGATCCTTAAATTTTACAGCTATAAATGTGTATATGTTGTCAAAATCAAAGTGTTGACTTTGCCTCACGTCAAAAATTCAAAACTGAAAACTATAAGTATTAATAAAATGCCAACGTCACGACGCGTAGTTACCAGGACTTTCCTTTCAAGTTTCAACCAACTTTTTGTAAGCAAATGATTTTTAAACGAGCTATCGTGCTTTCTTCAAAACACCTTATTATAATTTGCCATACTTAAAATAGCTCTATTGCCTTATTAATCAAAATTGTTGTTTTATTAAAAATCTATTATAGCATAATAATAAGTGCTAGAACTTAGTTAAATTTAAGACTAATTGCATGGCTAAATTGAATGCTGATTCTTAATTGCCTCACTGATTACAACGAATGACAACCGACAGTTAGCAAAGCCGCACAAAACTTAAGCTAATTATAAGAAAGTAAAAAAAAAAAAAAAAAAAAAACAGCAATGTCAACAAAAACCGCAACAACAATATATATCCCAAAAACAAAATAAATCTAAATCAAACATTGCTCCATCTGGTGCTGACTAACGGGAAAGTAAACAAAGCAAACGATTTGCATGTCAAACAAACTCGAATTTGAGTTCAGAGATTTGTAGTCTGTATGTAGTGTTCATTGCAGTGTATAAATGAAGCCCATTCAAGTTTAAAACATTTTCGAAGCTTCAATAATATTTTGCATGTATTTCAAGCAATCTCTAGTTTCAAAATGCAAACAAGACAAATGTTGCGTTTCGTTTTTTGATTTTCAATAATGTGAATTATATTAACTTTATATCTATAAATAATACGCAAAAGATAATTTTGGAAAATAATAAACACAAATTAGATTTAAAAAAAAAATGTATTTTAATATTATTTTGAATTAACTTTAATCATTTATATTTTGGATTTTAAAACTGTTTTTATTGAAAATTTCGTTCTGCTTATATATGTTCTCTCTCTTTCAACTCTATTCTACCAAAAGAGGTAAGCCCCTTTTTTTAGGTAATATTTCCTACACAATTTTGAAAAACTGCTCTGTTCGATACTGAATATGTTGTATGAGGGTTAAGATACATTTTTCTTTTGCTACGACGTAACTTTGTGTTTCAAAGTTTATTCAGGAATTTTTATCATGATTCTAATGCAGATAATGACAAGTAAGTGTTATTAATTTATTAAAAGCTATTTACTTTCAGAGATGTCACTTTTTAGTCACTCGAATAACAACTAAAATATAATAATGACTATGACATAAATAAGTAGCTACGATTTTGTAATATGTTGCCGATTGTTATATTATGGCTAAGGAAGCCTGAAAAAAGTCTAAGAAAGAACTGACTGTGAAATATGTTAGTTAAACATTATGGATTTGGAAAGGAAAATGCTATTGTAAAATATATTAAAAAGTATAAAAGAATATATTTTACAATATCATTTGATGTGTTGCAATATTTGAGTAGAAGTTTTTCGACAGGTGTGTGCAAAGGTGAATTATTTGTTTATACAAAATGCACTCATGTAGATCACAAATTATTATAATTAGCATTAAATCAACGGCGACAGCTACAAAACCCCTTCTTCCGGTCACGCAAATTGCAGGTTATAAAATAGAACAAATATCTATCTGGCAAATAAAAATACAAAATTGAGCTACTGAGCTATAACAACTGATATTTTATACCATCTCATTCCGAATATGAACCAATAACAAATACTTGTCATACATTTTAAAAATTAAACTAATGAAAAATAAAAATTTATCTGGTTCTGCATGCTATATCCTTTTTGCTAAAACAAAGATCCGTACAAGTCAAGTAATTTTTTTTTTTTTTTTGATCATATCAAAATTAGAAAAACACAGACTATCAAAAACATTTTTAAAAATGTATTCAAAACTCTTTTTAGAACCTTATTAAATTGAAATACCAGTTTGTTACAGTCTTGGATATGTGAAAAAACCTTTTAGACTATGTTACACTAGAAATGACTTTTCTTTCGAAAAATATTTAAAAAATTTTCATAGCCATTATATTTTGAATATTCGGTTGCTTTGATCTACAGGGTGCCCAATCTATATGTTAACATACTTTAACTATCTATAAGGTACGTGAAATCTTCTTAGTCGTCTTCTCAAGTGAGTGTTCTCTGAAAAACCGACCTGGTGGCTAAAAGTTGTCATGGTTTGTAGCCTTGTTATGTATTTATCTGATTTTGACATTATTTCATCTTTGACAAAGGGTACTTGGAGATTTTTTTGGATATCGTAATTGGTCATAATCCATTTTGGTTCTGAGTGTCATGGATTGGAATGGCTACAGAAAGAAAAAATCAAATTTAAGTTGCTTAAAGTTAAACCCAAACTTGAATTTTGGAAATATCATAATCAATTTTTAATTGAAGTTTAAAAAATGATTGTTGATTTAATTTTATATTTCTAATGCACTTTATTGAATTCTTCCGCCTAAAATGTTATTAAGACTGTTGACCCTTCTGTAATTTAATACCAAATAAAGTTCTTATTTGAAAACACTTATTTCCATAGTGGTCCGTTTCTGTTGTTGATCTTTAATAGCTATTCCCAATTTCGTTCGATCAATTAATTTGTTAATGGTTGAAAGATTTTATTCAAATACCGCAAGCATGGCATAAAAATAGGTATATAAATCAACAAGTTTCGTTCGATCATCCTGAAATGAATTCAAATCCGTATTCTGAAGGAACTAAGTGAGCTCTATAAAATTCTATCGTAAATCTCAAATATCCAAACAGCATTTCAACATTTTACTATTTTAGCACATTAGCAAAACTTGAATTATAAAAAAAGCCATTAAATAGTGCAAAAGATGTCAAGCTGTGAAAACAATATTAAGAAGAAACTAGAATGAACAAATAGCAGTTTTTGCCGTCGGCAAAATTGGGACGAGATAAAAAGGTAAATTAACTAAGAAAATATTCAAACAATTTATTTAATATTTTTTGTAAAGATTTTTCTTTTATTTGTGTTTGTTTTGTTGTTTTTATGTGGATTTTTTAAATTGATTTTCCAGACGTTTTGGCTGTTTTCTTCTGCGTTCACTTTTCTATTATTTGTTTTTTTTTTGGTAAGCCTTGCGCCAGATTTCAATTTATCAATTTGATGGTGTTTTTACCAAATTTTGTTTAGGTTTACTAACATTTTTTATTTGATTTTTTTGTTGTTTTGTATTATGTGATAGATGCTTTTGCCTTTTTAATAATAATAATAATAATTTTTGTTTTATTACAATTAATTCTGTTTCATTTCTTACTTTTTTTTCAGTATTCATAAGCATAATTAATAATTATAATTAAATTTTTTATATAATAGATAATAATTAGAATTACTTAATGTATAAGAGAATCTATAAAATAGAATGTTTATTTGTTTTTCTTTTATTTATTTTTTTTCTATTTTTTATGCGTGTTTTTTTTTTTATTTAGTTGTTTATGTGGGAATGCTAAATATTTGTAAAGTTTTTTTGTACAGCGCAGAGAGGAAAAAAACCATAAGTTCAAACAAAAAAAAAAAACTGAAAACAATTTGTTTGTATTAGTATTTCTTATCACACAATTGTCATTAAGGTTATTCTTTTTGTTTTATAAATTGTTGTTGGGAATGTGGAATGCGTGCAAGTGTATGTGTGTGTGGGGGGAAAAGAGGTTCGCGACGTCTTCATGTTCTTCATCTTATTATGGTACAACAGTGCGTATGCTTAATTGTAAAATGTTTGTAATTAATTAGGTTTTACATTATATATATTATAATTGTATTTAATTGTTAATTGAATTTATAAGTGCTAAAAACTAAGGCTAAAAATTGGTTTATTTGTTTTTTCCTTTACGCTAAATGTGTTCGATTGTGTTGTATGTTGTGTAGTGTCTAGTGTATAGTGTAGTGTAGTATATGCAATAATTTACAATGTGGATATATCCAACATGGCAGCGCTTGCCTCGTGCAACTGCTGCGAATGCGTCGCATGATAATGATACAACTGTTGCTGCTGGTGCTGTTGATGTTGCTGCTGCAGATGTTGTTGATGTTGTTGATGCTGCAATTGTTGATGTTGATGTTGCTGCTGCAGATAATGTTGCTGCTGCTCCTCCAGCTGTTGCTGCATGTCCAGCATGCTGACCGCCGCAGCGGACGTAGAGGAGGAAACTGTTGCTGATGCTGCTGCTGCTGTTGCTGCTGCCGCTGTTGTCGTTGCAGACAGCTGATAGGCGGCAACCAAGGCGGGTGAATGCGCATTGACCGTATTATGACCACTTGAATGCGCCGAGGAGCGACCGCCCGACGACCCCGAGGCCGTTGGACTTGGCCGGCCATTCAGCAACTGTTGCTGCTGCTGCTGCTGTGCAGCTGCTGGCATATTGTAGTTGCCATTGGTTATTGTTGGTGGCGGCGGCGGCGGCGAGACGGCGGCTCCATAGGCGCTGGCCATTTCTCACAAATGTGCTAGCGGTGCCATTGCTCTCAGCGATTGCTGATGTTGCAGTTGCTGTTGTTGTTGCTGTTGTTGGTGTTGATGTTGCTGGTGGTGTGGATGCTGTTGCTGTTGGTGTGCATGTTGCTGCTGCTGTTGCATGACATGTTGCTGCTGCTGCTGCTGCAATTCAGGTGATCCTGCTTGATAATGCATCAAATGCCGCTGCTGCTGTTCCGCTGCACCACCACCAACACCTACTCCCACGCCCCCCGTAAGACCATCATGCAGATGATACATATTCATGAGATTATTAAGCTCGGCGCCGGCGCCCGCTGTCACATATTCCCTCTTCATTATATGATTATTGTTGTTGTTGTTGTTGTTGCTGCTGCTGCTGTTATTGTTGTTGTTTAAAGCTATGGCGCTGGGACTGGGTGAGACTGGTTCGGATTTAATGCTCGAATCGCTTGGACTATGACTCTGACAAGACACCTGAGCACCATACGGCACTGGAGAGGCGGAACTACCGGGCTGTTGCTGCTGCTGCTGTTGCTGCTGCTGTTGCTGGTGTTGGAGTCCATAGGGTGAACCGGGTTGTTGGAGACTGCTGCCGGTGCCATAGGGTGAGGTCTGTCCGCCGGCAACCGTATCGTACATACCATAACCATTATACATGTGACTCATCTCGTAGCGCGGTGCGTAGTTCATGTAGTGCGTCTGGTAGCCGGCGGGGTCGGGATGCATAGCATAGCCATTGGGCATATAGCCATTTGGTACACTCATCTGATGCAGATTGGGACGTTGCACGGCGGCAGCAGCGGCTGCTGCGGCTGCTGCCGCAGCTGCTGCTGATGCAGGACCCGATGAACCGTTCAGCGATTGATTTTGCGGTACGCCACGCGTCGGAGTGCCCGGATCATTAAGGGATTGCTGGCCGGGCATCATGCCACCCATGGGATATTTTTCCTTTGTCTTGGTCAGAGTTTTAGTCTTGCGCCTGGGTCGATATTTGTAATCCGGATGCTCTTTCATGTGTACCGCACGCAAACGTTTCGCCTCATCGATAAAGGGTCGCTTTTCCGCCTCGGACAAATCCTTCCATTGTGCTCCCAAACGTTTCGAAATCTCCGAATTGTGCATCTTTGGATTGTCTGAGGCCATTTTGCGTCGCTGTCCTCGCGACCAGACCATAAATGCATTCATTGGACGCTTCACCCGATCCGCATGCTGTTGATTTTTATTTGCTGTCGCACTGTTATTGTTATTGTTGTTGTTATTATTATTATTGTTGTTGTTGGTCATAGTGCTCAAAGCGCTGCCGGCACCCATCAATGCTGGATGCTGCTGCTGGGCATGTTGCTGCTGCTGCTGTTGATGCTGGCTTACTGGTGAGGTCATGTGATGGCTTCCAATGCTGCTCTGCGTCGGACTTAGTTCACTAGAACTGTGCAACGGTGAACTTTGTTGCTGTTGTTGTTGTTGCTGCTGTTGCTGTTGTTGTACGCTGTTGCCGCTGTTGAGCGTGTTGGCAATGCTCGATTGCAGGGAACTTAGGGGATTGGGACTCTGGCTGGCAGCAATATGTGCGCTCATATGATGATGATGATGATGATGGTGATTGTGTTGGCTAAGATGCGAATGCGTCAAATGCGATGGACCCAAATTCATGAGAGGCGCCAACGCTGAATACGAACTGGCCGCAGCTGCGGCATGGGCATGACCGTGCAACGGCGGCATTTGGCCAGGCAATATGCCGCATTTCATATCCGCTTCCATGGTCAACATTTTTGATTTTGGTTGGCGTTCGTACAAATTTAAAATTTGCTGGATTTAATTTTGCAATCAGCAATTGCAAATCATCAAGTGCAAGATAATAATTTTTGTACCTTGCATTTACTTTCAACAACAAGCAGTAAATACTATAAAGATTATTTATGATGGCAGCAGATGATACTTTCTTTTTGTAGCTTGTAGATACTTTACAATCGATAGATAGATTTGTAGGTGGTTTTACTCTTCAAGCACCTGTAGATGCTATACATCCAAATCCATAAGCATATACGAATTTACATCACTTCAAATCGTTGTCAGATACATTAAATCCAAATTTGTATCTGTCGGATTATATATATTGTAAAAGTCACTTATTTCGTCTTTGCAAAGTTACAATGTGTGAATAAGTTTGGCTATTGAATTAGTTTGAACATATTTTTGGAAACCATGTTGCACTTGTTGGATTTTGAAGATATTTTTTGAGCTTTTGAAACTTCGGCGTTTTTGTTTTTATGCAATTTTGTTCTTTTTTAGCCGTAGTTTTGGGCAGTCGACACAAGCAAATATAGATAGGTATGTATATATGTATCTAACTTTTTTTGAAACAGCTTTCGCTATTTGCTCAAGCTTTTTTTACTTGTAAACATTTGAAACGCGAAAAACACTTGAAATTTGGTTGATAAAAACACGTCGCGAATCATGCGTATTTTTATTTTTGTTTCTTTTGTATGTTTTTTTTAAGCAGTTGATGTGAGTGTTTTATTTCGGTTTTGTGGATTTTACTTGGGCAAGCACTAAAATCAGAGCGCTGCGTAAGACGTTGAAAATACCTCCACACAACGCGGAATTGAGCACCTTTCTGTTTCGACGTTGAGTGTATGGACAGCGGCGAAACCTGTTCTCCAGCGATAACGAGCGCCGTCAAAACGAAGCGAATAACCGACGACAACGAAACAAAAAATCCGAGGTGAATGAGTGTGAGTGTGTGTTTTTTGGCGAAAAAACAGTCGAAACTCTCGAACCCCGAATCCGTTTGCTCGCTTGCGTGCGCGTGTGCTGACGACAGCGAATACGAGAGACGAATGAGAGACTGACTGGCAAGCAGCTGAGACTGAGGCTCTGGCAAAGGCTGCGAGCAAAGCAAAACCCACACACACGCAAGCTCACATCAGACCCGTTTGACTAGCCACCCTGTGTGTGTGTGTTGGTGTGTGACGGCATTTGTAAACCAGTTCTACTCTGTTGTGGTGATAAGGCGTGAGCGTTAGACAAAGACAACACTAGTAATGCTAATAAATCAAATAAACGCTACGCTCTGACTGTGTTTGTGTTTGTTTCATAGCATGCCTGGATTTTGCGCAGCGCATCGGGCCAATGGACGTTGCGCGTAAATGAGATGGTAGTATATGACGCATTCGCTTGCGCCGCATATCGATCCGTGGCGTTGGTGTTGTATTGCGTTGCTAGAGTTGCCATAAAAATGTCGTCGCTGGGTCGCAGTCGTTTTTATAGCACAACGCAATGTTGCCAGTTTTCAGTTTTAGAGCACTTTGAAAGTCTGGCGGAATTTTTGCGGACGCTTTAAATATGGCCGACCGGGAACCGACCGGGCAGCTGGGAGCACCTGGAATCGTGTCGAGTGTGGGCAGCAGAAGTTTGTGGGGGAGCAGTGTTTGCGGCATATTTACCATTGGCGCGGCACGTCTCACGCGCATAGTTTGAATTCTTTTATTATTACTATTTTTTTTTTTGCTCTTCTCTGCTTCTTCCACTTCTTCTTATTAACCTAATGGGTTTGCCCAAAGTAGTTGCGTATCAAAAAAAAAAAATAAATAAATAAATAACAAGAATAATCAGAGGCAGTCGGCAGCTACAGCTGGCAGTATTAATGTATTAAGCAAGTGCTGCCAAGTGCACTGCAGTAAACAGTTATAAACTAACTGTAAATATGAGTGAGCTTTTGTGTGTGTGTGTGTGTGTGACTTTGATGTGGTCTGGCATCCTTTAGATTGTAGATACATACACTCCCTGAGCATGTTGCACGTTGTTTTAATTATAGTTGCACATGTGAATAGGCAACCGCATTGTCTTGTGATCCCTGCCTCTCTATCTCTCTCTCACCCTCCCCCTCAGTCCACAACTTTGCCAAAAAACCACGCTTATTGCACATATGCGTAATATGCATAGAGATGTTTGTATATATGTATGTAAATATGCTTATGCTTTTTTCATGCCTCGGTTTTCATTAGTGCAAAGTAACTTGGTTCTCTCTATTCGTGTGTATGAATTTGGGTTCTGGTTTTGGTTCTGTTTCAATTTCAGCTTTGACTGCATCATTTCGTCAGTTTCTTAATGAGCTTCAAGCTTGTTTCAACTGTAAGTATGTACAAATTGCATCTTTTGCTACTTTGATGTTGAGTCAGTTATCTTTTTTTTTTTTCAATATAATGTGACTGTGCTGATTGAAGTGATTGTAAAAGAAGGAAAAACTACCTTCTCGATGGCAAGTCTGATTTTTTATGATTACAAACAACAAAAAACCTTATAGACTTTATTTAAACAAATCAAAATTAAATAATTAATTAAATAATCAACTCATAAAACAACACCGTTTCATAATATTAAACAACAAGACACGTTTAACTGTTGGCATATCACTAATTCACTTATTCGCATTTTCACAAGAACAAATTGAGACTCATGTTCTTTAATGAAGAATATATATACAACAAATTTACATTAAGAACATTTTTGTAATTTATTTTAAATCGATACTTGAATTGTTACCATAGTTTCTTTAATGGCTTACCAAACTGAATCATTTTTAATGCAAATTTATCGCAAGTCACTCAAACTTGAGTCAAACAATCACATCCCCTTCTCATGAACACGCCCTATGTAAATACACTTGTTATACTATTAACCCAGAAGTTTGCTGGCAACACGAATCTTCAAATGAAATGCAATATGTGAATGTGAACCAAACAAAGATTAACTGCCAATTGCAAACGATTTGACAATAAACAAAAGGCATAAACAATATGAAATAAATATACAAACAATAAAATAAATAATTATAATAATAACAACAAACCTGCCCCAGTAACTGACCTACGGCACAACACCTAAAATTGCACAAAAAAGATTAAAAAAAAACGTTTCTTGTTCAGTATCAGAGCAATTGTTGTTGTTCATGTTTGATTATTGTATATTTATGCAGCCATTCAATTCTTGAGGCGGGAAGGGAAGTTTCAAAAAAATAAAAATAAAAAAAAATAAATAACATTCAATGAGAGCACATTATAAGCCCAAAACAAACCAAATCCGAAACAGAACCAGTCTCAGTTCCAGACTCGAGACTCAAACCGAGTAGACACTCAGACGGCTTTTGTTATTGCTGTTGCTGTTGGTGTTGTTGTTATTTGTGTTTGACGTTTGAGCGTGCTGGGCGCGTGTGAATGGCAAAAAGGAAGCTCTCTCTCACTCACACACACACATCTACACTAACAAAAAAAATAAACAAAGTCAAGGTCATTGCAAAGAGTTTTAATTGTTCGTACATAAAAAAAAGCATGAAATAAAAATACAAATACAAAAACACACACAACAATAACAATGGCGCCGAGCATAACCAACAAACATTCGCACATAATAAAAGAAATAAAACGCAACAACAACAACAGCAGCAGCATCAACAAGAGGCAGGCGGACAATGGCAAAAGGCAACAAGAGGAGCCAGCAACAACAACAACAGTAGCAGCCACAAAAGGCATTTGGCAAGCAAACAAGTTCAACAAAAATATTCGCACAATTCACTCACATTTGAGATATGTATCAGACTCTCTTCTCTCTCACTCTTTCTCCTACTCTAAGCTATTGCTAACTCTATTGCACACATGTGCACACCTGTCAAATTGTTAACACTTGCATTTCACACGCAGCACAAATCAACAAAACAAAAAAAACTAAATCTGGATCTTTAAAAGAAAAACGAAATCCAAACAGAATTTAAAAGTCAGTTGAGCTCAATTTTCATATTCTTAAGTATTATTTTATACAAATCTTAGTAGAACATGAACATAACATTCAAAGCTAATTTTGGTTGGGTCTTAAGATATTTATCAGTATAATAATTCAAAAGAAGTTTGTATATCTTTATCGTATACCTTTAATTTTGTATTATACTTAAAATTTCTTATTATTACTTTATTTTCATTTGCGTTAGTTTTGATTTTAATTCGTTTTTCTTCCTAGTTGACAATAAACCAAATAAATAATAAAAACATCGATTTTGATAAAAATTAGAATCAGACATTTGATCTCATATTTAGATATATGGGTTATAATTACAGTACGTTACTTAAATAACGTAAAACACGGATAAAAAAAAATTGGAGTTCAATAATTATTCAAAACAAACAAAAGAAATGCCTAGGACAATAAATAAAATGAGATTTTAGATAAATTGAAGGAATAAATACTTAATGGATTAATCCAAATTTTCAACGACTAAAAAACTTTGTCATTATTGTCATTAACAAAAAATGCGAATTCAACAATTTATATTATTCATGAATAGAAATCTCCATCTTGTTTCTTAATACATATTATATGCTTTATGCTCTATAAGTAACCTTTTTTGAACTTTTGACATGATACATGAAAAAAATATAAACTTTTGTTGCATACTTTTCTGGCTTTCGCAAAAAACAAAAGCAAAAAAACAATAAAAGGAAACAATTTAACAGTTTAGGAGCTAACAAGCCAGAACAAACTGTATTTAACCTTGAGCAAATAGTTAAACGCTGTTTTCCAACTATGTTTTATGAGTTGATGCGTTTGCCAACACCGAAAAAGCGACAGCGAAAAACAAAAGCATGGCGTGGAGGGTGAGAAAAGAGAATGAAGAAGAAACACGTATACGACCTGTCTCGACACTTGCAGACTGAACCCAAACACACACACACACACACACACATTCACACGTTTATTCGCATATTTACACAAACACACACATACATGGGGAGTCTGCTATTCAGTCGTTACTCATTTTACACATTCATTTCCTCATTCAATTCGCAATTGTATACGAAAATTTCAATTGTTTGTTGAATGTATTCTACGGCGTGGCAGGGCTTGGAAATGCTTGCTCTTCTTCTTGTTGGCTTGACTGTGATTGTTGTGCTTTTGTTGTTGCTTTTGTTGTTGTTGTTGTTGCTGTTGTTGTAGCTGCTGTTGATGACGTTGTTGTTGTTGAAAATTGCATTGCATGGCGAAGTTCAGTTCAGTTTCAGTTGAGAGTGTGTCTCGGCAACAGGTTGCTCTGCTCTCAGTGTCTAGCTTTTGCAAAATGCAATAGCGAGACAACACAAATGAATGAATGAATGAATGAATGTATGAATGTATGTGTGGATGTATTTGTGTGTGGGTGTGTCTGATTCCATGTTGTTGATAAGCGCGAAGTTCTAGCCATTGAAATTGCGAAACGTGCTGATGATGACTTTGAAGAGAAAAAGAGAGAGAGAGTGAAAGTTGGACAGTAAAATAGCATTAGTTTTTTGAACGCGCTGAACTTGACAAACAATAAAAACCGAACTACAGTCGCCAAAAAACGTTCTTCAGCAATCTCACTTATCGATTTTCCTGCGGTCAATTCCAAGGCGACGAGAGCGAAAAAGCCAACGGGTTCAAGCTTGAGAGCGAGCGAGAGCGACGACCCACATTATGTTCGCCTAATAACAACAACAATCGCAAAAGAGTTGAAAAGTGAAAGATGCAAATAACGGCATGCTCTCTAGCCGCTCTCTCCCGCTCTCTTTGTGGTGCTGGTGCGCGCTCGCTTGCACACGCACATTGCAATGCATACACAAAGAGGGAGTCAGCAATGGCACAATGGAAGAAACGGCACCGAGCAAAAGATGTTATTGTTGTAGCCGTTTTTGTTGTTGCTATTGTTATTGCATTGTTGTGCATTACTTTTGTGTCATTGAACTTTTTTTGCAATAAAAGTGAGTAGTAGGACCAAGAAGCAAGAAAAATTTCACATTAAGAGCGAGAGCGAGAGTGAACACGACAATAATAATAAACGCAAAGTGCAGGCAACAACAATAATCATTATCAACCCAAAACAAAAACAACAAGACAATAACTGAGTCTATACTGAGCCTCTCAGTATCACAAACAACAGCTTCAACAATGCTATTGAAAGGTACATATAAATATGAGCGTTTAAAAGTAGAGTGACAACTGGAAAGAATTCCTGATAAAATTAAAAAAATTCCACAAAAAATTATTATTGCAAGCAAAAAATGAACATTAAATGCATATAAAATATTATTTCACTTATCCAAATATTTAAATAAAAAATTTTAAGTTTCTTATCTTTTACAATATGTTTTTTTTTAATAGATTGTTTGTTGTTTTTGGATAAACAGTATCAATAGTTAAATGTTTAATTTAAAATTTGCTTATTCGGACTATTTCACAAGTGAAACATTTTAAATAAAGAAAACAGAAAAAATAGATCTTAAAAACCGTTATGATTTTTTTCAATCTTAACGCTGCATGAGCTGCACTTTTCTTAGTTAGTATGATTAAGTCCAATCAAAATCCAAATCAGATGTTTAAGTTAAGTCGAGTGCCTCAACAAGTTGGACGCATTTTAAATTTATTTAAATTGAATTAAATGGCTGCAATTTGTTTTGAGCAATCTAAAAACATATGTATGTATGTATGTTCTTGGGGACATCTCGTCTCCATCGAACATGTATGAACTTATACCGCGCACTCAGAGACAGTCATCGTCCCATTCAATTGGTTGTATCCGCTCTAGAAGCTAAAATGGAGATTGTCAACGATTTTGTAAAGAGGCTCACGTTCGTTATATTGCTGATTTGTTTCTTGGGCTTGCCGCTGATTAGTTTTATTAAATGAGCAATTGCCACTTAACATTTTTTTTTCAAGAAAAACTGACAAATGACCAAGACTCCAAAGCTGGACAACTGTGGTAAGGCAATCAAAACAGCTTTATAAAAATAGACATTCACAATAGCGTTTATATATAAGTATATATATGGAAGATGAAAGATATAAAAGACAGATTTTAGCTATGTCTTGGAGAAAACATCATTTAGTTGGTCTTCTCAACACACAAATTTTGAGCATTGTAAAATGTAAGACTCTGAAAACTTATCAGTGCTAATTAAGGATATCGTTATTCGTTGATTTGATACAAGTTCTTTCACCTCTTCATCAACAAATTTAAATCAATTGCTTCCAACCAAAATCTATATAAACTAATGACGGAATTGCATTATAAACACATTTTCAAAGCAGGGCTATTTGTCAATAGTCTCGGTCTCGGTTTTCCCAACTTGGTCCTCTACTTCCCATATAGGGTAATAGTTGCAGACGAACTTCTCCATTACAAACTTCCGTACAAGGAAGTTATCTGTAAATCGAATTTATTTCTTAAACGAATTTGGTTCAATTATAAAAACCTTTTTATGTTACAAACTATTTCACATTACTCTATACTTAAATAACTTAAAATTGCAAAATTTAAAGAATAAATAAATACATATTCAGCCTAAACAGTTTCACGTATTGTTTCACACAAAACTTGCTATTAATAAGATAAAGTCCAAAGCTTTGATATGGCATAATTTAGGAGTTTTCACTGCCCAGCCGAGAGTAAAGTCCAACTGACCTTAAATCATTTAATCTGCATAAAAAGCCCTATGGCCAAGTAAAACGGTCCGGACATTATTCTCATGAAATATTTGTGAATTTGAAAACTTGATGCCAACTGTTTGCAGATTTTAATCTTTCACAAACTCAAACCGAGAACACGCACATAGACACAGCCAGCTAAACATTGCAAGCCAGAGAAAGAGCGAGAGCGAGAGCGAGTCAAGAAAAAGGTTCTACGCTTGAGTCCCAGTCCCCGAATCCATGTCCAGTTTGGTGTCCAGCCAAAGGGGCGGAGTAGCGGACAAAGCAAAACAAGATAAACCACCAACAAAATAAACCATGACGAAGCTTACTTACCCTTGCTTTTGAATTATAAAATTGAAATAAATATCTAACAGAAAGAAACACTTTATAAAAAAGCGAATGTATATTTCAGTTTTGTGTTCGGCAAGTAAGAAAATCATACTAAAAAACAAGATTAAAAATATTTATTCAATCACCGTTAAATAAAACAAAAACTTAATTTATTACAAAAATTACATATTAATAGTTATACTGCTGTTAATCATATTGCTTGTCTAATTGGTTTTTAATTGATTTTCCACAATCAAAACAACAACAATAATAATGTCACTGTTAATCCCTTTTTTAAATTGTTGTTCAGTTTTGGCTGTTCCTTGTGCACAATTAATAAAATGATCTTAATGTTTCATCATTTGAAAGTTTTTCAACCAATATTCTTATATTTTACTTACCTACATTTTTGTTAATATTTAAGTTTTTCGAAAAAATTTATTTAAAATTCTTAAGTACATAAGTTTTGATTAAATAAAAAAAAGTTTGAAGTTTAATAAAAGTTGTTAAAAATTATAATAACAGATAAATGAATAGGAAAATATTTGATTTGTTGAAAATAAAAAATTTGAATTATTCATTTTATTTCAGACAAAAAAAAAAAGAAAAAACAAAAAAAAAACGTTTGCTGAGATTAATGTTGATTTGTATGCATCGTATAATTATATGTTACCTTGGTAAGGGTATAAAAAGTTGCAGTGACACTTGTTAGACGGGCTGACAGCTGGGAAGTTCTTTTTGCGAGGCTGACCACGACCCAATGCAGATGTTGTCGTCATCATTCTCGTTGTCCTTCAACTGCAGCTGCTGAGTGCGGCAAGCAACTTGCGTCGGACAATGCGATGACGACGACGACGACGACGACGACGACGACGAAGGCGACGACAACTTTTGCATGCAAAGTGACTTTGACAGACGCCATAACTTGGATTTTGTCGTAACGCCTTAACCTAGGGGCGAACATACCGAACACACACACAAACACACACATTTATACATATACATATTGCATTCGCACTCAGTTGCTATTCAGTCTTTGAGTAATGAGGACAAAGTTTTGCAATCGTAATGTCTAGCAATTGCTGTTGTTGCTGCTGCTGCTGCTGCTGCTTTTTGGTGGTGGTCAGGCGTGGTGCAATTTGCAAACTTCATTTATTCACGCCCGGAGCACTTCTGAGATGCTCTCATCTTATGGTACATTCGAGCCCCGACTAAACTGGCCGTCCACTGGTTCGGCGCCCGTTTTGTTGTTTGCCATCCAGTTTTGCCCAAGTTTGACGCTTTCGACAGGCGACAAGCGGCATGAACAACTGTTCCACGAACTCAAGCTAAAGAACACACTTCTCGGTTCAGTTAGTTTAAAGTCGACGATTTGTCACTTGCTTGGATAAGCAAAACATCTAATGATGAAAGTGTCCCCAAAAGAGCTTACCTGGGTGCTAAAATAAGCTTTTTTAAGACGATGATAATCAAACATATTCCTATTCGTCCATTTAAATAAGACTTTTTCACGGAATAGAATACTTTTTGTCAATACACTTAATAAAAGAGTTTCATCTTGAATTATGTATTATTAAATGTGTTTATATAGCTTCAAAATTATAGTTTGATTTGAGTATGTTTTTGAATTTCATTCTAACGTTTGTTATTGATTGCCAAAAATGATATTTTATTTAATAATTAAATTACAATGTTCTGTTGCATATTACTTGTTCTTATTGAATATCGTTTCATTTACGCTCCTATTGCTGAACTGGCTTTCTGCCCCCTCTGTATTACGCATTGAGACCACCTGCATTGTTCTTATCATCCATCGATCGAGTACATATAAATCTCTCCTAAACATCGTTTTGGGTAACATTAAACTAACTGACCGTATGTAATTCTATATGTAAACATAATGCTTGGGCATTCACATTGCTTTTATTTTGATTTTTTTGATAGACTTAAATCCCCTACAATTAGGAAAATTTGTGACTAACTACCCCAATGCAATATCTGTTTGTATGTATTTAAAGATCAATCAAGACGGGCGCTTTGATGCAAAAATCTGCGTCTAATTTACCAGAAATTTAGATATTATTTTTCTTCATCTTTGTTTTTTCAATGCAGAGTACAGCTGGCAATTATGAGCCACTCTCTCTCTATCTCTCTCTCACTCTCTCTCTGTTCTCTCTCTCTCTTTCTTTTTGCATTATGTAGCTCACAGCGCCATTAGGGCACGCAAATTTTTCCAAGTATTTATGCCAGCCCGACTCTGTAGTTTTTTTTTTTTTTTGGGGTAAGCGTATGCGAGGCCGAAATCGAGGACGAGTGCGAGGCTGAAATTGTGTAAATGTGTGTATGTGCGAATGCTTTTTTGTGTCTGTGTGTGTGTGTGTGTGTTTCTCTGTAATTTGAGTCGATTTTTCCGGCATGCTGCTGCTGCTGTTCGGGCCAAGACTACGAAGCAGATTCAGACTTCAGACTGGAACTGAGATTGAGACTCTCGCTAAATGGTTGTTGCTTGGTTGGATTTTAATTGCAGTCGCTGAGCGCAAAAAAGGTCGTGTTTTCGTTGTTGTTGTTGTTGTTGGGCATATGCAATTAGATCCACAAGTAAAATGAAGCCGCAGACGAAGGATCGCTCGATGCGTACCCAGGCGATACGATACGTTACGATAAGCGATACGGATCGCTGCTGCTTCTTCTGCTGCGTAGTTCTTACAGTTTAAGTACAACTGTAATTACGTTGCTCGTGAGAAAACCTGCCTCTTCTTTCCCCTAGATCCATACCCATACCCAGTGTTGAGGGCGAACCCCTCAGCTCAGCATCATTTGAATAAGAATGCGCGAGGCGAAATTTAATTTGGCGGATGTTCGGTTTTAAATATTTTGTAAATTTTGTGGGCGTCCCCATGTCAAAACTTTTAAGCAAAATTACCAGTCAAAATGGCGAAATATAAGAACAAAAATTGTAAAAGAATATATATATATATGTATACTTATGTGTGTAAACCTGATGCTGGGCAGTGAAGCGTTTTAAAAATTTCGACGCATGTTTTGGACACTCTCTCAGTGGTGAGGTACGTTTTAACGTAGGGAACATCCCATTCCATTCCATACATAATGTCGCTTCTGTTGGTCGTCGCGTTTCTTGTTTGTTGTTTTTGTTGCTCATTCCAGTTGGCTGGCTGATTGTGATGAGGTTTTAATGGCCGGCTCTGAGCCAATCTGAGTTATTGTTTTTCTTATATATACATTTTTTTTTATTTATTATTTTTTTTTTTTTTTTTGTTACCTACTCCGACTGGGCGCGTCTGTGAAACTGGTTGTGAATTTCGTCTTTTACAAAGTGGAGCTAATTTGCGCAGTATTGTATTTGCAGATAGCACATTTGAAGCGAATTAGTAGCTTGTGGAGACAAAAAGTAGAAAGCTATGGCTGACAAGAATAAAAAAAAACCAAAGATATTATTTTTTTTTTTTGTCACAAGCCAGTCAGTTAATAAATATATATTGTGTTAATGGGTACTTAAGGTGCTTAAACCAATAAATTTATAAATAATTTAATATCTTATTTCTGGCAAATCATCTCGAACGTGATGCAAAAAACGTTGTGTCTCCTGCTACGTATTATAACCGAATTTATTGAACCTAGAACCCATTAAATCGGGTTTTGTGCAATTGTATGTAATAGACATTAGACAGATATAAGAAAGCATCTCCGACCACATTAAGTAAGTATACAGTACGACCTCGGTTAACTCAACCCTCGTTACACGCAACTCCTCAATTATTCCAACACCGGAATTATCAACATTGTTGACTCTGTTAACGCAACTTTAAAAAATATTACCTCATTTAACGAAACTTCCTAAAGAAATCGTATGTTTAAGTTAGTTTTTACCACTTTTGTTTCAGTCTTTTTTTTTTTTGTTCAATTGTTCATTCCTCTCTCTATCGAGAAATATAGACTGGGGAATCCCAAGCATGATGCGTGTATCTATGTACAGTGGATAACATTAATATTCGGTTGTTTTTTTTCAATTGGTTGGTTCTCTCATACTGCGCTCAATATGCCAGTGAATAAACATGTAAATAAACTTACAATAGCCCAAAAATGTGGAATCCTTGAAAAACTGGACAGTGGCATAGCTATTAAATCGATATGCCAGGAATAGCAAGTGCATAAATCCTCAATAACTAGGATTAAACGTAATGACACAAAGAAAGTTTTTCACAAATGCGGAACACGAGCCAGGAAAACGTGTTGCAATAAGAGCTTTCGAATATGATAATATCGAGAAATCATTGTACGTGTTGTTTCTTAAACAAAGAGAGCGTAATTTGCCTATTTCAATAGAAATTGTAAAAAAAAAGTACAGACACCAATTTCTAAATTTTTAAAAATAAATAAAATAATATGAAATTCTTGCTTTAAACACAGTCTTATTCGATTTAATTTATTTTTAAAGGTAAGCAAAGGTATTTTATATTAAAAAAAAAGGTCTCTTGGCCACCAGAAAATTTCACCTCAGTTTTCGCAACCAGCTCAGTTTTCGCAACTGGCCAAATTTTAATAAGTTGCGTTAACCGAGGTCGTACTGTATATACATATAGCCGCATAGTCAATTTTGGCTAAGCCAAGACTATGCTACCCTTCACACATGGATTAATGTTTTGTTTTTTTTTTTGTTTTTTGATAGTACGATATGGTCAATTTGCTTGGTGGCTATGTTGTAGAATGCTCCGAGAGGGATGAAATTTCATAGTGAACAAACCCGACTTGATCTAAGCAATCTGTGAAAGTTTCATCAAGATCGGTTCAGCAGTTTGGCCGGAAATCGTTTTGAAACAGACAGACGGACAGATGGACAGACGGACAGACGGACGGAAATCAATTCCTGAGCTCGTCCTGATCATTTTGATATATAGTTTATGGGGTCTCCCATTCCTTTAATGCGTTACAGATTCATGACAAACTCAATATACCCTGTTTCACATGTATGAAGGGTATAAACAGAAGAAAGCATCTCCGACCCCATTAAGTTAAAATGTTCCTTATCAGCTTTAACTGCCAAGTCGATTTGGCGATGTCCGTCTGTTTGTCTGTCTGTCTTTCTGTCTGTATGACTAAGTCGATTTCAGAGACTTTAAGAGCTAGAGACTCCAAGCTCTCCTAAGCAATAAGCAGTTGAAGTTTGTTTCAAATTATCGATAGCTCTTTCCGTTTTCAACTTCCGGTAGATAATAAAAAAAATCTTTAATAATAAAAACCTGTGGAAATTTCATCGAAATCGGTTGGTAAAAGCCGAATGTATAGAAGATTATTTCATGTACTTTCTGGGGTTCAGTGTATCTGCTAGTAGTGATTTTTCTTTTAATTGTTTATATTAATACTCGGTACCGAAGGTAAAGAGTATTTTTGGTTTGCGCAATGTCCACCATTGTTTCTGTTCGTCTGTATGAACGCAACTTTTTTCGACACCCTTGAAGCTAGAGACTTGAAACTTTGCGAATATCTTTTTCTGTGGCCGGGATAGATAATGTGTCGAGGGGGCTGGCTAATCCATAAATTCCAGAGCTAAAAATCGATGGATCCACTTATTATTACCAATTTTGGTGGGAAGATAACTACTGGCATCCTTCAAAAAAACTGCATCGCCATCGCCAAAGCCACTCACCCATTCAGCACCCAGCTCCCCGCTCATTGAATTGGAAACGCTTACATCTTCCTTAGTTTTTCAGCGATTTTTGGTGCCAAGATAGGTTATAGGTACATCAAAATTTTGGATACCACGCCCACCCATACCACGTTAAAAACGGAAATGCGTGTATAGTTGACACTGTGAACTTGACAGTATTTAAGCTAGAGTTACCAATATTGATACGAAGATAGCTGGTAACGACCCTCAACGATGTGGATCAACATTTTGGATGCCACCAAACTATGAACCACGCCCCACCGCCTCTTTAAGAACGGGAAGGCGCTACAGTCACCAAATTTGGTAGAAATAGTAATGCAGGTGGGATCACCAAAATATCTGCATCAGCCAAACTTTTAGTTCGTTTTTAAAAAGGTATCGAGTATTCCGCAGTCGGTTGCGTCCAACTGCAACGTTTCCATTTGCTTTATTATGCTTTCTTAGACAAAGAAACCGTCAAGATGGAATAGTATACAGACATTTTCTGCGCTTATTTGAGTCTTCAATTTTCACACATTATTAATACTTATTGTGTAAACGTTTCTGAGAATTCTAATTCAAGCAGTCAAACAAAAAAGCTAAAAGAGCGAGATGAAAAGAGGGAGAAAAAAAGAGAGAGCAGACTACAACTCGCCATCCTATACAATAGACTCTTAAAGAGATTTTATATACAAAAATTTATATTATTCCCGTTGCATTCTTATTTTTCTTAAAATTATTAAACTTCAATCAAACCTCAATTTTGTGGTAGAAGCCAAAATAAATATATTGCTCCGATACGCATGCCACAATTTAATATTATCTGCAACCTATTCACCAAATCTGATAGATGATCAACGATGATTAAAGATCAAACTTTCATTCACTTTGCACAAATGTTTTGTTTGAAATAAAAAGAAAGAAGTCAACAAGCGTGGCGAACAGATATACAAAGCTGGATACAATGGATACATCGGTGTGGTTCTGTTGAGTTTGGTTTCGTTTTGGGTCTGTTTTGGGGCATATTGAAGTGTCAAATGTGCCATGCTCTGCAGACTAGACCATTTCATATGCAAATGGGAATTTGGTTCGCCTCGGCGACTGATACAATATCTTCTTGTTTTTCTTTCTTGGGTTATTTGTTTAAAATACTACTGTCGCTATCACATCGTAATTTACAGCTCTTACAGTTAAGACCTTCGTGTCATATATTATACATTTTATATGCTTCTCACACCTTAATCAGATCTAAATCAGGCAGTTCGCATAATTTAACACTTAACAGTAGGCAAAATAAAATATTTATATAAATTAATTAATTTAATATTCTACCACTGACTATCAAATTCAAATGTATAGCTAGCCAAATTGTGTTCCCAACTTGCAAATTTATAAATTTAATAAATTAACTGTGAATAGAATGGAACTATGCTCACATATAACAAGTTGTGACTTCATTAAGTGGCACCAAAAACAATTCCTATTCCAATAGCTTTTAATAAATAAGATACAATAAAGATTGAAGTTTTTGCAAATTCGTTGCTTTAAAGTATTTGAATAATTAAGCAGTTCCATAATCTTAGGCACGCACCACCAAACCCAATACAAAAGTTCATTGTGATTGGCTTATAATTAATTCTGCTTTGCGAAAATTATCACTAAAACACTCTTTTAGCGAACTCTGACTGAACTTTGGAGCAAGCTTAGCAAAGTGAACATAAAGTTTCAATGTTTCTTGCTTGTGCTTGAAAATAGATCATGGAGTTTTGGAATTTTGAAATTTTCTATAGTCAATTACTCTCAATAATTGTTTTTCATTGTGTCGATAACTTATATTTAACACTTGAAAAAATATTTATTATGAATTTCAGTATGGAAATAAGCTTTATATAATTTTAATTTTTGAATTTGCTTGTTTTTAAAACCTTTCTTCCATCATAATCCTTAACATATATTATTTGCATGCGGTTTCTGCTACTTTGTCCCATTGTAGGCAGTGATAGATACTTGGAACGACTACTTCGCAAATACTTGCACGCACATTTTGCGGTAACAAAGAACTTGCTGACCGCGTGGCATTTTTGCTGCTTGTTGGGCCCCCAACCACACGCCACCCTCTTTGGCTTCATCTTATAAGAAATTCGTCGTTGTCGCCATAGTCGTCGTCTTTTACTTCATCTTCTTCTTGTGTCTTATGTATCGCTCTCTCTCTCTCTTTTTCTCCCTCTCTCTCTCTCTTTCTCTCTTATCTGCCTCATTGCCATTGAAATGCTGTTACAAGTAACAGAGAAATGTGAACAATAAACGTAGTGGCTGGCCGAGAGCGAGCCAAACAATGTGCAGGGTGCAATGAAAATCCTCCTCCTCTACCTCCACCAAGCAAACCATCCACCCCACCCCCATCAGGCAAGCAACGGCACGTAGATGTTATTAATATGGCTGCCAATTTGTCGTTGTCGTCCATGTCCACGTAGCAAGTGAATGCGGCGGATTGGTGCCGGCAGCGGACAGTAAAATAAAATGTCTTAAAAATAAGATGAAAAAAAAGAAAAGAAAGCAAGACCAGCTGAAACTGTCGCACTTGCAGCCACCATTTGCCATTTCATTCAATTAAGCTACCAAGACAAATAATACAAATAAAAGCTATATATATGCGATATATACATACATACATATACACATACGTACATACGTAGTATCATTTCGTGTAGGAGCCATTTTCAATTTGCTGCTGCAGCATTTGGATGCTCTCTGAATAGGAAATGCATCATCAGCATTTGCATTGAGAGAAACTTGAAATTACTTACTTGAGCTGCTTGACGTCAAGCGTAAATTACCAAAAACGAATATAAAAAAAAGTGGCCACTGGCAATTGACACCACCAATAATCCACACGCCCGATCTGAATCACAGCACCAAAAGTTCGACAGGCAAATTTTTGCTGAGCTGCGCAATTGTTTTGTTTAGTTTTATGCCAGCCAGCTGTGTGTTTTGTGGTTTTGTTGGTAACTACTAAACAGTAGTAAGGGGGAGAGGAGGAGAACAATATTGGGTTGCCATTTCATTTGTGTACCTTATAAATAATATGAGCTACATTTTGGTCATCGTCATCTAATTGCCACAGTAAAATGCGCTTATTTTCTGCTTGACTAAAGCAATTTATACATATATGCAGTGCTGATTACTTTGAATCTGATGAGTGTAGCAACAAAGTAATTTGATTTCTACAGTTTTAAAAGCTTGTTAGACCGAAGAGTTAAAAAAGCATAACAACAAGTAACTATAAACTAACAATGGGAATTTTAACATAAATCTTATCTTAACCATATTAATTTGGGTTTCACAAAATATTTTATTGACGGGTTAATGATATACAAGTTTGACCAAATATCCATAAAATAAAATAATCGTATACATAAAACTCAGAACTCTCTTTACTAACCGAACGTCTTTTCACTCCGCATTCAATTCACCCACTGCACACAGTATTTCGTTAAAAAGTGAACTCTGACAAATAACATAAAACTATCTCACTCAACACACACAGCTCTGCCAACCTATCTCAATCCCACATTAATATGTATATTATACTGACCGATTTTCGTTGCGCGCATGAAGTAGTTGAGAATAAGAATTCAAATATCGGTAAAATAGCTCAAAGTGTCAAAAGTTGGCCTTGGTAGCTTAAGCTCCGATTAAATACATATGAATAATTTTTGAACCTAATATATCAAACTTAATACGCAGTTGAAATAGTTCTTTATTTAAATTTAAGTATGTCTTATTTGATGCTAAATCAATAAAAAAAAAATAGTTGAATTAGCAATGAATATGCTTTTTTATACTACATTTTTCTCTGAGTGCATCTATAGAAACATGTATAGCCTAAAACAATTTTTTATGTATGCACTGTTTTTTGCTTTTAACTGTTCACTTGATGTGAAGGACGCGATGTCAAGCGAATAAAAATTCAACAAAATAAACGACAATCCAAATTTTGAAAAGACAATTTCAATTGGTTGCAATGTCAACTTGATGATGAACAAGTCTACAAAGTTTGTTAATTATCTGCGCTCTTATTGCACTTCATTCTTAAAAATATTCCTAAAATTTGCATTGTTATCAAAATTAAGCCACTTAATAGGAGTTGTATGAGTATCAACCACTAAGTTGTTTGCTCAACTTACATGGTCAAAGCCAAGTGCGTGGGGCATACTTCACTTGTTGTCTAATTGCAACAACTTAAACTCCAAATAAGCACTTAATTTAGCAGGCAAAGTGCCGTTGTTGCAATCACAAGCAACAAAAACACATTGTAAATGAACAAAAAAAAATAATTCTAAATACTCAGCAGAGAGTTGGCAACAGTTTGGCTTGAAACGGGAGCCAGTTGACGTCCAAGGCGAGACAGCGACTCATTGCCAAAGACCCCAAGCCACAAAACAGATTCCCATTCGAGACTAGAGACGAGCAGAACAGAGCAGAGCAGACCAACCCAGCGACGACAGACAAACAATATGCGACAGTAGTACTGATTACTTCAGCAACAACAATCAGCACCTACCCCAATAAGCACCCTATCACAGCAACTGCCGCTGACATTCAAGCCACGTTTGGTTACATTTCAGACAGGTTGCCTGAGCCAAGAGGCGGGTGAAGTTGGAGGAGATGAATTGCAAGCTGAAGCTGACAGCCCCATAAGGTGCATGTGCCTAGAGAGTGGAACGTTAGATGCCACGCAAGAACTTAAGTAAAATAACTCATGTGCAGCAAGAAAGAACAGTTAGCTGATGTAGGCTGACGACTATTAAATACCCTATCAAAGGCACAAGCTAAATGTGCTACAAATACATCTGTTCATACATTATATAACTGTGATTGTAAAAATTGTATTGAATAACAATATTCATAAAATTTACAGAAGTTTGTGAATTTCCAAAATAATTAAATTTAGAAATCAATGTTACAATTGTGAGAAAAAGAGAAGTAATACCTTAAGCGCTAGAAAAATATTGAATATATAATTTTAATAATAATGAGTTTAAAGAATATTCGAATACAACTAGTTGATTCATTTCTCATATCAATTAAAAGTATATGACAGCTATTTTTTAAGAAAAAAACATTTAAAGACATTGTATTGATGAATACTCATGATATAATTCAAATACCCGCAGCAAGCCTATAAAAATGCGAATGTATTTGAACGCGAATATGAATGTGTTGAGTGATGCCCTTGCCAGAAGCTGTAACGTTCGTTGCACTTCGTTGGATCACAGTTTGAAAGTCACTGTCTATGCATACATATGTACAGATATAAAAATATACATTTATACATTTACTTGGGCTAAAAGTGCTTAGCTTACTTATGATGCTTCTTGGCCCACTCGATGACGACTTCTCCTTGGTTTGTTGTTGCGAGCTTCGGGGTTGGTGGTAGCTTTGGGGTTGGGATTGGAGCTACCTAAGCCAAAGTGCACTCAGTCGACCTGGAGTGGGGCCAACTTGGCTGGCGTATCTGGCAGTTTGTTTGTTTGCTTGTTTGTAGATTGCTTTTAAATGACTTGAACTTGCTGCATGCAAAAGGCGTTGGCAAGAGTTTCATTTTACTTCTTCGTGCTTTTTTTCTGATGCATTTGTTTTTATGATTGATTTTGTTGAATGCATTTGCTGCTGGTTTGAGCATTGTTTTGCTTTTGGTTAAATTGCTTGGAAAGTGCGTAAAGTAGATTTGATTTGTTGATGCTTGAAGGCAGAAGCATTTTATACAAATTATGAGGGAAGGTAAATACCCTTTTTCTTTTAATTAAGAAATGTAGACAAAGGAAAATAATAAGCGAATGCAATGTACCAAAAATATATTAACTAAGTCATTCGCCTCGTTATCAAGAGCTTTGATTTCATTTTCCGACCTTTACACAATTAAATCTCATTTAAAAATTATATAGCTACTCTGATACAAATCTTTAATTGGCCTCCCTAAATAGAACTGCTAACAGTTTTTAAATGATTTAAGAAAAATCGATTTCACTTGAGCACAAATCGTGTAGCCTGCTGAAATTATTTGCGTCTATTTATATTTATATACATAAAAAGACTTTTTAACGAGAATTGTTAATAAAATGCAATAAGAATAGTGTTTACTAGACAAAGCTCGAATAATTAATTAAGGCTTTTAAAAAATTCAGTTTTGTCTTTAGGGTTGATACAAATAACATTGCATTCAACCATTATTTTCATTAGAAATTTGTGCATTCATTAAATTTTGTAAAATTTATAACCTAATATATTACTTTGAATTCATATTTATTACCAAAAAAATAATACTAAAGAATTGTCCAGTTCTAAAAAAAAAAAAAACCAAATATATAGCTTGAAAAATTCATTAGGATAACAAAAATATTCAAGCTCGTCAACTTCTGTTAGCCTGCCTTAATTTAAAGCATTAAAAGCGCTGCCCATAAAAATATATTTAATTACCATCATATACCCGTACATATGTATGTTTTTATGTATTGATGGGGTCAGTTGCAAGCACAAGATATGTGCTAATCCCGGTAAGCAGCATCTGGAAACGGAATCTGCTGTTCGTGCATAAATCAATGCTGGCATAAAATTTCACACCTTGCCAGTTTTTATGATTCCACGCTTAATTTACTGTCTTGATATGAAAAAAAGAAGTGAAACAGAGAGAGAGAGAGAGAGAGAGAGAGAGAGAGAGAGAGAGAGAGAGAGAGAGAGATGGAAGGAGCGTTATATTTGCTGCGCTCACTGGAATGTCATAAAAATAAATTCAATGATAAAAATTAAAAATATAAAAATCCTTTTGTGTGTGGCAAACAGCTGCCGTCAGGTTTTTCATCAACGTCAAACTATGGGTTTTAGTGCCAGACAAGACGACGCCAAAAACTTAAAAGTGGAAAGTTAACTTAGCACAATAGTAGACGTAAAAGATTTATGACTATCCTATAGCTTTAGTTTCACATGTATTTTGATCTAGAAGTCGTAATCCTTAACTGCTTTAAATAACCCCCTCTCAGAACAGGCGACACTTTTAGCAAAATTTTCTGCTGCAATTTTGTTTCTTGTTTTCTATTCTTTTTCTATGTGTACATAAAAAATGAATTGCATTTTCTGTTCTTAGTGCAAAAATCAATGGAAATGCCAAAAAAAAGACAACTTTTATACAATGGTTTGTGTGTGTGGGTTACGTTTAAACATCTTTTACTCCATTTCTTTTCGTTTTCTCGAGTACCATACACATATCAAGAGAAAATCACACGCAGACAGCATTGTGAAAATTTAGCTAACTGTTCATCGCATTCACAGACAGCAAGAGGGACTGAAGTTCAGAGCGGGCACTTGTAGCTTGAACCCGCTAACAGTATACAGCTGACAATGAGAACAACAGCAACAATAGCGAAAAAAAAAATACTGCCATGATATGCATTAGTATTATACACAAAGTACTCGTACAAAAATATCTATGAAAAACGCAACCAACAGGTATTTATTGTATTTGCTCAAGCTGAATATATCCTGCGGCTTGGCTTGACGCATTGTTAATGGGAGAACCTAGGGTGAGCAGGGTTGCCTATGCTATATTGGCATGTCATGCTCTCTCTTTATATTCTCATATTCATTTG
Organism: Scaptomyza flava; assembly: GCA_030179655.1. NCBI lineage: Eukaryota > Metazoa > Arthropoda > Insecta > Diptera > Drosophilidae > Scaptomyza > Scaptomyza flava. The sequence continues at coordinate 24,468,340 of JARNME010000029.1, read as the reverse complement.
TATGTAGGGTAAACTGCACTCCCAGCCCCTTTTAAATGTGCTGGGAAATTTGTGCAAAGTCGTAAATTTTGATTTCCAACTGTGTGGGAGTCGAATGCTAATAAAAATATCACATAATTATCGTTTTGTTTTAAAGTCTTTGTGTGGAATACAATCATCGAAACTTTGGGTGTTCTTAGTAACGCCTTAAACTTAAAATTTAACCATAATTAGTTTCAAAAAGTTAAAAATTCATGATTAACATTTTCAAATAGAGTCATTCTTACAACGATTCATTTTTCGATTCATTTTTCTTTCTTTCTTAATTAGAAAATGCTTAATTGTAAGTTTAAAACGAATATATTCAAAAAAGATATCGAAGTACAAGACTGTTATAAAATATCTAATTCTAAAAATCACGATCGGTTTGTATTGTACGGAAATCTTGCATCAATAGATCGATCAGTGATCTTTGTTATTTATATTTAAGCCACAAAGTCAACGACTGAAGTCGTCAAAAGCCATGCAAAGAATTTACTATTCTTAAGAGGTAAAGGTAAAAATCGCCTACAGCAAACTGCCAAAAACCAACAAAACAACTCAAACAAATAAAAATGCCAAAATGCATTACGCAATGACTCCAAAAAATGAATTGAATGAAAAGAATTCCCAGCAGAGCAATAAAATGACAAGTCTTTGCAAATATCTCTATCTCTCTCTATTATTCTCTCTCTCTCTCTCTCTTTCTACTGAATCTGCGGAAAGGTGTGCTGGACACCTGAGAGAAAAATGCACTCCCCGTGATGACAATGATGGATGGGATGGTGTTTCGTCCTAAACAGGGTATACCTTCAAGTGTCAGACAGAACAGAAAATGTAATCGATTTTTACTCGACTCTCGCCAGACTTTAAGGCGCAGTTGTGACAACTTTTCCACCTTAGAAGTTAAACAGCACACATGCGTCATTTTTTATAGGAAGAAACTCGTTGCTACTGCGCAGTGGAAGATGTGCAAAAAACACTAGATTCGTTTAGAAAATGTAACAACCCCTATAGTGAAATTGATTTTAAAGCTGGCCACCTGGCAAAACATGTCCTAACTTGTTCCTTGGGGTGTACTCAAGAATCAAGAGAGCACAGAGTTGCCATATTCTTGTTGCTTTGCGAATGCGTTGCTGGCTGTTTGCCAATTACCAAGAAGCATGAAATTTGTGTAGTACTTACATTTCTCTGCCAATTCAATTTAACAATTTGTGCGGTAGTTGCTCAAAGTGTGCATTGAAACGAAAAAAATTAAAGATTTATCCCCCTCCCTATCTCTTAGCTTCCTTTCCCTAACTCCTTGTGTGTGTATGTGTGTGTGTGTGTGTGTCTGACAGATTTTACGGCTACACCTTTCCATGCGTATTTAGTCGGCAAATTGATCCTCCTACATGGCCCAGAAGCAGGTAGGCAGCTGTCCCACATCGCCTCTCTCACTTACTCCCTTATTTACTTACTCACTCACTCACTCGTTTATTCGTTCTTCTGCTCAGTGCGCAGTTTAATCCTCACAAATCGCCTACAAAGCTGATTGCGCACCTGGCCTCGTTACTCGACGGCCCCGAACCCTACCTAAAACTGAGGGTTGCTCTACTCTGGTCCTGATTTGCAGTAGCGGTGTCGTGTTTTGTTCTGATTTTCTGAAATTCTGATTTCAGCTATTTTTTTTTTTTCGTTTCTTTTTTTGTTTCTCCAACAGCCCAGTTTCTGTCGGCAGTCGGCTCAAATGTAGAGCAGCGTTTCCTGGAGGCTTAGGGCCGAATTAATGCGAAAACTGTGCCCAGTACATAGTAAGAGGACGAGTTGACTTGATGGCTGTCAGTGCAGTCGGCAGAGTCCAAAGAAATTTCAGATAAATATGGCTTTAAATCATTTTTCAAATGCCTAATGTAAAGAAATGGTTCAAATTCCATACTGATATTGCTTCAATAGGAAAAGAGTGAAATCTGGTTGGATTATTTATTATTAGAGAATAGTTTGATCAGTGTCTTGACTTAAAATGGTGTCAACATAATTAAATCAATATAATATATATATAAATACAAATTACTGCTGAGCAATATTTGTTCATTCCCAAACTCCAGCTTTCCTTATATAGTATTACCCACTATTTTTTTTTGCATCTGCTTGGCACCTAGCAACCCTCCGTACATTAATACACATACGTGTATAATAAAAACCCCACGCACTTCAAAAAATGTCAACATAACTCATGTTAATCAATAATAATAAGCACACACGTAACCCACCCCTTTTTGTGGCATGCTGCACGTAGACTTTTTGGTCCATTCCGCAATCTGCGCAGCTGCCTCTCAATGAATGACGCTACGCCGGCGCAACAGCGCAAACTGACAGCACGATAGCAGACGGCGCGCCGCGGCGTGGCAACCCTAGTCAAAACCACCTTTCAAGCGCTGTGTGCCACATGCGCCATATAAATAGCGTATATAAAGTATGAAATTTTCTATGAAAATCTCTTCAAAACATAAGAAAAGAAAACTTCCATTCAATTTAAACAACATCTCCGTCGTCGAGCTCGTTGTCGTCGTCACCTTTTTGATAACCCTGGGCAACAATGGACACGATCGCATTGTCTCCACATCTTTCGCGATCATTGCCATTGTGTCGATCTTGTGTGGATCGAGTGATTCGGGTTTGCTCAATGATGCAAGCGGCATTAGAACCGACCGAACCAACACGTGTTGCAATTCATTCAAGTTTCTGTTTATTACTATCGAAATTATTTATTGAAAAATATCGCTGTCGACGTAGTCGCTGATTTATTGCTTACCATTATTGGGTCAAGGCGAACAGCTGCCGTTTTGGCTCCTTGAGAGGCACAGAAATGTTAAACAAACAATAACAATGAAGAGTACTCTATATGTTTAATAAAGAAACACAAAGCAAACGTGTCAAACTTAAGATATAATAATAATAGCTGAATTTAGAGGGTTTCAAAAGTTTTATGTATAAATAGACACAGCAGCACACTAACGTGCCACCTTAGAAAGCGTGGACATAGTCGAACGATTATGCTGATAACAATAGCTTAAGAAGAAAATTTCATGTACTGAAGAAAGCGATAGTTGGCATTAACATCAGAATGGACCAAATGATCAATGTGATTCGGGATTCGATTAAGGCATTTTCCCATTATGGAGCGCACAGAGATTGGTCAGAAGCAAGAAGGACCTCAGACTTTTTCTAGTGCAAAGTGTCTGCTTTTTACACTAAGTGGCGACTTTGAAACTAATTTAAAGAAAACATTAAACAAAAATCTATATAAACGTATGTATGTATCGGACACATACATAGTAAAGCATAGTATATACATATATTCGCAACAGGACTTACAGTTGTTCATGTCCCATGAACCCAAACGGTCTTTGTTCTAGCTGCAAGTGCGACTCAGTGCTATGCGACATGCCGCAAAAACACATCCTATGCCATGTTGCCCCCCCGCCTCATAAAACTAAATCCACTTCATATCGTAAACAGAGAGCTGAAAGCTGAGAGCTGAAAGCTGGGAGCTGACCAACGTTTGTGCAGCCAGGCAAGAAACCAAAAACGAGGCAACAACATAAAATAGACTCACATGTTTAGTTAACTTCCCCCATGTGCAAATTAAAAACCGAAGCATAACCGAAAAACAACTAAAATGGCATCCCCCAAGCCCCCATTCCACCTTGTACATCCAGCTACTGTGGAACTGTGCCCTAAGGCCAGAACTTGCTAGACTTTTAGTCCAGGTCTAAGCTGTCCTTCCTGCACTGCCGAAGCATTATGCAGTGAATTTTTTGTAATTTCTCGACTGCCCTTAAAGATTGAACCAAACGAGTTTTAGCATCAACACATTGCATACTTTGAGGCGCATGCAAATGTCACATTGCTCTGCACACACACACACATACGCATTTAAAACTCACATGTACAGAGTCTAGATAGTATTTTTTTTCGTTGTTGTTGTTTTTGTCGGCTTTGGCATGTTTGCAATTCAAATTGCATGATGATTTCAACAGGATGCCGGCGTGTCCAGTGCACTTTAGCTTTAGTTTACTTTGCCTAACCTACACGCCAAACAGGAAGAAGCATGCAAGAGCAACAACAACAGCAACTACTGCAACAGGAACAAGCACAAAGACAACTAAGGATAGTAGGAGTCAATGACTTAAGGGCGCTCCCAGCAATCAGTAGCTGCTTCATCTACAGACACAAACAAAATGTATCCTTTCCTCTGTTTTGACTTCCTCTATTTGTATAACTAACTCCCGTTCGCTCTCGCTCTCTTGCTCTCTCTCTCTCTCTCTCTCTCTCTCTCTCTCTCTCTCTCTTTCTCTCTCTACCCTTTTCCGTTGGCAGTCAGAAGCCAAAAATAAACTCAAAAGTCTTTGGCACTTTGACCGCTACAGTTATAAATGTTCTCATATGGCATATTAATATTTAAGTTTTATAAAACACAAAGAAATATAAAATTTTTGATATGTGAAGAAGTGTATTAGTAGCACAAATATTCAATCCCCAACATCATCAGAGTCATATGGTATTGTGGTTGTAAAAATCATTACAAATAAATTACATATATCAAAAATGTTGCGAGAACGCATTAAATTTTACTTTCTTTGAGTTGCAGTGCATTTCAAATCGACAATGAACTCATCAATAATAACTAAGATGGTAATGTTTAATAACAAGCTAATACTACTTAGTAGGAATAAAAAATAAAATAACCCTTGGTGATGTAGTGCATGTAATTCACACATCAAGATATTTTATAACACATATCTTATTACTAGTTTTTTTCATTTAGTTTCGATTTATTATAAGTCAAGAGGAATCGTTCAGTTACTTCTGTACATAGCCTAATAGGTAGCTTAAAATGTACTATGGGATCGTGTTACTTATAATAAGTATATTAGTATTAGGATACCCTGCGGGTGGGGAGATCACTGGGATGAGTTCTTTCAGTCTTCGGAGGAAGATAGAGTCAACGGATTTGGGTGGGCCTCAAGCCTGTCAGCATATCGGCTGCTGTGAAAGTTGATTTGGTCCCCAAATGGAATGAGTTTCACGTCCTTTTTCAATGACGCGATTTGCAACGTACCAGGGAAGCCTAGATGCGTGATGTGCAGCTCGCGATTGGACTGCTCTGAGTCTGTTGAGCTGGCTTTTAGCAGCAGTTCCCCTACTTGGATGGCGTAGTTCCAAGTTGGGGCTAAAATGGCTTTTATCAAAAGAGCCTTAGTTCTTATTACTCGCACTTTCAATGATCAATTAAATAAACAATTAAAGAGTTATCTAATTTTACTTACCTCTTCATATCAAGAATAAACAAAAAATTGAATTTATTTTGGCTAAATAGTTATCTTCTACATGTTCGGCCATTCTTACATTCCAAAGTTATTACCCAACAATTTTGTTGCATATTTTTGTGCGTCGCAATCAATACCATTGAGGAACCTGTATTGATTTTAGCCGTGGCTTGCGTGATATCGCTCTTTTAATCAACCAGAAATATGTTGGAACATGCATTAGCACTGTTCGACACAAATTAAAGCTGGTTGGCTGGTTTTATTCGACTGTGGTTGGGTTGAACATATCTATGACGCATTAGAAGTCAGGCACGCATTTGGAATATATCTTTAAATCGTAAAATATGAAATTGCGTGCAAGTGTAAAATTATGCTCGTTATTTCGTTACAGTTCACGCATAATTTGTAAAACCATCTAATGGATTCCTAAGTAGTTTAGTTTACGAGCATACAACGAACTTTTCTGCTCCGCTCATTTATGTGATTAATGCCGCGAAATAAAAGATGTTGCGTTTTTGTTTAATGTTTTTACCTTTACGGCTACAATTGATACAGTAAAGCTGTAACTGCCAAGCAGGAACTTATTTATTTCAAAACTAAGGGATTGTTTTAAGTTAACACTATATTCTTTGCTAAACGTTGCACACATTGGTATTAAGAATATTTTTTTAAATATAATATTTTACCTTTTGCTTACGAGACTAACATCTATGCTCCTTATTAACATACAAATATTAAAAAAAGCCTTAAGGAATTAAAGTAAAAAGTTGGTAAAAGAGTTAAGAAAATTGCATTATTATATTCTGAACTTTTTGTTAAACAAACTGGTGGAGTAAAAGCTTTGGCTTAGAATTTAACTTAACTATAAGCTTAAAGGCAATCTACGTACAGTCAGTCAAGAATGAAGAAAAGTTCGTATTTTTTATTTATAAATATATAAAACTTTTTTTTGTATTACAAATAAAATAGTCTTACATTATTGACTGTCAATTATTTTTCTTGCATTCTTTTGTGATTCGTACTATTACAGCTTTAGTTCCAGATAGTTTTGCATAGCTGAACATCGTGTGCGCATAGTATTTAAAGGTAAATGCCCTAACGTTATGCTTATTCTTTGAATCGGAAACACTTAATTTTTTGTATCTGAAATATATATAATTTTGTTTTTTAGATGTTCTTGAACTTGGAAAACAGTAGAATATTTAAGTTAACGGTCATACCTCCTTGACAAACTGTATGTAAATACCATTTAAGCTTCAGAATAAATTTCAAAGTCATTCCGAACAATCTGTTGTTGCTCTAAAAATGCTGTTTGCAACGGATACTTCACAAGGCAAAGCTGCAACAAGATGGGGCTTAAGAGAAAAGCGAACCCAACTGACTATACAAAGTGTTGATGCCATTGAAAAGACCTTTCTATTATGCATTTTTTTTTTCTTTTTTGCCTGTTTGTTGATTGATTAAATCAACGCTTGAAAGTTCCAACTAAACTTAACAGCTTTCATTGGCCCTAAGCAATCACAGATTTGACTATTATTTGTTTATACAAAACAGTAGCCGAAAAGTGTGCGGGTATATAGAAAATTCTAAGAGTGGGGTTGGGGGAAGAGGGAAGAGGCTGGACATGACCAAATGCAAATAGTACGAGCTTATAGTGAAAATTCAATGAAGCTTGGCAAACGTCTGCGTAGTCTAAACGACTAAACTTTCGCCACTAATTGGGCGTGTGACTTGCCAGGCAACGAAGAGGGCCAAGTGTTTGAGGAGTATGAGCTTGTGTGTGTGGCAATGTCTGGGTGTGTGCTATGTGCATCAATGAACCGTAAAGCTATTTCGTCATTTAACGTTAAAAGCAACGAGCGCACAAAGGCGGCCCGACAAAAAACGCGACATAAGTGAAAAAACTAATTTGCGCTGCTTCAAAAGCAAACACAAGCGAAAAGGTGGTTGGGAGTAGGGGATGATGGGGGTGAGGATGGGGGTAGGGGTGTTTGTGTTCATGGCGTTGGCTAAAGAAAAACATACACGTATTTTTGGGCCAAAAGCGAAAAAGAAAATTGGGTAGCGCTGCTGAGTGCTAACCGAAAAAGTTTTTCATTTATGCCAGCGATGTAGGCAAAGTCGTCCTATGGTACGGGTGGCACCTACAGACAGTAGGGGCAGCTGCCAATATATACAGAGGTACAGAAGCCAGTTCTTGGGCAAAGAATCAGCTTCCTCCATGTGCTCTGTGTGTAAGACTGTGTGTGTTTGTGTATAGGTTTGCTTGTGTGGCATGTCAATATTGCATAAGAGGCGCCACAGGCGGTGCAGACTGGGAAAACTCGACTGTAGTTAACGCGCAGCTTTACTTTCAGTCAAGGGAATAGTGGTGGAAAAGTTTGGGGTAGGGTTAGGTAAGTGTGCTCGTGTGTGAGTGTGTGTGTGTTTGTGTGCCTGGCCTGAACCGATGTCAATCAAAAATTCCCATATCCAATGCAGTGCTTGCTTCTCCTATCAGAGTGTGTGTATGTATGTGTGAGTGTGTGCATGCTTTATGAAAGCTTTCGGCACATGTGGTGCATAAAAAACGAGACAAGAGCAAGACGATTTGTATATGTATGCATGTGTGTGAGTGTGTGTTTGTGAGTGTTTTGTGGAATGGCCAAGAAACATGTGCTGAAAAGGATTCCGTGCTGCGTCTTTCACTAGCCATTCACTCAGTACACACACTCCACCCACAAGCCACAGCTGAAGGCAATCCGGCAACCATCAACCAGCCAAACGCCATGCCTTTGCAATATTAAATTGCCAAAAAATACAACAACAACAACAAAACAGAAAACAAAAAAAAATCAATTAGGAACATGTCAAACTGCAGGAAAAGCTGTTTTTGAAAATTGGTGTCAGCAACAAAATTTAATTTCAAGTTTTTTTTTCCCATTTCACATTTTTGTTGCTGTTGCTCATGTGGCGCTCAGGTCGATTTGAAACGGTGGACAATGCCCCAATGTAAAGTGAAGTTGATATAAAAACTATGTGCGTTAGTAAAAATAAATAATGTAATATATATTTTGTGCTATTTTCAAACAAAAACTTCATAGAGACAAAATTTATACAAAAGTAAATCTATTATTTTTTAAAGACCGATCTGTATATAAACATAAATCAATTAATGAAATTATTAACATTCCAATGTTAATAACCACGGCTGGGCTCGTAGCAATAAAATAAGGAGCTAGCTCATTTGCTGCTCACCTTCAGAAAATGTTCCAACCTAATCGTGCAACAAAAACATTTGTACTATTAACTGCGCCACACGATTCTCAGCTTCAACATGAGCCAATAGATTTTGTCCGAATGAAATTGTAAAAATCATATAGTAGCAATAAGAGCCAGAATATCTCCAGGCTGTGACCTTTTAGCCACAAAGATGATTATTGAGCTTCTTTACTATGCGGTCTCCAAACAAAATTGGCCACTATCCAGACAGACGGAGAAAGCCAATCATCATAATCATTATCATACCAAAGCCGGGAAAAGATCACACAGTTCCCTCTTCGTGCAGACCTACATATAAGCTTGTTATCGTACCCATCAAAACTTTTTTTTCTGTCCCGGATTAATCCTTTTCTGAATCTTCATAACATAATCCCGGAACAATTGAGCAGGTCAATCGTTTAACTTCAAGGATACGAAGCGCATAAGAAAATCAAGAACACTGCACTGCAATATTTCTGGATGTTTCTCAGGGATTCGACAAAGTTTGGTTAGAAGTAAACTGCTTAAGTCGTACCTCTACGACAGGAAGTTTGCAGTAAGATGTAACTCTGCAATGTCTGAGAAGCACTGCATTGAAGCTGGTGTCTGACTTACTAGATGACTTACATAGCACCGACACATTGAGGCTAGGAGAACACACCTCAAACTGAAAACCAATAGCCTACAATAATTTATTTATGCTCACTCTTCCCTTATTCTGGACTACAAGGTCCTGATCTACAACTCTGTTCTAAAACCAATCTGAACCTATGGTTCCTATGGAGGAACGCTTGCCACAGCAGCATCGACATTGTGTCAAGAGCCCAGTCAAAGATCTTGAGAACCATCATAGAGGCACCGTGGATAATTGAAACGACTACATTCAGAGAGACCTAAACATCCTAGCAGTTAAGGAGGTTATAGCGAAACAAAAAGTAAAGTACTTCAGCAAGAGGTCTTACAAGGCTGCGCAGCCGATCCCGTCTTCGTTGCAACGACTTACCAACCCAGCGATTAATTTTAGGGACGTTCACTCAGAATACAGTCCAAAAATTAGCTGTTAGTTAAGATATATTAATAAGATTTGTATACTTATTGCTAGTTTTCTAACCATTTGAAAAGATTCAATAAATAAGACCAGCAAACTGAAAGAAAACAAGTGCCGCATTGTTAATTTTGGTTATGCCAAAACTATGTTACCGTTCACACATGGATTATTTTATTTTTTTTTGATTGTACGATATGGTCAATTTGTATGGTGGCTATGTCGTAGAATGCTCCGAGCGGGATGAAATTTCGTAGTGAACAAACCCGACATGATCTTAGCAATCTGTGAAAGTTTCATCAAGATCGGTTCAGCAGTTTGGCCGGAAATCGTGTTGAAACAGACAGACGGACGGACGGACGGACACGCGGAAATCACATCCTGAGCTCGTCCTAATCATTTTGATATACAGTTTATGGGGTCTCCCATCATTCCTTTAAGGCGTTACAGATTCATGACAAACTCAATATACCCTGTTTCACATGTGTGAAGGGTATAAAAACAAAGTTTATTGAGACAAAGCATTGAAATTCAAACCTAAAAGTTCGCAAACACTCCCATAAGTGTAAGTGAGAATGCATTCAACTAGCACCTTTTTATGCTCTCATATCGAAGGTGAAGAGTCTATTGGTTATGTGCAATATCCGTCTGGTGTCTGTCCGTCTGTATGATCGCAACTCGTTTAACTAGTGATTTGAAACTTAGCAAATAACTCTGGGACAGAGAAAGTGTCAAGATTCAATTTCAAGGCATACTGGAAGGCTGGCCATTCGATTCACAAAATATATACATATGTCCACATAGTTCCCAGATCCATACAACTAGAAATACTAAATATGGTATGTAAAAATTCGTTACATAAAGTTTTCAAATCGGAATCATCTATGTTTTCCATTGTTTTAATATTTGGTGCCAAGAAAGGCTTTCACTCTCCCAAAAACACAATCCGGCCACAGAAGACCTGCCGACTTGTAAAATTGTTTCTAAGCTAAAGTCAATCAATTTGATGGCAATTCAGCTGGGATGTTTCGTACACAATTGATGTGCATCAAACTATCTTTAAAAGCAGCGAAACCCTTCCCACCCATTTTAATACTGGTATCAAAGTTTTTCGCAGTCGGTTAATTACTATTATAAATACAAGTGAGGAGGCTCTAGTCGGGAGAGCCCGACTAGAAGATACCCTGAACCCAGTTGCAATAAATAAATTAAATTTATGTAAGACTTTGGTATACTGACTTAGCTTCAATCGATTAAGTTCAATATCTCCGGTGTTTCTCAACCGATTTGTTCTATCATTGCCCATTACGTCAACCCTAATTTTTACATTTTCCAAATTCGAAATTTTTTTGTTATCGATATTATGTGTGTTTCGGAAACCAGAATTGCTATCGATAATTTGAAGCAAACTTGTTCTGCTTTTGGTATAGGAGAAATCTGAAGTCTCTAGCTCTTGTAGTCTCTGAGATACACGCTTTCATACAGACGGACAGACGGACAGACAGACAGACAGACGGACAGACGGGCAGACGGACATGGCTATATCGTCTCGGCTGTTGATGCTGATCAAGAATATATATACTTTATGGGGTCGGAGATGCTTCTTTTTGCCTGTTAAATACTTTTGCACAAAACCATTATACCCTTATTTACCCATTTTATGGGTTAAGGGTATAAAAATAGGAAAAACGCTTAAAATATAATTAAAGTCATATTTCAGAGCTAAAAAGATCCGTTTAGCGACATGCCTCAAAATTATTTTGAGAGCCAATTAAGTTTTGATTTTATAGATACTAAATTTGTTTTTAATATGCTGGTTAAAATGAGCGGTGAGCCACTGTGCTTAGCACACATACATGCATGCCTGCATAAATTGCGAAAATGCATAAACAGGAACTAAAGTTCAGTGAAGCGTAAGACGCATTGGATTATTATTATTATCTTAAGTATTAACAATACTAATAATAATAATAACAGGCAAACATTGAAACATGTGGGCGGTAGACAGAAAGCGAGGCTCTACAGAGGAGAAATAGAAATCTCACATGTTCATAATGCAAACACAGATACTGATATGATTGCCGGTTGGAGATAGCTGCCCCACTCGCTTGTTTATCGCAGCTGTATCTTGTTCTGAGTTTAAGTTTGATGAAGATGAAGCGACGCGACACAGCTGAAGTGAAAAGTTGCGGAGTGGCGCGCATTCTAGCGCAAAGTGCACAGATAAAAGCCAACTTGTATTAGGATACAAAGATACATAGACACAAATTTGTTGCTCTGACAGGCAAATGTCAAATACTGCTTGCTGCCTAGCAAAAGAAATATTGTCATTACAAATGGCAATTTATAAACATGGCCAATGATGGACATGTTGCCTGTCGCCTTGACGCTCGGCTGGTCATTAATGTCAAAAGTTATTGCGCAGGCGGCGTTGCCGATAATGCTAATGTTAATGCCCTTTAAGGGGGGTCGGTAAGGAACGAGGCGTGGATGCATTGGGCGTTTCGGTCTGACCACAAGCACTCACTTGCGGCTCTTGGCCATATCCACACACACACATACACATAACCACCATCATCCCCACCATCATCATCATCGTCATCGTCATAGCCATCTTCAACATTGTTGTTGATGCTGCACACGCGCTCGCCCAAGTTGGCGGCACGTGTCTGGCCACGTTGCGCCCGCTGCGTGTCGCCTGGAGGCATCACCCATCACCATCGCCCATCACCAACGCCATTAGTTTGCCGGTTCGAGTTTCCAGGCGTCTGTTCTCTCCCCCCAAGCAGATGACTACTGTTTAAAGTGAAATTTTTCCAGTTGTTAAGTGTGAGTGTTGTTGCTCAAGCATTTTCAAATTAACATATATATGATAATACAAAAAAAAAATTTTAATGTGATTCAGGTTTTTGCATACCATCTGCATTTAATTAGGCGAAAATTATCATTAATCATAAGCTTGAGAAAATTTTTAAATGCATTAAATGAAATACTATTTATTTCTAGCCTATCGAGAAATTTATTAATATTGTCGATTAAATTGATTTGTAAATGAATCGGGAAAACTTATATCAAGAATACAAAATAAATATACATTCGATGTATCAGCTAAACAAGAATTTTAAATCGAATGTCAAATTGGTTGACCAGTTTGGTGTAAAAAATTAGAATAAATGAAAAAAAAAAACTAAGAAAATATTCCTCTTTACCTAACAAAAAACTATTGCTTAAAACAGTACGAGCTCCTATTAAAATTTGGCCAATTGCGAAAACTTAGTTGGTTGCAAAAGCAGTGCGAACATTTTCTATTGGCCATGAGACCCATTTTCAAAAAGGGATGCCTTTGCTAACCATTAAAATTTAAGTAAATCGAATAAATCTTTGTTCAAAGCAAGGATTTCATTTTATTTTATTTATTTTTTGAAAAACTGAGAAATTGTGTTCTGTACTATGTTACAATTACGTTGAGCGAGGTCGTCCTGTATATAAGTAAAATTTTTTTTTTTTTTAAATACCTTTACCGAAAATATTCTTAACGCTTTTTGAGTCTCTTTACCAATTGTTTGCAAATATCTGCTATCAGAAAACAAACGAGCAGAAATTATTTTTAAATCAATTGGCTATATCTTAATAAATTTTAGCAGGTGATATGTGTCCTGACTTAATATAAAATAGCATTTACGAGCATTGTCTTACACATATTGTTATACTTCTATTTACTTACAACACAGCCAGCACAAATGCGCGTATCAAAGAAGTTGAACCTAGATATACAATTTTTTTAGCAGCCGTTGCTTCAAGTTACACGCTTCGCACGCCTTGATGAAGGGCTCTTTGAAAAATAGAGCAGGCATATTGCGGGATATGGCACACTTTGCTGCTGCATCGACTGGTTAGTCTAATAAATCGATTAGCCCACCAAAGAGGCGCTGTTAAGCTGAGGAGGAGGCGTTTGAGGTTCGGTTGTGGGATTTGACATATTTAATAATCATGAGGCTTTCAGTTGCAGCAGTCTCATTGTCCCCCCCGTCCTCCCAAAAATAAATGATGAAGCTGATGATTATTCCAATACACCACCAAAACACCGCCCAAGACTACATCTATTCAATTTAACACCCATCTCTGTCTCTGACTTCGACTACAACAGAGAGATTCGTCTCCAGGCTTGGTCTCCGCTTGCCCCTTTCGCTCAAAATGATTGATGGTTTTTATGGCACGCAGTGTTTGTAGTTTGTTGTTGTTGTTGGGCTGCCCGTGTCCGTACTTATATACATTTTTGTGGCTGCCACGTTGCTTTTTCCATGTTGTTTTGCATTATTAATTTTTTTTTTTTTTTGTTATTCCTTTTTATGGTCCGTCATCAGATGCCTCCTCCACTGCGTAATAAATCTCCTTATACATACACAGTTTATATCATATTTTTTTATTTTTTTTATTTCATTCTTGTTTATAATATTGTGTCATGCGATTTTCACTGCTCCTTTTTTTAGTCCACGCTTCCCATGTTCGTGCCTGTCGTGTTATTAAAAAACAGCCGCATAAGCATCAGCGTCATATTAAAGTGTTCCCAGGCATTAAAATCTCACATTAGCTCAGCCTGGCAACCAACCATCCATCTATCCATCCATCCATCGAGTCAGCCGGCTACCCATCCATCTCAGCTTTGGCATTTCATGTTAATGCTTGAATAATTTGCTATATAATGTTGATCATCTTTGGGCATTAGTAACATTAGTTTACTGTTTTAATATTCCACCCTATGATTAGCATTCTTAAATAGGCACAGAATGTATGATATCCGTGAAATATTTTAAGGCGGGCGGGAAATATTCAACAACAAAAACACACATTAAAATATTTCACTTTAAACCAACAAATTACTTGATTTTATCTTAGAATAAAATGAACTATAATCAAAGAAGAAAATACAACTGATATTTTATTTATAAATGTTTTGTGTAAATTATAAGCCGGAATCTCTGATTACGTCTCTCTAATAAAAATGTTAAATTGAACCTAACATAAACCCTTTTTTCTGAAATCGCAATTGCACGGCTCTTGACTTAACCGCCCAATGAACCAAAACAAACAAAGCATTTAAAATGCAAAAAGAAAATATTGCGAGAGACGACGCTGACAATAACGATAGCTTTTAGAGATGAGCGCGTGATCGAGTGGATGTTAAAAATATTGCTAAATAAAACGAATCTATTTATCTTTTCACTAAATCATCAAACTTTAAGTATAAAATACCTCAATTATTTTCACTTTGAAAAAAACATATAAAGCGAAAAAGGAAAGGATTGTATAGAAAAAAAACCAATCTTACACATAATTTCAACAATAAAACTTTAAAAATGTTGAAATATTAGGATTACGCTTAGAGTATCTCTATGTGAAATGCACGACTTTTCGTAGATGTCGGAAGTACATACTTAGTATATTACTTAAATGAGAAGACGTGTGTATGTATGTGTGCAATTTAAGTATCAACACTTATACATACATTTATTAAGCGCCCGGGGGACATTTGTGACGAAGTTTGCACAGCGACACAGTCAACACGCACACACAGAGAGATGATTGCATTGGGCTTTTATCAATTATTCAGAGAGTATACATAAATATA
Organism: Scaptomyza flava; assembly: GCA_030179655.1. Lineage (NCBI taxonomy): Eukaryota > Metazoa > Arthropoda > Insecta > Diptera > Drosophilidae > Scaptomyza > Scaptomyza flava. The sequence goes on along the minus strand of JARNME010000029.1, from coordinate 24,453,096 downwards.
GACGGATTTTTCAGAGCAGTACTTGAAAGTACTCGGGGGCAAACCTCAACAGTATCCGGTGTGTAAACATATTTGCACTAGGCGCACGTCAAATTGGGCGTGATTTTCAAGTGGCCGACCTCTGGCACATACTTATGATTATGTTTGTCTATTTGAGGAGCGTGCGTGTATGACAGTGTGAGTGCTTCTGTGTGTGAGTTTTTGGGACTAACTTGCCACTGTTTGCTTACGGTCCAGTCAATTATGTATTTTTTTCCCAGCTGCAGGCCCCAGCAAATATTCAATAAGTAAGCGTCTTAGCAGCCCACTCAAATTGCCCACAAGAAACACAACAGCAGTATCCTGACCACGCCCCATTCACTCATCCCACGCTGCTCCTTATGCATTTTGGTCTTGGTCTTGGTCTTCGCCCAGTCTAGATTCTGCTCGTTGCTGTTGTGGGTTCAGTTTTGCTGCTACTGCCTGACATTTAATTTTCGATTTTAATTGGATACTAACAGCAGGATGCTCGCCATCATCGTCCTGCTGCCACTGATGGACGTCGGGGACCTAAAAAAAAAAGAAATAGAAAAGGAAACAAGTGTATAAACATAAAACATTAGCTGCTCAACGGGCATATACCACGCGCTTTTTTGACTGATTTTATAGTTACAATACGAATAGCTTTATTATTATTATTTTGTCAAAATTTTTGTAACACTTGAATTTTCTTGTTAAGCTCAAAAATCTTCTCAAAATATTTTTTTAATCTACAGCTTTATTCATCTGAAAGTACTTTTGTTGCATAGTCTGTTCAATTTTAATATAAAATTGGAAAACTTTTATAAGTTGTTTTTATTATTAAAACAAGATAAATACATTGATTAATCAACAATTAAAAGAGCTAGAAATACCGTCGTTTATTTTAATACCTTATATATTTTTGAACAGTATTTCTTTTGAATATAGTCTATTAAATTACATGCATTTTCAATACTTTACAATTCATATTTCAAAATTCACTAAAGATTTGATATTTTAACTGGTGTCAAAATGCAACTTATAACTTATCAAAATATTTCAATGTTTGATATATCCGGTGATTCTCAACCAATTTCGTTGAAATATTCACAAATTATCATTATTTTGTCAACAAATAAATAATAAATAAATAATTTATAAATTTTGTCGATCTCGATGGGAATTCGGATCCAGAGCTATCGATAATTTGAAACAAACTTGACTTAAGAATTTCAAACATTTTTCGTAAATATAGTGTTTCAATTTCTGTCATCAATTACTTTTACAATACCCGTTTTTGAATTTTCGAAGTGTAATGGGTATTAAAAAAAAAAAATAAAGAAGCAAAAATAGTAAATTAAAAGGTACACAACATGGCAGCCAGCCAGACGCAGTAGGAGCCTGCTGCTGTTGCTTTTGCTGCTTGTGATGTTGCTGCTGCTCCAAAAAGGAGTTGGCTAACATAATTGAAAAAGCGCTTTTCTATAAGGAACATTGCCAGTTGGGTAAACGGATGAGGGGGAACGTGATGGCACTGGCACTGGCAAGGCAAGGCAAGGCAAGAGAGGAGCAGCAGTAGTGTCGAGGCTTGCGAGGCGGCAACTTGAAGCACTGATTGGCAGCGGCGCCTATTGACTGACTTAACACGCTATTGAGTACAGAAGCTGCTACAGCTGCTGCTGCTGCTGCTGCTGCCAGGACTAGTGGAGCAGGACGAACCACGCAAATTGGCGCGGCTGTATGCAAAATGCCAAACTGGGGAAGATGAAGAGGAGCTGGGAGCGGCTGTTGGGACAAAAAGCGCAAACGTCGACATCGAGTGGCGTCTCTGAGCAAGGATTTAAAGCAGCCAAGCCCAGCCAATTAATTGCAACAAGGAAGGAGGGATGCAAGGCGAGAAGAGGAGTGAAGCTGCGGTGCCTAATTAAAACGATGCTGAGGCAAAGAGTTTTCCAATCAATCAGACGACGGTGCCGTCAGCGCGCCGCGCCGTGTGGGAAAATAGAGAAAATTAGGCAATTGCCAAATGGAAATTTCGCAGCTGTAGTAGCAACAAAACGAACATTTCTGGGGGTAAAATATTGCATAATTATTGCTGATAATTGCTGTTTGGGCCCCCCGCCCTGCCTACTTACTCTTTCTCTACGCGCTCTCAAGAGGGTTGTTTTGCTGCTGCCTTCCCTTAAGACATTGACAACTTGATGTGTGTTTGTTGTTGCTGCTGATAGCTGTCTTAAAGCCAGCTTGACATGTTTAGCGAGTTAGTCTTTAAACAAAATGTAAAAAAAAAGAAAGAAGTTATGTGCAAAGTCAGTAAGGCAAACACAGAGACTGAGCATTATTGTTGATAGACATGATTGACAGGACTCAGGACTCAGCACGATGGCAAACGGAATTATAGCTTAATTGACAAATGTATGTATGAAGATATATGTATATGTGTATTTTGAGCAGCACACTCGTAGGGAATGGCTCTTACAAGAGAGTTGTCCATAAACCCTCAACCTAGCCCTGTCCAGGTCTGTTCACCCTTTCATAAATGCACTTATAACGATGTCATAAGCACAATATTTGTATGTCTATGCCGTGCGGGATAATATTTCTTTAAGTAGACACCAACTGACAGCGCAATTAAGGCGAAGTAATTATTTTAAGTAGGGTTACATTTCTCAATGCCAGTCCTGAGAAGTACTCTTCTCAACGCAGCCCAGCATCAGCTTCTACACATATGAGGGGAAACTGACAATATGTATATTCAAGTTACTTCTCATTACATATGTTCTTGCATACAAAAAATGTGTATAAGCTTATATTTTATAACTTTACATAAAAACAGAGATAATAGGCATTCGTTTTTTTAATGTCAGAATGAAACCTTATTTGATTTTTTTGTTATTAAGCTCTAAAGTGTCTCAAAAGACTGGTCTCTACTCAAGTCAAAGAAACAGGCAGACGGACAGACTCTTTTTGCATGCAGTATCAGAGTATAAAAATAAAAAAACATATGAGAATGATTTGGTTTTTAATTTGAATTTGCTCAGAAGTATAAAAAATAAGTTAATATTTATTCGTAAATACAAATTATTTAAATAAGTTAAAACTTACAATATTTTTGTTTTACCGTATATATATTTTAAGGTTTCACAGATTTACAGGTGCGAAGATAGTGTTTATTACAATCATATCTATCTCAAGCCAAGCTATTTGTGTACCAACATTACTTACTTGAATTTCTTTTTTGAGAAGTACATATAAAATTTAAGTTAAAAGCAGTCAGGAGAAATCATTAAGTCATGAACAATTAGTTGTATATTACTTCCGCTTAATCATGCGCCATTTGCAATTAATTTAAACGCAATTTGCAGACCCCAAGCTGAGCCAAGCGGATGAACAAGCTCAAGAGCTCGAAAGCCCAAAAACGGAACATTTGCGCATCCGTTGCTGGCCAAAGACGACCATCTTACGCAAGCACTAAAAATTAGGCAAAAACCTTGGGCCAGGACCAGGACCAGAACCATTAACCACACACTCATACATACACACACACACACACACAGCCAGCCAATCTTTTGCACAAACATAATTTTGAAACAGACACAAGACACACTCACACCCCGCTCCACGTCTTGGGTAGCTTGAGAGCAAATTGCTGGCAATCCACGCAAATGGCTTAGAACAACGGGTGGCATTTGAGGGAGAGAGATGGCTAGCTTGAGACACAGCTACTTACTTCGTTGGGCCGCATAATTTTTGCGCGCAGCAAAAACTTTTGCACGGCCGCACTGAACCCGCCCAGGGACACACACAGGATACTCAGGATACACCCTCACCCAATGGCGTGCTGGGCATAAATCATCTGAAGAATCCAAGGCAAAGGCAGAAAACTTGCTACGAAAGTATATCCCCCCCTCTAACAAAAAAGAAGAAAAAAGAGCCAACAGCGGATCTGCGAAATTTGTCTTGGCGTTTGGATTTATGTTTTTGCGACGCTTCTCGAAACAAACACACATACACAAAGAGAGAGGAAGAAGGTAAATTCAGGAAATGCTGTCTTCGCAAAACAAAGCGTAAGTACGAAAAATACAAGAATACAAAAAAAAAACGAAATCATACGAAAAGAAACCAAAATACGAGAAATGGAGAAAACAAGCCTACAACTTGGCGGCCATGATTTATGGTAGCAAAGGTAGCAAAAGTTCCTGTCGGCCTGAAGAGAAAGGGAAAGAGAGAGAGAGGTGTTTAACTTTTAAAAGTTTGCTCCTTGCTGGTTTCACAGGATTTGCATTTCAACACGCCAATACACATAAAGATGGAGGGAGTAAGAGGATGGAGAGCAGAAAGCAGATAACATATATTCATATACATATTTATAAGAATCTTTGGATGTTTGTATGTACATTTATACATACTTGTAAGTACACATTTTGTTCGGCAGAGTTTGGAGTTGTTTCCTGTTTTGTTTAGCTGAATTTGTCATATTTTGTCGGAGTCCTTTCACTGTCTAAGGCCAAATGCCGCATTTTGTTGGGTTCTTTAAATTTGTCATTTTGGTTTTGTTTCCCCTTCCCAGTTGGGAGATAAAATTGAGTTGGTCACAGCTGAGGATTTTTAGGAAATTTTTAGAGCTTAGCATATTCAAAAATTTGTTACTTGGAATGGTGTGAGTTTAAGGGGGGCATGTAAAAGCGACAAACACAATCTTTGTAAATTATTAGATCAAGGCGAAATAATCGACATTTCTTATTGAGCCAAAAAGATCAGTTTAGTTGTTGCATGATCTGGAAAGGGTTGTTCTTTCTAGACAACAACTAAATCAACTAATCAAACGTTGACAATAGGCTGAACAAGAAAAGTGCTATAAAAGTTCAATTTCAAGAGCACATTGGTAAAGCATTCTGGATTATAAGAAAGTATTTTTAAGAACGTCTATGGCTTTGCAACAACTACAAGAACTTAGAATAAACTAACTCTTTCAGAGCTCTGCACCCCAACATCAGTCAAAAATAATAGCATTGAAATTGCTTAAAAATAAGCAAGCAACAAAAGAGGAACTGCGAACACAATCCCCCACACAGAAACTCAATCAATTTTAAGCTTATTATAATTTTCCAATTGAAAAATGTAAAGAAAACGGCACATTAACAAGAAAAACAGGAACAACGGCAACCAGGCAGTGTCTACGGGGTTTTAATATACTTAAATCAGAGAGAAAAATACCAAAAACATTAAGATTAAAAAATCAGGGCAATGCCCCAAAAAAATGAGAGTGCGACAAAATTGAAGCATGGCAAATATTGGGAGTTTATGAAAACAAAAACAACTTTACCAAATCCGCGAAATGCGCGAGGCGATAGAAAGCATGAGAAGAAGATGAAGAACAACCTGCCAGGCGACAGGCAAAACAGATGATGCCAAAGGTGTTTCACGTTGGGAGTTGGGGTTATCGAACTGCGCGCATGGCCAACGTGGACCTGCAAATGGAAGATGGAATGTCGTTTGAGCGTCCGCCATTTTGTGTACAGACTGCGACATTTGCCCACAATAACATACGCACACAACAACAACAACAAACTCACACACACAAATACAATACACATTCTCATAAAATATGCGGAAGTTCAAAGTATGATGCGGAAGTCTGTATGACTGCGATTGCTAATGGATGCCGGCATGGAGTATGATGAGAATGAGAACATGGATGGCAGAATAAGGATGTTGCTGACGATGACGAAGCTAAAGTCCACACACATACACAAATACACAGGAGCTTGGGCAGCAGCACGAGCAGCTTGTACGGTCGAATGCATTTCAAATTTTCGAGTGAGTTTTCAAGAGAGGGAGAGAGAGAGAAAAAGCTGTAAAAAATCGGGGCTTTTAAGCCACGCGCTGCAAGTTTTGGCATCGAGTCCAACGGTGTACGAAGTTAGATAAACGGATTAAGTGGCAACAATGTGACACCACATGCAGCGTGAGACAGAAATAGAGAGAGCGAGAGAACGTGATAGCTGTGGCAACAGTGGCCCCAAATGTGGTGGAATGGGGCAAACGGCTTTGCCTGTCCGTTCACTTCTGGACAGCTCGACCAAAAAAAAAAAAAAATCCAAAACGACAACAACAACAAGTTAAAGAGAACCAGCAAATCTGGCCATAAACAACCAATCGATATGCCATTAGGGTCTACCAATATTAATCATGCCTGTACGGAAGCAGACCCCACGACACCATGGATAATAAACGCAGCAATTGCCAACTAATTATACAAAATTTAATCCAAATACCAAAAAAATATGTAAAGAAATATGAATTTTATGAAAGTAGACATATCGTTTGCTATTTGAATGTAAGGATGATTAGGCATTAAAAGCAAGAAATCAACAAAGTTTTAATCGTTTTATGCAAAATTAGGAACTTATCTTTATCAACAATTTTATTCCGATCAATGACCAATTAGTTATCGAAAAATATTAGGCCGACAAAGATTTTGAACTTTATTATCATTATTTTATAACAAAAAACATTGTATTTCCCAGAACATAGATCTTTTTTTGTGTAATGAAATATTTCTGTAGTCGTATTACAAAACTGATTGTGGTTTCCATTTTTGCCTTATTCATGACCGATTCTGGCTCAAATTTACTTTTAGTATTCGGTTTCGGTTCCGATATCGTTACACCGGAAAGTAACGAAAAATGATTTTAAAAAATGTTAAATCTTAATCTCAGAGTTAATTTTGGTAAAAGGTATCAACATAAATGCTTTCAAAAATAAATTTTTACCCCATTTGAGGTACTATGCTAATGCTATTACATTAATTTTAAATAACAAAAATTATTAATTTAATTAAAGAAAAATAATTATTGATTTTGCACACTTGTTATTCAACGAAGTAAATGCAAATTTACTTTAATCAATATGTTTCTGTTCCACTGTTTCTAAACTTCTAGTCGCTGTGTAAATTTAAGCAAATCATTTGGGTGAGAGAATTTTGTGTAGCTTGTTGAGGTTTTCGGGTACACTTGCTAAAACCTCAAAAATGAAAAAAAGCAAGTGGCGTTGCAGACTCATTGGATGGAGTTTTTACCTGGTCTTTAAAGCGTAGCAAAAGGATGCTATAAGGGATAACTGGGCCTGGGCTTAATACGTTGTCCTTCTGCGTTTAATCAAACACACTTCCGTTGCAAACGGCTTGAACCGCTTCAATCAAACAAACAACCACAAATATTTCAAGAGCGGCTGGTTGGATGACTGCCTGGCAAGTGCAGAAGTGACAGAAGGAGCAGGAGGAACATCAGCATCCAGCATCTAGCATCGGTAGCAAAGACAAAACTCCTCAACAAGAAAATACCTCGACGATGATGATGAACCCTTCGCACAGCCACTCGAGTGCACACGGCCATCGAGAGAGACAGATAGATGATGGCAAAAGGGAAAGATTGAAAATAAGGAGATGGAGGAGCGGAACGAGGAACAGCTCTTTATGATGCTTGAGGCAGTGAGGCACACCAGTTCGCCATTGTTTTGCAACGAACGAGACGAGCGACCGCTGCAAAAAGTGGGTGAAAAAAAATCGTCTAACCAAATAAAAACAAAATTTTGAAATGCCGATTGCCACTACACGAACTGGTTAGAGTTCTCTCAGGCAGCCATTTGGCAGCCACTTGAACAGCACGTAGAAATATTTCATAAATTACGCGCCTAATTAAAAGGGGACTGCTGCACCTCCAAAACAAAATAACAAAAAATCCAAAAATAAAACTGAAAGCCAACTCATTGAACTCAGCCAACTCGAGTGTCTGACCAGACCGGGTTCCATTGCCTCCATCATCCCCACGGAATGGCATACAGACGACGCTATCCTACTTTATTGCTACACTTATTAGCCCCCATACTGTCCTCCCCGTACACATACAGTGCAACCCTTTGGCCAATTCCTGCGCCACTCAATTATTGGAGCCTTTTGGCCAACGCGCTGATTTATTGCAGTCATTGCCTGCCTGCCGTCGCCGTTGGCCAGTTTTGCATAGGGTTGTGGCAACGGGTGGGGTCTAGACGAGTTATTGGCATGCTCTTTCTTTTTATTCCCCCTTGCATATGTACTATATGAGTACGTGTGTATGCGTGAGTATGAACTGTAATGGGCACCGCTGTTCATTTGCATGTGTGTGCGGCTGTTGGCCGCTGTTCTAGAGCTTATTGGTGGTTGACCAATGCAATCGAAAATTGAGTGTAGGCCAGGAGTTGGGACGTTATTTTTATTTCAAATTGCTGTCGAGTTCATAAGGCTGAAAGCAACAAGCAGCTTAATAAAAAGCATACTTTTAACATGAGTTTTTTTTTTTGTGTTCAAACAAAATCAAAATAATTATGTATAACAATCGGAATGATGTGATTCCTTCTATTTTTAAAGATACACATTATTTTATTGTAAGACTGTAAACAGTCGTACGCAACCTTCTGTGGTATACTCGATATCTGTTTAAAAACGGGTATTGATTGCAAAGGATTACGGATGCAGTGGTTGCGTTCAAAGATTGACTGATACAGATCTTTAGAGGTCGTTACCAGCTATCTTCCCAACAAAAATACTGTGAAAAATACAAGTATTCCCATTTTTAACGAGGCGTTGGGGCGGCTAGGGGCGTGGCATCCAAAGTTTTGATGCATTTTTTTGAGGGTTGACATTATTTATCTTGACACAAAATTCGGTGGCTAGAGTTAAGCATTGCGGAAGATATAGGCGTTTCTGTTTTCAAACTTCATGGTGCGGAATAGGTAAGTATGGCTCAAAAAATTTTGATGCAGTTTTTGGAGGATGCCAGTAGCTATCTTCTTACCGAATTGGGTAACTCTAACTGTAAGATAAAGATTTATCGATATTAAGTTACCAACTTTATCGATTTGCCAGCGCCCCAGTTATCGTAGAACCCCAATCTTGACACTTTATTTGAACCGGCCATAGATAAAGATGTTTGCAAAGTTTCAAGTCACTAGAATGAAGGGTGTCGAAAAAAGTTGCGTTCATGCAGACAGACGGACAGACACCATGAAGGACATTGCACAAATCCAATATACTCTTTACGTTTGGTATCAAGCATAAAATTACTCATTAACCAACTAGGGACACACAACTCGGGACATTTTTCTTTGCTTTTTAAACGGTCGCTTTTTGTTATAACCGCCACTGTTGGAACTCTGAAAGAATCCAATGAAAGAATAAATTTGTCACAATAAAAAACATATGAGCGTATTTCTGAATCTTGAATAAATTTAATAAAATTGAAATAAGAAGAAAATTCATGTGTTGTAATTTATTATAGCAAAAATCATAATCATATAAAGAATATAAAAGAATATATGTTTGCTTCTAAATCAATTAAAAACTTAAATTATGCTTCATTAAACTCTTCTACAAACTCATTTCCCTATAATGTTCTCATCGAAATCACTGTAACAAACTACCTGCTAAAATATACAAATACAAGCAACACTAACATAAGGGTGGTGGTAAAGTAGAAAAATAAGACTACAAGTTAATTTCTTACAAAAATAATCAAATGCGGGCATAATTGAATTTGTTCTTAACATGTGGGAGAGGACTCTGCCTTCAATCGCAAACGCAATTTCAATCCCAAAATGCCCGGCACACCAAAATACCACTTTATATAATACTGTTGACATATGTTAATCAGGCGCACGCACACGCGCGTCATGGAGATGGAGATGGAGTTGGTGAAAAGGGAGACGAAAGCGATGCTGGGCAAGGATCAGCAGCGAAACGTGTGGGCGATGAGCATAATGATTGGGAATGATGAGACCTTGCAATGGGTTGGTTTGGGTTAAGTTGGTTTGTGCAGAGATGGGCGGTTAGCGGGGCGGGGGTCAATGGAATTAATTCGAATTCAATCCGCAAGGCAGTTGCCAGTTGGTGAAATGCGACAAAGTAAAAAGCCTATTTGAGGGCCAACACACAGACACAACCACGGAAACAATCTGATTGGAATAAAGGCTGCATGAAGAAAATCAGGAGAGGTGGGGTGAGGCGCAACGAAGAGTTTTGAAACAAGGGTTGGCAAGATAATTTAATTTCAGGATTCGCTTGAACGATGAGATAGCTATGTGTTCAGTGTTCAGTGTGTTCAACCTCCCTCTATTTCTTTTTTTTTTTGGAGGGGGGGTTGGCCAACTCAACTTCCTTTGACAGCGAGCATATTGCTGCAATCAACTAATCTTCGCGCTCAGCTCAACCCTCGATTCTCGCTTGACTGATAAGTAGATAGATAGATTTCTAGATAGCTGTCCAGTTTTAACAGCACTCAATTGCAGCTCGATCCAAATGTGATCTGCAACTGATGTGTTTACTCAAGCTAACTTAAAAAAAACCTAAATTAAAAAACGAAACAAACCCAAATAATCACAAAATAATGATTCCAAACGAGTCAGCTAAGTAAAGCAACCCATTTGACCATTTGGTCAATTGCCAAAAACTTTTTATACTCTTTTGGGTTTTTGGCGCATTCTTCTTCGCGTAATTTGTCTGACAGTTGTTGTCCGCTTTCGCAATTAAACGCAATGGCGTTGCAGCCTGCCCATATACATACATACATACGTACAATATATCCACATGACGTGCATATACCCTTGTACGACCCGAATCCGAATCGACGAGACGTCGCCATCGTCCTGCTCCCATGCCCGCCGGCTTGCCAACCCGCCTTCAGTCGCCAGTTGTCTGCTGCCTGTCGCTGTGCTCGTTCCTGGCGCGCTTTTAAAACTGTTTCCTGTGCGCTAAATGGCGTTTTTGTGTTCGCAGTTTTCTTCATCGTCAGAGTTTAGCCCGCTTAGCTCAGCCTGACTTTACCCTTTAGTACTTGCTTTAGTTGTATTATGTATTATCAAAATAAATATACACAAATTACAATCTTTCAATAGTCATAAAAATAAAATGATATGCATTTAACTTTGTTTTTGTACTTTTCTTCAATGTGTTTATTTAATCCGTAAGCTCTCAAATTTAAATTATGTATTCATTTTCTTTTATATAACCCAAAATACGCAGGTATTAATTAAATACTTTCACCCTCATGCCAAACAAAATAAAGAGTATCTCATTGCTTAACTCACAGCTATTTTATATTGATTCTTGAAGTTGGGGGCGTAGGATACTCTACACTTACCAGACCATATTTTATGGCTATGTATCAGCGAGAATGGCGACATTAAATGAGCAAAAGTTTTTATATCATTTATTTAGCTCCTCTCTGCTTGTGCTGCATTATGGTGCACTTAAAAAAATAAGGTGCTGGCTCAAGCAAATAATTTCATTATATAACGTATTTTAACTTCAAATGTTAAATATTTTATTTATTTTCTATTCAAAATATATGTCAACAGCTTATTTTAAAAACATTTAAAAATACATGTTAATATAGATTTAGTTAAAAAATTTATTTAATGTTATGTATGGATATCTATTTTATTTATTGTATAGTGGTTTTTTTTGTAGTGCTTTTCTTGGAAACTCGTGCTGCATTTCTTAAACAATTAAAAACTTTTTGCGTCTACCTACAAAGTTGCCAATTTGGATAACCTCCAAACCAGAGGCGAGCGAATGACAAAGAGACACTGCGCAATGGGAAAACATAAAGAAGAGCGGTAGGGGGTAGCAGCAAGGCTGGGCACACGAACTGCGACGACAATGACATGAATTATATACATATATATGTATATATACTATACACACGCGCACGCACACACAGAAGCAAAGAAAAACTTTGGCGCTGAGCAGTCAAAACCAATTTGGAGAATTTAATTAAAATTGCAAAACTTTGGCAACTGATTAAATTTTCGAACAAGAACAACACCGAGCACAGGTAAAAGCTTAAAACAACCAAAACCAAGCACCTCTACCCTTCCAACCTCTTACCCCACTCTTGACATTCCTCCAAACCAAACAAACGACAAGTTTAAATTTTTAAACAGAGCCAAAAGGCAACGTTGAAAAATTTACATTCGCTTTCGTTTGCACCAAAACATTTTTTTAACGTCAAAAATATAAATGAAAAAAAAAACAAAAAAACAAAGAATAAAAATATAAAAAATATAAGTCCCAAACGAAGCTGGGGGCCGGCTGGCTCAGCGGGACGAGGATTGGATTTAAGCCAGAAGCAGGACCAAAACCAGCCGACCAACCAAACAGCCAACCGCTCTCAGGCTGCCAGCCTGCTGATGTTTGTGTATGACGTTGTTGATGGCTGCCATTCTCATCATAATCATTCTCATCATCATCGTCATCATCATCATCTTCTTGAACAGCCACAGCAGCAGCAACCGAGGACTGCTAAAGTTTCCCCAATTTAATTTCATCATACTCCCGAGTGTGCGTTGAACTAACGAATGGAACGAACCAAACAGAGCCCAACTTGGGATAAGGGGCTGTTCTGGACTGGGTGCGGCAGGCTGCTCCATCTAGCATGGCTTGCCAGCTAGCACAGACATTTTTACCAACGCGCAGCAATCACGTCGACGCAGACGAGCGTCCACCTCCATCTCCACCTTCGCTTCTAGCACAAAAATGTTCGAGGGTTTGGCACTGATAGGGAAAAATGGTCGCTGCGAATACTTTGGAGCATAATGGAAAGGGACGGATGAAGGGGAGGGGGAGAGGAGGTATGCGAAGCTGCTTTCCGAAATAATGGCCGCCCAGCGCGTCGGCTCTGTTATTTTAATGAAAATTGGAAAGTGCCGGCAAATGCTGCCCCTACCCAAGAAACCATCTTGACCATGTCGCCTGCCAAGCGCATTAATTTTAAGATGTTCCATTTTGATGGACTTGAATTTAGTTAGGAATTTACGAATTTTAAATTTCTGTGTTGCTTGAGGAAACCTTTATTTATACTTTTTATACTCTATATTGAAGGTAAAGAGTATATTGGGTTTTTGCGATGTCCGACATGGTGTCTGTCCGTCTTTATAAACGCTCCCGTATAGCTAGAGACTTGAAACTTTGCACATATCTTTTCCTATGGCTGGGATAGATAAAGCATCAAGAATACGCCTACTGAGTGCTTCGAAATCGATAAATTCGATAACTGAACGACGACTGCAACGTTTCCATTTAAATTGTTTGTGTGTATGAGATTGAAATTCTCATAAACGGTTAGTACAATTTTATTGAATTCGAGTGTGTGATTTCTTTTATGTTTCTAAGAATCTACACACGGACCACGAGAAAGTGTAACATTTAAAAAAAAATGGAATCAGTTGTATAAGATTGTGGAAGCGAGCTATAAATAAAGTAACACCTGACCCACTTGCCATCCAAAAACACACCAAAGAAAGACGTATTCAAAACATATGTTTTTTATTTATTTTATTTTGCAGAATTAGCTATGATACACAAGAATACTAAAGCTAAGTAAATAACAGAGCGCTAGAATCCAGGCCTTCAGCTTTGACAAATGTTATTCTATTTTATCATTTGTAAACATTGCGGATCAGAAATTATTTACATATTTCAGGTAAACATAGAGACGTAGAATCAAGTGAAATAAATATTACTTTTAGACAAAATTAGAAAATGAATTATTAATAAATTGTTTATTATACAAACACAAAAATCTAAAATTGATTCACCCTCTAAAGAAGCTCGTTATTCTATGTCAGCAGCAGACTGACACACGAATCCCCCGCATTATTACTGACTGTTTGGCTTAGCTGCCGCTAATTAGCGGCCATAAAACGCACATTAATCGACGCTGGCCAATAAATTATAAATTATGATTTAGCCACCGAACCGCAGACACAGCAACAGTTTTCAACCAATTTTCAGTCGAGTGCGCAGGCTCAGGCTTGAAGGCGGATGCATAAAACAGTGCGATGACTTCCGGTATTAACTAATTTTTATGTGTACATATATATATATACATACATATATATATTTTCATCTCCATTTTAGCGCTACTTTAAAGAGGGGATCAGCTAACAGTGAGCAGCCCAAGGTTGTGCCTTCAGTGTAAAATGTAGAAAAAATTCCTTCCGTTGTCGAGCCCATGCCAAAGCTAAAGCCAAAGCCGGGCTGTGAGTGGGCACTAATCCTTAGCACTCATGATGCCGTTGGCAAATACTTTGCACCGCCGACTGCGCGACGAATTGGAAGCAATCCGCTGTCTGTCTGCAGACAGGGAGGGCACGATGTGATTTGGGGATGGGTGTTGGGGTTGCCGTCTCTAGTGGAGTGCATGGGCGTTGCTCTTGGCTGGCTTGGGGTTGGTTTTTTTGATACGAGCAAAAACTTAAACAAAGTATCAGGCAATGCAGCCAAGCGCAAATCGAGCCAAGCCCATCACCAACTCACCAAACTCATCCACTCAACAGCTCCTTTCGAGCACTCGACTCGATGCTCTGTGCACACCGGGCGCGCCTAAGCGTAAGTCAGCCGGTCTTCGGTCTTCTTCTTCTTCTTCTTCTTTATTCTTAGTCCGGGTAGTCAAGCCCTGTCAAGTGGTCCGACTTCTAGCAACTGACAAGACAAACGACACATAATTTCAGGCCCAAAGCATATACGGAACTGCCACTAAACTTAACTTATTAAGTAAAACTTATGAGCTACAAAAAATAGCAATAACATAAAGATCTCATTTAAAAAAATAATATGTGATTAAAGCTATATTTATACCCTTAACCCATAAAATGCGTAAAAAATGGTATAATGGTTTAGTGCAAAAGTATGTAACAGGCAGAAGGAAGCATCTCAGACCCCATAAGAATTTATATTCTTGATCAGGTTCAACAGCCGAGACGATATAGCCATGTCCGTCTGTCCGTCCGTTTGTCCGTCTGTTTGAACATGTGGATCTCAGAAACTACAAGAGCTAGAGACTTCAGATTTTGAATATAAGTTCTCCTAGATATGTAAGGATAAATTGGAATCTTGAGTGATGGTATATAATAGCTCAATAAAAGTACTGTTACTTTTTATACATACGTATTAAATATAAACAAAATGCTGCATAAAAAGAAGATATTAAAAAATAAATATTACTTATTAACATTTCAAAACATAACATTTTTTGATACATTTGTAATAAGTTGCAACAAAAATAGTTTTATTATAATTTACAATTATTCTAACAATGACATTGGCAACTACTAATTTTTTTCGAAATTGATCAATTTAACTTAGAATCCAACTTCCCATTCGAATTATTGCATAATTGCTAAGTGTCAAAAATATTTTCCTTTGTATAAAATGTATAATTTCGTTAACTCGTTTCCTTGTCAAGCAAACACTGTCTATGTTCCTTACTCTCAATCTGTTGTGTTAGTCGATTCTTACATAAAACGCCTCAAACATTGAATAGAAAAATTATAGGCAACTTATCAAAAGACGCTCGATAAGTCTTATTCTTTTAACGATTTCCAGATGATTTTACCAAGCAATTGGCAGGTGTTTGCGCTTGTTTTACCAACAATTTTCGCATTTAATGAGCCAGTCCAAGAAGTGCCGAGAAAAACTCCAGGCTTTTATTCCTTCCTCTCTGCCACGACGCTAATAGCCATGCAAATGTTTTCCACTTGGCAAAGCCGCTTTTCGCATTTGGTATTTGTGTTTGGCGTTTGTTTTGTTTAGGGGCGCAAATGCGAACTTTTTTGTATCATATTATTTCAATTTGGTTTACCCTGCATTACAAACAAAGGGTATGCATAAAATGTTTTTATTTATTCAGTGGAAATAATATATATATTTAGATTTAATATTGATGTTTTCTTTCAAAGTAATTTCCATTAGAACCGCTCAGCGTACAGGGTAACTTTAAGTTGTGTAGTCTCGATCAGCGCACTCTTGTGTAATTGAATTATTTTTGTTTATTTTGGCAATTTTTTATGTATGGTTGTAGGAGCAACTTTTCAGGCAGCATTTAGCAAAGTTTTTGGTTTACATGTGAATCAACGGCATATGGCGAGGAAAATGCTTCGAGCAATGCTTTTGCGGGGAGACTGCGTTAAAAGTAAAATAGTCAGGCCGTGACTGTAAAAAGCAAATAAATATTTGTCACAGCCCTCGTTTTCGAGTACTCAAAACTGAAACTCACACAATGACATCAACTTTTTCTACACACATAAATTGGAAGAGGTTTTATTCACGCAATTTAAACACATTGCGGCTTTTAAAATGTTTGTTTGCTTAAAGTTGTGCGTGTATAGTATAAAGTATTTGTATAAATGTAAATTAACACTTGCACATATCATAGCCAACGGCACTCCATTAAATCATTAAGAAAAACCACAAAAAACAAACCGAAAATAAAACAGCAGGTAAAACGCAGTTCAAGTGTTTGACAGCGTTCCAAAGAAATTTTTGTTGAATGAACGATTAGAGTGACAATTCCTTAGAAATCTTACAAAAATAAAACAGTTTGTCCAGAATGAATGAGGACCAACATGCAGACCCTTACTCAGCTCATAAGTTGTGAAGCAGAAAGATGAATTTGTGTCTTAAGTTTCATAATAAAAAAAAAAACTGACAATATCCTTTTTTTTCAAATTAGCCATAAACGTATTTTCATCTACCAGTTCTTTTTTGTTCAATGGAAATAAGCGATTAGTTTTTTTTTTTTGTAAAGTGCTTTTTTATGTCGGTGAAAAAATTTAATATAGCTTTAAGCGATGTTATTTTCAACAATTTTTTTTGCAAGAGGCTAAGAAAAACATGGATTCCAATATAATTTTCAATGAAATCTTATACAAATGCCAAAGAAAAATATTAAATGGCAGGAAACAAAAGCAGCTAGTTAACAAAGCAACAAAAAATCTAAACTTTTAATAATATCAAACAGAGTTTGACTTTTAGCCAGAGACCTGCTGTTTGCTACCTACAAAATTCATTTCCATTGAAAAATGTCGATGAAACGAGCAACCAGAACGAAGGACAAACACAACAACAAAAGATCAACAGAACAGGACAATAAACAATAAGAATGACGAATGACGTTTGCATTTTCTAACTTCTTACCTTTTTAAATGTCATTGACAGCATTTTGGAACATATTTGCACTGACTTGAAGGATTTATATGAAGGATGGGAACTATGTACAACGATCATAAATTATGCCAATGTCATGTGTAGTGCGCAATCATTCGATTTCAGGCTTGAAAAATTGTATTACACATTTTTTATCACTTTTTTCGTACAAATAATTTTTTTTTCGATTTTAGTACTTTACACTTGAACTCTGTTGGCAGTTAAGCGCATGTTCTGGCCCTGGATCTGGGGGTTGTTGACAACGTCCCAAGGTCTGTCAGTTTGTCAGTTCGTCAGACAGTTAGACGTCAGCCGAGCTCGTCGGCGCAGTCTAAGAACAAAGGCATTTCCGGTGACGTTTAAATGCGTAGCTCGTCAACGCGTTGGCAGCTCCTGGCAGACAGCAGCATCCTGGCGAGCGCGACCGTGTCCTCCAGCAGGAAGCACTGAGCTGTGTGTAAGACCCCAAATGGCGCAATTCAGCAGCAGCAACTTAAACTGCGTCCACTGAAACCAACATAACTTGCATAAAGTTTATGTAGATTCTTTTTTTTTATCAGAGACTTATTATATATCCCAAAATCCAAGTGATAATATTGCAGTTGTGCGTCACCCACAGCGCAGTACTCTTATAAGCAGTTGAATATTGGCTGAAATATAAACGCCTGCTTGCTAAGCGATGCGGAGGATGATAGGCTTGAAAGGTAGTATGTTTTGTAATGTTGACACAGAAATACAAATTCATTGTAATATCAAAAGTCTTTTATATTCCGATTTTAGATATTTTTTCAAACTGAATTAGAAATAACTCCAGAGCCTAGATTTCCGTCGTTAATTGGGACCGCAAAAAGACGACGCAAATCGAAATCATTTCTTGCAACAATGTATTTGTAATAATTTTTCGTTAATTGGTTCCTGGTTGTAAGTTTCATGAAAAAAAAATTGTTATTTTTTAATAACAACACCTTTTTAAGTTAGTAAATGTATTCATAGAACGTTAAAGCTTTAACGACGCAAATTGAAATTTAAACGACGCAACATCGAAAACGACGCAAATCGAGGCTCTGGTTTATTTGATATCAATCTTAGAATGATTCGTATCAAAATCAATGTGGAAAGGATTTGATTTGAATAATAACAACCCAAACCTATATTTAGTTATTTTTCATTGTGCAAAGTTACAGGTTGGCTCATTAAGCAAAAAATAAAATAATTTGAAATGAAAATTTTAACTTTAAAAATTAATTTTAAAGTTCCACTTTCGAATGCAAACCTAGTAAAAACATTGCAGTCAGGCGTAACTGACTGCAAGCTACAAATCGCCAGCTAAATTGCCACAAAATTTTGTAACTTTAGCTTACCCTTGTTTGTTGAATTGTTTCTAGATACAAATTTAATCAACAAATTTGACTTTCATGCATAGAAAATATCCTTCAACAGTCAAATAAATAAAGATTCATTCATTTAGTTTATCTCATGAAAACAAAAGAAAATTCATTTTCAAAACAAATGTAACAAAAAAAAAACTCGAACAAGAAAACAGAAAAATAAAATAATCGCGTTCCAATTGTGTTAATTGTCTAAGTAGTTAGTACTGCGTTGGACAACAAAATCGGTTATTAAGCGTTGTGATCCATAATAATACATGGTTAAATTATTAGCAAGTTGAAGACACTTTAAAATAAAACTTTCGGTTATTTGGACCGGTTCATTACTGTTAATACTTAATGTGGGATTCACAGTCTTCAAGGCAACTAATATTATTTCGTCTACACTCGTATATTCAGACTCATCATTTTTGGTTTTCACATATTCTAGACAGGGCTTTGAACTTTCAATAAATATATATGTATTAGCATTTGTGATGCAATCAAAAATTTTGAGTGAGTGCGATAGCGGATAGCATGTGAATATGGTTTTGTTTTATATGTTTAATATATTTAAATTTCAAATCATATAAACACTATGTTTACTTTTATAATTTTTGTTGCACAAGGACAGACGTATGCGCCCACACAGGCTGAACATTTTTATACCCTTAACCCATAAAATGGGTAAATAAGGGTATAATGGTTTTGTGCAAAAGTATGTAACAGGCAGAAGGAAGCATCTCCGACCCTATAAAGTATATATATTCTTGATCAGCATCAACAGCCGAGACGATATAGCCATGTCCGTCTGTCCGTCTGTCTGTCCGTCTGTCCGTCTGTATGAACGCGTGGATCTCAGAGACTACAAGAGCTAGAGACTTCTGATTTTGTATTTAAGTTCTCCTATACCATGAGCAGAACAAGTTTGCTTCAAATTATCGATAACTATTCTGGTTTCCGATATACACATAATATCGATAACAATAAAATATCGAATTTGGAAAATCTAAAAATGAGGGTTGTAGTAATGAATAATGATAGAACTTTTCTGAAAGTTTCGTCCAAATCGGTTGAGAAACACCGGAGATATTGAACTTAATCGATGGAAGCTAAGCCAGTATACCAAAGTCTTATATAAATTAATATATTTATTGCAACTGGGTTCAGGGTATCTTCTAGTCGGGCTCTCCCGTGTAGAAAAGACTTTGTACAAAAATTACTAGGTGTTTATGATTTTTACCGATTTCCAAGCCAATTGCCCCAATATTGCCAATTTGTCTTACGCATATATTGATATAAATTGGAGTACCCGGCGGAGCCATTGATAACAATACAACTATTTAAAGATAGCGAAATATTCTTGATCTGAACATACAGCATGAAGGCTTTAGCCGAGAAAGCTTGATTAAGAGATACCCTGAACCCAGTCATTCGTGGCTTAACCTTAATTTTTGATACTTTCAGTGTTTCTAAACCGTTTTTTTATGATAATTCCATGGACTTTGATTTTATTTTTTTTTTATTGTTAATTTCTAAAATAATTTTCAAAATTTCCAAATTCAGGGTTTGGTTTCTCTCGATTCCGTTTGTAATTTGGAAATGGTTTAAAACGAAATTGTTCTGCCTATGTTTTAGAAGAATTTATATTCCAAATCTGAAGTCTCTAGCTCTAAAAGTCGATAGGATCGACGCGTTTGAACAGACAGAAAGACGGACCAACAGATCAACAAAATATTTACTTAATGAGATCGGAGATGCTTCCATCTGTCTGTTAAATACATTTGCACAAAACTATAATACCCTTCAACCCATCTGAGGGGATCAAGGTATAAGAAGACCAGCACAATCCCAATCTTTTGACTTAGACAATAATATGGAGTTACTATTTAAAACGTTGTTTTCAACTTAATCTTTTATACTTTACAAAAATAATTCAAAGGATTTACTTTTTTTTTATAAGCCAAACAAAGAACAAGTAAGAAGGCGGAGCAACTCTTACGACTCAATAACGGAAAGGTTAACGGATAAAAATCTTGGTTTTCGGATATATAGTAGTCGATTTTCTTTAACTAAAACGATCTTATTTGTTTTAAAATGTTGTTATTTTTAGTTAACCAAGACAGTTTTTGAATGTCTAATTCAGAAGGTTTTGTTTTATATAAGGTTGTTTAATACATAAGCACACAATCAACACTTGCGGTGGTAAATGATGCTGACATTTGACCCCACACTCTCAAGTACATTAACGCACGCATCGAGCCCAAAATCCCAGTTCAATCAAGCAAGAAACGCGCAAGTCTATCAACTTATTAATTTTATGAAGTGCTGCAAGGACTTCGACTTCGAGAGAAGCAACAGCAGCATCAACGCTGACAGCACATCAATGTCTTCCAATTCACGCAACAACAATAAGCGAATGTGCCACTCCCACAATACCTCCCCGCCCCTTCTACGCCCAGTTGCGGATGTTGATGACGACAAGTCGACAGTGACTACACATCATCACGTATGATTACGCACATTGTTCGTGCGCAGCGCCAAATGCTGTCGAAAAATTAAAATTCAGAGACCCTTCTACTTAACTTACCTTAGCCTATGCATGTTAGGCAGGGACAGGGACAGAAAGAGCGACCAGTGAAAAAATTAAGTATAAATGAAAGTGTAAGGCAAGTAGATACCCTGTGATCAACTCCGACACATTGGAATGTGGGAGTGTGGGAGTGTGGAAATGTCTGATCGACTTCAAAATTGGCACACGTGTTAAGGATCGATATCGATACAATCCATTTATGTCCTGAAAATATTGCACGGACAAAATAAAAATATATTCTAAGTTTTAGCTTGTCAAAATCTACTAGTTTAAGCCTCATTTAAGTTAATGATGTTCAGCTTAAAAAGATTTCAGTATATTGCGTAATTTAAAGCTGTGCAATCGTCAAATTTCATTCAGAATAGTATTTCATGATTCAAAATCTTGGATTCCCTTTGAAGCCCACTTTATGAGTAGAGGGTATAAAAAGCAAAGAGTAGAATGAAAAAAAAAAAAAATCGGGCAAAACAACGACGTGATTGCATTACACAATCAAAACAGGCACAAGGGTTGATATTGTTGATGTTGTTGATGCTGTTGCTGCTGAGCCAACCCGGCAAAAATCAAAGTTCGGGCACTAAAGTAATAGACCGAAAGCGACCTGCTGCTGCTGCTGCTGCTTCTGCTGCTGTTGCTGCTATGGCGGAACGTGTGCGTGGGCGTTGCAATTGCTACGCCCCATCATCAGAATCCAATCAAATTAACAACAACAGGCCACAGCAGCAGCAGCAGCAGCGGCAGCAACTACAAGAAGCAACTGAAATTCAAACTCGTACCGCTCAACATCAACTCCCCCAGCTCCTTCTCTTCTTCCCACTTTCTGGTCACGTTAATTTCAATTTGATTTCGTGCAACATCCTCCCCCCTCCCTTCCTACCAACTCAGCCCGCCCACAACTGCCTCAATGAGCAACGTCTGAGCAACAATTATACGGCAACTTCATTAGGTCAACATGCGGCAGGATGAGAACTAAAGCAAGCTTAAACGAGAGCGGCGGGGGGGGGGGGGGGCAGGGCCTGGGAAGGGACGTAGTCCTCATCATAGTCGACTATGTGGTTCGGGCATTTCATGCGGCTTCAAGGGCGGCACACAGGGCAGATTAATCAGGGTAAAACTATTAATTAAATACCAATTCATTTCCGCAAATTCAAAGCCAACACACACTAACACACACACACACACACAGACAGAGGGAGTTAGTTTGTGCGTTTGTGGGTTTCAGTTAGATTTCTGCACAGGGGCGCACAATGCGTTGTGGTTAGTTTGATTTAGGATTTTGGGCTCTAACATTACAGACCATGAGACCGACCATATATGGCATTACATAAAGCCAGCCTTTGCATTCGGTTAGCTGAAATTAGTAAGTGTAGTTGGCTTAGTCCATAAAGGAGCTCAGCTCTTTCATACAAAAGCAGCTAAATTATATAAACGAAGCCTAATAAATTGTAAGACTGTGCTTTTTTTTTTTTTGATACAAAATAAAATAAGGTCGAACGTCTATAATTTCATATTTCACTTTGATAAACTAAAGTAGGAGACGGCACTGTTCAGGGAATAAGAATTGGTTTATATTTTCATAAAATATTTTATTTCATAAATATGTCAAAAACCTCCCTACGAATAAATATGGTGAGTTTGTCTAAACTTTGGTAATGAAAACAAAATAGATAAAGAGTTAAAAATAAGTATTTTAGGTATGTTTGTCGAAAAATGTACAGATAAATAAATTTATATTTATAAGTTTAACTTTAAACTCCTAATTAAATTCTTAGTCCAGCAAATCTTGAATTTAAAATTTCTTTAATCGCAATCGAAATTAGTCCATAAATGCATTTTTTATCATTGTATCTATAACCCGAAGCATTAAAGGAGAATGCATAACAAATCGAAAAGCAGTCAGAGAAAAAATTTTTGCTCTGGGGAGTATGGAAAAAGGTAAAAAAAAAATTACCAAGCTTATCAGTAAGCGCAGCAGTCAGGGTTTAAAAAAATAAGTCATACAAAAAAAATATCATATATACAGTCAGAGAGAGAGAGAAGGAGAGAGAAAGGGAGGGAGATCTCATAGAGCGGCACGTTTATCCGGTGTGTCAACAAACAATTCCCAAGCTTCAACGCTTTGATGTTGCTGTTGACTGCCTTGGCCGTAAACGAAGCTGGAGCCTGTCTATGGTGGAAGTGGCAGAAAGGAGCGGGATAGATAGATAGATGAAGAGACGGATGGAGCCACTAAGCCCAGACAGTGTCACCAGCCGACGGGGTGTTAATGGCAATGTTGATGATGGCATCATTAACGCATTTTCCCAGCCGCCTTTGGGCATGACTGACGTCGACGTCAGTGCTCGACCCGTTTCCGGCTTTTGAAGTTCGGGCGAGCTTTTAATTTTCTTTGTTTTCATGGCTGGCGTTTGAGGCCAAAAGGCGTAAATTAATCGAAGGCTTAATTAGTACACAGCCAGCCAACGCCAACAGCAACACCATCACACACACACACACACACAAAGGACATGGACTGACTGGAGCCATGGATCCTGTGCGAAAGGGGACTGCGTCAACATGGCGTATGATTAATAAACTGCTCCCATGCGGCAACCGGCGGCTCCCACCTCGATTTTTACCTTTTCCATTCTGGTTGTTTTTTTTTTTCAGTCGTTTCTTTTGCGATTTGCTGTTTTGTGCACTAATTATGGGCATCAATGAAGGTGAAGGTTATCAATATTTGCCGCTCGGGCGCGTTGCTTTGGTGCAAGCACAATATTTCCATTTGAAATGTTTTGTAGGTTGTGAAAACAATGGCGATAGAGAGGTGTGCGATACGGTTGCCCCCTTTGCCCCTTCAACGCCAAACGCCAACATGAGTGCTGCGGCAACATTTCTAGCTGCCACTTAGTGTGTTTCGCGTACTAATTAGCTTGGTTTGGCGGCTAACTCTGCGCTTCAAGTGCTATAAACAGGTGACAGCAAAAACACTCACAACTGAGTGCTTCAAATGAGTATAACTGTAGCAGCACAGCAGCAGAAGCAGTGACACTAACAACAGCAACAACAACAGTTGCTGGTGTTGCAGCAACAACAACTGCACTTATCACTTGAAGCAGACACTTTAGAGATGCTGCTGTATCTTTCACTATATAAGGGATCAAGTTTAACGTTATGCTAATGCCCTACTGTTCAAAAAGATTATAAAAATAAAAAACATGACTATTATTGTAAAAATTTTCAAATATGAATCCATTTTTTAATGCTTGCACTCTAAACATTCATCATTATTTATTTTACTTGTTGAATTAATACAATTCAATGATTTTCAAAATGCCTAAACACACGTTTACATATAACACTTCAGTCTTATACAAAGAGTTGCAATAGTTTATTTCAAAGTAGCGCAAACGAGCGTCTTGTACGACAGTCCTCTTTTTTTCAGAAACAGCTACTCATCAACCATCTTAGTTTTAATTGCAAAAGCCAGAGACACAAACAAAATATAACTGAGAAAAGTGTGCACTTTGTAAGAAAAGCTGAAATAAAAAATAAAAAAACTCGTTAGGCATAAACACAGAAAAGTGTCAAGCAAAAAGTAAACGCAAAGTGAAAAATGTTTTAATTACTCATTTGAAGCCTCAGCAACCCCTTTGCTCACAAGCCAGCTCCTACCGTATGCCTTGGCACTGTCGATTGATGCGCAAAAGCATAAAGTACATTTTGACGCACTGTCGAGAGCGGTAAAAATAAACATGGCAATATATAAAAAATAAAGTACCAATAGTTGAAAGCTTATTGGTTTAAAAATACTTGAAAGCATGCAATTTTTGAATACGAGTACATGAGAATGTTCAAAACTTGTGTCCTGGTAAATGAATTTACAATTTAATGTTCCTGATTTTGTTCAGAAAACATAGAAATTTAAGATGTTATATTTTTGACAAAATCTCGTAACCTTTATTACAAGTTTTGTATAGAAATGTTAGCTCGTTGATTTATAGACCTATTACTCGACCATTCCCAGTTTGGTTATGTCACATAGAAAAAGTTAAAAACAATGTGAACACGAAATTCAACAATGGACTTGTTTACACTGCGTACTTGAGCCACTCAAATGCATTTTCTCCATTCTCTCAGTGCTTAGTGTTTGTTGTTGTTGTGTGCTAAATAGTTACCCGAGGGCGAAATGCTCTTGAGCCGTGCTAATGAGAACACCCACGCAACGAGAACGATGCTGACGAAGGACCCGGCCACAGTCTTATCCAATTGCAGACTTAACAGAAAGCTAATGCAAGCGTTTGCGGAATTATGTAAATACAAGTCAAAAATGTTGCTGCATTGCTCCGCCGTTTGGTGAAGTGTTTTCTTTTCCACCTCCTTCGACATGGCAGCCGCGGGCAATGCAGGCGCTCCATTTACACATATTTCGACACGCCAATTAATTATGCTAAATTCGTTTAGAGAATGACAAACGCAGTACAATTCAAAGGAGAAGAATTTAAGACTCTACATAATAAAAATCAAGCTTCAACAATGTAAACAAATATATTTAGATGTTAAGACCCTGAGCTCCCCTGCAAAACAATTTAATACCTAAATCTGCTCAATGCTTATTCGTTTTATCGTTATTTGCTTATAGCCATTTTACTAATACATGAACAAATTGATTCACATTAGGTCATAATTATATTTGACATATTAATATTCAGGATGTTCGATGTTGTTATATTCAAAAGAACTGAGTAAGATATTATTTGTATAATGCTAATCAAAACTTTACATGGTGTTCATAAAGATGACAAAATGCCTGATAAAAAGTACATCAAAAGTACAAACAACTGCGTAAATAATAATAGTACCACCAAGCAACAACAAACATCAGTTTTTGCAATTTTTTCAAGTGCGTTTTTGTTTTATAATACTTATAGCTTCATCTAAACGTTTAGTGTAGGTTTTCTTTGATACAATAGTTGCAAATTTTTTTGTTTTTGTGTTTTAGATAAAGTGGTAAGAACATGCGAAAGTAATAATAGGACCACTAATCTGGTCTATAGCAAAAATCGTTATACTAACCAAATCTAATTTTATAAAAGTTTAGTTAATCATTAATAAGTAAAACAGACCAATATTTTATGGCATTTGGTCGTCAAGTTGAAATTGTGCTATAACCTTACGGGAAATTGTTCATAAACTTAATGTTTGGGCAGGATCAGCGGCAAAGCGGAACAACGCGTTCTGGTTACAAATGCTACCAAAATATTCTTAACATACTTTGTTTAAGTACATAAGTTGGAATTCTCATTGTTTTTAATCTTTGTAGAGTATTCTGATTTTTCATACAGCCGCTAATAAAATCGTCGAGCCATTAACCATTAATATGGCCACACTCAATGGGGTTCAACCAGCAGCCGGCAAAGCGTTTTGGCACCCGCATTACCTTTTACAAACGATGAGATATTTGGCAAGGAGCGTGGCAGGTTGAGGCAATGCAACTAGCTGACTTTTGCCGGCCATGCGCAATTAATTACAAGTGTTTGCGTACAAAGGGCGAGCACAACAAACCACAACAGCAAGCATACATGCGACACGTGTAAGCATTAGACATGGCCATGATGACAGGTCAGCTTTTGGCAGTAAAGTTGGGTGGATGGTGGTCAAAGCAGGGCATTTCTTTTAGCCAGACCGACTAAACGTCTAAACGACCTCAAGTGCCATGAGAGTGCCGCTTTGCTTTGCTTTGAGGTTATTTACTTTTAATGACTCGCAAACTACACCATCTACCACGTTGCGTATGCGTCATATGTGCATGCATTATTTGTTTGTGTGTGTGTGTAGCTAAAGTGTTTTCAGATATCACGCATCAGTGGGCAGTGTTAGAGTCCGCAGCTGTAGTATCGTTTGTTGACTTTTAAAATGTTTAGGCTGTTTGTTTGCCCAGATTTTTATGTGTGCAATATATGTGGCTTTTCATCTTTGGGCCAGCGCTCAGACGCTCGAATAAATGAGCTTTGAAGTTAGCATAGAGCGCACGAAATGCATTCTCTCTCCGTCTTTCTCTCTCTCTCTCTCTCTCTCTCTCTCTCTCTCTCTCTCTCTCTCTCTCTCTCTCTCTCTCTTTCTAATGCGGCGCAATTATAGACAGGTTGAGTGGATGGTAGATGACCGGGGCAGGGGGGCCTTGGGTTCTGCACATCCTTGAAAATAAATTGTTTTGTTAATTATTTATGGTTGGTTTAATGAGTGTGCGTTATGTACCCAACCTCTAACAACACGCCTCCTCAATCCGTCCAACGAGTTTTTTATACTTTTGCATTTTGCAATTATTTTAATGAGTTTTGCATTTAAGCGATTTTCAGCTCACTTCTGACTGCACTAGGTGGCAGCAGCAGCATATGGGCAAGCAGGCAAAGTAGTCTGCTATCATCATTATCATTATCAGCACTTGCAATAGTGTTGAATAACGTGAGTAATTGCCGTTTTTTGCTTCATTAAAAATACGGCTTTGTTTTTTAAAACTCATTAAATTTGCAAAAAATATATGTGTATGGTATGATTTTTTATTTTCTAAAGAACCATTTTTTTTTTTGTTTTTTTTTACATACAAAAGCAAATAAATTAAATTGGAATTTATGCTCGCTAATTGTAGATGTAATACATTTTGTCATTTACATGGTATAAATTCATTATGTTTTTTTATAATATCCTTTTTGCTTCTAATCAGTAATTAAAAAGTATTACAATATAAGTAAACTTCAGATCATTAAGCTCATATTTTTCCCATAACCTGAAGGAGTACCAAGCTCTGTGCTCAGGTACTGTGCTAAGGGTTTTTTAAAGCCTTTGCATAAATTGTATAGTCCTTATACTGTATATTCCTTGTTCCTCTCCATAAAAATGGTAACAAATCTAATGTTCAGGGTAATAGGGATATCTCCAAGTTGTCTGCTATTCCCGAGATTTTTGAAAAGTTATTAATTCCCAACTAAAACTTCTTATATTTGCACGTACGGATTCATGCAACAAAGATCTCTTACCACTTAAATGTAAGTATAAACATCAAATGTTATCAAGTTATTTCAAAATTGATTGTAAAGTGAAGTTATAAGAAATAATTTCATTGAGGCGTTCGGCTAAGTAAATCATCATCTTTTATTTCAAAAACTACAAGTTTTACTTTAGATAAACTGCATTAAGGGCTGTGTTCTAAAAGCTGTTCAGATAACTTTTGGTGTTCGACAAGGAAGTTGATCTTTATTAGTTAAATAGTTATTACATAGATCTTCCGTTTGTAATAAACCAGTCTCGAGTGCTTATATATGCTTATAATGTTAAGCTATGTATATCGGATAAAACTCTTCTGCCTGCTTAATGGGTTGAAGATTTTTGGTATCCTTCCGACCCAAAAGCATTCATTTATCCTTTGTCGCAAATCGAGCCTATTTTGCCATGATATTAAACGCTCATTAAATAAATTCGATGATACATAACAAAAACTCTACATTTTTATGGATCTTGTACATGGTTTCCCAAATTCTGAATTCATCATCGGCATGCCACCAACTATTTTGCCACCAAATGTTGAAAGTTATACGCATTGCCGGTCTTAGAGCATGGCATAACAATTTTTCTACATATTTTGAGACTCTAGCTTAAGAAGATAAAAGCATACCAGTTTATAAAATGTGAAGAGAACTTGGGGGCAGAAAGGGGGCAGAAAGGGTGGGTGAGCATCCAAAGTTTTGATGCAGTTTTCTTGGGGGCAGTCATCACCCATCTTGGCACCAAATTTTGTGGCTTTAATTAAAAAACTGTGAAACATATAGGCGCTTCTGATCTCAAATTGAAGTCGCTGGGAAGGACGAGGTGGGCGAGTTACCGAAATTTTTGATGCCGTTGTTTGGCGGATGCCAGTAGCTATTTTTTTTTTACCAAATTTGTGAATTTATCGACTTTCAGCTATCGAATTCATTGATTTCTCAGCCCCCAATAGGCTTAGAACCTCAATCATAATACTTAATCTGTCCCGGCCACAAAATAAATATGTAAAGGTAAAGTTTAAAGTCTCTAGCTTAGCGGGTGCCAAAAGTTGTGTCAGACGGACAGACAACATTACCTTCAGTGTCGAGTAAATTAGACAGTGGAAGTTTTTCTACATAGTTTTCTTCAAATTTTTTATTTCTATCCTATTCATAAGCCATTTCGGATTTTGTGCTCAATCTATAAAGATCTTTCCCACATAATACAAAGTGCTACTCATACTTCATATCTTTAAAAATTAGACTTGTGTCATTTGTCTCAAAGTTAGTGATCTTCGTAGCCGCACGCTATGCGTTGAACTTATCGGTCAGTCGGGCGGGAGGCTTATCGCTTTGTGTTTGGGTCCGGTGCTTGCCATCGGTAGAATGGTTCCTATGTTCAAACTAATTAACCTACCCATTTGTAATTTTAAAAACTAGTTGAGTTTCAAATAAAAACAAGTGGAAACGTTGCAGTCGGACGCAACCGACTGCGGTATACTCGATACCAGTATTAAAAATTTTGATGCCCATCCATGTGGGATGTCAATTGCTATCTTCATACCAAATTTGGTGACTCTAGCTCAAAGTTTGTATAAGTGGGGAAAGGGGGGCTGGGGGCGGTATAGGTGGAATTGCATCCAAATTTTTGATGCAGATCTTTGTGGAATGTCAATTGCTACCTTCATACCAATTTGGTGACTCTAGCTCAAAGTTTGTATAAAGTGGGGAAAGGGGGGCTGGGGGCGGTATGTTTGGGCGTGGCATCCAAATTTTTGGTGCAGATCTATGTGGGATGTCAATTGCTATCTTCATACCAATTTGGTGACTCTAGCTCGAAGTTTGTATAAAGTGGGGAAAGGGGGGGGGGGGGCTGGGGGCGTTATGGGTAGGCATGGCATCCAAATTTTTGATGCAGATCTTTGTGGAATGTCAATTGCTATCTTCATACCAAATTTGGTGACTCTAGCTGAAAGTTTGTAAATGGTGGGGAAAGGGGGCGGAATGGGTGGGCTTGGCTCCAAAACTTTGATGCAGATTTTTGGGGATCGCTACTAGCTATCTTCCCACCAAATTTGGTGGCTCTAGCTCCACAACTCTGGAAGATACACGCATTCCCGTTTTTGACGAAGCGTTGGGGTGGATGGGGGCGGCTAGGGTAGGATCGGTGGGCGTGGCATCCAAACTTTTGATGCAGTTTTTAGGGGGTCATCATCACCTATCTTGGCACCAATTTGGTGGCTCTAGCTCAAAAACTTTGGGAGATATAGCCATTTCTGATTTCAAAATGCGGGGGGGCTGGGGGCGGAATGGGTGGGCGCGGCTCCAAAACTTTGATGCAGTTTTTTGGGGATCGCTACTAGCTATCTTCCCACCAAATTGGAAGCTCTAGCTCCACAACTCTGGAAGATACACGCATTCCCGTTTTTGACGAAGCGTTGGGGTGGATGGGGGTAGCTAGGGCAGTGTCGGTGGGCGTGGCATCCAAACTTTTGATGCAGTTTTTAGGGGGTCATCATCACCTATCTTGGCACCAAATTTGGTGGCTATAGCTCAAAAACTGAGGGAGATATATGCTTTTTTGACTTTAAAATTCGGCGGGGCTGGGGGCGGAATGGGGGGCGTGGCTCCAAAATTATTGATGCAGTTTTTTGGGGGTTGCTAGTAGCTATCTTCTTACCAAATTTGGTAGTTCTAGCTGTAAGGATGTGCGAAATATGTGGATTTATCGGTTTTGAGTTATCGAATTTATCGATTTGCCAGCCCCCCAGTTATCGTAGAACCCCCATCTTGACACTTTAATTTACTATCCCATAGATAAAGAGAATTGGAAAGTTTCAAGTCTCTAGCTTGAAGGGTGTGGAAAAAACTTGCATACATACGGACGGACAGACGGACAGACACCATGACGGACATTGCACAAAACCAATATACTAGTTACCTTCGGTATCGAGTATAATAAAAAAACAATTAAATATTATATTCTGCATTGCTTTTCATTTTTGACAAAGCCAGTTTACAAGAGATATCTCGGGGTAGACCTAGAACGAAGGCTTACCTAGAAGGCGTATATACTAAGAGCAAAGCAGACGCAACTCAATGCCAAAGGCAGGCGATTATAAAAGCTCATCAGCTCAAGATCTCAGCTATGCTAAGAAAACAAGATTACATTTTATAAAATTTCCATAATGATTAAGCTTTACAGGTCTTATTTCAAATGTTTAACTTGAATTTTATGTCTTAAAAGTAATTGTGAAAACATTTCTTAGTCAACTTTGTCATTAGAATATAAACCCTTTTTTTGAAAGATTTGTTAAATTCTAGTAGAGATAAGTAGTAAAAACAATTTCTTAACTTTACTGACATCGTGGATTTGTCTTATGAGAACGTAATGGACATCTTTCTGCAATTAGGGGAAGAACAAGAAGAGCACAGAACCGAAGTACGCCCAAGAGATGTTCGTAACCAAATGGATTTAGTACAACAGATGCTTGAAATGCGAGTCCAACCTTTGCTTGGGGCCGGCGATGGAGTTCACAATAATGCCAGGATTGAGAATATACCTCCTTTAATTATTTTACAAAGTCGGGATCCTTCGAAATTCTGGCAATACATGCCGCTAATAATGCTAATATCAAATTTTGTCTTCAAATACCTGGCGAGCTCTTTCAAGATCGACGTTAACAGTTCGTTTCTACTTGGCATATCGTACAGTACGCATTATAATGTCTTGCAGCTAATATTGATTGCCAGTTACTTGTTCAAGTTTTAAATATACATGTGTCAATATTTTTAAATTTCAAGAATTAAATATCGTGAAACTTAATCAAAAATTTACGCTTTCAAAAACAATACTCAGTTTAAATGAAATGCATGTCCACGAAAAAATTGATGCAAGAGAATAAAATTATGGCTTATATTTTCCTGACTCCTCAATACACAAAAGGTTTAAAAAGATTTTTCTGCTAGATCGGCGAAACTTTTCTTCCTTTTTTTTTAAAAATCCTACAAAATCATCAAATGTATTTTTTTTTTTTTAATTATTTCAAAATTTCACAGATAAGATGGTTGAGTTTTCGATTGAAATGAAATGTTATTTATCTCTCAAAAAATGGATGAAATTTATATATTACCCTAGACAGATCGATGCGCAATTGAACTACATAGCTTTCCTACGATACCAACGGGGTCGCGACATATCTCCGACGACATATCTCCGCCGTTTCACAAACGACATATCTCCGCTCGGAGATATGACGTTTTGAGACGACATATCTCCGAGCGGAGATATGTCGCTGAGAAACGACATACCTCCGAGCGGAGATATGTCGTTTTTTTCTTGGCGGAGATATGTCGTTTCAAAACGTCATATCTCCGAGCGGAGATATGTCGCTACAAAACGACATATCTCCGCCAAGAAAAAAACGTCATATCTCCGCTCGGAGATATGTCGTCTCAAAACGTCATATCTCCGCTCGGAGATATGTCGTTTCAAAACGTCATATCTCCGCGCAGCGATTTTAAGCAAAATTATCGAAACACCAACTTGATACTATAAGAAGTATCTCCGAGCGGAGATATGACGTTTTTTTCTTGGCGGAGATATGTCGTTTCTTAGCGTCATATTTCCGAGCGGAGATATGTCGTCTCAAAACGTCATATCTCCGCCGCAAAAAACACGACTATCTCCGCCAGCAAATGTACTGGGCGGAGATATGTCGTCGGAGATATGACGCTATGCCGATACCACAGTTAGCTTTACGTTGATTTCGGACACTTGATGTAAAAAAAAACAAAGCATTTGTAGTTTATAGATTCAAGGTGTGGCATTTAATAAGTGATTTTTCCGGTTTTTTTAATATGTATTAGCAAGCTTTATCTGCTCCTAGGGCACAGCTCTAGTTTGCTAGTTTCAAGTGTCTAGCCATAAAGGTTTCCAATTTTTAGTAAAATGTTTAATTATAAGCTTAACAATTGTTTTATAGAAATAATGTATACAAGTGAGTTCTGTATACAATAAAACAGCAACAACATTCGACAACCTTACGTAAATCAATGTGTATTTGGAACGCAAACAATCATTATTCTAATTAAAATACCAATCAATTATTCAAACTCCACATGAATAAATATTAAACGGGTAAATATGATAATTGCTGTTAATGTATATGCCCGAAAGATGGAAAGTTAACAACAGCAATAGGAAGCCCTAGAGGTAAAAAGCAAGAAAAAATATTTTTGAAATAAAAAACCATCTATTGTCTTCAAAAGGGTGATTCTACGGAATGATTTTAAATATTGCATACGGTGAACGCCCACTGCCACGACAATGCCAACCCCTCAACAACACTGCCCACTGCAAAAAGAAAGAGCTAACACACATGGGAATAAATGGCTGAGACTTGGGATTTTAACACCAAACTTATTACGGACGCTGTAACGCTTTTCGAAATTACTTAATCAAAGTTGGATTATCTGCAAGTAAACACACTGTGCAAGATACTTGAATCTGAAAGTGGGTTCTGGTTTTGGGTATAAACCTCAGCCTTGTATGGCTTTCATTTGAATTAAAAGCGGCAAGCATCAAGTTTGACAGATTTCTGCAACAGCATGGGGCATTTGGCACATTACATACATACTATGTGCATATATGTGTGTGTGTGTGTGTGTGTGTGTGTAAGACCATCTACAAACGAAACCATATCTCCATCTCCCACGCTCACAAAAGTATGGCCAACTCAGCTGAACTAAATTAAATTCCATGTCTAATGCTCGCACAAGGATTAGGCCTTTGCCTCACCACCTCCTCGATGGATAATATTAAATAATTTTTCCGTCAGCTCACAGAACACATATGCCATGAAATTTGCTCATTGTTTTGCATCGAGTGGAATGGCAGCTTGGTAGCCTGGTAGCTTGGCTCGCCGTAGCCACAGATTAAAGTCTCCTGTGGTGAACTTAATATAAGAGCACAGGACAACAGAAAGCGCTGTGGCAATAGAGTGTTTAGGTGGGTTGAGCGCTCAACGTAAATCTTTTTTCGAGTGCGAGACATTAATAGCATTATACATCAACAACAACAACAACAACAGCACCAGCAATATCAAGCATATAGTTAGAACAGGACTTACTACATCTATAAATAGAATAGCGCAGAAACCACTTCCACAACCACCCACCCACAAAGCAACAAACAACACAACACGACAAAAAATGCAAAAAAGATGGGCGGAGCGGAAAGCGCCAAATAATCAAAGGACTTAAGTCGGCTCAGCCCCAGATATTGCTGCAGTAGGGGTGGAGTGAAACTTGATGTTTTTCGGGTCCATTGCAGTAGTTTCGAAAGGGGGTAAGCTGCATTTGTAATGTTTAGTTTTTAGGAAGATACTGCATTATCTATTTTAAACTTACAATTTTGCCGCAGTGTATGGAGTGCCTGAGTTCCTAACATCGAATAGAGAAAAGTCTATAACAGTTAAAACAAATAAAATCGCTTCAACCGAAAGTATTAATATTCTGATGACAATGAAGTTTTAAAACTTAAGCTTAATAAAACGGAGGCAGGCTTAAACCTTTCCAATTCAATAAGTCTTGCATCTGGTGTTGTCGATGTTAACGATATCTCAGTGCAATGGCTCTCTAATACAATCACATCCGTACATAAAATTCATTCACCAACTATTATAGGCACAGCATAAGTTATCGAAACTAAAATGACGCATTACCTATTTGAATCAATATACTTTAAACAATTTTGTTTCTATTGCGTATCGGTAAAATATATTAATTTACATATAGCCTACTCCGGTGATTATTTGTGACTAATCGTAAGCAACGTGACACGTGCAAGTCACAAATTATGTGTACATGTTTTGGACACAGGTGGCAACGCTGGATCAGCTGTATATTTGTTGGTGAAGCAATTGTATCAATTTCGACACAGTTGAAACAAAGAAAATGCAACAAAAATCGAAAATAAATGGTACATCAAAATATGGTGGATGTCCTTGGCGTCAGCCCAACTTCAACTATGGCAATGGAGTAATCGGGCTGCATGAGGAAATCGAACATTTCTATCGTTACATTTTGCCCACACCTATCGAGCATGCCGTACACAATATGGTAATCCAACGCATCGAGGACGTCATTCAATCTCTGTGGCCGCAAGCGGTTGTGGAAGTCTTTGGCTCGTTTCGCACTGGACTCTTGATGCCTAATTCAGATATTGATCTTGTTGCTATAGGTAAGTAGCGTTAGAAAATCTTTCGAACTTTGGTAGTTTTAGAGGAAATTAATAGACAAATAACCTTTCAAAGTCAAGAGTTTTTATAAACTATGTTATTTTGTCACGTACTGTGTACATCACAGTTAAGCTTATAAATCAATAGAAATACTAGTCAGGAAGATAGATGATTGTTTATTATTAGAAACTTGCAGTTTCTTTATGTGGGATACGGCGCAGCTCACCAAGGTGAACAAACCATACACTATTATAGGAAAAAAGATGACTTTGAATATATGTATGAACATACATATATGATGTGAATTTGTTGGCTATGGAAAATTTTGATAGCCGATTTTTTTAGCGGGTTTAATAAACAAGTGGTTTTGTTAGCTGTTTATCGAAGTGCTAGCCTAGATATCGCATAGAGTCTACGTATTTGAGATAAGAGTAGCAGATGCTTTAAGGCCAGTTAGGGAGAAAGCAAGACTTTGTTTTTATTTTCTATCATATCTTAATTAAACAAGTATAATCACTATCCAACATTTTAAGAAAAAATTATCCACATTGAAGCAAAAGTAGATGATAAAATTTTAAATATTTTATTTTTAATAGATTTTACATAAAAATAATGTTTGCAAATTATTATAATCCCTTCAGAACAACTAGAACTCTTTTACATTTAACTTGCAGGACTTTGGAATAAGCGCCCACTATGCACCCTCGAAGCGGAACTTAAAAGACGCAATTTTGTCGAAACAGACACAATACGAGTGGTAGCATCGGCTGCCGTGCCGATTATAAAGTTTACGGATCGCGAAACAAAGATCAAAGTGGATTTGTCCTTTAATATGGACAAAGGCGTACAGTCGGCGGAACTTATTAAAATGTTCAAGCGTGATTATAAGAGTCTTGGGTATTTGGTGATGGTGCTTAAACAGTTTATACAGCAGCGCGATCTGCACGAGGTATACACAGGCGGACTCTCGTCCTACTCACTGACACTCATGTGTATTAGTTTTCTGCAAATGCATCCGCGTAATATTTGCCACGATGACACCAATCTGGGAGTGCTACTCTTGGAATTCTTCGAGCTATACGGTCTAAACTTTAACTACTCGCAAATTGGAATTTGCATAGCAAATGGTGGCAGTTATGTGAAAACGGATTTCATGTCACCGTTCAACAATTCTTGGCAGCTGTCCATTCAAGATCCTTTGCAGCCGGACAACGATATTGGACGAAACAGTCGAGCCCTGCTTTTGATCAGGCAGTCCTTCCAATGGGCCTACCGTATGCTCAGTCAAGCTGTTGATTCACAAAATCCGAATACAACTACATCCGTACTGGGTATGTTTATTTGTTCTAATTTTGCTTTATATGTTAAGACATTTAGAAAATATATCAAAGAATATTTTTAACAGCCGTGGCTGTCGCTGTAGATGCAGACGTTTTCGGCCGTCAGTTAACGCAGCTAGAATCGTGATTTCAAAACTGTAACCATCGACAGAAGCCCTTGATATAAATTTCTTGCAACTTTATAGACGCTTTTTGAAGCAAGTTAGGACAGTTAGTTCCACCACCGAAATCAGTTGAAGGCGAGATCTCGACACTTTTTTTAAGCTAAAATATAAAATTTCATGTTTATTTTACGACAGGTCATATTATTCACATTAACGATAAGCTGATTGACTATCGCAAATGGTTATGCGAGCGCTTCGATCACTTGATTGTTGTGGAGTCCATTTCACTGTTGCATGGAAAGGTAAATGCCGCTGAGTATGTGACATTGTCAAACGGTGATGTGGAACAGCTGATTCATTTACCACGGTTGGCTAATGCTTTGCAGTCCAGCAGCGGAAAGGAGAACTGCCCAACTACACAGCCAGAGTCAGGAGCCTAGCTCCAAAACTCCACCACTAAACTGGTCGGTAAAAAATAAAAAACAAAAAAAGTCAGTAAGTTAATTATTTCAATAACTCTAGCTTACACAATTTTCAAACTGAGCAAGCAATAATTGCTTACAATGTGTGTTGGTCCGCTGAATTCGACCTTCAGTCGGTTTTTTTGTATCGGCTCTAGTTTTATTTGATAGAAATGATAGCCATTGACGTCCTTTAAAACTCTGCCTCAAAATTGTTATGCCTCCATCTCCTGGTTGCCCGCAATTTAGTATCGAAAAGGCTTTTTTACTTTACAGTTTTTAACCAGAGTCACTAAATTTGTTTTCAAGCTAGCTGGTGACGTCTCCCTTAGATATGAATATCTTGATAAAAACAATACGCATTAAATCGGATGAAGAATTATTTTTAAGTTTTTGTAAAAAAAAAAATTTAACTTTATATCAAGCATGTCGAATAAGATTATAGTTTGAAATAAATTATATCCTGCTGAGTTCAATGTAGAAATCCGAAATTTTTGAAAAGTGTTACAAGTTTTCAGCGCTAAATGCTTATAGGTTTTATACCAGAGCCAATGTTTAATAAAAGACTTGCCCTGGCACAACTGTGGCAACAGCCAATTCGATTAAATGAATTTGTCAGTTGCAGGTTATCGAATATAATATGAAATATATGATTTATGTGTTGTTATAAACTTTTGTGCACAGCTTCCTCGACTGTTTAAAACAAAGCAATTTCTTAATAGGTAAAACCAATTACTTTAAAATCTTATGAAATTATAATAGTATTTAAGATTTTACCTGTATTTAAAAAGGTTGATAAACCCATTATGCATTTACTTCAAAGAAATTTAAAGTTATTTTATAAACTATTTGTACACAAGAAGATGAATATGTGTTTAATGTACTAAAATCAAGAACAATCGGTAGAATCGTTGCAAAAAGATCAAATATATGTCGATGGTATCGATACTCGATACTATACAAAATAGTTATTAAATGTATCCGAAATATCCGACTTAAAATACTTGCCAGAACAAGGCTTCAATGCGAGTAAATGTTTCGGTATGGCAAACTTTAGGATCACAATAATGGCTGCTAGAAGAAAGTGCAAACAGGCTTACACAAAAAGTTGAAACCTGCACAAGCCGAGCTACAATTTATTTGGCCTAAAACAATAGGCAAATGCTTAACTAAGCGGCTAAACAAATAGCGGGCATAAATCCTTTCACTAAAACGCGCACTCGACAACACTATAAAACAAAACAAAAAAATATAAAAAAAAAGGCAAAAAGCAATAAAGGGCAAAGTGAGCTTTTTGGCACTTCACATACTGCAGTCGATGGGAAAAACGAAGAGCAGCTTATAGACAATTCAAATCAACACTGTACAGAGTGTGTGTTTGCCTGTGTGTGTCATGTCATTTTAATCAAAAACGGCGCAACGGCAACATGTTGCGGATTATCCGGCAGCTAAACAACACCCCAGGAATAGAGCTGCAGGGATAGAGATAGATAGAGAGTGGCTGCACAACTCAAACCCGAAGCTGAACTCAAGCGGTGCCAGCGGTCCCAGCGGTGTCGTCGATGACTGCTGAATGGGCTTGAATGAGAAGCGTTTCGTGTTGAAAATTGCCAGCCAGGCAGCCATCCGTATGACAGTTAAATGCGCAGTGAGGCCCAGCCTACTTATGCGCTTTAAATATGGTGGTACAACATACATATACTATAAAGGATTTTTTTTTTATGTCCAATTGCTTTGCGAATTTATTGAACCGCAGCAAATGTCATTGATGTCAAAATCATCATCATAATCATCATGGTATCCGTATCCATATATGTACCCCCTGTCTTTTCTTAGCAACAAGTTTTTAATATTGCAGCAGGAGCTCCTATATTTACAGGCGCAAGGAAGATAGGTACTGGCAAAGCGAGAGATAGGGGAGACAATGGCATCAGAAAAGTACCTTTAACAATAGCGACCTAGTCGAATCCTCGAATCGCACTTTGCTGACGTATTCGCGTATTCTGCGCACCGATTTTATAAGAATTTAATATGCGCCACGCATTTGTGAACTCTATCTATTAAATATGAATATCTTGGGTATGAAAGGTTTCTTCATGCGGAATATTTTCGGCCTGATTATCAACGTCAATAACATCCTTCCAATTTTTCAATATTCAATTTCATTGCGACTCAAAATTAATTTGATATAAAAACATCACTAAATATTATTTTTTATGGAAGTGTTATTGTATTTAAGATGTGGTATTGATTTTATTTTAAACATTCTGGGAACATGGTATCTTTTAGTCGGGCACTTACAAATTGTCCCAATAAGATTTTGGATTTCATTCTTAGGCACATTTTTTTGCGTCTAATGTATATCATTTACGACTGCGCTACGCTATAAGTTTAAGAATTGGTGTAAGAAACTAACATTTTGTTTTTTTGAATTGATCATAATTTTGTGAAAATATTTAGAGATAACAAGAGTATAAATATAAACAATATTGTGTTCTTAAGTGCTTTATAAGAAGAAATTTCAAGAATGAAAAAAACTTTCTAAAAAATCAACTTCGAAGTTAATTTTATTCTATTCAAAGTTTTTATACAGCTTATGATTATTTTTAATTCATTCTTTTGATCAAATAAATAAAATAAATTTTTTTATTAAATTTGTTTTAATATAAATTTTTTAAATTGACTACAGCTTTGGTATTGTAAATGATCTAATCTTAAGGTTGGCCCATCTTACGTTGTCCACGGTATTTTCTTCATTACTTTGTAGCCACGTTTATGAAATAAATACTTCCGTCTCTTTGAGCGGCACCTTGACATCGATGGCTGACTTGCTGGCTGTGGGCTTTGGTATCCTTACATAAGATCTCATAGGCTGGGTTCAGTGATTTTGCAAGGCAGAAATAAATCAACTGCATGTCCTGTTGCCGTTGTATCGTGTATTTATTGTTACGTTTTTTAAAGTTTGGAATTTTTAATTTATGGCTCATCCTTCATTGTTAAAAGTTATATTTCTTCTTTGGCTGCTTTGCCATATCCTTGATCCGGCCGCTTATCGCTGAGACATGGAAAACAAAAAAAAAAAAAAAACAACAAGAAACTGCTAAAGGAATACATCTTCTCATACCTAGGAAAAGTCGTAATAAAATATTTTCGACAGCCTCAGCCCTGGGCGTTGAGCCCGTCAGAGGCACAAAAATTATGATGTATGTGCAATAAATAATCCCAAATAAATAAATTATCACTATAGTTGAGTATATGTGTGTGTGTGTGTGTGTGTGAGGCGCCGAGTGGCGCAACTAATAGTTGCCGGTAAGGGAACGGGTTCGGCATCCACATTGAATATGACTGCGCCGCATTGGGCTGCTGCTTTTGCATTTTGATTTGTTGACTCTCTATTTTTGTCCTTTCCGGATTTACCATACTTTTCACGGCGGTTTTACAGTTTTGCAAGGGTGTTAATATGTGCGCCTTGTTAGTTTTTTGAGCATTTTTCTTTTCTTTATTCTTTTGGTTATTCTTTCTCTCGGCTCTTTCTCTTGGCTGCTCATAAATCAGCGCTTGATTTGGCGACTTACATGTGTGTGTGTGTGTGTGTTTGGATTTGTCCTTTTGTCTATTTGGCTAGGACACGGCATCCTTTTGTTTTAATGCGCCAAATATACTCATCGCCGCCCGGCAGCGTCACCTACCTCATCTTCATCGTGTGTTTTTTTGTTTTTACTGACATTTTTGCATGGGGTTAACCCGTTTAACCCTTGGCAACTGCTTTTGGTTAACCACGGACAACGTATCTGTCATTTTTTCCTGCCTGGCTATGTATGTTTGTTCATACATTGCATATGAATGCCGACATATTGCTACGACACTGAGGTCAACCTTTTTCATGTTTCGTGTTCATTGGCTTGCTGTGCTGAATGGGAATTTTCTTTCGCATTATTTGCTCTAGTGCATTTCCATGTTAGCACTAACATACATATTATACATATATAAACATATCTCAGAGATAGTTGGTAATATATTTTAATTAATTTCTTTGTATATACTTATATGACTAATATTAATCGTTTGCATTTGTCACAAGGAAATGAAACAAATAACATAAGCTAAATTTAACAGACGATTTTTTAGTGGCAAAACATTACATACTTAAAATTAAAAAGACGTTTGGAGAGGTGCAAAAAATATTAGTAAAAAATATTCACTTCACAATCGTTTGACAAAGTTAAATATTGTTAAACTAAATGAAAAACTGTTGTAACTTAAAATAGTGCAAACATTTGCTGGAATTCCAAACGGACAAATTGGATCGCTCTCGCAATAAAGGCAGCAATTTCCATTTGATTTTTTTTTTTCAATCTAATTTTTTTGATTTTTTACATTATATCCAGTGCGGCCAACATTTTGCCGTAAGTGTCTTTGTCGCAATGTCGTAAATAAAGTCGGGTCAGGCTCGTCGCTGAACATTGGAATTTATGCGCGTTGATTTATTTGCTGTTAGCGATTTATTGCTGCCGCAGGATGAGCGCAGAGCTACCTACCAAGCTGAAGAGAAAGAGAGAACGATACGGAGGGACACACATATACATATAGGGAATATGTGATGTGTGTCTGCCAGCACTGGACAGGAGAGAGGAAAAGGAGACACGTACGTATTGGGCATGTCCTGGTTTTGTATACGAATCCGAACACGCCACGCTCGTTATTAAGTTTTTAATTTATGGCCATGTGAATTTTTAGTGCTTACCCGTACTTGGTATGCATATACATACATACATACTATATATTTCGGTACTATTTGGCGAGAAATTATATTTTAATTGAGCGTCTGCAGTGGCGCCACTACCTCTGATTCGCGCTTGCCCCTCTCTACACACTTTTTGCTGTCAAATAACCTCCCTGCGCTGTCAGTTTGACGCTGACAAGCGTTACAAAAATATTGAAATTATTATGATTTTGCCAGACACCCAAGAAAAATGTATATTAAATTTTTGACGCACAATGCGCATAGGATGTGGGAGCGGTACGGGGGCGTGTCAAAGCTTAGCAAATGTGAATGACGCTGCGCTGCCAATGGCGTTTTTGGCTTCCGTCGGCGTCAGCAGACACACACACACACAAACACAGCAGTTGTAATTTCTCTACTCATTCTGTAAGCAATTCAGAAAATTATAATATAAAGTCGCAGGTGACATTCCCTTGCAGATTCGAGTTAAACTATCTCAAAAGTAACTCTTTTACAAAAAAAAACATTTAGACAAATACGTAAACTTACAATTGAAATGTGTAAAGAATAATATAAAGTAACAAAAATATTTCTAAGCAGGCGTTAACGATACCAACCAATGCCTGGAATGCTCCCCGGTTAGCCCTGGGCTCTAAACATGAAATTATATTTTGTGTGCTGGGGTTTGTTTATTTTATATTTCTGGTTTTTTTTAGAAGCTAACCTTTTTTTGGTTCCTTGATCGCCCCGTGGCTCTGGGCAACTGTGGAATCACATTAAGCAAACATTAAAATTTAATTTCGCATGTAATGAAGCATTTGTTTGTTTATTTTTTCATTTTACACCCCGATTCGTTGGGAGAGATTCTGGTAAATTTTGGGCTTGGCTTTTTCGTGGATGGAAATCGCACTCACATTTCTATCACTCTTCATTGGTGGCGGAAAGTTTCGGTTTTTTTTTCAGAATATAAAGGTGTTTTGGTTTAGATTAGTCTTGAAGTGGACGTCAAGAAATTCTTACATAAATCCATACACCTTAAAGAGCTGTATTATCGCAAGCTAATGCGGTTTTATTCACGAATTTATCATTAAAACACATCGTTGACTAATTATTATAGACACCTAAAAAAAAAAAAATGGAATTGTTGTCTCAATTTAATTCGCTGTCAACAACCTGACAATGCACAATGGCAATATGCATCCAAATACCATTTGCAACTCACAAAACTAAAAACTGAAACTCATTCATCGTACTCAAAACCACAAAAGCGCAAATGCTTCCGTATTTTAAGTCAACGTGCGACAATCGGCACATGGACAAAGAAAAACTTAAGATCTTTCAGAGGGGTACTTATTGGATGCGGTTTTTATTTATGTTGTAATTTCGGGGGAAAAAATGTTATTCAATGAATTTTTCATATACATTTTTTAATTAATCTTCTTGTACTTGATTGCCAGTTGATGCATTTGAAACGGGCGTGCATTTATAATATTTTAATAATAAATACTATTTCTTCATCAACGCTCATTTCTTTTTGCGCAACCCTCGCTGGCAGAAACTATAAGCGATTATTAAGCAAACAGCTTAAAACCTAAGCCAATTTGAAAAGCGTGTGAAGAAATGTAGAAACGTACAGTTGATATACATATAAGAAAATAAAAATCCATTAGTCTATGGCTCATTAAATCAAAAATAGCCTGCTCCATTTTGCTAATGGACATCCCGTACACACCCTCACAAACACACACACACACACACATGCACGCCATCTTGAAAGTTGACTAATTTTTGGGGCGAACAGCGGCGCGACGGCAGCAAACGAATCGCAGTTAGCTTTTGTTTTTGTTGCTGTCTGGTGCTGGTGCTGCTCCTGCTGCTGATCTGACAGCCACTTAAGCCAACTGGGAACGCAGTGCTGGAGGCAGAGCAAGAGTCGCAAGAGAGTGAAACAGAGACGGAGCTAGCGGCAAAAGCGCGCTGAATTTTAAAAATTGAAAATAGCACACAATTTACCTAATTGGCGGGGGAATGACAACAGAATAGCGCAATGCAACGGTGGCACGGGAACGGAGGCAACACGAGTGCCATATTACGCGAATAATCATAAAAAATGTTGAAGATGGTAGTGATTATGATGATGATAATGATGATGATGTGCATGCTGCGCATAATTATCACCATGTGTGAGTGTGTCTAGTTGTATAGCTGCATGCTAATGCGCTCCCCCAAATCACACCTGTCAATCTCGCAAAGGTGTAGAAAAAAAAGCTGAATACAGGAGGCAACAAACAGGCGTCGCATGCGCATAAAGGAAAAAATAAATGCAGCAGCCCCCAGCGGAGGCATAAAATATTTTTAATATCAAACAAAAACAACAACAGAGACGGCAAACACAAAGCTTATCAAAATGTGTGCAAAATTAGCTGATTGTGGCACTGATTTTAATGGCCTGGGATTAAAAAGATAAAGTTGTGTTTAAAAATCTGGAAACT
The DNA here is from genome assembly GCA_030179655.1 of Scaptomyza flava. Taxonomy (NCBI): domain Eukaryota; kingdom Metazoa; phylum Arthropoda; class Insecta; order Diptera; family Drosophilidae; genus Scaptomyza; species Scaptomyza flava. Next base: position 24,408,757 of record JARNME010000029.1, on the reverse strand, counting down.
GATTTTTGTTTGGCTAATTTAAATGCGTATGAAAATAATAAGAAATCTTTTTAAGTACTATAATGTAAGTATATAATATATTCTATATCATTGTATTATTGTAAAAAAAAGCGTGGGGCGCTTTGTCCATATTTCTCGTGCATCGAGCGCCCAATGCTATTTTTTACAATAATGCTAGTATCATTTATTATTGTTTTAAGCTTATTTGAAAAATTATTTTTAACTTTTTAGTTTGATATGCTCTAAAAGCGTGTTTTTTAGTTTTTTTAAACTATATTTATTTTACAAACAGGCTTCAACATTTTTCAGTTAAGTTAAAGTTAAGCAATTTACGTAAATAATATCTGATTTACTTAAAATTGCATTTCATTTGCTTAGGCGTTGAACTCACATTTTTGCGGTTTCATTTAAGCCAAGGTTTTTTTCTTCCCTTTTTGTTGTTGTTGTGGCTGTATTGACCGCTAATTACATTTTAATGTAAATTAATGAATGTGCGCACTTAACTTGGCCACATTGGCTTCAGCTGTTGGCCCGCCAACTTAGCCAAACGGCTGAGTTGAGGGGCATAAGCCAAGAGTGTTCAAATTCACCACCTCGTCTCAACTGACTCACCACAAACAAGTCCATGGATTGACAGAGACACACTTGGCTCATTAGCCGCTGTTTCGCTTTGAAAGATAAGTGAGTATTTTGGCCTCAAAATTTTGATAAATGATTGAAATAAATGATGCTGGCTTTGGCTTTCTGCTATTGCCAAATTGACAGAAACTCCAAATCGTGATTGCTGCATTTTTTCATATGATAAATTTTAGCATATGTATAAGTATGTTTATGCTTTTTACAGATAATTGAAAATAAAAACATAAGATATTAATTTTAATTTAAAATGTTATCACCATATCACATGGTTTTGTTCTACAACCATTTTTTTTATTAGGGATCGTTCAAGTAATACGTAACGCAATTGTTGAAGATTTTTAACGTTTTTCTGTACCCCCCTACCCCTCTTTTAACGTTACGTAATACTCAAGTGGCCATTTTTACCCTAAATTTTATTAAAAAAAAAAAGAAAAATGTTACGTAACGTCTTGTAAGAAAGAACCCCTCCCGCCCCTGTAACGTATCGTAACGTTTTACGAGACCAACCCTCCCCCCCAAATTGCGTTACGTTATACTTGAATGATCCCTTAAATATAAAGTTGTCGCAATATTAAATAGCATTTGTTGAATAAATATTTATATATTTTAATAGAATTTGTAATAAATATGTTATTTCTATTATACTAAAAGGGTTGGTTGAGTGCAAACAGACAAGTCAAAATGTTTGGGAAAAGAAAGGAAATTTAATTGGAGTTAAGGCGTTGCAATAAGATAAAAACACACAACACAAAGGAAAACAAGTGAAAACGTTGCAGCCGGACTGCGGTATACTCTGATATAAGTATTATAACGGGTGGTACGAAGTTGTTCAAAGATAGTTTAATGCGCATCTTAAGGGTCATCGCCGGCTTACTTGCCAGCATGTTTTGTAACTCTGGCTTAAAAACTGTATTTGCGATTGAGATTTTACAAGGTGACGTGGTAGCTGGGGATGGACGCCTAACAGTTTTTGATGCAGTTTCTTTGGGGACGTCCTCTGTGGCTGGGTTGTTCCGAATTGGAGGACGTAGTACCAATACTTGCAAACCAAAACTGGAAAATTGTGAATTTATCTATTTTGTGTTATCGATTTTGTTGATTCCGTAGCCCCAAAGTAAGTTTGGAAACCCAATCTTGACACTTTATATGTATGTCCCGGCTATAGACAAAGTTACTTGCTAAGTTTTAAGTCTTTAGCCGAACGAGTGTCGAAAAAAGTTGCGTTCATACATACATATAGTCGCGATACGGGCTTAATTTTTTAAGAATTTCATATTGCTTTTCCACCGAATTTCTGTTTATATATATATATATATTTTTTTTTGTGTAAACTACATACATTTTCTAAGGAAATTTTCTTTGAAATATGCTATTGTATAACTAGCTCTCTCATTAGAATGCATTGTAACCTAAACTGAATTCTAAATAATAGTATAACATGAGCCGCTGAACATTCTGCGGTGCAAAATGCACAATGCATTTTCTTACCGTAAACCAAAATGGTATACAAAATTTGCGCTTGTTAGTGATTTCCGCTAAGAAAATGGCCGTGGTGACCGCAGAAGGAACTACAGCATGGGTACTCATTGCTACCATTTCTTATTATTTTGACTATTATTTTTATTTTTTGCTTGTTAACAAATTTTATGCATTTCTTAACTTACTCGGAGGCGAGTTAACGAGTACTTGCAACGGCTGTGGGGAATCCAGCTTGCTTATTATTCTTTACGCGGGTGCCCACTATTTCTTATTTATTTTTATTTTTTATTTCATAGAAGAACGGCTCAGGAAAGAGATCGCGAGGTTGAGTGAGGGGGTGGTAAAGGAACGGGGGTTGGCCAGCATTGTGGTTATCATAGTTTAACAAGTTTTCAAAGAGCATGAAATTTCTTTGGCATGGCTAAAATGCAAAATGCTGAAAATGCGTGCATAAAACTTTTTATCGTTAGCACAGAAAATGCTGGAAAATATTGCATTAAAAGCAGCCACGCCCCCTCTTCTACTCTGACTTGCTCGTGCTGCAGGTGTATTGTCCGAACTGGCGCCATTTTGTTTGGCCAGCGCGCATTTTGTTAATTTTCAGCGCCAAAAGCTAAAAGAAAATTGCCTTCGCTTTCAAGAAAGTCTGTTCGTGTTCACTCTTTTTTTTTTGCTTTCTAACAGCATCGCCTTTCTGTTGTTGTATGTAGTTGTTGTTGTTGTTTGGTACTGTGGGACAGGCAAAATGAATTTATAATTAGATGACACCATCCGTGCGTAAATAATAATTTTTGCCGTATATTCTTTTCTGTTTGTGTCCTCTTTCTCGCTCTTCTAGTTAGTTAAAACGCGCGAATGAGTTTTCTTGAGTTGTTTGCCTTCTTGCACCATGCTTCAGTCGAGCTTTGTGGTGGCAGCATTGTGAGTAAAAATTTTGTGGCGGCACAAGTTTTTTGCCTGCCTGGCAAATTCACCAGTTCCAATGACTGCATTCTCTGTGCGTAAGGTTGAACAACTTTTTATCCAACGATGCGCTCTTTCTTTTCATGTCCTCTTAAAAAAAATGACCAGGCTGAATGTATAACGTAGTAACTCTTATTTTGATTTAGGCTCATAAATATCTATGTATTATATATTTTGAGTTTTTATTTGGTTTTGTCATAAGTAAATATGTTTCAAGCTCCGCTGAAAATATTTCTACCAGAAAACAAATCCCGAAGTGTTAATAAATACATCGAAGTAGGAACTTAAGAGTAGATTTCTTAATGCTTTCTTTAATAAATAATAGTTGTTTCATCCACTTATTTGATACAACTTTATTCATATGTTAAAAATAAAATAATTTAAATGACAGAAGAAATCGAATTATCGATTTATGGTTAAAAGGCTGTTGGCGATTGAAGTACACGATGACAGAACTATAATCTTGACATTAAAAATAATGAATTATTATATTTTTTGAAGTAAAGAGCATTTCATCTTCGATGTGTCAATGATACCTGTACCTGTTTTCCATTGGCGCGTTTAACTTAGTTTTTGTTTTCGCCATTTCGCTTATTTTTTTCTATTTTTCTTCTTTCTTTTATCCAAGTTGTGGCGCTTCTATCAACGTGCGCACATCTTCAACTTGTAGTTTGCCTGCTCCTTTTTCCCGTCTCTCTTCTTTTTCGCTGGCGTTCGGCTCTGCTCTGTTTGGTTCTGTTCTGTTTGTTTCTTTATCGCGCATTTACCAAGTGCCAAAGTTTTCTCGTTATAAGTTTTGTAGCCTTTGTGTGTCTGTCTCTCGCGCGAGCTCATCTCGCTGCTCGCTGCTCTTGGTTCGCAGTTCTCAGCTAGTAGAGCTTTGGCAAGCGCCGAAAACTTTCAATATTTCTTCAAAGTTTATGAGCGCTGCAAATTCGGTTCGTCCCAAGCAACGCTCTTGGGCTTGCGAATAAAAAGTAAATAACAAAACTGAAAATAAAATAATATTATATTATTTTATTGTTGTTTGGCTGGCGCATAACTTTATGGCAAACACTCCGGCTTTTGGGCTCGCATTATCCCAGCCAAAGTTTCGGCGCGCAAATAAGTAGAAACCCTGCCGGATGTCGAGCTCCTGTGTTCGCATTTTGCCCCTGCCACACGCTCATAACTTTGGCTCCATTTGCTGCGCCATTTTGCAGCACCAACATCAGCGGCCAAATCTATGCAACCAACCAGCCAGCAAGCCAGCCAGCAAACAGTTGTGCCAGCGCGCAGATAAGCCAAAGTATTTACAGATTCACATGAAACTCCAAAGTGCACTTTAAATTCTTGCAAATGAGTGGCTCTGCCTCATTGCAACTCAGCGGATTTGCTTCCCTTACTTCACACTTGCGTTCTATAAACTAGTTCCTGAGCTCTAAGTTTTGAAGCCATTTCCAACAACTAAAGTTAAACGGCTTTTTTTCGGTTGCTGAGGTTTGTAAATACAAGCGCATATAAATAAAAAAATATTTATTAGTTGGTTCATTTTATTTTTTAGTTTTTAACTATAGGTTAAGGATAGATACTAGCTATATATATTGTAACCTTTGAGTGCAATAGAACAAGATTATTGACCAATTTTAAGTATATTTAACATAATAGAAAAAAAGTTTTAGAGCTGAGGTTTTTTTACCAGCAAGAACAATTTTTCCCCTCAAAGCCCAATTAAATGAATAAAAAAATCTTTACTCATCCTAGGGAATTCAAAAAATAAATCAATATTAAATTAATTTTAGTTAAAGTTTCCTTGCCTCCTTTTTGTCGTTTTAAAGAACACACTATTAATTTGAAGCAAAGGCATATTGATAAGACACTGGTTTCGAGTTTTTTCGGATTTGACATAAATTTTTATCATTTAATTAATTTTCAGACATTTTACTTATGCTGACACTAAAGATAACAAAATAATATTGAATCATGGAACAAAGTAAAAAGACAGATTTGAAATTTTAAAAAATGTATCAATCATTAAATTTGGAATTGGCAAACATTTATCTTGTGATTTTGGTGCTCGATATGCAATTTAACTCCACGATAATTGCTCATCCAAAAATCTATATTAAATAAATACCAATTTTATTATGCATATATACACATAAAAGGCGACACATGCTTCCTGGCTATCTTTCCGACTATCTGTCAGCTTATCTGTTTGTTCATTTGTAGGCCGCACTATTTGTGCTTAATGCAGGTTCCTGCATTACCGAAAACGGAAGCCCGACAAGATACGCGCCATATGCCAAATATGCGGCGGGCATATGGTAAACATTTAAATAAATTGCATTTATTTAACGCACGACTTTATATGTATCCATATGTATGCTGGCGAGCAATTAATATGCAATAAAAGATAAATAAACAATAATAATAATAATGCGTAATTATATTCACTCAGGGCAATGAGTGGGGCGTGCACCAAAAGATTTATGTGCCACACACACACACACACACAAAAGCAGGAACTAATTTTCAAGGTCATTAGAATGCGCAAATAGAGCTTGAATACTTAAAAGAGAGAGCGATAGAGACAACAACTGACATTGGCAGCGCCATCCTTTTGTTGTTAATGTTTATGATAATCATAACAATAGGCCAGTTGCCATTGTTATTGTTATTAGTGCTGTTGTTGTATTTGTTTTTGTTGTTGTTGTTGTTGTTGTTGCTGAAGCGTAACCCATAAATACTAGACACAGTCAAAACAATTGCACAGACGACGACGCGACGTTTATAGACAATAACAAGGCAAATCAACGCAATCGATAGGCACTTTTGATGTGGGCCGCCACACAACAGCAGCCTACGAAAAATCCCCCAAACAAACAACTAACCACCTCCTCCCCCACCTCCACCCAATACTTTCTCAAACCTCTCTCTACAGCTATTGTCCGTATTGGCGTCGGCGGCGTTCTCGTTGTCGTTGCCGTTGTCCTTTTTTGCAGGCGTGCAGCAAATGGCATAACTTCCGTTTTTGCTTTGTCGCTGAATTTACGGAAATTATCAATAAATATGCGAGACCAGGCAGCCCACAAGCCCACACCACATTTTGCCCATCTTTATGCCCCCACTCGGCCCACTCCAGTTGTGTCCAAACTTTTCGTACGCAACGCGCAAATTTTTTTTCAGTGCTCGACTGATTTTTATGCTGCATGGCGTCCAGTTTTGTGCTCGTTGCTGCATGAACCGGAAGCATCATTATCATAAATTATCATTTTGTAGGAATTGCATCCGTTGTGACCCAAACAACAACTACCAAAACCAGCAGCAGCAACATTGACAGTTTCAATTGCCGCTTCACTCCCACCAAATTTCTGCATTTCCAGCCTCATCATATCCTGCACATTGTCATTGTCATTGATATTTATTTAACGCGCAAGCATTTTTCTAGTTTTAATTTATTGCTATGACAAATACGACCAACACCCATATTGATGTTGCAGTGCTTTCATCTATTTTCTTTAACTCAGCTCGTTATAAATCCAAAGACAAATAATTGTTATTGCATTTTAAAGAGTTCGACTTTTAGATATTAAAGTACAACTTGAATTTGTCAATTATATAAAAATATAATTCGCTTTGAGATCAAAACGAATGTCACGTACAGAAAACTTTTCTGTAGCCGTCAATGATTCAGCGGATAGAAAAACAGCTTGGAATGAGACGTGATTGAGGCAACGCCACCAAAAATTTAAAATAAAAATAGTGTTGTAACAAATCGAACAGACAGGCAGATCGAACGGTAGGCATATGATTTATTCAAGCCATATGCGAGTAAAAGTTTATCTATATAGTATAGCTTATAGATAGAGCCAATATGTGGACGCATTCGATGCGTTATTGAGATGCAGCCTTGCATGCCATCACGTCAGGCGTTAAGTGAGGCGCCGTTGCCAAAGTTGATGCGTTGCATGCATATAAAGCACGTTAATAGAATGAGCACATAGTTCATATAGAGTTCAAGTCCCATTAGCCAAGCTTCGTCCGTGAATAACACATCGATATTGTTAAAGGTGATCAGCACTTGTGATATAAGAAAAACTAAAACACTTCCTGAAAAGAACATCAATGCCAGATCCATCCAATTCATAGCCATAAATACAATCGCATGCATAAAACTCAGCAGGGATACACCAGCAAGTTTATATGGATTCCAGTAGTTGAAGCCGTTAATAATGAAAAAACACAGTACCAGCATAAATCCGTAAATTAACAGTGCCACAGCGATAGTCATCATCACACGTCCAAAATTTGCTTGCATCAGAAACACACCCAGACCGAAGGTCATCAGCTCGTAGAATGAGACTGTGGCTAACCAGTACCAGGGCCATTTATTCTTAAAACTTTCGCTCATATTCATCACAGTCAGCAACAAAAACGCTCCGGAGTAGCAAATCAATGTTAAGGGTATATGATATTCAGTTTTACAAATTGACATCAGCATCCATTGCGGTACGGCAAGTATAAATAAATAAATAAGAACATGCAGTGTATTTTTCACAAATCTTCTCACACTTAAGTCGAACGGACAACGATTATCTGACATAATGTTAAGTATATTAAGTATCTATATTTAGCAAACTAAAATGTTTTTTATGGCACAGAAAATATTAGTTTATTATTTTTTGAGTTAAAATGCAAAGTGAAGAAGTTGATAAGGTGAAGCGTTTATTATTCTTTGGAAAAGTAACTTTTGGTTTTTTTTATTTTTAAGAAAAAGTAATGTCGTCCATAATATTTAAATTTATATATATTGAAAAAAATCTCAATTTTTATTGAATTATAAAAATGAAGTTTTCTAAAATTCCTGATTTCATTTATAAATATAATTAGCGCTTTACGAGTATGGAATTTGGGATTGTTTGTAAAAGCCTGAAATCATTAAGAAATAATTATTTTACTATGAATAAAGAGTTTTAAATCTCAAGAGTTTCTGATTGGTAAGAGCAAAAAAAATGAGATTTTTCGTCTTAGGAGTTATTGCCTAAGAACGGTGTTTTGCTTTGTCTTCCCTGTGAGCGTTTTTTGTTTCAGTTGCCCTAGCACTCTGCGGCCCGTCAATTGTACGACAAGCGGCGGGCCAGCGACAACCAAGAACGTTAAAAATGAGTTAGTATTTGTGTGCATGTGCGTTTTTTAAATTCCTGTTGGGCCTGCTGGATTCTATACTCTTTGCAATGAGCCACAGGGAGGTTTGAATTCAGAAGCCAAGTACACAATACCCTTTTTATTGTAACTCATAAAAACAGTTTCGTCGGGATAGAACAAAATCTTAAACTAAAGATTCGAATTGATCGCCTCAACTAACCTTAGTAGTTGTCAGTTTCTGTGTATATAGTTGTGTTATTTACTTTCTTTCTGCAAAGTAAAAAAACTAAATTCATTTACTTTCTTAGTTTTCTTAAAAAAAAAACTTTTTGAAATGTCTGATTAACTGACAGCTAAAATTACAGACTTGAACTAAATCTTCTGTTCAAATATTTTAATTAAGCAATAAGGGTATAAAACGCTAACTAGTAAAAAAAAAAGAGTCAGTGTTTGCATACTTTCCTTGAAAAACCACCAAACTTATAAATTTGTTCTTTCCAACCAACAAGCTTTTATGGAATGTCTGTTTTTAATATTAAATATTATTAGATGAATAATTTGTTGGCTTAAATAATGTATTTTGTATACATGCTATTAAAAAAAAAGTAATTCTTCCTAATCAAATTTGTTTTAAATTTACAAAATTTACTTATAGATTGCTTATGGAGTCAAAAGGCTGTACAATCTTTTCTCTGGCGCAACCAAAAATTTTAGATTTACAAGTTGTAGATAGACAAATAAATAAATAAAAAAATTCTGAAAGAGGCTGATTCGCCGCTTTTTTATTAAAGTAGATATATGTTTGATAACAGCTTCCACCGGTTATCTCCACTAATAACTTGTTTAACCCCATAAGCAATAATTTGTTATATTTTTTATCAAAAACAAATCGCTAAGAAATCTTATTAACGTACATTGTTATAACATTAAGTTAAAAATCTTTCGTTGTCAGTTTCATAGAGAAGTGTTTGGATTAGAAGGAAAATTCAAACTTGTAACAGTGTTCGCATCCGGTGCTTTGAAAAATATCCATGCCGGCCAGCTTGTTTGTTCAAAAGCCCTCGACACAATTTCGCAACTAGTACAGTACCCAAACTCAAATCTCACGCAGCAGCTGCAGCCGCAAAAGTGCCGACTGCTACTTCGTACCTCAAGTTTTGGGCCATTAAATTGAGGCCGAAATGAGAAAAAATTTTGAAAGCCGAAGCCCTACGATAGAAAGCAAACGAAACATAAATTGAAAAATTTGTCGCATAAGCCGACGACCGCATGAAGGACCAAGAAAACACACACACACACTTTCAACACACAGTCACAAGGACACTTGAGCGGCCAAAGTTTCTTTGAAGTTGGACAACACAAAATAAAAAGCTGCGTTCAGTGGGCGGGCAGTTTGTCTCCAAGGAAATAAAAAGTAATAATAAAATCAATCTGCGGCTGCTGCCGTTTTTTCTTGCCAAGCTTAAGCTTTATTCACTAAATACCTAAAGTACAGGAGCTTAATAAGTATTGAGTCCAGGCCATATAAAAAATAAAATTAAATGAACATGTTGCGTAAAAAGTATTGGAAAATATATGTGAGAGACGACATAATGAAATAAAGTAAAGCAAATTCCGCTTATTGCGGTATGCAACAAAATATGTGAAAAAAAAATCAAATCAAATATGGGATTGCCTGTGGTTGCATTCTGTCTTTAAATTAATTGAAAAACCCGCTTAAAATTGCAAACGGAATTTTATTAATTTTCATTTTTTTTTTTTAGCAGCTTTCGCTCAGGCTTGTTTGGTCTGTTTCCATCCCTTTCGCTCATAATTACAAACGATTAAAATCTGTGAAAATTTATGAAATTCCATAAATCAGTGGTCGTCCACAGTGTTGCCGGGCAATTCCTTTGACAATTATAAATTATGCGTCGCTGAAGGCTGAAGGGTAAATTGCTTAACCACAAAAATGTCACCAGAGCTCTTTACCTACAACTTCCCATCCCGCAATCCCACCCACTTGCACATGTAGTTTGCATATTGCCATGTACATACAAAACCATCCACCCTTTCACTGATGATATAATTATTTATTTTTTACAACCACCAATGCATATCAAAATTAATGCAGGACCCTAAGCTTTACGTATTTATGCATATAAGATTTATGTATATTGATTGTATGGCATTCTGATCTTGACAGTGCAACGATGCGTTAATTTAAAGTCCTTCGCTTCAGGTTGTTCTGGCAACCTGTTGTTGATGAGCCAAGCGACCACAAATCCATATTCCCAATTAGTTGGTTGAATGGCTGCAGTTTTGAACACAGTCTCACACTCAGCCTAATGGAACTCTGTGTGTTATATTTATACTCGATACCGAAGGTAACTAGTATATTGGTTTTGTGCAATGTCCGTCATGGTGTCTGTCCGTCTGTCCGTCTGTCCGTCTGTCCGTCCGTATGTATGCAAGTTTTTTCCACACCCTTCAAGCTAGAGACTTGAAACTTTCCAATTCTCTTTATCTATGGGATAGTAAATTAAAGTGTCAAGATGGGGGTTCTACGATAACTGGGGGGCTGGCAAATCGATAAATTCGATAACTCAAAACCGATAAATCCACATATTTCGCACATCCTTACAGCTAGAACTACCAAATTTGGTAAGAAGATAGCTACTAGCAACCCCAAAAAACTGCATCAATAATTTTGGAGCCACGCCCCCCCATTCCGCCCCCAGCCCCCCCGAATTTTAAAGTCAAAAAAGCATATATCTCCCTCAGTTTTTGAGCTATAGCCACCAAATTTGGTGCCAAGATAGGTGATGATGACCCCCTAAAAACTGCATCAAAAGTTTGGATGCCACGCCCACCGACACTGCCCTAGCTACCCCCATCCACCCCAACGCTTCGTCAAAAACGGGAATGCGTGTATCTTCCAGAGTTGTGGAGCTAGAGCTTCCAAATTTGGTGGGAAGATAGCTAGTAGCGATCCCCAAAAAACTGCATCAAAGTTTTGGAGCCGCGCCCACCCATTCCGCCCCCAGCCCCCCCGCATTTTGAAATCAGAAATGGCTATATCTCCCAAAGTTTTTGAGCTAGAGCCACCAAATTTGGTGCCAAGATAGGTGATGATGACCCCCTAAAAACTGCATCAAAAGTTTGGATGCCACGCCCACCGATCCTACCCTAGCCGCCCCCATCCACCCCAACGCTTCGTCAAAGACGGGAATGCGTGTATCTTCCAGAGTTGTGGAGCTAGAGCCACCAAATTTGGTAGGAAGATAGCTGGCAGTGACCCTCAAAAATCTGCATCAAAGTTTTGGAGCCAAGCCCACCCATTCCGCCCCCCTTTCCCCACTATTTACAAACTTTCAGCTAGAGTCACCAAATTTGGTATGAAGGTAGCATTTGACATTCCACAAGGATCTGCACCAAAAATTTGGATGCCACGCCCAAACATACCGCCCCCAGCCCCCATTTCCCCACTTTATACAAACTTTGAGCTAGAGTCACCAAATTTGGTATGAAGGTAGCATTTGACATTCCACAAGGATCTGCAGCAAAAATTTGGATGCCACGCCCAACCATACCGCCCCCAGCCCCCCTTTCCCCACTTTATACAAACTTTGAGCTAGAGTCACCAAATTTGGTATGAAGGTAGCATTTGACATTCCACAAGGATCTGCAGCAAAAATTTGGATGCCACGCCCAACCATACCGCCCCCAGCCCCCCTTTCCCCACTTTATACAAACTTTGAGCTAGAGTCACCAAATTTGGTATGAAGGTAGCATTTGACATTCCACAAGGATCTGCAGCAAAAATTTGGATGCCACGCCCAACCATACCGCCCCCAGCCCCCCTTTCCCCACTTTATACAAACTTTGAGCTAGAGTCACCAAATTTGGTATGAAGGTAGCATTTGACATTCCACAAGGATCTGCAGCAAAAATTTGGATGCCACGCCCAACCATACCACCCCCAGCCCCCTTTCCCCACTTTATACAAACTTTGAGCTAGAGTCACCAAATTTGGTATGAAGGTAGCATTTGACATTCCACAAGGATCTGCAGCAAAAATTTGGATGCCACGCCCAACCATACCGCCCCCAGCCCCCCTTTCCCCACTTTATACAAACTTCGAGCTAGAGCTAACAAATTCGGTATGAAGATAGCAATTGACATCCCACATAGATCTGCGCAAAAATTTGAATGCCACGCCCAACCATACCGCCCCCAGCCCCCCTTTCCCCACTTTATACAAACTTCGAGCTAGAGTCACCAAATTTGGTATGAAGATAGCAATTGACATCCCACATGGATGGGCATCAAAATTTTTAATACTGGTATCGAGTATACCGCAGTCGGTTGCGTCCGACTGCAACGTTTCCACTTGTTTTGGTTGTGAAAAGTGGGAGCTGTAATTTAATTGACAATCAAAAATATTTCGTGTATTTTTGCCTTTTTTTGTATCACTAAACTAAGAAGTGAACATACGTTATGACATGAGTTTTTACACATATTGCTTAGCATAATTATTTTAAAAATAATAATAATAGTAATTCTTTGTGGTACTATTCAAAATAACAACTAAGTTTCAGCGACATCAGAAAAATAAGTAAGAAGAGTCTAGTCGGGAGAGTTGCAATAAGTATATTATATTTATAAAAGACTTTGGTTTTGGTAATTATACATCAATTTATTTTCTTAAATGTATTTACTTCTTGTGAAGTGAATGCACTACTTCATACTGACTGAACTTCAATCGATTAAATTCGATATATCCAGTGTTTCTTAACCAAAAAAGAAAAGTTCTATCGTTACCCATTATTTCAACCACCATTTTTAAATTTTCCAAGTTCGATCTTTTTTTGTAATCGATTCCATGCGTCTATCGGAAACCAGAATAGCTATCGATAATTTGAAACAAACTTGTTCTGATTATGGTATAGGAGAACTTATATTCAAATTTTCTCAAAGTCTCTGAGATCCACACGTTCATACAGACGGACAGACAGACCAGGCTATATCGACTCGGCTGTTGATGCTGATCAAAAATATATACACTTGATGGGGTTGGAGATGCTTTCTTCTGCCGGTTACCCTTTTATCCATTTTATGAGTTCAGGGTACAAAAACGCACTAAGCTAAACTTAATAAACCTTAAAAAATATTTTTGAGGCATAAATAACTTCAGCATTAGATTGGACAAAATAAAGATGCTATTGTTCGGAACATTTTCACTTCACATTTGGTGATATTTTTTTAAGACTCTCAGAACAATTACTGGTGCTCCTTGGTATATGACCAATCATGACAAGCACAAAGAACTATAACTAACTCTTCTCAAAGACGAAACAAAGACAAATGCAGCGAGTTACGTAAATAGGCTACACGATCATGACAATGTTTTAGCACTAGGGCTTGTAGACAACACCAGCAACCTAAAGCGTCTAAATAGATTTCACTTCGTGGACCTGCCATGTAGAGTTACAATGTATGGATGGATTTCGCTGGAGCTGAATCCATCCGGTGGTGTAATCATGAATGTTAATTAATTTGTTTATTGACAGATTGCAAATAAATCATGCATAAGAAAAAAATGGTTTACTGTATTAAAACATTACAAACTTTCCAAAAACATTTCCGACGGCAAAACAATTTTACCCTCTCCATAAATAATTGTTTGTTCTAAGGATTTAAAAACAGCAGAAGTTGGGCAACCTGTTATAAGATCGCTGATAAAACGAGCAGCCCAGTCCAGCCGACTTGGCCATAAAGTACAGAAATAATCAACTTTAAATCCAACGATTTACAACTGCTCCTCTCCGTCGCGCTGGTTAGCAGAGGGCGAAAGCGGATTTGGCAGCGTATTTACAGGCGGCTTAACATGCGTGAGGGTTGCATTTTTCGATTAAAGGCACAGAACATGGCACTGATACAGATAAGCTACAAAATTTACATACATCAAAGAGTTGCTGCGCAAACGAGCCAGAGAAGAACAGCACACAAAAAAATAAAACACATACTCACAAACAAGTATGGCTGGGTTTTCTGTTCGCATAAAAACTTGACATTTTGCACTTGGTCAGGCATGGACAGGAGGACAGCTGTGGAAGGGGGTGAGCGGGGCAGGCATCTTAAGGGCTGCACACAACTTAAGGCGACATCGATAGTCCAAATACTTTGCTTAAATGTAAAAAAAAAGCGAGAAGCCACTCGACAAGCTGTTGGCATACATCCCACATTCTAAAAAGACACTTGAAAGTATGCTACAGTTGCTGGCAAATGTCGCTCTACACCAACACACACACACACAACACATACACACGAACACATTTAGAAACCTCAATACCCATCCTCAGATATTGCTCCATGGCACCATAAAACTTGCCCGTCATTTATCTGCGCTAAGTTTCTTTTTTTGGTTTTTGACCCATAAAAAAAGAAGAAAAAAATGGAAAAGAAATCGTATTTGAGGTACCGCACACTGTAAATACGCTCTCAGACCGACTTAGTAAGATATATAAAAAGTTCAGCTAAAATCAGGCTCTTCATATTTAAAAATTCTAAAGGTTTTTCAATGTTCATTTGCAGTTTATTGAAAAAAATTGGCTGCTTTTATTAAAAAAAAAAAAAAAGACAAAATAACATAAACATTCATCACTGTGTTACATGTTAAGTCACTGCACAATATGACCCCCAACAAAGGGCATTAAAATACATTAACTAGAGATGTTGTCCAAAGTTTGTGTTGTTGTTGCTGTGTTTTTTATCTTTTACAATTAGAAGCGCTGTTCATGGGCTTGTTTTCGCTTTGGCTGATTTGTTTTGCTCTTGGTCAGATAATATGTAATTTTCCCTGGCCCCTGTTACCATGTGATTAAGGAAGGAAATTGTTTTGGACACAACACACAAACAAATAACGGGCATAGGGATGAACAGGAGGGTAAAGAGGGTTCAAGGAACACGATGGGCTCGTCTTCAGTTAGGGCGTAGTTTTTTTTTCGCCTCTGCTGGGGGTCGTGCTTATCGCCTAAGTAGCATCATTTAACTGCTGCCTGTGGTTGGATTTCGTTTTACCGTTCATTTTTATGGCCTGTTGTTTTGCACTGTAATTTGTTGAAATGAATGTTTTGCCAAGTTTCTCGAAAACAGTTGGCCAAACATGATACAAATCTTAAAAGTTTCTTTACCATAAGATGAATAATTGTGAAATCCAGCAAACTTCTGGCATTCCAAATTAAATCGAATTTATCAAAAATGGAAAACAATTGTTTATCAAATATTCAGCTATTCAATTTATTTTGTACCAATTGAAGCTCACGACCTTATTTTTAATACCAGTAATCAATGAAAAATGGCAAAAAACAAGTTAAGTAAGTTGTGCGAAAGTATGCACCAAGCAGAATAAAAAAAAATGTAATGTCTAAAAATATGAAAATTATTGATTTACAAAAGTTTTTTTTAATATGATGCACATATGTCTGATTCCGGCGATAATATTATAAGCGAATTGCACATAAATTTTGTTCTAATGTATTTTAAAAGTTTGCGTGTAAAACATTTTTATATTATAAAACTTTATTTATTAAGTATAAGTACCTTAAAATGTTTTTATTAGCTACCGGAACTTAAATTTCTGAAAGTAATTTCTTTTTTAGTCAAGTACATTTTATTCGCTTTCTTATTCCATTAACAGCCGGCAATCAATAAAAAAAAACCCCCAAACTGCCAACAGTATTATTGCCAACATTTCCTAATAACATTCCTGACAAGCCAACAAAAAACATACCCTCCAAAATTACAACACATAAACAAAATACCAAAAATAAAGAGGGCGTTTACGTATTCAACAATAACTGTCAAATAGGAAAAAAATAAATAAATATATAACATAAAATAAATAAATTTATGTGACACAATAAAAATAAAATCGAATAAAAATGGTCTTGGTCGATTTTGATTTTATTTGCGTTGTCCAAAAAGGATATGTAAAATGAAAGAAAAATTATACCTAATAAATGAAGGCAAACGACATACATAAAACATAAAAGGACCCGCATAGGCAAATGACATAACTGACAAAAAAATTGAGTCTCAAAAACCCTGACCCATTCCCAGCCGGAAGGTCAAGTTCAAATGCAGAGTACCGATAATTACGCATAATTAGACAACAAATAAATAGCAAGATTTTCATGATGTTTTTTTTTTTTTTTTTTTTTGGACGAAATTAAAAATGTTTTCCACTACTTTTGTAGTTTGCCCGCATTGCTATCCAGTCTCGTTTTCTTTCCGTCGTGCTGTCCATGTTAATAGTTGGCCTCGATCTTTTACGGCGATTGCAGATATTTGCCTTTTGATTAATTTGATTTTGAATGTCGCATTGCTGCTTGGCATTAACCGCAATTAAAGCCCAGATGACAGATTGCCGCAGTGACCAACTGAGATCGACCCTCAGCCCCATCCATGAAACCCCTCCTCTATCTCTCTTTCTCTCTATACAAAAATAGTACAAATGATGTTCGTTAGGCCTACATCGAGGGTTGTTTTCCAATCTCGTTGATGTTGTTGTTGGTGTTGTTGCCACCGCAGCGTAATAAATTTAATGATTGTTAATCTTTAATAATTTGCCATGAGAAAATGAACAGCTATTGATTGTGGTTTTTCTAGATAGTTGAACTGTTTATTTATGTCACATTGCTAGGGCAACAGATTAATATTCAAAAATAATAATATTATGGCATTCTATTGTGTACACATAGAAAAAAAGTTTCTAAAATAAAGTTTGAACGTACTAGAATAAAGTATAAAGAGTATTTAAATCACGGGTAAACAACAAATATCGATATATTATAATGTATACAAAAAGCTTACCCATATATTAAATACTTGAACATTTACTCATATCATTCCTCCCTGACTTCAATCTGTTCATGGACATTGCTTCCCTAACCTTATTAGTTTAAATTATTATAATTAGTATAGATTAAAAATAAAATCTTAGATCTACAATATGCTTGTTTTAAGCACAAAAGCACATAAACTTATTTTAAGTATTTTGTATACTTACATATTAGGAACAAAAAAACTTGCTCCAAGAACATAAGGATTTTTTTGAAGTATGAAGTGCTCTATACTCTTGAACGTACGAAATCAAGATATCGTTTCATTATTAAGATCGATAATTTTGATTTCAACAATTTTAGTCATCGTGAGAAATGTTTGTCATACTTCGGTTTAGTTATTTAGCTTTTTTCGGTACGATTTTTGAACGGGCTTATACGAGTTGAGGTTTTGGCTTCATTTCCGAGGCGATAACGACTTTCTTAATTGGTCATAATATCGGTTAAACAAACTGTAAGTTTCAGAAAGTTCCTTTAATCTCTTCTTATTAACTTGCAGCAAAACTCTCATTAAAGCTGAAAAAGCTGGATAATTATAGAATACTAAGCTTGTTTACTTTTAATAAGATCCGCATTAATTGGTTTACTTCTCTGTGTTACGAAGGACCAAGCTCATCTAATAAAAGGCACAACAAATTATCTAAGTCTCTGTATCAAATTGGCAATATTTAATCCCGAACAGGAAAGCACAAATTTGTCGCTGCCAAAATTGATGGTAAAAAAAAACAAGAGAAAAGGCCGCAAAGACTCTTTAAACTTTTGAACTCAACCCAAAACGCAATGCCATTTCAATAACCTTTTGCTGTCGCTTGTCTCTGCGTCTGTGGAAACAGAGATTCAAAAAAAATTTACAGAGATGGGGATTCCTTTTGTTCTTATTGGAGCACGCGCTGCAAATGCCAATACAAATGGCGCAAAAAAGCACACGCCGCGTGAGGATACGGCAAAAATAGAATATGAAATAAAAAAAGTAACACAAACCTAACGCAGGGTTGCAACCACTTTTAAGTGTTGCTGTTTGCTCCACTTCTGCTTGCCGTTGTTGTTGTTGTTGCTGTTTGTTTGGCTTTCGCTGGGAGCAGTTGGTGAGATTTTTTTTTTTTCAAACATGCGCACTAAACGCTAATAGTTTGCGTCTGGCACTGGCCCCAAACAACCCCCAGCAAAATGCTTTGGCGCGCTCCATTTTGTTTGTGTAACCCGTACAAAAGACAGGGAAAAAACGAATATACGCATAAAGCTCACAGCTGTTAGATGATTTCCGTAGCAGGTTTGCTTAAATAACCATTTAAAATTATTTCTGCATCATAAAATCTTTGAAAAGTGTATAGTGTATGCATGCTGCTTGGACTGAGGACAACTCTCTCGGACTCTGTTAGATCTGTTTACATCCTGTGTCCCGTGCCGCAAGATTGATTCACAGCGTGACCAAAGGTCCTGCTTCAATATTATTCACGCGTCCGGCTGGACATGCGAACAACATCATAAAAAATAAGGGACACGTGCAACGCAATGTTTCCTTGATGGGGCGATTTTTTTCCATTTGGTTGTGAAAGGCTCAGCTATTTAGTGGGGGGAGGAGGAGGGTGTTTGTTTTTTTGACGACATTGCATGGTTTTATATTGCTTGTTTAATTGAGTGCAGGTCCTAATATTAGCTTTAATGGGTCTTATTTATATAAATAAGCTAACGGCTTATCTTAAAGCATGGTTAGCTTAAAACACTATATTTTTTTATAAAACTATGCGGGAGTTTCAAGAGTAATAATTGCATGTTTAAATGGATCCAAAAATAATAAAAGCAAACATTGCCATATTTCAGTGCTTTCAAACACAAGTTTTACATAATTGAATGCCAGGTAATTCCTATCGAATTTGTATAGAATGCATTTTTTGAGTTATTTGACTTACATCCTCAACCAAGTATTTGTCCTTGAATGAGCAATATTGATATACACATTAATGTTACGATTTTGGAAAGACTGCAGATTTTGCTTTGAAATTATTTTTAGTTTACATTATTATGAGTATCGAACATATTAGATTTACAACTACACAAGTTTTTCAAGTACCATTTTTGCTTGTTTAATTAGAAGGACAAGAATGCAAATATTATATAATATATATCTTCATAAATACATCTTAATAAAATATTTTTCTATATTTACATAACATTTTATTTATTGAAGTTTTCTATGTGATATTTTATATTTATTATGTATAGATATACATATATGGATATTTAGTTCTAAATATTGTAATGTAATTTAAACTTTAGCCGCTTTAAAATAAAATTTATACAGCATTTTAATAAATATGCAACATATTCTTTATTCGCATTACACCAGATATAGTAAATCCTTCAATGTCCTTGCCAATATTCCCAAAACAGCAAAGCAAAAAAAATTACATAAAGGACATTCAAGTTCAACACTAAATTGCTGGCAAATCCTTGAAATTCACTCAGCTGTGCCACAAAAGTCAACACAAAACTTAAATAGTCAATTATTTAAATTTTGTGTGGCAAACGCAACACTTATGTGTAACTAGTTCTAATCCCCAACCGAACCCACACCATTGCCATAGACCCATAAATACATACATTCATACCTACCTATATATGTAAATTTACTATGGGGGTAACTCTTCAATGTCATTGACTAGTACTTGCCCCCAAAGTGTTGCAAAAAGTTTTTGCTATACAATTTGTATGCGTTGTTGTAAGTGTTTTTTCTTCAACGTCATCGTTTATGATATTGTTGTTGTTGCTATTGCGTTTGCATTTTCTTTTCTGTTTTGTGTATTTGATTTGTTTTTGGCTAGAGAGCGCAAGCATTTGTATTTCGCTGAACTTTTGCTGTCTGCCATTTGTGTATACTATATATAATATTTATATATATACTATGTATAGCAACAAAAGAGCGATTCTGCGCGTTATTTCAAAAACACACAAACATACTTTTTGAACTCTCTTTTTGGCCAGCATTGCCAGACTCTAATTATTTGATTGGCAATGAATTGTGTATGTTGCTGCCACACAGGCAGCACAAGCAATAACACATACCACAACAACAACAACCAAATATGCAAAACCAAAATATCAATGTTATTAAAATAGTGGGAACTATTTCTAATGAATTTTGAGTAGCTGATTTTGAATTTCAATTATAAATATCTACATCTGATGTATTGTTGTTTTTTTTATATCCTTAGATTAGATCTATTTTCGGTATCCTTAGATTTGCTTATGCGAATATATTGGCTTTTATTTATTCTCCCAAAATTCCTTTAATAAATATATATATTTTTTTTTTGTAAATATTGTTGGTAAATTTTGAATGATTTTTAAAACCAAACGAAAATTTACCAAATTTAGATTCAGCACGCGAAAAATACATTTCAATGTTACCAGTTATCAGCTGGATATGAAAAACAATACTAATATTTGACTTAAAAAATAAAATATGTTAAGTATTAAAAAAAAAACTAGAGCAAGTTCGTTTTTAGGAGGTGAAAGATGCCCTTGAACAAAGCAGATTAAGGATAACTCAAAAAACAGTACAATTTGCTTGGCTTTCATTCTCTAGCATTTCAACAGCTCTCTGTGCTTGGACAATTCCTGCGATCGTGGTACAAGCATTCAAATACACATACATATGTGAAAGCCATAAACCTTATTTCGCTGTTGGTAACAAGATTTTAGTATTATCGGCAATTGACGCATAAATGGTGGCAATGTCAAAACCATAAACAACACCCAAGGCGACCGCAGCAGCAAGCTGCTTTAAACGCCTTGGCAAAAATAAACCAACAGCAGCAACAACAATCACAATCATCAGCATCAGCATTATGGATGTCAGCCATAAATGAATCTGTCATATTATTTCGGCAATGATGTTGACAACAGCAACAACAACAACAACAATAGGCAAAAATCGACCCCTGCGCCTGCAATATTTATCATATCACATAATGTTTTTCTGGCATTTGCACGTCACAGCACAGCAGCCCAAGTAAAGCCACCCACCATACCCCGTTCCCCCTTCAAGCAGCTGATAACATTTGGCACACACGCAGGCAGGCAGGCTGGCTGGCAACAACAACAACAAAAACAACAACAGAAATCACAACCCCTTCGCTGGAAAATCATGTGGGCGGACCAAGCGGGGGGAGGAAGGTTTGGGCTGCCACCGCCATCAATTGCAGTCATCATCAACCACCGCGCAGTATTCACCCCTCCTTGTCCACTGCTCAACCACCCGCTTGCTGCTCATTGAATTTTCTGCTGATTTCATTTCGACTTCTTTTGCTCCGCTGGGAGCAACTTTTGAGACTGAAGCTGAAGCTGATGAGGATGAGGATGTTGATTGTTGTTGGTTGCGTCTGTTTTGGCTGTAAATATTTTTGGCAATTGTCGACGCAGCAAGCCCTCCCCTCCAGCGCCCGCTCCTCATCTAACAGAGCAAATTAATGATGCTTTCCCTTGATTCAAACTGAAAAGGGAAAACTCCTGGCAAACGGCAATTGCTTATAAATTAAATGACATGGTGTTGTTGTTGCCATTGCGTTGCCCTGTTTTTATCACACTATTTAGCCTAATATATTAACACTTTCGCTCGCTGGTTCTTGGCTTGATGTTGTGGGTGGGTGTGTGTGTGTGTGTGTTTTTGGGGTGTGTTGCCTTATAGTCGTTGCTTATGTTGATTAAGACATTAAACTTGAATTTTCCGTTTGTCGTTTGTAATTTGCATTTCATGTTAAATTATATTTTTGGATTTAAACATTTGTTTTCAGTCAATGTCAAAGGCAAATTAAGGTCGTATTTAAGAAATGTTGGGAGTAAAACTAGACAACTTCTCTTTTTAGTTAATCTCAAACAAATTAAATATCCGATTTGTGTAAAAATTTAGTTTTATATTTAGATCTGTAGCAAAAGTTTATGCAGGCTACGACTACCCCTACCGCCTCCATAGCTCCGTTTGGTAACAGATATTCAAACGTTTTCATTTCACCACAAATGTAATTAACTTGTCTACTTAAACTTTCAAGTTTATCAAGTGAACTTTACGACATCAACTCGAAACTAAAGAACTCAACCTGCCTACTTTAAACGTTATGATATATCCTTTGGATTTATGAACTAAGTTCTGGTTTGAGGTACAGCTAAAAATGCTGTCAGAGCATTTCAAGCATTTTCTTCATCAACACCTGCGCTGAAACCAAAGCGCGAAACAAACCCGGCAGGGCAACTCTGGCAGAATCAAGTCAACAAGCCGTTATTAAGATTTAAGAGAATTTGGAAAAGAGGGAAAACAAGAAGAAGAGTGGGTAGCAGCGCGAGCCGCACTTAATGCAAGCGCAGCTGCCCAAGTACCGCAAGTTGTCGTGTCCTTCTTGGCAGAGACGTCCTTCTGGCAACACTCTCAATTAAAATGTCCTCGCTTGGTAAGCGTAAACGTTCAAGAGCCCATGAAAACTCCTTATTTCACAGTGTCAGGCAGCGTTGCAGTTCTCTGATTCACTGTTTCTCCAGTCCCCACCCACCCCATCCTTCCAAGAACCAACCGAAGGAAGAAACATAAAGCAGCAAAGCATCGGGTAGGCTGGCAGCCCCCAACCCAATGTTATGGCAGCACCTACTACGTGTTAATAACTCGAAATGCGCTGAAAATTTTGTTCGTATTTTGAAGCACGTCCTTGAGCGTGCCACGCCTCACTGCCCACTGCTCTGGCCAGGATGTGCGAGCGCATTTGGTTTCAAGCCCAACCCAACCCAGCCCAACCCAGCCCAACCCCCACCATCCATCCATCCATCCACACACTTGAAACACAAAACGCGCCACACAAAATCATCGAGCGAGTTGGCAACACTCGGACGCACAGGTCTTGGGTTAAAAACGAACAGCCACACTGTTTTACAGCACTTTAAAAATTGTTTTTGGTTTGTAGGTTTGTTTTTGAGAAATTTGAAACACTTCAAATATTTGTTACAAAGAAAGCCACGCAAAGTGTTTGGACAAGTTGACGCCAAGAACTAAGGAAAAAATTATAAAAATGTCTGTTGGCTACCGAATTTTAAATACACTAACAGTCATAAGGAGAGACACAACATTTATATCTGTTTGAATTTGTAAAAGCTGTACCGATATAAACAGAAATAATGGCAGCTTTGAATAATTATAACCCTTTTTGATACATCTTTTAGGGAATAATATTAAAATTTTGCATTTTTATAATATTAGATTAAGTTTCTTAACTTTTTGATACTAAGCCTAAGAATAGTGAACATTTTTGTCATATATTTATTATACCCAATGTTAGAGCATCCAAACTTAAAAAAAAGAACCCACAACAACGAGAAATTTTAAGCCCAAACGTCAGCTGTGCCACTTAAAATATACATTCCATCCTCCCTCGTATTTACTTTTGCAATATTGACTTGAAATAGAAATAACAAACTGTTAAGTATTTGCACAAAATATAAAACCGCGGCCCCTGGGCGCACTTCCGGTTTCTGTTACGTCGGCTTGCGAGAACATGTGTCTCGCTTTTCATTTTCCGTGTACACAATTTTCACACTCATGTGCTTTTCTTCTTGGCTGTTTGGCCTTGCCAAGAAAACTTTATGTACCTCAGCCGCAGGGCAATAAACGTCAGACATCCTTTTGTATATTGACACCTCATTGCCAAATCTCATCCTCTGCGAGTGTCAAGAAAACGATGTGTTGGATGTAAAAGCCAGGTGAGAGACCTCATTTTTAATAGTATGCCACGACATTTGGCCGGATGTGTTTGGGTTTTATTGCTGTCGAAAGTTGAACCTGTTCGTTGCTCTGAAGTATCAAATTGATAAAGATTTTGTTTCAAGTCACAAATATAATTAAATAATTATCTTAATAGTATTTACTTTTTATTTTTATCTCTATTTTTTTGCCGATGTGCATTGAATTAAACTGATAGCAAAATCAAACATTTAACACGCAGGCATGCACACATGTCACAACCAAACTAGCGATTCCCCAAACACGAGACACACACTAGATGAGAAAAAAAATGCATGTGTGTGGAAAAAAAACTTATAGGACGGACCCCTTTTGATGTGGTCATGCGCCTTTCCATCCCCCTTTGGAAACTGAAAACTTATGTCAACGGCACGCGTCGCTGGCACGTGACCTTAACATGAAAATCACGCGTAAGATCAACGCCAGAGGGGGCTGCTTGCTGGGCGTAGGCGGGCAGTGGGAGGTTTAATACTCATTGACGACAACGTCTTGCAGATGCTTTTAAATTTAAATCGAATCAAATTGATTTGCAGCTGGCTTCTAATGTCTTTTGTAGAGATGAGAGCGTGAAGACTTTTCGTTTTTCAATGCAATAAAGATATATAAACATAAACACGGCGATATGACATTAACGGTCCAAAATAATGAAATCTAAACATGGAAGGTGTAAATTGGGATAACATTACATAATGTAAATTCACCGTATCAGTGTTCATCCGCATTCACGTATCCCGTTAATTTCACTTTAAGCCGTGTCACGAAACACAACACACGATGAGTCCAGCTCTAGCCACCGCTCAACCCACCCACTTTGGCTGTTGCTTAATTTCTAGCAGTGTCAATAGGCACGCCCAACTCTCAAGTCTTTCGGGCTATGGACATGCCTCTCCAAACTGTACCCCCTGGCCTATTTGTTTGACGCCCCCACACCTGCCCGCGACGCTTTGTTTAGCCGTTTGACAAGTGTTTTGACAATATTTATTGAGCCGACCTAGCTACTAGCTCGCCCTCCCCTCGAGGTCGGGGTAATTTGATTTGCGTCGCGTTCGGTTAATGCTGGACACGTTTCAGCCTAATGGAGTTGTTCGAGTGGCGTGAATCTCAATTAAATTAAATCAAAATGTTGCATTTTTTATTAAGTCCATTAACACGATGCTGGAAGGGTTTGTTCATCCATGTCCCAGTGCCCACTCCTCTAACTACGTCATCTCCTCGCCCTAGTTAGTTAAATTAAGTTACCCATCCGAGAGAGCAGCATCTTAATATGCATAAAGAAGAGTGTGCCACAGCGACTCTTCTGGGTGCCTACCACTTGACAACCACTTGCACCACCCTCTTTCAAGTGTGCTGCTGATAGCGCCCCGGGTGGCACTTTGGGCCAATCCAACCTTCAACCTCCGACTTCATCATGCAAATGATGCTACAAATGTATTGCGAATGTGAATGTTGAATAGCATTTTTATTTTTTGAATTTTCTTAGCTTTTTATTTAATGAACATCAAATCAAATTTGCACTCACTTTGCCAACACGCATACAAATTTATACGTGTTACTTACGTGAATATGTTTGTATATTCAATGTACATATTTTAGTGCATGGTGGAAAATAAATTAATATATTTTTAGTAAATGCCAAGTGAAAAAGTTCAATTTTAACTTTAATACAAATAAATAAATCAGTCCTTGAATAACTAGTATTACTCATATGGTGAATATAACTGCTTCGAAGCATATAATATTATATCGTATACATTAGCATAAATAAATCTCAACGAAAAACCACAATTTCTTCGAAATTGAATTGAATCCTTTTAAAAAATAATTAGGATTTAAGAACATATTTTATTAATTATAATCGTTAAGTCTAACACATAAAAAGCCTAAGATCTAAGACAAACATTACAATATTAATACATTTTGATAACTTATAGTATTATTTACTAATTTATTAAGGTTTTTAATTATATAAAACAGAGTTGGCAGAGCGATCCTGAAACAAAACTAATAATTCGTTTTTATTAACGCACAATTTTTAGGTATTTTGCTTATTAATTTGTATTAGAAACAGTTAGTTTAGAAAAATATTTATTGCGATCTTTTCTCTTAATTATTGTTGGTGTACCTGTCAATATATACTTTAGAATCCGGCTCGATCGACCAAAAGATCAAGTTCGTTGCGTGTCAGGTAATGCAGACCAATTACACTCGTGTCAAAGCTTTATAACAGTGGTCCGCACTCTCCAAATGAATTCCGAATCAAGTATAAAATTTTTCTTCATACAAAAACGATGTTGTTCTATTCAAGATTTACATACATACTGAGTGTCGCTTCTTAACAGTGCTGCTATATGTTTTTTACAGAAATAACTTAAAGAATATCTAATTCAAAGCCTTGCCTACTTAAATAAGTTCGTTAAATTGAAACAAAGTTTTTTTTTTCATTTCAGATTATATATATATTCACAGCAATTATTGTATTGATATATTGTTTAGATTATTAAACATTATCCAATACACTACTTTAATTACTGCTGATGATATGAATAATTTTATTTTAATACTTATACTTATTTATATACTTATTTATAAAAATAATCTTAGATTTTTATCGTTAAATTTAATTTTACTGTTATTTTGCACTTAAATCAAGAATGTCTTCGTGACTTAAGTTTCTAAAAATCAGCCATTAAGCAGCAGCTGCTCCTCAAGCAGCGTTGACCGCAGTAATCAGAAATCAAAAACCAAGCGGAAATAAAGCAGCGCATGGTTCGTTAACTGGCGACCCACTTGCAACAATGTTGGGTAAACACAAGCTATGAAAAATTTCATTATGCAATTTAATTTTTGGCCCAAGGAATAAAAAAAATATGAAAAATAATAACAAAATATGAAGCAAGCTGCCTTGTTACCCTCCGTTGGTAACTTGTGGCATTAGGTTGGCCAAATTGAATTACTTAAGCATTTTGGCTTTGTTTATTTTAAGGGTGCGCCCCATGGAACGCCATCATAAGCAGAGCACTGTGCTGTTTGTTTTTGTTGTGTTTTGCCTTGGTCCATTGCTCCGTTGATTTTTGGCTCTTAAAAGATTTCATTGTGGGTGGCACCACGCCTCCGACTTTTTGGGTCCTGCGGCCATATGTTTCATGTGCAATTAAATTTTGTGGTTCAGTGGTTGTAGCTCTACTTCTTAACCATTAAGTTGAATTGTGCCAAGTGCACATTTGAAGTCACAAATTTTGTATGGAATCAATCTCAAATATAAGAAGCGAAATAATAAAAAAATATAATGATAAAATTTATGTTTAGTTGTGATTGTAAAGGTATTCTATCGATAGTTGTTACCAACAATTCATGCGGTGTTAAAAATTTCTATGAAATAATCAAGATAAAGTACTTCTCAGCAAGATAGACATACATAATGTCAACTAAGTAATAGTTACTTGTTTAAAGTAAAATAAAATCTCTAGCTAGAAGAACGAACATGTGGATAGACAACAGTACGGACATTGCAAAAGCCCAATTTACTTTTAACCATAGTTATCGGAGTTTAAAAGTAAAATACTTCAACTAGTTTGTCCTCTCATTTGCGACATTCATATGGTCTGCTTCGTTTCCCGGAGCCTACGCAAAGTCTGTGGGCTTTTTTGTATGTTCGAGCTTTTCCTTGCTATATGATTGTCCATAAGGTTATCGGGGATGTATTAAAATATTGTATGGTCGAAGTTGGGCCAACTTAAATCGATGTGCCCCTAATCATTCTGCTCATTTCAACCATCATAGAGTGCGAAGTATTAAAGATTCAACGTTATTTAATCCATTATGCTGATGACCTGCACACTGATGATAATAACTGTAGCACTTCCAGTGCCGGCTTTATCAAAGCATATGCTCATGTTGCAACAGGTTTCGCGTAAGATTCAGATTTTTTTTTTTTACGATTCCAGCTCAAGTACTTTTGAAAACCATGGTCATGTTTACTGGAAACTATGAGTTCTCAGATTTCAATGACTACTCAAGTTCGTTTATATGATATTAATTTTTTTTTACCATTATCCAATCTAATATTTTTAATTCAATATTTTTGGCAGGTTTTTTTAATATTGGCTATTAACCCGACAAATTATAAAGCATATTTGAAAAGTGTGCTTGAATAAAAGAAATATGCTTGTGTTTATTTGCAGTGCAGTGGGAGAAAAAGCAACGAAATTAAATTATATTTTTTTGCAGACCATCCAGGCGCACGTGGAACTTAATGCCGCCATATATCGGGCACGCCTGTTAAGCCGTTATGAGGCCGCTTTGAAGGAAAATTGGAAATGTTGTGATTGTTTGCAGCGCGTATTTCAAAAATTGGCAAGAATCCAGCTTAATATTGCATGTGGTTGTTTAACCAAATAACCCAACCAACCATCAATTTCAGAGCATAGAAAGTCAGCCGAATGCGGATAATAATGTCGGTCTACGATTCGTACATCCCGATCATGAAGAAAAAGAAAGCACAAAACAAGGTCATCTGGATTTGTGGGAACGCTATTTCAGCCAAGCAGTTATTGAAAGTACTGAAAATTATATTGTATGCTCTCCGTGTTCAAACCAAAAATCTACCGAGCTGTTCGGGGAACTTAAGATTGAAGACACAACCGTAAGGCGGGATCTTGATGTTATTTAACCAAAATTGAACGCTGAATACAGAGAAGCGACTGGGAGAAATCTGGACGCTCTAACAAGAGATAAAAGTAGAATTTAAATCAAAAAAATCAAAATATAACGGAGTCTCAAAAAAAAAAAAAATGTTGTCTTACATTTGTTTTGGTTTTAACAAAAAAATGTCAATTAAACAAAAGAAAATCTTTGAAAGTTTAATATTTTCGAATCAATGTTTTTTTTTTAATTAGGTCTACAGGTCTAATGATAATTTTGGAAAGGTTCGGTTCATGTGTTTGGACATAAGTTGTAGGTACGATTGAGGATCCATCTTTTTGGAGTCGCGAACCCAATTGAAAAAAAAACTTGCGAGTGCAAAATTATTTACCTATTCAGAAAGCAGTATATTTTTATCCAATACTGTAAGCTTCCTTCAATTAAAGCTTTAATGCTTTTAAATAAACTTAAAAAAACTATTTTATTGAGTTTTAGCTCTGTTCAGTTCCGGGCTTGGGTTGACAAATTAGTTCAGAATGTTCAAAATCCCGAACCAAACCGTCATAAATGTTTATGTTAGGAGCTGAAATGCCACACTGGCTTAGGCAAGAATAATTATTTGAATACTGTGGCGACGCCCACCTTAAAACTTGAATTTTCTGTATTTTAGAAACAAAAATTTGAACGCCTAATGGCAATGCACTTTTAATTAAGAAATTTGTTTTCAAAAATGCTTCAGAAGATCATTTACAGGTGTGCAACTGGTGTGGTCAGGGGGGCTATGGACTATACGAAGCACCGTCGACTCGAGACGCGTCAAGATGTGTTGAGTTGAATTGCTATTGTTGCATATTCATTAAGAAATGCTGCACTTTAACGCCATTGCAGTGCACTGGTGAAAATGAGAAGGCCAACTGCCTGTCTGTGTGTGTGAGCATGTGTGTGCTTGTGTGTGCATTTGTGCAAAGTATGTATGTGCATGAAGGGGGGGGGCTTTGAGTGGCAATAAAACAATGCGAATGTGTTGCGCGGCGGTGCTTGTTGCCGTTACAATTAAGATGCTCTGCGTGCCTGGAGTTGTCCATTAATGTGACTGTTAATTGCAATTAAAAGCAAAAAGAAAAAAACATAGAAAAAAAAAGAAAGAACTCTTGGTATCGAAAATTATGAGGGCCATGTTTGTAATTAACATATTGCAAGTGATAATGGAAAGCGGCAGGTAAGTGCCAAGACATTTTTGACAAAGTGACAATAGTACTTACAACAAAAGGATTTCCACACATTATCGCCCCATAACCATCTCACACAAGTCTTTCTCATTTTAAATTACAGCTTCAGGCACGATAGCAGTGTCTTTCTTACATAGACTAATAAATGGATCTTTTGCACTTGTTGAATTTGGCTATGCCGAGCGTTTTCTTGTGTTGCTTCTGGTTTAGAATTTAGGCAAATGCCTTGGGCAAATGGACGTGTGGAATACACTTCCGCAATTTGTAGGCATCGCTGCATAGCTGTATGGTGGTTGCGAAGGCAAAATGGTTGGAAAGTGTCATAGCAGCAATGCAAAACTGATAATTGCCTGCTTATTTTACTAGACGCTTGTTAATTTTGCTGTTCGCCTGATCAGCAAATGTTCGATAAGCACCAAAACTGCCTTGGAAGTATTGTTCTTCTGGTTTTTCTTGGGTTTTTTGTAGGCAAATAATACAAATTTAATATACAATTTGGCTGTTTAGCGTTTGCCGAAATTCATATTAGTTGAGCTACCACCAAAACTGCATATATGTATGTACATATATATATTATATATGTATGTATGTTGTTATTAATTCGCTAATTTGCGTTGCTGGTGCTAGGTCGACGCAATAAGATAAGCAATAAAATAAGCGCACATAAGGAATACAAGTAAGAAGGCTCTAGTCGGGAGAGCCCGACTAGAAGATACCCTGAACCCAGTTGCAATAAATAAATTAAATTTATAATTGACTTTGGTATACTGACTTAGCTTCAATCGATTAAATATATCGATATCTCCGGTGTTCCTTAACCGATTTGGACGAAATTTTCACAAAAGTTCTATCATTTTCCATTACTTCAACCCTAATTTTTAGATTTTCCAAATTCGATATTTTTGTTATCGATTCCATGTGTATATCGGAAACCAGAATAGTTATCAATAATTTGAAGCAAACTTGTTCTGCTCATGGTATAGGAGAACTTACATTTAAAATCTGAAGTCTCTAGCTCTTGTAGTCTCAGAGATCCACGCGTTCATACAGACGGACAGACGGACATGGCTATATCGTCTCGGCTGTTGATGCTGATCAAGAATATATATACTTTATGGGGTCGCAGATGTTTCCTTCGGCCTGTTACATACTTTTTCACAAAACCATTATACCCTTATTTACCGATTTTATGGGTTAAGGGTATAGAAATGGGGGTACAGCAATTGAAGAAGCCACTGCGCGCTAGAAAATCGCAGGCTAGCGGCGCATACACACAGTATGGCTGGCTGGTTGTGCTATCTACAAAAATGTTGTAGCAAAGTTAGGAAGCGAAATGGCTGGCGAATGACACACGAAGCACGAGAGAAGCCCGAAGTGCGCTCTCAGAGCGAGTGGTAGCTACGCTTAGTTACGTTACGAGCTCCATTGAATATGGAATTTGCTGTTGGCAGCTCTATTAGTGATCTTGTTGGCAGCTCTATTTAGTGAATTCCTGTTGGTTATACGCATGAAAACCAGCTCGCCTGACTTAACGAAAAACTGCTTTACCAATCAACGGTTATCAGCTGCGTTTGTCTTGATTCTGGCTGCTATGCGTTGTCCCGCCATTTCTGATTTGTTTTTACCATTGCTTTGTTTTGATTATTGATAGCTGCTTGTGTTAGGTTTATCAGTCTATGTCTTTCTTACTTTTGTTGTTCACATCGATTAATAAACCTAGGTTTATTAATCTATGGGTTGTTCACACTGCTTTACACATTTTACACTGCTTTACAAAACAAACAGATGCTTGTCACCATTTACTCATTTTTATTACACTGCTTTCGAACCAACAAAAACTTTGTAAATTTATTATAAAAATATTTATATTTTTTTACGCTGCTCATTTTATTATTTTATTTGCTGCTGGGCCAAAAAATAAATAAATAAATACCTTGGAAATGCGTTTCTTGAGAAAATCAACTTTATTTGAAATTTTGAGCTTTAGAGCATTCACCATTTGTATGGCATTCAAATACCGCTCTAAAATTCGCTGCTATGACACCATTGCCAGCTACTCTTCAATGAAAGTATAACAGACAGAGCTGAATTCAGAGCTGCCAACTGAAATAAAATCGTACATGACCAAACATACGTTTAGGCTCGGGCCAACGAGTATACATATATGGTTGGTCTATGGTAAATGTGAACAATTCTAATTATCCTATATCTTTGGCTGGTCAATAATGTCTTACACTAGCTCTGTTATATTAATCTGGTATATTTAATCCAACACATTAAACCCCCGGAAAAAACAAAAAAATTGTTTTTCGACAATAAATAAATTTTGCAAGGCTATTTTAACAGGACAATTTTCATTAATAGGGAAACATTTGAGATCCATACGTTGAGTTAAGGGGCACTTCTTCGGAGGCATTGGCAATTCCAAGGTCTTGTGGATCACTAGGCTGCTTGGAATATCTGCAGAATTTGATGTTGAGGCTCTACAGCATAGCTGGATCCTATAGGTCCATTTATAATAGACTTTTATAATTTCTTCCTTAGGTCGAGTTGACATCTACGTTCAAGAAGCTATTATGGTAAGCGGCATTCGCTTTGTTTTTAGGTGTGCAGACCATGACAGCATCCTGTTCCAGGCTAAGCTAAGATATTTTACTGTGGGATCCGACGGCACGGTAGTGTCATTTAGAGAAACCTGCTTCGGCAGGTTTTTGGTCTTGTAGCAAAAGTCGTGTGTGTCGACATGTTTTCATTGAACACAATGTTCCAGCCTTTGTAAGTAATGCCTTGTTATCAGCGTAGGTGATAACTAGGTCTTTAAAGTTTAGCTTACATGTTGTGCATGAAGGGAGGAGCTTTAAGGTTGTTGCGTCGACACCATCGTATCCAGGACTTAGAGTTAGATTTCGAGTTCAAGCTACCCACTTTGCTCTGGATCTTTTATGTGTGCGTGCGACGGATCGGATGGGGCCATTTGGCAGAAAAGCCGCATAAATGACCTTAGTTTAAGTCGTGTTTGCTTACTTATGTTTGTGTAACACGCTGCAGCTCTAAATTTTTTAGTCAATTTTTTCGTTTTCTTCTAACGTCTGACCCGAGCCGTTAAGTAGTGGCAGTTAAGTGGCACGACTAAAAACCGTTACATTCAAACGCGGTGAACAGATTTGTGTATGGTATGGGCCTAACTTTTAAAGACCTTAAAAGCAACCGGTCTTGATAAGGCGCCAGTTTAAACAAACTATATCATTCACGCATAGCCTGTTAGGGAAAACGGCGGGCAATTTTAGTCCTATCTCTGCATACTCAGTGACAAAGCGGCTTTTTTTAAAAAGAATCAGACTTTTTTGCTTTTTGAAGATTCTATATTTGGAAAAAAGGCTCTATAATCCGCTCTTTACGTTTCCAAAAATATACATTATATCGATAAGAATAGTATTATGATAAATCTTAAAAATATTTATTTCTTGACTAGTGCATCCTTGTTTATTAACATGTTATTAAGTTCTAAGCAAATGGTTTCTATTGTGTTCTGTAATAAAACATTTTATTAATCTTTTATTTAAAAAAAAAAAAACAAACAACAATTCGTATAACCTTATTTACTTTGATATTTGCTTAAATATTGTGTTTCTCCTTTCAACATAACAACTCCAGACGGATTCACCTTAACCTTGATTTTAGTATTTGGAAACAATATTCCATAGTCAACATTCTCATAAAGATCCTGAAATATATAAAAACATCAATCTATTTATGGCCGAAAGAATAAAATAGAAAGCATTTTTCACGTCCTTGATATATTAATGTCCAATAGATTAATGTATTAAATTTGATTTTTCTTATGCTCCTTTTTTGCGTTAGTGTTACAAATATAAGCTATGGCGAAACTGAATGAAGTTTATGTTAATTTTGGGTGATTTCCAAAAGATTCACTACATACATGCTGTGATTATAAAATTCCCACGACTATACTATAATTTCACTTGTATTCAAATTATAAGTTAGCTTTAAAATGGATATATTGTTTATTAAATAGAAGATAGGAATTAAGCGGAAAGATTTGTTACAGTCGAATACAAAAACCAAAGTCGAGATTTTCCGACTTGAATAAACTCATTTCCCAACTATAAATAAATATCAATGTACACACAGAGCATTTGTGTTAAGACAGTGTTGAACGGTCTAATGCATAATATGTATTTTTCAGGGGCGTAAAACAAAAAAAAAAACAAAAAAACGATCGGATCTCAATCTTCTTCAGGGTTTTCACGAGACTTAGTAATTAAACTTCTTAAATTTGTTGAAAGGCATAACAAATAACTATTATTGCTGGTTGGACATCGAATAAATTATTCGAACAACAACTTGACTGAAGTCAACCGCAAGTCGTTGCAATTATAATTTTATTATAAGCCTATAAAAAGAGGTTAAGTCCCTCAAATGTGGCTTGAGGGTCGTCTAAAACAATTAAGTGCCTCTAACTGCGAAAGTCGGTGTTTCTCATTAATCTTTTAAAATAAAACATTATATAGATAAAGCATCTGCCAATAATTCTAAGATTCTGCATTTGTGTTCACCAAGGCTCACGGCTTCGAGTGATGAGATAGCTTACTTCTGGAATCCTGAAAAGGTTAACACATTTAATGCCTTCTCGAACGCTAATATTTGATCTTAGGGGCGAGTCTCACTGATCCGAGCTTACCTTTCAGTCGTTTATATGCAAGTCATTGTCGACATTATAGTGCCGTTTCTTCCGGAAAGGAAGTTGTTTGATAAACTTCGAAACAAGAATGCAGGTGTGGTTATCCGGACGTCAGAGTAGAATGTCAATCTTCTCCTTGCCACCGTCCGTGGGTATGGCTTCATTTGTTTTTGTTTCTTTCCTTTTCAGCTCACTCGCTATCATCGATCTGTGCTCTATCTACCGCAAGTTCATTGTTAGCCAGGTCTGCATCCTTAGCCAGACAAAGTTGTGAGCTCCGCTAGCGAATCACTGGAACACCGCTCGTGCAAGTCGATGGGGTATTATGTATTAGGGCGGTTGCATTACCAAGATTATGATTATAATGCTTTGAAGTCAACAACATCGTACTATTGACTGATTAACTAAGGCCGCAGCCTTTGTTTTTCACGAAATTGTTCTCCCAAGGGTATTTTAATTAAATTGAAACTCCGATCGGACAAAGAGTGCTCGACTGCTTGTTTGTTCTTTATATTTTATTTTGCTCGTAATCTACTGGCGAAAGCTGTCTACGCTATTCTGTGGCTCAAAATATTAACAAATGTTTCAAGAAGGATATATAAAAATAAAAGTATCATATTCATGTAAAGCTTCGTAAACGAGATTTAGCCCTTTTGGACGGTTATCGTAATATTTGAATTTTTTTTAAATAACTTGACCCTATTATCAAAACATAAAAAAAAATTCCAAAAATATTTATCCTAGCTTGGAAATCAAATTTTCTTTCTGCCAAATGGAGATTTTTTTTATTTTTGACATTGATTATCTCTCAAAACAATCTCTTTCATATTTATAAAAAAAATAAGTGTAGAAACCGGCACCTTTTCCCATCTAACTACATAAAATGTATGATTAATCAAACTTACCTCAACTCTATATCCATAGTTATTCGTAAGACCCAATTCCTTTAATGTAACAGAAATATCAGAGGGTGTACCATCAGAACGTCTGTTTATAAACGCGAGAGCATAAGAGTAAAAACTTTGATAAACCGGACTAATTGGCTTAGACCAAATTTCTATTCCCTTATGCTTATATATTCTTCGACCTTGTATCCCCAAAGGATCTTGATCTACTGAAATAATCTTACGATTGAGTAATATTTCCTTAAATTCAGGGCGTATTGTTCGCAAATCAACTGACATTAACAAGGGAGCCGCCAAAATGGCCCATACAGCAAATTGAGTCTTTGCTTGTTCATAGCTGAGACCAAAGTTCCCAATTATCAACTGAAAAAACAAAACGTTAACAAAGAACACTCAACTAAACGATAAGCTACAATTTGGGTTAAATACCATGTCTGGATCATTCCAGTGCCCAGGGCCAGCATTTGGGGCAATAACATCTTGATTGTTGCCATAATAATCAATGATATTTTCAACAGACGCCCATGAATCTTGAATATCGTCAAAATTTCTCCATAGATTGCAATGACTTTGAATCGCTGAAAAATTTGGCTGAATTCCAGCGTATATTTGGTAAACAGGCCAGCTGCATGAATAAACCATTGGCTTTCCAGTGCTATTTAAATGTCTTCCAAACTCGGAATAGCCGCGATCCATATCGTATGGTAATGCATAGCAGCCGTCTAATTTAACATAATCAACATTCCACTCTGCAAATTGGTGTGCATCTAGTTTTTCATATCCAATAATACCAGGATAGCCAGCGCATGTGAAATTGCCATAATCTTCATAAATTCCAAACTTTAATCCTCTTGAGTGTATCTAAAAGTAAAAAAGTTATGTTATTCTAAAAATGTGAATTGAACAAAGGAAGTTAACAAATTAGTACGAAACAGATTATGGGAAACATATGAATTTGTTTAATTGTTTACCTTTAGAATAAATATTATAAAATTTTTAACATACATAGTCAGACAATGATTTTATTCCATTGGGAAATCTTTTATGATCAGCTAAAAGTTTGCCATCAGGACCACGGTGCCTTTCCAACCAACAGTCATCAATATTAACATATTCATATCCCACAGATGCATAGCCTTCAGAGACAAGCAGATCAGCCATTACTTGAAAGAGTCGTTCGCTGGAAAATTAAATATATAAATTCCTATATGTGAATGTGAACAAATAACATCACATTACAAACAAGAAAAAATGCTCTATTCGAGAGAGCTTGAATAGAAGTAACCCTGCAGCATTGACATTACGCGTAAAGTCATTTGTGTAGATCTGTGTGTGCAAGCTTATAGAGAAAGTGCATGCAATACGAGCACTGCTCTACTAAATGCTTTACTAAACTTCGATATTTCCGGTGTTTCTCAACCGATTTTAATTAAATTTTCACATGTAATCATTATTTTGTCCATATTTTTTGGATCAAGTTTTAGATTTATCAAGATATATCGCTAGTTTGTAACGAAGATCACCGCGCCCATACAGACGGACAGACAGACGAAACATTTGCACAAACGCAATTTATACCGTTACATGCGTTCAGTGTGTAATAAGTATTCCATATCTCTCAGGGATGGCAACTCATGGTTGGTTTAATTTTTGAAGCACTGAATGACGTAAGCAATAAGCTAATTTTCTTAAGCGATGAAATTGAATGATAGTTCTTTATATGTAAATTTTACTACAGTGTCTTGTAACACGCACTCGAGTTTTTATGTTTTAGCTTACCTTATACAGTTATCTGGATCATTTACGCAATCGGTATTGCACCGAAACCGCTCCCAAGACAACCAACCCATGGGAGGAGTTCTTGCCAATCCATTTTCTAGGCAAAAGCAAACGGTGCTAATTGCACAGATTAGGTAAATTTGCATATACATATATTATCTAAAAAGGAAAGGAAGACATTTAACAAGTTTAAGAACGTAGTGTAATATTCCAAAATGATCAATTTTGTATGAGCTGCAACCCTTTGAAAGCACTTAATAAACGCAAAGAACCTATTTTTAACATCTTATTAATACTAAAAATACCTATAAAAAAAACATAAACAAATTTTTGCATTCACTTTTTTTAAGATCTGCTTAAGGCTTATTTAAAAACATGATTTTCAAGTTCATATGAGCAGTCATTCACATATTATGCCCTAAATGAAGTTATTTTGAGATAAAAAAGAAAAACAATTAACAAGATTGATATGTTTTGTGGATATTCATTAAAAACGTCTCTAAATCCAAAGTTTCTTTGTTGAAGTGTTGACACTGCTTGTCTCGCTCTCAAGCATAGAAATGCTTTCTCGCTTTTCTTATAGTCAGTAGGCGTAAAATAAATGCAGAATCAGTCTTGGTCAAGCGACGAAATAAAGAAGACGCATCGAAAGACTAGTTTTATTTTTAAAAGCAACCATCTTACATGCATATGTAAGCCACAATATGTTTATGTATGTGAATCTGTATATGGCTATGTAATAATTAACATATGCTTACAATCAAAGTGTGTATGTATGGTTATAGGTTTGTAGTATATTCACTTTTGCGGATTAATAGACCGTGGTATGTATATTTTTGTTAAGAATTATAAGCCTCTGTAAAGTGCTCTTATATGTTCTTACCTTAATTCCTATTACATTTGTCCTTTCTGGTAACAAATAAAGTATGATTTTGTTGGACACGAGCTCAAGCTTTAATTGCAACAGTGTAATGTACTGTACACAGTACTGATTTAAAAGGATTAACTGTAATAAATCAACAACAGTGATTTCTTTCTGCTTTGATTCGATCAATGATCAAATATAAGTAAGGCAACCGACTTATTAATTTATCCGTGCTATTCAATAGACATGGGTGGCAGAATGTAAGAGAAAAGGAAATAATGGCACTCCTCAGAAGATAAAAAAAAAATGTTTTAAACTCAGTTTTAAATTCTAACTTTTGGAAATTTAATTATTCAATTGCAGATTATCAACTGTACAAAGAAAGAATATTTTTTTTAAGTTTCTTTAAAAAATGTATGCGTTTGGTCAAATGTAAAGATATTGCAATTGGTAACATCAAGCAAAAGAGATTTTGCGTCTCAGGCAGCCGCTATCAAAAACCATCGTTGCAATGAGTGTGAGCGAGCGCAGTAGTGGGTAGCATAAGCAGGTGGTTTTGTTCCAGCATCGGCAAACAAGAACGATAACAATTTATTAGTATTTGTGTGCATTGATTGACGGGCCGCTAAGAGCTAGGGAAATTGAAACAAAAACGGATGCAATTGCTATTCGCTATCTCGCTCGCTCACACTTATTGCTTACTGCTTTCGTTATTCTCTATACCATTTGAAAAGATTTTAATACGAGGCATTTGTCACCAATTGTCAATTGCTTTTTGTCAATCGACACAAGTATTAACAAGACTTGTAGACGTTAGGTTGTTTCGTGTCGAATTTATTTTAATATTGCTATTAGGTGTAGCAAAATGAAATCCATTATTTAGGAAATCCGATTTATGTCAAGTATTCGCCGTTTTGTTCGATAATTTGTTGCCATTTTAAAAGTAATTTTATTATGCCTCTCTCATAGAAGCCCTCGTCCCTATTGGCAAAAAATTAAGACAGCCGATTTTCACAAGCCTCGCTTGAAGAGGATTTTTCGTTAGCAAAATTGTTTGCCATGGTCAGGAAGAGATGGTAGTCACTTGGTGCCAGGTCCGGACTATAAGCGTTGTCAGGCGTTGTCCTGATGGAACACGATTCCTCTCCTATAGGCCAAAGCTGGCCGCTTTTGGGCGATTGCTTCCTTCAGACGGTCCAATTGTTGACTGTACAGTTCCTAGTTAAGAATTTTGCCTTATGGGAGCAGCTCATAGTAGATAACTCTGCCAATCCCACCAAACACACAGCAAAACCTTCCTAGCCGTCAATCCTGGCATGTTCACCGTTTCCGCCTGCTCACTGCGTTTCGACCGTTTTCGCCTGACATTGTCGTTGGTGATCCACTTTTCATCGCCAGTCACAAACCACTTCAGAAATAGGTCGATTTTGTTGCGATTCAGCAGCGATTCGCAGATGGAAAAACGGTCCATGAGGTTTTTTCCATTAACTCGTGTGGCACCCATACATCGAGCTTCTTTTCGTATCCAGCCTTATTCAAATGGTTCCAAACGGTTATTTGTGCTATCTTTAGCTCTTGGGCAATCGAAACAGTGCTTACATGACGGTCGGACTCGACAAAGTCCATGATTATATCGACATTTTCGATAGTTGGCCTTCCAGTGCGTGGTGCACCTTTGACATCGAAATTACCGGAACGGAATCGACGAAACCAAAATTGGGCGTGATTGGCTGTTACAGTATCAGGACCATAAACGCTATTCACATTTGCAGCCGCCTGGCATGCGTTTTCTCCCTTATCGGAAAATAACTGTAAAATATAGCGTATTTTCTGTTTGCTAGTGTCCATCTATGACGCGCGCTCAAGCAAAACTTAACCAACCAATCACAAAATTTTCCGAAAAGCTTTTTTAGTCCAAAATGTCATCTTTCTAACGCCATATAGCGGAAACCGATCGGACTTATACAACAAGAGTTACAGATAAATAACACCAACTATTGGAAAAATAATAGATTTATTTTTATTAGACATAAAATGTTTGCACTTAATTGAAATGATTGATCCAATGAAAGTATTTTAGATATCAATATTAAGTATCATTAATACAAAACACAAAGTCAAACATAAAAAAATGTCTCCTTTTATTAATTGCGTAAAGTAACATTTCACGAACTTTAGCTACTTTTGGTAAAAAAAAATTTATCTGGCAGCACTTCAAAGTCAAAGATACAAACGTTTCAGAAAATCGATTCATTTTGATCGATATATC
Source organism: Scaptomyza flava (assembly GCA_030179655.1). NCBI lineage: Eukaryota > Metazoa > Arthropoda > Insecta > Diptera > Drosophilidae > Scaptomyza > Scaptomyza flava. The sequence continues at coordinate 24,368,493 of JARNME010000029.1, read as the reverse complement.
GAACAAGGCATCAAACTGATACATCGGTTCTATTCCATCACTATATTATACGCATCGCAAATTAATTGGAAAAAAGAAGAAGCATGCGGCTGGCCAGCTGAAAGCAAGAGAAGTGTGTGCTTGTGTTTTACTTGTGTTGGTTGGTTACGCATCTCAAATAGAGTTGGGTAAACATCGTTCAATTTACTGAATAAGTTCGTTCGTTCTTTTTCAATCAGTGAACTAGGTCGTTCTTTTTGTTCGTTCGATTTTGTTCCCTAATTTGATCTTTGTTGTTCATCGTTCGTTTTTGTTCGTTAAATTTAAGACCGTTTTGTTAAAATAGTGAACGAAAACAAAGAAAAAGAACTACCATACCAGCTAAAAATAGCCAACAAACATACATAACAGCTAAAAAAAAAATGTCTACTAAACGTACAAGGAACATGAATGAACTAAAGCGCTAAAGTGAACAACTGAACAGAAAAGAACGATGAAGATGAACTTATTCAGTTCGTTCACTTCAGTGAATAGTTCTTTTTTGTTCGTTCGTTCGCGAACGACACAACTCTAATCTCAAATTAATAACATTATATAAGCACATAACAATGGGGTACATGAGTATAACTACTCAAAGCGTGTTAAGGTAATATTAAAGTTATTAAATAAAATCAACAAATACTATAGTAAACTGCTTTTGTATTTAGGATACCAAAATGTGTCCGCCATATGTCGGTGTACCCGTCACATTTTGCTGACCCGATTATTAAAAAAGATGGACAAGCGGCTAACAGAAATGACTTATCTCACATACCAATCAAAGCGGCTACAAATGATTGTTCAGATTCAATATTTTATGGCACGCTTAAGAATAAGCTTATAAAGTATATTACCAAACAAGGTAATCGAAGTCTGGCCAACGAGTTATTAACCAAAACCTTTGAAACTATCAAACGCACACAAATTGAGCGATATAATCTTACCAAATCCGACAGGGATAATATTATAATCGATGCGGAAAAACTACTTATTAATGCAATTGAAAATTCACGGCCATTGCTCCAGTTGTCCGCAATAAAAAGAGGCGGTGTAAAGTATCAAGTTCCCGTTCCTTTGACTGAAAAGAAATCATATTTTTTGGCAATGAAATGGCTTCTGGAAGCAGCGCGTGAAAAGGATCGAAAAGTCAAGCTGCCCGAGAAACTTGCTTGGGAAATTTTAGATGCCGCCTGTGGACAGGGTCGAGTTATTAAAAAGAAAGACGATTTACATAGGCAATGTGAAAGTAATCGTGCTTACGCCCATTACAGGTGGAGCTAATTTACATGCAACAGCGTTAAAACAACACATAGCTTTAAATATAAATAAGCCAACCTTTAAACAAACATGCAGATAAATATATGTAACAATTAACAATTTCATTGGGAAAACCATTTGTAAAGCATGCTAGTTCTTTTTTTGTTTTGCAACTCATGGCAATCGTTAAAAATATGGAAAACTCAACTGCTTAGCCCGATCCATTTGCATTTTGGAGATATCTTTGAAAGAATTTCATGCAGAAACTATGTCATTGGCTGTGTCAAGTTGACCTCTCAAAGTCTTAGTTGGCAGACCCGGACTTATCACATTCTTCATTGCGCTATTGAAGGCCCATTTTGGTTGCTGACAGTCTTTTAACATTTTGGAAGAACAAAATGTGTGCAGACCAGTGCTACCAATTCCGCTTTTTTCCCGTCGTATCTGGCTTTTTTCAAAACGCGATTGCGGGAAAAATGTTCAAATGTTGTATGGGGCAGCTTTTTTTTGTACGAGTAATATGGTATCATTTGTATGAAAATAGCTTTTTTTGATTTATTTCTCGCCTATCTAGCTTTTTTGCTCAAAAAAAGTTGGCAGCAATGGTGCAGACTCAGAAGTTTATTTTTGACTAACATTAGAAATTATTTTTAAAATTTTTAGTTCAATGTTTTTAAAAAGCGTATTTTTTAGTGTTTTCAAACTATATTTATTTTTTACTTTTAGTTCAATGTTTTTAAAAAGCTTACTTTTTAGTTTTTTTCTAAATATATTTATTGTAATTATAATTATTATTTCTGAATATTACATAAATACAAAAAATCTATTAAAAAAAACAAAATTGGACTAAAAAACTAAAATACAAATTATGCTACACGGGGATTCGAACCCGCACCTACCGGGTGAGAGTCTGGCACTCTTACCACAAGACTTTATGAGAGTGTATTAAAACTGCCTTTGAAACCCAATTTATACTTTTTTTTTTTTTAGTTACATACTCCGCCTCAAGTGAAGCTAATAAAAAGCTATTAAAAACACTAAAACAAGTGCTAGTACAGTCGAACTTCCATATAACGAATCTCAAGGGGACAAGAAAAAACTTCGTTACAGAGAATATTCGTTATATAGAATGGGTTTTTGACTGAACCAAATGGCAGGGTTCTGATTTCTGACATCGTTGTATGGAAAATTCGTTATACGGAAGTTCATTTTATGGAAGTTCGACTGTATATTAAGTCAAACTTGTTTATATTGAATCCTTTCCTAAATGCTTGTATCTTCTATAGGTTTTGCGATGTTGACCAAATTGGATGGTAGGGTAGCTAATGTCCCCAAAATATCTGTATCAAAAATTAGGGCGAATCGCACCCAAATAACGCCACACGTCTTTAAAAACGGAAATGACCATATTTTAGTCAGTCGTTAATCTAGAGTTGATTATTTCACGTATGATGAGTCGTAGAGATCTGTGTAAAAACGAGAGCTGTCTTGATGAATCAAAGAACGCTTTTTGTATTATGTACTAATGTATGTACATATGTTGAATGCCTATTTAAAATATATGAGTAGAAAAAGAAAATGAAATCGCAGGAAAGGGCAAAGAAAATGATTCAAAATAATATTAAAATATTTTATTTGTTTACATTTCTATTAGCGGTTAACAATCTCTTTTAATCCTAATCGGAATCAACTGATTGAGTTTGTTTGTTCTTCCTAATGCGCCTTAATGTTTGATTTGATGGCAGATTCAACTTAAGAACTTCTCGTAGATAAGAGTACGTTTTTGGCGAGTGAAAATTTATATTATGTGCAATAATTGTTTCCTCCGAACTATAGCTCATAGGCTTTTTCAAAAGCAATTTACATATAGTTTTTGAGTTCTCAGAGACATGAGACATTCCAGCAATTAATTTAAGTATATGTTGCCAAGTGGTCTTTTTTGGCTTTAAACGTTTCCTGGCTCTTAGCATCGATTGTGTTGCATGTATTTTTTTACGTATTCTGACTAAGTTTTCCTCTTTTTTCTTTAGTTCAGCCAGGGTCTCAAACCATTGTTTTTTATAATACGCTTCATTTTCCTCTTTCTGTGGGCAATTATCACAAGAATTAGAAGTATTGGCGTTTCGTTGAACAGTGAATTCAGGAAACAATGCAGTTTTTTCAGTCAAGCTCAATGTTGGAATTGCATCAGGTTTTAATTTGACCTGTCCTAAATATTTAGCTTCAAAATGCCGGTCACAAATACGTGTGCAACTTTTGATTGTTTTGATATCCAAATTGAGAATTCTTAACCATTCGATAAACATATGTGGATGCAATGGAAATGAATACAGTTTTACGGGAAATTCAGTGGTAGATCGTTTGTAATTCCTTTGGCAGAATTTTATTACGCATTTATAATTGCCTTTTTTTGTGTCTTTTTTCTTGGCAGGCGCCATAATTGATCAATAGATATGAAGTTAAATATAAATATACGATTTGATGTTTTTTTAAGAGATGTGTTTTGATTTAGTGATGGCAACTCACTGATGTACTATTTTGTTCAACAGGAAGTTTTGTTCCAGTAGCATTTATCTGCAACCGATTATTTTCCTGGTGAGCGCGGCCGCTCCTGGATCATGATCCAAAATTTATGTAGCGCATGGAGTGGAAAATAAGTACACGGGGTTATTGTAAACAATACAGTAAAAAAATCTTATAAAAATATGTTAAATAACTAATTTTAGTACTGCAGGCCGTAGCGGATATGTTTTTTAATAAAAACAAATAAAAAGAGCGGTAAAAAGCGTTCTCTACTCGCAAACAATAAACAGCTGTAAGAGTTGAATAAGTTGGCAAAGTTTCATGCTGGCACTTAATGTCCTCAAGCACAGCGTTCACCAGAACGCTCCGATAAGTATCAAATCTCTGATCTATTATCGGGGAGCAAAACTTCCTGGTGAGCGCAGCCAATGGCTGCCGATTATTTTCCTTGTGAACGCGACAGCTGCAAAATCATGATTCAAAATTCTTGAAGCGTATATGAAGCACAAGAAGGTGAAGAAATGAACGCTTCACTATTGACATTCGCTGAAAGCTGATCGAAGCGGGGTATTTTATAAAAATATATTAAATAACTAATTTCAGAACTGCAGGCCGTAGCGAATTTGTTTTTAAATAAAAAAAAAGTATAAAAAAGCGAACAAAAGCCTTATCTACTCGCAAACTCGCCTTATCTAAACAGCTGCTAGAGTTTAATAAGCTTCATGCCTATGTACTTGATAGTTTTAAATTTATTCCACTGTGTGGTAAATGAACATAGTAAATTGTTAACAAAAACACAACTGATGTATATTTTGTTTACAATAGTTATTATAACTTTTCGCTTCGCTGGTTTTCATCTTTAAAATTGTATACAAAAATAATATTTTACGTAATGTGATTTTTGTATGTAAAGGATTCTCACCATTATTCACGGCAAAGTTTTAAGATCTATCATATTCAACTTTATGCTATGTTTTCTTTTCTATTCACTAAAAGATCATAATAGACCACATTTAAAAAAAAAAAAAAAAATGTTTTTCTGATATTGCGTATTTAATGTTATTATGTGTAAACGTATTTTGAGGTCATGCAGCAGACTGTTTCAATCCTTTTCTGTTAATGCATAGCTATTAAAGCAACATGCGCGATACAAGTTTAAAAATTCAAACGAAAGTCGCTTAGTTCACTGAAATTGCATTAATTGATTTTGATAAAATCTGCAATTAAAACACAACAAACAACAAATAGCTCTAACCGCCATATGCCATATCTGAAGACACATAATGGAATTCTTTAACAAATTAGTAGAACATTTTATAGCGTGACTCCAAAAGGTAAGCAGCTCTAAAATGGAATTTTTTTTCAGAAAAGTTCTATCGTTACCCATTATTTCAACCCCCATTTTTTCAAAATTCGAGATTATTTTTTAATCGGTTTCATGTGTATATGGGAAACTAGAATAGCTATCGATAATTTTAAACAAACTTGTTCTGCTTAGGAGAACTTATAGTCTAAACCTGAAGACTCTAGCTCTTGTAGTCTTTGAGATCGACGTGTTTATACAGGCGGACATACGGACGGACAGACAGACATGGCTATATCGACTCGGCTGTTGATGCTGATCAAGAATATATATACTTTATGGGGTTGGAGATGCTTCCTCCTGCCTGTTACATACTTTTGCACAAAGCCAGTATACCCATTTTATGGGTTCAGGGTATAAAAAGTTAACACATTCAGCTGAACCAACGTCTTGAAGATAAAGCTGACATTGATAGTTTTGGAATCTCACTGTAGCCGCTGCTGCTCGCTTCGTAAAGCCTCATTCAGTAAAATCAATGTACAACCTAAAGCAGACAAATGTTTGCTACGAGAACGGCCATCCAACAGACCGCTGTCGGCAAGACAATAGAGTCTATTGAATAGACGCAAGCGGCCAGACGCCACGCTTTAACTTGCCAAAGCGTTACCGACTAGCATCAAAGATACGAAGCGCGTTCGAAAACCGATAAAACTGCATTACAGTATCTTTGGATGGCTTTCAGGTACTCGATAGATTTTGGTTGGAAGGTGTAATGCATCAGATTAAGACCACACTGCAGTGTCTGACGAACACAGTATTGAAACTGGTGTTCCGCAGAGCAGAGTACTTGGTCCAAAACGTACAACAAAGCCTGCATTGGATTACCAAGTCTGGAATACAAGGTCCTGTTCAACAACTGCGGGATGGTTGGGCGTAGCTCCAAAACTTTGATGCAGATCTCTGGGCTATCTTCCTACCAAATTTGGTGAGTCTAGCTCAAACACTTTGAAAAATGCACACAATCACATTTTTAAGGAAGCGTTGGGGCGGTTGGGAGCGGCTAGTTTGGGTGCGTGTGGTATCCGATGTTTTGATGCAGTTATTGGGAGTCGTCATCACCTATCTTTCCACCAAAACTGGTGGCTCTAGCTCAAAAGCTGTGGAAGATAAAAGTGCTTCTGATTTCAAACTGTAAGGGCTGGGGGTGGAATGGGTTGGCGTGGTTCCAACATTTTTGATGCAGTTTTTTGAGGGTTGCTTGTAGCTTTCTTCTCACCAAAATTGATAGTTCTAGTTGTGAAGATGTGCGAAGTGGGGGATTCGAGATCGAATATCGAATTTATCGATTTGCCAGGCCTCCAAATGTCGTAGAACTTCAATCTTGACACTTTATCTGTCCCGGCCATAAAAAAATATATTTGGAAAGTTTCAAGTCTCGAGCTTGAAGGCTGTCGAAAAAAGTTGCGAACGTACGGACAGACGGACGGACAGACATCATGACGGACATTGCACAAACCGAATATACTCTTTACCTTCGGTATCCAGTTTGAAAAAAACAAATTGAAAATCATTTAGGGTGTTCACTTTGTGTTGCAAATGTGCAAAATTGCAAGCCATCCCAATAAAAATTCTCCGATGCAGATGGGGTTTGGGAGTTTGTAAAATGTGGGGAAAGGGGGGCTGGAAGCGGATTGGGTGGGTGTTGCATCCAAATTTTTTCTGCAGATCTTTGTGGAATGTCAACTGATATCTTCATATGAAATTTGGTGACTCTAGCTCAAAGTTTGTAAAAGCTGGGAAAAGGGGGGCTGGGGCGGTAAGGGTGGGTGGGGCATCCAAATTTTTGCTGCAGATCATTGTGGAATGTCAATTGTTATTTTCATACCAAATTTGGTGAATCAAGCTCAAAGTTTGGAAGTTTGGGGAGGAGTAGGTGGACGTGGCTCCAAAACTTTAACGCAGATTTTTGAGGGTCGTTGCCAGCTATCTTCGTACCAAATTTAGTGGCTCTAGCTCCACAACTCTGGAAAATACACGCATTCCCGTTTTTGACGAAGCGTTGGGTGGATGGGGGCGGCTAGGACAGTATTGTTGGGAGTGGCATCCAAACTTTTGATGCAGCTTTTGGGGGGTTGCTAGTAGTATCTTCTTACCTAATTTGGTAGCTCAAGCTGTAAGGATGTGTGAAATATGTGGATTTATCGGTTTTGAGTTATTGAATTTATCGATTTGCCAGCCCCCCAGTTATCGTAGAATCCCAATCTTGACACTTTAATTTACTATCCTATAGATAAAGTGTATTGGAAAGTTTCAAGTCTCTAGCTTGAAGGGTGTGGAAAAAACTTGCACACATACGGACGGACAGCCACCATAACGGACATTGCACAAAACCAATATACTCTTTACCTTCGGTAACGAGTATAAAAATGATACAAAAGTGAATAAGTGTTGCACAATACAAGCAATTTTCTGGTGTTTTGTGGTGTAATTATGTGCTTTAAGGCCCCTCCCAGAAAAAATGTAATTTATGGAAAATGCTCAAATATATCGATAGGTTCCACATAAATTTAGAGTGACCAGCTGTGCCAATATTTGTATGGCAAAATGTAAATATTTGTTGGTCACCTTTTTTGATTAAATTTTTCAAATTGACCGCCTTCCGCCTGCTGTTATGTGCCCAACTTGCTTATGCGCCTTAATCCAATTGATTATAGGTCTCAGGATCAAGAGGCGTATCAAGTTAAAAGCACTCCTGAGTTTGGGTCGGATAGCATTAGGGGACGCCTGGAAGATTATCCAAAATTTGTTAGAAATAACAAGCGAAGGTTCTGTTCATTGGGAAAATAGTTTGGCTGATGTTTAAATTAAATAAAATATTGAATTCAATAACAATTTAATTTTATTGTTATTCTTTTTCATGCTCATAAGCTTTAATTTAACTATATATTAAATTTGTAATTTCCACTTCCACATCAGTGGAAGTCTATAATGCCTACCAGTTGCTGATCGGTTGGATCCACCTCGTTGGCTTTGGGCTTCTTTGCTTTATAAGTTTAAGCACAAGATGTGCTTTGTTCATTTGCCGTCTCTACAGTTGCGCTGTTGTCGTCAAATAAAAACTCCATAGAGTCAGCAGCCGGTGACGCCAATGGTGTAGAGCAATTTCCTGGGTTCTCACTTTCAGCTAAATTACTGGATATCATCACTCTCTCCGCAGCCAAATTTGGCAAAAAAAAATCCATGTACTGGGCAAATTTACAATATATTGCGTCCCCAACACTCTGCTGCTTCTGCCGAGTTCCACCAGCGCTTCCACTATTTAATTTTTTGTTGCGATGGTAACGCAATCTGTCTTTTATTTTGCATTCGGCAACTAAAATATGATTTATTTTATATAAATGCCTATTATAAAAGTAAACAATCAACTCACCATCTTTATTCTTCGTGCCAACACATTCCCAGGCGTTTCTTATTGCTAGGTTTGGATTTAGTGTTCCAAATTGCTTAATTTTTTATCGCATTTATTTAAGCGATTTTATCTTCCCGACAAAAGCTTTCGAACAGCTTTCGTTGTAAATTTTTATGTGCGTCCCTTTCTTATGCTGCCCGTAATAATTGTAAAGCAATTATTCCGTTTTTAAGACAGCTGATTTTGAAATCCACAATTGTTCCACTGTAGGAACTTTCGATTAACTTTTGTGATGGTTTATAAGTAAAAAACGAAACACAGATAGGAAAATTTCTGACAACTTTTTTACATAGAATTGCACATAAAAATTTCGTTTCGTAGCTGCTGGGAATAGGCCTTTAGGTGCTAAATCAAAACTAACAGCTGTTCATTGTGACCAGCTGCTTAAAGTAAATGAGGGTTGGTTTTACTAATTTTCTTAAATAAACCAGTTTATGGGATGCTGTCCGTCTAGGAGTGATGTTTTCAATTGCAAGCAGCAAATTAAATAAGACAATTGCAAACTCAGCTTAAACGATAGCAAACAGCTGACTGTTCAAAGTATCAGACTTGTTTCGTTCGATTGGGTGTTCACGACAGCGGTGTTGCAAAGTTACATTTTTGCACATTTGCAACACCAAGTGAACAACCTAATTAACTTTTGGGATCGTTGCCACAAAACTCTTAAAATTCTGTAGTGATAATTTTTTGAATTCGGCATCGTGTTAAGCGAAGAAAAGTTATTTTAAAAAACATCCAAAATCTTTAAAACTACGCAATGGATTTTGATGCGGTTTTTATACTCGTTACCAAAGGTAAAGAGTATATTGGTTTTGTGCAATGTCCATCATGGTGGCTGTCCGTCTGTCCGTCCGTATGTGTGCAAGTTTTTTCCACACCCTTCAAGCTAGAGACTTGAAACTTTCCAATTCACTTTATCTTTGGGATAGTAAATTAAAGTGTCAAGATTGGGGTTCTAAGATAACTGGGGGGCTGGTAATTCGATAACACAAAACATTTTGAAATCAGAAAAGCTTATATCTCCCACAGTTTTTGAGCTAGAGCCACCAACTTTGGTGCCAAGATAGGCGATGATGACCCCCCAAAAACTGCATCAAAAGTTTGGATGACACGCCCACCAATACCGCCCTAGCCGCCCCCATCCGACCCAACGCTTGGTCAAAAACGGGAATACGTGTATCTTCCAGATTTGTGGGGCTAGAGCCACAAAATTTGGTAGGAATGTAGCTGGCAACGACCCCCAACAAAATGCATCACAGTTTTGCAGCCAAGCCCACCCCCTTCCCCTTCTTTTACAAACTTTGAGCTATAGTCACCAAATTTGGTATGAAGGTAGCAATTGACATCCCACATTGATCTGAAGAAAAAATTTGGATGCCACGTTCACACATACCGCCCCCAGCCCCCCTTTCCCACCTTTTACAAACTTTGAGCTAGAGTCACCAAATTTGGAACAAAGACAGCTGGTGGCATTCCCATCTGCATCGGAGAACCTTTAAGGCAGCGTACACCCCTGCCGCATTCATTCCCCTTTGCAATCAGGTTTGTTTTTACCGGTTTTAATACTGGTAACGAGTATACCGCAGTCGGTTGCGTCCGATTGCAACGTTTCCACTTGTTTTTAATATATAGAGTGATTGAAGAGGAAGATTTATATGTATAATAACATCCGTTAAATAGTGGAGAAATACTCTTATTTTTGAGGTTTCTAATATGATGTCGTAAATGTTTATATTTTTCAAACGCATGCTGAACCCTTCGAGATTTATCAACGCGTGGCCCGGGTACACAAGTTATAAATAATTTTAAGATTATCGCAAAAGCCATTTGTCAAATAATGGCTAAACGTTTGGAAAATAAAAACCAGTGTTTCTAATATTTTTGCTTTACTTACTGCATCCGTCAGCCTTGAAGTAACGTAATTTTAATAAGTATATTTTATTTTAATACATGTTAGCTTTCTTCAGTTAGCCATTAACCATAGATTTTATTACAAATCTAAAGATTTTTATTCAAAAACATAGTTTGATTTAATCGCAACTGTCGCAGTATCTTTTTCCTTGCAGTTTTAACCCGCAACGTTACGAGGATACGTTTAAGTAATGGGCAATTACTTTTTTTCGTATAGGCTACTGACCTTTTCAAAAGCAAATTACAAATAGTTTTTACGTTCTTAGAAACATGGGACATGCCTAAAATCATTTTGTGTACATTACAGAACATGTTCTTGGAACAAACCGCTTCTTTTTGCGTGATATAATTTGTCTTAGTGCTTTGATATTTCGTCTTAGTTGGTTTATTCTTTCCACTTTTTTATTTAGGTGAGCCAGGGTCTCAAACCATTGTTTCTTATAATAATTTTCTTTTTCCTCTTTTTTAAGGCAGTTTTCACAAAATTTAAACCCACTTTCGGCTGGAATTGTTAAGCCTTCATCGACCAGCATCATTTTTAAGTACCTTGCATCGTTTTTAGTTGACTCATCTTTATATATATTGGCTCAAAATTCATAGTTTTTACTGGAAGTTTTTTTCAGACAAATTTTATGTTGGAATTGCATCGCGCTTTAATCTTAGCTTTCCTAAATATTTTGCCTCAAAATGCCGGTCGTCGGTCAAGGCTTATCGATAAGTACCATTTAGGGTTTCAACCGGGTCTCACGACTACGCTCGCATCCGGAAACCAGCTTCTTGCAATGTTTCAAGTAAACGAAGATATTTGTTTAATAAAAAAGTTGTTATTCCCAAGCGCTAAAAAATATTGGTATAGCCCCATTATGGTTTGTTCAGGGAGGGATATTACGATGCGGCTGCCTTTATATAAATTTTTATTTTTGATTTGTTAACATCAATACGCGCGGCAGCGTAACTATTAAAAGTCACACTCTATCGAACTTCTCTGCTGTAACTAACATGCATACCTCGCTGCGTCAATTCGCTGTACTAACTCGCTGCTGTACCTCACACAGATAGGCAGTCAAAAATTGAAATAGTATGTGGCTGTTGTACAACAATTGTCTCTGCTTCTGAACGAATATGATGGTATTGGTGTTGCGGCAGAGAAAATTTGTCGTAAAAGACGTGAATTAACGAACGCTGTCTGTTGCTGTGCATTCGCTTTGTTTTTTTTTTTGTGCTTAATTGCAGAGAAGCAGCCGACTGTTATGCCCACAAACAACCACAAAATAAAATACTATTACGTACAAGCTTATTTATTTGCAGGAGCACGGTTTCTGGGTTGACAATTATTAATATATTTCGTTATAATAGAGAATAATGGGTTGGCCCATGATACAATTACTAAAGGTAGTGTCATCCGAGACCAGCCCGTACTTGCCATATAGTGTGCGAGTGCGAAGGAGAGGGCCATGATAGAATTAACATCGACATAATCGATTGAAGCTAAGTCAGTATACCAAAGCCTTACATAAAATTTATTGCAACTGGGTTCAGGGTATCTTCTAGTCGGGCTCTCCCGACTAGAGCCTTCTTACTTGTTTTAGGTTAAGATTTTACTTGTGACTTTTTAATATGCATTTAAAAACATTTTTCTTTAAAATAAGAATATATTTTAGAGTAAAAAATCTCAACACCAAACTAAAAATACAAAAACAAAAACAAAAGCTTAGAAATCAAAGAAAACAATAATAATAATAACAATTGTTTTTAGTTTTAAATTATACATAAGTTTTGTTATTAAAAATTATTACGTTTGTTTAATCATTTGCGTTTTATTCAAACTCTTTTTTATTGTTTTTTTTACAACGCAACATTATTGCGTCGACCGCATACAAACAAAACGCTTCTTATACCTAACTCACTCGCATTTGCAAAACAATTCCCTAACAGAGGCAAGAGAATAAAATCAAGAGAGCAACGTGGCGCTCTCTGTCGCACTCACACGTTCTTATACATTGGTATCTGGCTCTCTTGTATGACACTACCCTGTTAATTGTATCATGGATACGACTTCATATACCGGCACTGCTCTTGCTAGTGTTGATTGTTAGCTGCAGCAAAAAAAATTATACGAAATTAAAAATATGAAACAAATTTGTTGTAGGAATTCATTTTTTAATCAACTTCATATTTTAGAAAATAAGTAACAATTAATAATAATAAAATTAAAGTAATATTTTTAAATATTTTTTATGGCCCATTTGCCTTTGCTTTTGCTTCTGTATTCTTATCTTTTCATTTAAATTTTTATACTCGATACCGAATTTTACAATTTTCGAGCTAGAGTCACCAAATTTGGTATGAAAATAGCAATTGACATTTCACAAAGATCTGCATCAAAAATTTGGATGCCACGCCCACCCATACCGCCCCCAACCCCCCTTTCCCCACATTTACCAAACTTCGAGCTAGAGTCACCAAATTTGGTATGAAGATAGCAATTGACATTCCACACAGATCTGCATCAAAACTTTGGATGCCACGCCCACCCATACTGCCCCAGCCTCCCTTTCCCCACATTTAACAAATTTCGAGCTAGAGTCACCAAATTTGGTATGAAGATAGCAATTGACATTCCACAAAGATCTGCATCAAAAATTTGGATGCCACGCCCAGCCATACTGCCCCCAGCCCCCCTTTCCCCACTCTTTACAAACTTCGAGCTGGAGTCACCAAATTTGGTATGAAGATAGCAATTGACATTCCACACAAATCTGCATCAAAACTTTGGATGCCACGCCCACCCATACCGCCCCAGCCCCCCTTTCCCCACATTTAACAATTTTCGAGCTAGAGTCACCAAATTTGGTATGAAGATAGCAATTGACATTCCACAAAGATCTGCATCAAAAATTTGGATGCCACGCCCACCCATACCGCCCCCAGCCCCCTTTCCCCACATTTTACAATTTTCGAGCTAGAGTCACCAAATTTGGTATGAAGATAGCAATTGACATTTCACAAAGATCTGCAGTAAAAATTTGGATGCCACACCCACCCATACCGCCCCTAGCTCCTCTTTCCCCACCTTTTACAAACTTCGAGCTAGAGTTACCAAATTTGGAATGAAGGTAGCAATTGACATTCCACAAAGATCTGCATCAAAAATTTGGATGCCACGCCCACCCATACCGCCCCCAGTCCCCCTTTCCCCACATTTAACAATTTTCGAGCTAGAGTCACCAAATTTGGTATGAAGATAGCAATTGACATTTCGCAAAGATCTGCAGTAAAAATTTGGATGCCACAGCCAATCATACCGCCCCCAGCCCCCCTTTCAACAGCTCTTACACACTTTCAGCTAGAGTCACCAAATTTGGAAGGAAGATAGTTGGTGGCATCCCTATCTGCATCGGAGAATCTTTAAGGCAGCGTACACCCTTGTCCCATCCGTACCCCTTTGCAATCAGGCCTCTTTTTACCTGTTTTAATACTGGTATCGAGTATGCCGCAGTCGGTTGCGTCCGACTGCAACGTTTCCACTTGTTTATTCTAAATTTTAACTGTAAGCGAAAAAAATTTTTTAATTTTTTTGTCTAACGGTATGTGCTTTGAATTGTTAGGCAATTCGTTTATTAAAAAATGCTTTAACGATATTCTGTTTTCGTTTTCTTTAGAGAATTTTAGCTCGAGCTGAGTTAATTTTTCTAGAAAACATGTTGATGGCTTTTTAAGGCCACCTGCTGATGCCATATCAACAAAAGTAAACGTGTTGTTTTCCTTGTCCTGTTCTTCATGCAGCGCGTATCTTTTTATAATATAACCTGCAATATATTCTAACGCATCTCCTGACAGGCCTTCAGAAACTTCTTCCACGCCTCGCTCTTGCTGATAGGAACCAGACACCTCGGCTACTTGCGACATTGACTTCATTACGTCATCTACTTCAGCTACTTGCGACATTGACGTAATGTTAATGTTAAATTGTTAAATGTTAAAATTAATCCCAAAATTTCTGTGTTTCGTCAACAAGAATAGTGTATTTAGTGTATAGTGTATAGTATATTTAGTGTATTCTTGTTGGTTTCGTGCTATTTACATATGAGGAAGTAATTTAAAAATATTCTTAAAATAAATGTTAAAAATTACAATTAACAATTATCGATATACTTTACAAGACAAACACGTGGACATCACAAACAAATACACTCGGTTTTGGCTACTTAAAAAAATTGATAATAATATTAATAATCTTTTAGACATTTAATTTAAATACTACTGCCAATAAATACTTATGTTACCTAGTAGGTATTTTCGCAAACGAAACTTAAATTCGAGCGGAGTTGGATGATCATTTAGACCACCTTTGGACCGCAAGGCACCAAAAAAATGTTCAAGCTGGTCCTGCGAAATCCTACTTGTTATCAGATACTCCATGCTGTACTTTTGTTTTGCGTATTCATGAAGCAGGTCCAGGGAGCTATTACTTATAATTATACCTTTTTGAAAAGGCAAGAGCCTTTTCCCATTTGGAATTATTGTGTTTGACATAACTGTGGACATCTCCCTCAGCACTATACGCTGCTCTTCTAGGCTAAGACCAAAGGGTTGCTTGGTTGGCATAGTGTTGGCCGTTTTTAATTTGACATTAAAAATGTCAAACCAATCGTTTGTCAGTTGAACGAAATCAGCAGTTGCGCACGCGTTATAAACGTCCAGCCCCAAGGAATAGCAGCGTCTTATCGCAGTTGCTGTACAATGTGAAAGCAACTGCGCTGCTAGCTTCACCTTTTGCCTACCTGCACCATGTACAGTTAAATGGTCTTCTGTGACTTTCCAAAGTATTGACAAGTCTGTAGCCGATGTGTGCTTCAACGTTTGCCATATGCTTTGTTGAGTCACAATAGTTCCGCTGACTATGAGCCCCGTGTCAAGAAAATGATTTCTTATTAATTTAAGAAGATGCGGAGTGTCTGCAAACACAAAAACTTTCAAGTCCCCGTTTGCAGGGTGCGCAAACCAGGATTTTTCTATAAATAAAATTAAAATTTTTTTTATATTTATATATGTAAGGTTTTTTTTGGTGCAATCTTACCAGTGGAGATGCCAAGATTAGACCATAATTTGAAATTCCCCGGACCCAAATCTGAAATCATGGCTATGACTGTATATCCAGCCGCATATAGTTTTTCCAGCAGGTCATACAGTATAGTTTTTGACATTGGCTTGTTGAAGTCATAATATATTGGCTGCTTCCAACACTTACGCAAGCCTTGCACCATTGCCACCTGAACGTAGTCTACTGGCGGCAGAACAGCTTCTTGAGAGCAGTCATACTCGTATGTATACGAAACTTTCATCTCATCGAAAAAAATGGCGCAAATCTTGTCTTCTTCGTCCAGCTCAACGGAGTTTTTCATTAACTCCAGCACAAAATCTAATTTTCCTGGCTTTATCTGTACACCTTGTAGCCATTTACCAAGCGTTGATTCGCATGGAAGTGGAAAGCCCTTTTTGTATAAATGTTTATATGCCCTCGGTCCAGCTGCATGAAGGCAAATCGCAGACGCAATGTCTTCATTGGTCCACTGTACCCGTTTGCCACCACTTTCAATTTTCCTTATCTGATTTTCTGTGAAAATCGTCTTCAGACTTTCTGCCAAGGATTCTGCATCTCGTAGCTTGGAGGAGAGCTTGGCAATCTCTTTTGTCATTTCATTTATTTTATTTTTCAAACGAATGTTTTCCAGGGCAATAGCGGAATCAACTACTTCTTTTCTGCAATACATATATTTCATTAAAACATTCAATTGCAGTAACCATCTCAGAGCATAACACACTCAATCAATGTAAAGCCGTTATCTACTCAAACGAACTCAGAGCAATAAGTGAGGAAGAAATTCTAAAAGAACTAAAATTACAAGCAGTGTGTGAAATAAGAAAAATTAAAAAGAAGAGAGGAGAGGAACTTATTGAGACTGGCTTACTCATTGTTACGTTTGCCACCCACACTATTCCAGAGTACATACGAATTGGATATGAGATGACCAAAACAAGACCATACATCCCATTGCCTATGAGATGTAATAAATGCTTAAAGTATGGACACACTTTCAAAGTTTGTCACGGAGACAAAATATGCTTCAATTGTGGACAAAATCATGAAGAAACCGACGAAAAAATTCCATGCCAAAATGAACCGTGCTGCATAAATTGCACCACAAGAAAATTCGCAGACAAAAAACATCGATCCATTGACAAAAAATGCCCAGTCTTTTTGAAAGAGCAGGAAATCGTTGCGATTAAAGTGCTGCGTAAAGTGGACACCAAAACAGCACACAACATATACAACTCTACCCATCACCAACAGCAGACGTATGCAGCAGTAGCATCACAACAAGCAACTCCAATAAGAGCACCACCAAACACTGAAGCTGCAACCAGCACCATAGATACAAAAAACACGCCAACCAACAAAAGAACTCTGGTATCCTACTCCGACATGGATACTTTCATGGAGACTGAACCATCAACAACACCTGCCACTGAAAATTTATCTTTAAAACCCACTAGAAGTAAGGTAAAAATTTTACCAAAAAATATTTCAAAAAGAAAACTTGATCAACTCAAAGGTAAGGCCAAAGCAAAAAATATAAAGAAAGAAAGAAGTCAAAATACGGGAAAAAAACTCTCAGAATCTGACGTAGACGAAATGAGCGACACTTTGTAAAAAGTCAAGAAACGGTTGTTGATCTCGGTGTGGCCGACGATTAGAGGGAATTTTTCTCTCCTTACTTCGGGTGGAGAGTAGGAATTTCATCTTCTTCGGTAAAACGAAGGTGTGGGGGACTTGCTCTCTCCTTTGTGGTGTGGGAGGATTTCCTCTCTTCGCCGGCTGCACCGAGATCAAATAACAAACACACAAAACAGTTCACTGTAGAAAACATACAGTGCGTTTTATCGCACGTTTTCTCTTCACAAAACACACATATTATCTTCTAAACCCTAAATCATAAATGTCGCTATCAATTCTGCAATGGAATATAAAAGGTTATCTAAATAATTACAGTGAACTACAGATTTTAATAAAAGAACAATCACCCAACATCATTTCATTACAAGAAACGCACATTCAAAGCACATACAACATACCCACGCCCATCAATTACAAGATGATAACAAACATCGCAACAAATCGGTTTGGAGGAGTGGCACTCTTAGTACACGAATCCATAAAACATTCTGAACTTAATATAAACACAGACTTCGAATCAGTAGCTATAGAAATAGACTCCATAAAAAAAATTACCATTATTTCATCTTACATATCACCTTCAACTACATTCTCATACAATAATCTAGAAAGAGTACTAAACATCCAAAACTCTCAAGTAATTATTACTGGTGACTTCAATAGTTGGCATCCCAGATGGGGCTCGCCGCGCAGCAATAATAGAGGAAAATAATAGAAAAGTTCATAGACAACTCCAATCTCTCAATACTAAACGATAAGTCCCCCACACATTATAGCACACACAACACATTCTCCCACATAGATTTGACTTTCTGTTCTTCTGAACTTACTCCTTATGCAAACTGGAACACAATAAACGACCTTTGCGGAAGTGACCACTTCCCTGTTTGGATAACATTATTTCCACAAGACCAAAACAAAAATAGTACGCGACCTTATTTTAAAATAAAAGTAGCAAACTGGACGAAGTACGAAACGATAGTTGAACAAATGAACATAGAAACACCAATAAGCAACAACATTAACAAAGAAAACGCAAATATAAGTAAAATAATTTTACAAAGCGCTCATTATAGCATACCTCAAACCTCACCTAAAACATTCAAATATAAAGTGCCATGGTGGAACAAAAGACTGGCAGAGCTCAGAGAAAATAAAAACAAAACTTGGAGAGCATTAAAAAAAAACATTACGAAAGAAAATATTTTAAAATTTAAAAAAGTCAACGCACAATTTAGAAGAGAATTAAAAATAACAAAAAGAAAATCAACTATAGAATTTACATCTGAGATCCAACCATCTACCCCAACAACTAAAATTTGGTCCAACATTAGAAGATTTTGTGGATTAAATTCTTCAAAAGCCATTCATTGTATTAACATCCCAACAAACAATCAAAAAACTACATCCAAAACAAAAATTGCAAACACATTTGCTCAATATTGGTCAGAAAATTCTCAAGACAATAACTTCAGTCAACAATTTGTAGACAACAAACATAAAACTATTCAGCTCAACTACTCTACCAACCATACTGCTTTAAAAATAGAAAATGAGATAGTATACTCCGAATTTTTCTCAGCCATCCAATCACTTAAGGGTACAACACCCGGCCTCAATAGAATATCTTATCCCATGATCAGATACACATCCACAAATTTTCAACACAGAATTATAAAATTATATAACAACATATTCAATAGTATTATTCCACAAACATATAAAACAAACCTAACCATTCCAATAATAAAACAGCAAGCAGAGAAATCACAAGTTTCCTCATATAGACCAATTTCACTTAATTGTTGCCTAGCAAAAACCTTGGAAAAAATCATAGCGAAGAGGCTTTGGTGGTTGACAACCCAAAGAAAACTGCTTCATGAAAACCAAATAGGTTTCAAAAAAGGAAAGTCGGTTACTGATGCTCTGATTTATGCAGATCACCTTATAGCCAAATCAATCAAAAATAAGGGACATCTTTCTATCATATCCCTTGATTTTAAAAAGGCATTTGATAGAATAGGTGTTCATACTATTTTGGATCAACTATATGAATGGAGACTAGGCCCTAAAATAGTGAATTACATAAAAAACTTTATGACAAAGCGCAAAATCATTGTAAAAGTGGGATCAGATATGTCTGACGCATATACATTGGAGAACGGAATCCCTCAGGGGTCACCGTTATCAGTTATATTATTTCTTATTGCTTATAACAAGTTGTCAAATATTATTGCACTTCAAAAAAACATACAATTCTGTGCTTACGCCGATGATTTTCAATTAATCATTAATTTCAAAAAAAATCAAAAAAACACAACTTTCAACCTAGACGCGCTTTTCACAAATATAGAAAATTGGTGCACCTATTCAGGAGCCAGTTTATCCCTAAATAAATGCAAACAGTTACATATATGTAAAAAACAAAACTGTAAGTGTACTACATCATGCAACGGTACTCAAATCCCCCATGTCACTTCAATTAAAATGCTAGGATTAATTATAAATAAAAGATACAACTGGCACTCACATATCGACAATTTAAGACAATCACTTTCTAAAAGATTGGACATCATAAATGCTTAGCCAGTTCTAAATTTAACTGTAACACGATTACTTTAATAGGAGTAACAAAAGCAATGCTTATATCAAAAATTGACTATGGACTATTCTTATATGGATATGTACCAACTACTACTCTAAACAAACTAAAAACTCCATTTAATGCAGCTATTCGCACCGCCTTGGGTGCGTATCGGACTACACCCATAAAAAATCTACTTTATGAAGCTAATATCCCTGAAATAGAAACTAAGAGGGACTATCTTACGTCGACACTTTACAAAAACTTACTAAACTCCTATAATACCCCAATTTCCAAACTTGTACAAAATTACACAAAATGAAACACAAAACAATTCCATCTACCATAGCTAAAACAATATATTTCTGTAACACCCACACGATACCTTTTACCCCAGTAAAAAGTAATATCATCGAACCTCCCTGGCTTTTCTCAAATAGACTCATCCTCACAGATCTTCAAAAATATAACAAGCAAATCACTTCGCCTGAAATCTACAAACAATGCTTTGAACTCATAAAAAATCAATTTAAGAATCACACTTTATATACACTGACGGTTCAAAAATAGATAATTTAATCGGTTATGCAGTAACTACAGAAAATTGTGTTTTAAAGTCTGGACTCCTTCCTTTCTTTTCATCAGTTATGTCAGCAGAAACAATTGCAATTTTGGAAGCAATAGAAATAGTAAAAATAAAAAGAACAACTTCATTATCTGCTCTGACTCGTTGTCATCTCTGAATGCGATATCCAACTTGAATAACAACAACTTATACCCTACACAAATAAGATCTTTATTAACCAAATTCTCTCCCAAAATTAAACTAGCTTGGATACCAGGTCATTCAGACATCAAAGGTAACGAGTTTGCTGATCAAGCTGCAAAAGCCGCAACTCAAATGCCTCTAGTGTTTACTTTAAACATAAGCCCCACAGATATACACAAGTACCTAAAAAAAGAAATGTATAAAAAGCAACAACTAACTTTTTCATTATGTTCAAATTGGTATCGTAATATCAACGAGAAAAATATTAATATTAATGACTTTCTACACCACATGCCTCAAAATAAAATTAGTAGACTGGATCAAATTAAAATAATAAGATTAAGATTAGGCCACACAAAGATTACAAATCAATATTATATAGATAAAAATATTTCTCCAAATTGTCCATTATGTAACTCAAATACAGTAATAAACACAGAGCATTTATTGAATCTTTGTCCCACCTTTATACAAGTCAGAAATAATGTTTTTGGTAACGCTAAACCTTCTTCCTGTTTGGCAAACGTCAACAAAGAAAACATTAATAAAATAATTGAATATTTAAAACAGACGAACATTTACCATCAAATATAAATATAAAACAAAAAAAAAAAATATATATATATATAAAAAAAAAAAAAAATAAATAAATATAAAAAATGTACAAACATTACTACTGCTCCCAACAAATTATATCGTATAAAATAAAATCTATAAATACATGTACCCTATTATTTTATTATATAAGAAATACTACTGTGTAACATTACGTTAATATAGCCGAAGGCCTCAGCAGCCAAAACATAAAAATACAAATATTTATTGAATAAAATTACACTTACTCTGTTTGGGAATTAAAATCAAACGCATTAGATGTGCTTTCTGATTGATGGTGAACAGTGTAAGAGAACTGTAACTCCGACTGTAGAAATTTATTTGGCACAAGACTGTCCAGCAGTCGTCGCCGCTTACTATTTTCAGATGAAAAGTTGCAAGCCGCAACATCAAAATGCTTTTCGCATATTTTATTTCCCTCAATCAGCGTTTGATTTGCGCTCTTTTCCCACAGCTCCCTTTTTTTTGCGTCTTTTGGCACATGAAAAACTTTATTTATTGTCTTTGCGCGACAAATGCAACAGTATTGTTTCGACATTTTCTAAGTATACACAATTAACAAACTTTCCGCAACACGACTGCTCACTTCAAAATGTCAATGCATACTGACAAACGCAAAGTACCCCGAAAGAGAGCAGGAACGTGGAATAGAACACCTTTATATTATTTCACCATGGACACACTGATTTATTATGTTAAGTTAAGTTGAGAGTAAACACATACATTCCTTAAGTTAAGTTGCGTTAAGTTAAGCTAAGTTAAGTCAAGAGTAAATAGACCTTTACCTCAACGACAAGCACTTAGCGACTGACAAGATGTCAGTGACTACTAGTACCGAAAAAAGAGGGCACAGTCTCGCATGACACTACCTTCAGTAATTGTACCATGGTCAATAATTAAATTTAGCTATAATAAAAAAAGTGAGTTTGCGTGCATTCACAAAAAACGCAAAACAGAAATGCACTAGACGAATGATGAATGTTGGATACCCTAATGAAATATAAGTGCTATTGTGGATATGTAGTTATAGAATATATTTGCAATAATTGCATACATTGATTATTTTGATTAGCAAAGGTTGGCGTTAGCACACAATTGAAAAATAACTAAAAACAGTTTAATAACATATCAATTTCCAACATTATAAGAGTCTTCGAAATTTATCATTCGTCTAGTGCAATTCTGAATTGCTTTTTCTGTGAATACTTTTTTTGTGAATGAACTGACGAACGATGAACCCAAATTCAAAAAGTAAACCTAAAATAAATAAAATTTTGTTTTTGTTCAAGAAAACTTGCTCATACAACTAACGGGTGTTAAAACATCGCCCGTGAGTTCGAACACCCATTGAGTTTTTTTAATACAAGAAATTGGTGAAATATTTAAATTTATGTATAATCTACACCCAACTCTTTTTTTACACGGTTTTATTTACTAGGTTTTAAAGTTACAAGGTTGAAAAATAAATATTCATCATTTTATTTCTTTGTTTTTACCACACTTGGCAAATGAAAAATTGTATGTGCTACTTAAAATTTTTGTGCTTCTTTTGGCTGCAAATTCAGCACCGTTATTTTCTTTATATAAGACAAGAGCAAAGAAAATTGTTTACTTGCTACCGTAGTGTTGCCATGTTAGCTTATTTAAAGCTAAATCTAGGATATAAATAGAAAAGCTTATAAAATTTTCAATAATCACATAGGATCTTCAAAATATAGCTTATTTCTGGATGAGTCAATTGATATCAATGTGACTAACTTACTAGGTAAACAGCTCATTCTAGCTTATTTTTCTTTAATCTTGCTTATGGTGTCTGCCAAAATCTGGCAGCACTGTTGCTACGGATCTTTTCTGTTGTAGAGAAAATAACGGTGCTGTACGAGCCAGCGATTGAAAGAACGATCACAGAATTGCAGCAAAAAGAAACACAAAAATGTTAAGTAGCACATACAATTTTTCATTTGCTCGGTTTAGTTGCTTAAAGTTTATTAGCTCGCAATATTTTATCAATTGTTCGTGCTATCAACTAGATTTTAACATTTCTGACCTTAATAAGTTAAAAAAAGTGTTTTATCTATGAATTTTTAGTTAAGCTTTTTGCCCTTCCTAACAGTTAACAAAATGTCCAAAGTTTCAAAGATTCGTTTTTCGAAGTAAATATAGTTCTTTATTTAATCTTACACGGTTTTCAGATGACTTGGAACGTATCCCCCATTTTAGAATAGGAAACGCATCTTTTTTAACACGGTTTTTTTACATGGATTTCTGAGGAACGTATCTACCGTGTTAAAAAAGAGACGGGTGTAATTTCAAAAAAAATTTGAATAATAATTTATATTGATGACACCAAATTTTATTCCAATGGTAATTAATAGGTTATAAAGATAACTTGTTTTTACTCAAGTTCCTTATTGAGAAGTTTGACTGCACAAGCGGATCGCTTTGCCGCTAACACTGAGCAGTGCATGACATAAAGATGTCAAATCAAACAAAAAAGGTAATGCATATTGAAAGTCGGACTTACCTCGTTTCTTGAATTTTTTGTAATAATGCATACATAAGTTTCTTATGTAATTATTGGAGAAATTAAATTAATTTAATTTTAAAACTAGCATTTTTCGTTTATATCTTTTATTGTATATTTTTATCGAAGTTTCCACCCATGCCTATTTTTAGATTAAATTTAAAGTCTAAGCTTAATCTGCTCTTTATTTTTACTTAAAAAAAAATAGTTAACGTATGGTCTATCTTCTACAGGCTATGAGATGTCACTAAATTTGATGGTGGGATAGCTGGTATCTTTTCCAAAAGGTGTGTATCAAAAATTTGGTCGAATACCTCCTAAATAACGCCTATGACAGTCGCAAATCTATCAGCGCAAAAACGAGGGCTGCCTTGATATGTAGAAGAAAGCTTTTTGAACTATGTACACTAGTCGGCATAATAATTTTGACGAAATCAAAACGATTTTATTGGTTTCATAGAACGTATCCTTTTTATACTCGATACCGAAGGTAAAGAGTATATTGGGTTTGAGCAATGTCCGTCATGGTGTCTGTCCGTCTGTCTGTCTGTCCGTCTGTATGAACGCAAGTTTTTTCCACACCCTTCAAGCTAGAGACTTGAAACTTTCCAATTCTTTTTATCTATGGGATAGTAAATTAAAGTGTCAAGATTGGGTTTCTACGATACGGCTGGCAAATCGATAAATTCGATAACTCAAAAACGATAAATCCGCATATTTCACACACCCTTACAGCTAGAACTACCAAATTTGGTATGAAGATAGCTACAGCA
Source organism: Scaptomyza flava (assembly GCA_030179655.1). NCBI lineage: Eukaryota > Metazoa > Arthropoda > Insecta > Diptera > Drosophilidae > Scaptomyza > Scaptomyza flava. Next base: position 24,344,008 of record JARNME010000029.1, on the reverse strand, counting down.
AGCCCCAAAAAACTGCATCAAAATTTTGGAGCCACGCCGCCGTATTCCGACCCCAGCCCCCCCCCCGCATTTTAAAGTCAAAAAAGCCTATATCTCCCACAATTTTTGAGCTATAGCCAACAAATTTGGTGCCAAGATAGGTGATGATGACCCCCCAAAAACTGCATCAAAAGTTTGGATGCCACGCCCACCAATACCGCCCTAGCTGCCCCAACGCTTCGTCAAAAACGAGAATGTGTGTATCTTCCAGATTTGCGGAGCTTGAGCCACCAAATTTGGTAGGAAGATAGCTGGCAACGACCCCCAAAAAACTGCATCAAAGTTTTGGAGCCACGCGCACCCCTTCCACCCCCTTTCCCCACCTTTTACAAACTTTGAGCTATAGTCACCAAATTTTGTATGAAGGTAGCAATTGACATTCCACATAGATCTGCAGCAAAAATTTGGATGCCACGCCCACCCATACCGCCCCAGCCCCCTTTCCCCACTTTTACAAACTTTGAGCTAGAGTCACCAAATTTGGTATGAAGATAGCAATTGACATTCCACACAGATCTGCATCAAAACTTTGGATGCCACGCCCACCCATGCCGCCCCCAGCCCCCCTTTCCTCACTTTTAACAATTTTCGAGCTAGAGTCACCAAATTTGGTATGAAGATAGCAATTGACATTTCACAAAGATCTGCAGTAAAAATTTGGATGCCACGCCCACCCATACCGCCCCCAGCCCCCCTTTCCCCACTTTTTACAAACTTTGAGCTAGAGTCACCAAATTTGGTATGAAGATAGCAATTGACATTCCACACAGATCTGCATCAAAAATTTGGATGCCACGCCCACCCATACCGCCCCCAGCCCCCCTTTCCCCACATTTAACAAACTTCGAGCTAGAGTCACCAAATTTTGAAGGAAGGTAGCAATTGAAATTCCACATAGATTCGCATCAAAACTTTAGATGCCACGCCCACCCATACCGCCCCCAGCCCCCCTTTCCTCACTTTTAGCAATTTTCGAGCTAGAGTCACCAAATTTGGTATGAAGATAGCAATTGACATTTCACAAAGATCTGCAGTAAAACTTTGGATGCCACGCCCACCCATACCGCCCCCAGCCCCCCTTTCAACAGCTCTTACAAACTTTCAGCTATAGTCACCAAATTTGGAAGGAAGATAGTTGGTGGCATCCCCATCTGCATCGGAGAATCTTTAAGGCAGCGTACACCCCTGCCCCATCCGTACCCCTTTGCAATCAGGCCTCTTTTTACCTGTTTTAATACTGGTATCGAGTATGCCGCAGTCGGTTGCGTCCGACTGCAACGTTTCCACTTGTTTTAATTTTCAGATTTAGGTCATACCAATAAGAATTTATACTTACGAGTATAGCCTCGTGCTACCTCTCTCTGAGCGCATTTGGTATTCGGTGGTTATTTTTGCTGAACTGTCGAGTCGTGAGAAAAATGCAAAAAATGCTTGCTGACTCCGCTACGACATGTTCTTTCCTTGCACAGCCAGCCAGCCATATTATATTTATTTATTATTAATTAACATCGTAGTGCTACAAGTTCCAAGAAACTTAAATTTAAGGCACTAGTCACTAAAACAAAATTATTAATTAAAAGTAACAAAGCAAAAACAAAAAGACAAAAATGAAGAAAACAAAGAAATAATTTAAATTATACAAAAAAGAAAAGAAAAAAATTGGAAGAACAGTCTTCCCCTTAAGCAGATTAACATTTATAAGCTTAGTTTATATATGTTTACATATTAACATTATTTTAACGTAAGATATTATTTTGTTTGTATTGTATGTATGCGCTCGTATGCCAGCGATTTTCTAGAGCAGAACCTTGTTTTTTTAGGCTGATCGCCTGTTACTTCATGCGTATTCTTCATGTTTACTTACTTTTTTATTTCTACGCCTGCTAGCTTATCTTTTTTGGGACGTAGCCTCACAACAGCAAAACACCAACAACAAATGTAAAGCCAATTTTACTCGAGTATTGTTATCTGAGTCATACTCGAATTAAAATTTATTATATTTATAAGAAATTTATTATAAAATTAAATGAAATAATACTTAGAATATGTTTTTTAAAAATTATAAAAACTTATTGAATAAAATTATAATTATTTTTGATTTTGATTTTAATTATTTTTTTAACTTGTATATTTAATGTCTCCATTATTATTTTTATAAATTGAATTAAGAAAAATCAAACTATCAACTGAGCCTGGTGCAAGCCCTTTTCGCTTCTCTGTAATAATATTACTCGCTAACGAGAATGTCCTCTCAGCCGCTGCACTACTAGCTGGTATTGAATGTATTTGCATTGCAACTTTATACAAATACGGATATTTTATTTTATTGGTTTTCCACCACTCCAGCAAATTAAAACCATTTGACATTTCAACTATTTCTTTAGCATATCGGTCGACCTCTTCTATAGGAGTTTCGATGGTTTTATGGGCAGACTTGCCCATTAATTGAGAAAAGAAAAATGCATCGCTTGAGGTGTTTGACGGCGGAACTAAACAATCATTTTCAGTAAAACTATCCGTGAGGCTGTCTGAATCAATGGAAAATGAAGAAGTTGATGTTGGAGTTGAGGGTGTTGATGGTAAATTTTCAATTGTTTTGGATAAAACTAAGGATACACAAAATTCTTTTAACTCATCCAGGTCAGTTGCTTGCATGCCAATAGCTGGCGGGTACAAAAAAAATGCAACTTTATGCCATATACTCAAGTTACGTACCCATATTTTGTCAATATTTTCCAAAATATTAATTTTTAGACTACCTATAGCTGGTACGTCTTCTGGGCTTGGACCTAGTTTTTGTTTAATTGTCACAATAGATGGAATAACAAAGCATAAAGATGGTGCCTTTGTGCACTGCAGTTTTTTAAACACAATTTCCAAGTTTTCACAAACTTCTACTAAAGATTTGACAAAGCTTATATTAATGTTGAGAAGTCGTCGACTTTCGTCATTTTCCGCCAAAATTCTATTAATTTCCGCCCAATTATCGTGAATGGATTTAAGCATCCTACATTGAGAATTCCATCTTGTTGGACACTGGTTTATTAGCGACGTCACTAAAAGGTGTTGCAGATTTGCTTTTTTAAAATACTTTGTAATTTTTTTGCACGCTTTAGTGGTCTCCGCCAGCTCCATGGTTACTGAAAATGATTTTTCTAGGACATTGGATAACAAATGGCTACTGCAGTTGATTCTAGTGTTATTTTCTAAAGCCTTAACAATGAAAGAACCCCTATCAGTAACGAATTTCACATGCTCTGTGTTGTCCACACCAAACTCTTGGAAAACGCTGTTCAGCTTTCTTATAATGTTGTGACTTGTTGACTTTTCGAAATCCATTGATTTCATTCCAATCACAATTTCATTAAACTTGTTATCAACCACATAGTGGAATGTGATGCCCAAAAAATTCCGCTGGACATAGTGGTCAGTCCACATATCAATTGTGGCTGATGCTCCTCCACAGCGTACGATTTCGGAAATTTCCCTTCGCAGCTCTCTTTTTTTCTGTTCTGCTGTCTTTTGCACGTTCCGCGACACTGTTGTAGGATCCGGAATTAGGTCATCCAAATCTACATCCTCGCCGTAACATGACCCGACCTTTAAAAAAAATTTTACCATTTTCATAAAGCCAGCACCTTTTGATTAATTAATTTATCAATAATTTTACTTTTGTTTAATTAAATAGAAAAACTTCACCTTTTACTGCAGAGAACGGTCGGCAATCCTCCGAAACCCAATTTGCGCAAACTTTGATTGCCTCGCTTTTGTCCTCAGCAGACACTTTTTTTAAGACAGTTGACTCATTTGTCGCCTTGCAACATTTATGCCTGTTCAAATTTGATGTTTGTCCGTTTTTGTATTTTAAGACAATGAAGCATGATCGACAATAAACGAAACCGGGCACAATTTCATCAACTTCATTTTTTATTTCTGCCAAAATATTCCACAGAGAACTGCGCCCTTTGCGTTGACCACTCAACGTATACACACCGCACTGAATTTTCTCGTTGATTTTATTGTTCTCCATTATAAATAAGAACTGCACAGACTACTTTTTAATAACACTTCAATAAATTGTGTTGACGCGTCTTTTGTCAGCAAAACAATGAAGTTTCAAGAACATGTGTACGGCAAGTGCACGAGTAAATCATTTTTCGGGTATGATGTGCAACTTGAACACAATCCAACAATTCAATCATAATAGTATAAGTATGATTCATTTTCGATGATTGGTTGCGCGGCGAACGTTCATTAGCAAATCATTCATGAGCTGATCGCTAGTGATTCAAACTTGATCACAAGGCATATTCAACAAGGTAGTCATACCCGCTCTCTAGTTTTGCTTTAAAGAAAAATGAGTGCGAAATAAAGCGAGAGTTAGAGAGTTCTGCGTCAATAAGTATATAGAATAATAATAATTCTGAGCAAGATTGCGAAAGCGCCCAGTCGGCTCGACACCCGAAATGCTATGCTCAGGGTTTTCGCACAGTGCAGCAATGCTTGTATGCCCGTGCCGATGCCCCTAGTTCAATTGCTGCGTCAACCAGAATGGCGTAAATTGGAGCCGTATGCCTATGATAATGGAGCTCGACCGTACAGCGTAGAACGTCCGTGCTTATGACGCTGATCGACATACTGGCAAGCGTCGGCAGTAGCTCGGTCAGTACGTGTATGAAAAAAAAATGTTTGACTCGTTGCAGTTCTGTTATGCATATCAACACACATATGTATGTATGTATGCTTGTAGTTTTGGTGAACCTAGACTTTGTAGTGATTTTTTACATATTGTTTCAGCTAGGTCCCTTAGGAATGTGCGTGTGTCCCTGTATACCTACATGCGCATGTTTAAATGTATGCGAAGCATTTGCTTTGACATTTTATGACTTGTCTCTACTATCATGAATTTCGGCAAATCCTAAACAGCCAATACTCCTATCCCCGATATGTGGATATGATAATGTAACCAAAAATACATTTTTAGAAATTTTGCAAATTTCATTAGTTTATAAACCGTGTAAAAACGTAATCGTGTAAAACGGGGGATAGGTGTATTTAGATTAAAATTATATGCATATTTAGGTCTGTTCGATAGCTGCACTAGTGTACCCTAGTGTACACCAGATCACAAAAAAGTGTTCGAACTGTTCTGCCCTGTGTTTTTTTGTGTGCCCTGACTTACACTTTTCTGCACTTTTCTACACCACCAAAAATCAAGAGCAGAAAAGTGTAGAACAACAAAACAGCTGTTTTTCGTCAGTTACGTTTTTGAGCTCTTCATATCAGTTATCATTGCAAGTTTTAACAATAATTAAAAATGTCAAATGAGTTTATTTTTTAACTTTTTATAAAATATGCAGAGCCTGAAGTATATTCAGAGTAGGATGCAGCAGCTGCTGCACCCAATGAAAATAAAGAAAAGGCTATTTGGGTGAATTCAAGCACAAAATTTATCTTGTAGCTGGGAAATGCGTTTGAAATTCTTTATCCGTGTAGGTTGGAAAAGTTTGTCGTCATCAATTAACTCACTTATAGTGAAATTTTCATTGTTATTCAAACTCATGTTAGTCATGTCAGTCAGCTGTTGCTTCATTTGCTCTAATTTACACCTTATTTGTTCGATAGTAGCTCTACACTTTTTTACACTTAAAATTTTCAGAGTTGTATTTTTCGTGTTCTGTTCTGCCCTGCACTTTCTACTATCAAACAGACCTTTTGTATATGCTTACAAAAACCAAAGAAAACAATGCTTCAAAGGCAGTCAAATTTCATTTTTGGTGCTGGCGCACAGCACACATATCAAGCCTCTACTCAATAGGCAGGCAAATGTCAGTTTCCCATTGCTGGTCTTATACGGTGCTTACACTAGCACTGCTTATTTGAGTTATTGCGTTAAGGGCAATAAGCAGCTTTTTCCCCATACAAAAAGTAGTGGTGACAAAAAGTTGAGTTAAGTTTGGATGCAGTTGCTTTTACTCGATATATATTCGGTTTACTCAAAAGTGCTGCCCATTTAAGTATATAATCGGTTATATTTTTGAACTGTCACCACTGGTGAAAAAACCACAACTGCACAACTGAAAGAATTTGGACCGTCTCACTTTGAGATTTAAAACAAATAAGAGAATCTTATGAAAAAGTACAGGTCAGTTTGAAATAAGCAATGTATCCTCCCAAAATCTCATTTATATAATTATTAATATATATTTATAGATCTGAACGTGCTTAAGTGGGAGCATTAGGTGGCACTTCCTTAACCTGGGAGTATTATGATAGTTTGGCGCTTTGGAATCCAGTCCAATTGATAGCACAGGTGATACATTACATCAAAACAATATTAGATATTTGTATTAATAATCCACCACAGCAACTCACTAGAAACGGACGCCTCAATAACAGAGATGCCATCACATAAAAAGCGACGACGAGTAGACAAAATTGACAAGCTCATAGAAATTGAGGAGCGCAATTTGGCATTCATGGAGCGTATGGCAGAACGAGCTGAAAATTTTCAACGAGATATGATAGAAATAATAAGGGCCAATAATTGATGAAAATAAATGACATTTTTTTATACATTTAATTTTTTTATTTAAATGAAATTATAGCTGAAGAAATTTATTGCTAGGGCTTGGCTAATTGTTTCAGCACTTGGATTCATATTGCCAAGCCAAACCTCAAACTCTGGCTGATCATTTTGGTGTGCATTTTGAGCTTCACGTTGCCGAAGAGGTCCCTGCCATATTCTTTTCTCTCATCATCATAGCGTTGTTTTGCTCCATCGCAGATAAAATCATGCATCATTTCTTATAATCCATTACTTTTTAAATTTGTTGAATTACATTTTTTGACTTTTACAAACTCTAAGCAAAACACAGCTGTTGGCGATTAACGCAATAACTCACTGTTGAGCCAATGTAAACACCAATTTTGAGTTATTGCGTCAATGACGATATCGATAGCAAACTCACTGCAGTGTAAACATAGCATTATATATCTTTCATGTTTTGAATCTTATGACACTTTTAAAAATTTTGTTTGTTGTTTGTTGTTTGTTTTCTGCAGGCTGTTAAGTTACGTCGAGTCAAGTTAAGTTGATGGTAACCAGCAACCAGTGTTATTCGTTAAGTAAAAGGGGTCAGCTGTTTCTTAAGTTCAAGTCAAGTTAAGTTCGGATAACTGAGCCTTTAAGCAAAAAAGATTTTTACCCGACCAATGACGCCGAAACGTCAGACCAAGGCATACTTAACCAGGTAGCCGCATTCGCTCTCTCGTCTTGCCTTAAAAAGTGTACACAAGCGAGAGCGAGAGAGCGTTGAATTTCTGGCTTGCGTCAACACAATAAAATGTGTGCGTGCATGCATATACATATTCATAGATGTGTACATTTTTTTTCTTGCAGCTAAGACCAAAATGATTGATTAAATGTTACAAAAGAAATGCAAATTTTTATTAATATTTTTATTTGTTATTTTTGCTTATAATATAATTGTCACATGTTTTTTTGCACAAAAAACAATATGGAGGAGGCATATCGAAAAGTCTCGAACAAACTCACTAAGCAGAACGCAAAATAATCGTCCGCGGAGATGCGTCGCACACAACGCTCGGCTGGAGACTGAAATATAAGGCAAAAGAACGAGGGCGACGCGACGCATAAGGCTACCTGGTTAAGTATGCCTTGCGTCAGACGATGTTTTAGCACACTTCAATTTTTTTCAATAAAACTTCTTACAAAAATTAAATTGAATACATATTAAAGAAAATTATAAAAATCAGCATATTTTGACTTGTTTCTTTCGAGATTCCGCTTTTTTCTTTTATTGTTTACTTTTCTAGCTTATTTAGCTCTGGAAAAATGGCAGCACTGGCAAAAATATTGATTTTAAATTGTTTTATAAAGATGTCTTTTGAATTAGTGATGACAACGCATAAATATATCGCTCTTTATTCTGTTTTAGCGGTTTCCCCCTTCCAGATTTGGAGTTTTTTCAATTCCGATTGCGGGAAAAATTGTAAAACAGCGAGAAGAAGCTAATTTAGCTTAATTTCAGATCGATTTTGGGATTTTTAAAAATTATATTTTCATACATTTGAATTACAGACAATTGAATTTAGAACAGTGAGATGAATTAAAACTGCATTTTCAATTGGCTTCTACGCGGAAGAAGTGCTTTCAGGCACAAAGTCTGGTCTAGCTTAATAAAAATGATACACATTTTATACCCTTAACCCATTATATGGGTAAAAAGGGTATAATCGTTTTGTGCAAAAGTATGTAACAGGCAGAATGAAGCATCTCCGACCCCATAATGTATATATTCTTGATCAGCATCAACAGCCGAGTAGGTAAAGCCATGTCCGTCTGTCCGTCTGTTGAACGCGTGGATCTCAAAGACTACAAGAGATAGAGTCTTCAGATTTAGACTATAAGTTCTCCTATACCATGAGCAGAACAAGTTTGTTTAAAATTATCGATAATTATTCTGGTTTCCGATATACACATGGAACCAATTACAAAAAATATTGAATTGGAAAATTTAAAAATGAGGGCTGAAGTACTGGGTAACGATAGAACTTTTCTGAAAAGTTCACCCAAATCGGTTAAGAAACACCAGAGATATCGAATTCAATCGATTGAAGTTAAGTCATTATACTAAAGTCTTACATAAATGTAATATACTTATTGCAACTGGGTTCAGGGTATCTTCTAGTCGGGCTCTCCCGACTAGAGCCTTCTTGCTTGTTTATACTTGCTTTTTCTAAAGCCAATTTTAAAAGAGATGCAAAATATAAACAAATGCTTCTAACGCAAAACCGTCGACGCAACCAAATTACTCAACGATTACATTTTTGCCATTAAATCACTACAGCAAAAAATATTACCACCGGACAACGAAATAGACGTTGTGACCGACAACGATTTTGAAAAAACATGTCGTCAAGGACTTAGACCCCTTTTACACGATGAAGTTTTTTCATGAAGTTTTTTTTTTCATTCTGTTTTTAACATCTTCGCAAATCTGGTCGCATTTACACGATGAAGTTTTTTCATGCAGCATTTTCTTTGTAAATGAAACTCATATTTAAATTTATGGTCGATAAACATATATCTTTGCCATCGATTTTTTTATTTGTTAACATATAATTGATTTAAGAAGTAACAAGTAAATAAAATGGATTCAGTGAACATTTCTACTAATAATTTCTTAACCAAAACAATGTATTTACTATTGGCGCTTATATTTGCTTGGGCGATATTTTGTGTCGATAACTTTATTATTCACATCAAACACTGTGCAATTCTGTGTTTACATGCAATCGGAATAAGGCAATGCAAAATGAGAAAAATAAATCATTGCTTCACAAGTCATGAAGCATTGCTTGCAGCTGTAACCTCTCTACACCCTTTGCCAACAAACGAATGCTTCAGACGCAAAAACTTAATCGTGTAAAAGGGGTCTTATACTTTGGCTATGATTTCGAAAAACAAATAAATGACTGGAATATAGCTACTAGTGATAAAAAAATCTAAAAAAGAATGCTGCACACAATTTTTGGTAGAGCCCATAAAGTAGAGCCTATAATTGAATTTAATTTTTTATGTTTACCATTACATTTTTATACCCTTCACCATGTAATGCAGGGTATATTGAGTTTGTCATGAATCTGTAACGCCTTAAAGGAATGATAAGAGACCCCATAAACTATATATCAAAATGATCAGGACGAGCTCAGAAATTGATTTCCGCGTGTCCGTCTATCCGTCTGTTTCAACACGATTTCCGGCTTAGATCATGTCGGGTTTGTTCACTATGAAATTTCATCCCGCTCGGAGCATTCTACGACATAGCCACCATACAAATTGACCATATCATACTATCAATTGTTGTTGCTGTCATGCACTTTCAAGTACCTCATTTGCTTCAAAAGTGGTAAAACGCAAAAAATTGTCGAATTGTTGCTGTTGTTGTCGCACACGAACAAGTAATTGACGCTCAAGAGCCAAAAAAAATGAATCCATGTGTGAAGGGTATCATAGTCTTGGCATAGCCAAAAGTTAAGTTTCGAAGTTTTGATCTCATTTATGTTAACTATTTATTTTTATTCCCTGAACAGGCCCGTCTAAAGGGATTAAGCCGTGCAATTGCCTTGGGCTTTGGGAGGGAATATTTTTTCAAATTAAAATAGGAGATACCTTTATAAAATGAATTGTCCAAAGTAAACACATGATCTGTGTTTAAGCGTACCAAAAGTATGCATAAATAATTGACCATTTCAGTTCAATAATTTAGTTCATATTATTTCACAAGATCAAATTCAAAGCGCGGTCGGTACCGGAACACGGTTCAAATCTTAACGGCCCTGTCCCTGAAACTAGAGGTGCCTGTTTTCTGATGCCTGGGCCCGCACGAACACGAAGTCTTCTCTAAAAGGCCCGGTCCGGCACGACTTTTTTTCACGGCCCGGCCCGAAGCTAATACGTACTTACTTATGTGTGTATGTACATGATGAAATAAGTATACTTATTATGTGCATGTACATTTAAAAAAAAAGGCATATGAAATTCAGAGATGGATACACGTATTTATTTTTTTTTGATCTTATCTTTGAAATAGCTAATGCTATTATTTTATAACAATATATTCATTAACGTATATTTATGAGACAAGATATATTGAACGAAAACGCACTATTTCATATTTTTGTTCAGGAACAAAATTTTTTCCAAATTTGAACCTTTTAATCTAGTGCGTTTTTCATTCAAAACATTGCCCGATGTTGAAAACAGCCTTTCGCTAGTTGTCGAGCTGGCTGGAATGGCAAGTATTGATTTTGATAACATTTTAAGATAATTTAAATCAGAATTTTTCCAAAATTCTAAAATATTTGTGTTAGAATCTACAGAGCTGGCCAAGTATTTATCGATTTCAATGTCAATAACATTTTTCTCCACTTTTCGTTTCTTTTTAAACCTTAAGTCTAGAAATTCGGAAAACATTTCATTATCAACATTATTTGGAGTTTTGCTAGTATGTACATTTAAAACATTTCCTTTCCTATCCCCTGCTATTTCTGAGAGCATTGCTCTAACCGCGGCTAACACATCCGATTTTTTTTCCTCTGAGAGGAAATTCATCTCCTTGTAAGGAGGGTTTAAAAATAAACCAACAAGGTGAGAGGTTGTCGGAGCGAACCTTTTCTCCAATGCCTTTAGGGTCATTGCTTTTAATTCTGCTATTATTTGGGAGTCAAGTGTATTAGTACGACAAAATTTGATCAATTTTGCCGACCAAAATGCAAATATATGTATTGTTGGTTCATTTTCCGATCTAAGTGCTTCAGAGCAGTCCTTAAATGGTTTTAAAAAGCATAAAATATTTTCAAGCAGTACAAAATCTAAATTTGTAATGCGATTTAACTCATTTATTTTAAGTAAAAGAGTTTTTATTTCCTCTTTTACATCAAATATGCTAGAGAGCATAAAAAATGTAGAACTCCAGCGTGTGTTTACATGTTGCTTCAATGTTTTTGAAAGCTTACTGTTAAGTTGAGAATGGTTAAAATATTTGACCAAGGATTTACAGCAATCAATTAAGCCATTAACGTCCGCAAGAGCGTTTTTCTCCATAACGTCTTCCATCACAAGGTTGAGATTATGACATGCACAGGAGAGCCGTTTAAAGCTTTTAAATGCAGCAACGACATTTGCTCCATTGTCAGTAACAAAGACAGCTCTGTTGACTTTTTCGTGGAGTCTAAAATCCACCAAGATGTCCTGAACAATACTGAGAATATTTTCTCCTGTGTTCTTTTCCTTCAAGAACTCCCTGATGCCTGTGGAAGATATATGAATAATTACATAGCAAATCACTTTATACGTATGGAAGTACCTAGAAGAGCTACATTCAGTTGGAACATGTCATCCACATAGTGGGCAGTGAGCGATATAAAATTCCGCTGCGTGTAGTCGTCACACCACATATCGGTCGTGAACGCAAGTTTTTGACCTTCCAAATTAATGATGAGTTGACTCCTCAACTCTTCATACTCTTCTTGCATGATGGTCGTGCTAAGCACTTTTGGGGATACGACCAAATCACCGAAAAATTGCTTTCCAAATTCTGCTCCGATGTCGAGAAGCGCTTGGCTATATGCGCGAAAGCCACTACCTGCCAAATCACAAAATATAATTAATTATTGCTTAGTGCGTATGCGTGCAATAACAAAAAGTACGCACCTTCAGTAATATTAAAAGCGTGCAAGTCTTTTGCCACTAGGGCGAGCTGCTTTTGAGCTAAAGATTCGCAAACGCTTGAAGGAAGAAATCTTTTCGTGAACATGTCCATTTTCGGCTGTGATTTAAGTGCCTCCTGTTGAGACGCGCACTTATGCCGGCTGAGGGTGCCAGTGCCCTGTTTTGCATTAAAAGCCAGCACATGCTTACATTTCCGGCAACACACAAAATCTACATTATAACCGTTATAATGCACACTATCAAAACGCTTCCACATGTCACTCCTGCCTTTTTCATTTGGCAATAGTTTTACACTATGATTTTTGTTATTAATGGCTTCCTGAATGATTGTTCGCGACATTGTTGGATTTGTTTACTTCGAATAACATTTCCTTGTTTCGCGCTTAATTAGTGGTGAGCAATGCAGCAAAGCATTAGCATATCGATAGTACTATTGAACAACATTTATTATTATGCGATAAATGGCGGTTCCAGTACGTGAAATAATCAAAAACTAAAAGCTAATCAACATTTTTTGTAGCCCTTTTTCGGGCTTTTCCAGGCCACATAACCCAATTTTGATGTGCCAAGCAACTTATTTATTTAGATATTTCTACAAAAACCATAAAATATGGTTTCATGATAATACAGTGGACCCTCGGTTAACGTATTTTATTGGTTCCAGCATCTTGTTCGTTACCCAAAATATCCCGTACAAATCAATGTAAAATAAAATAATGCGTTCACATATAACAAAGTGTCTTTCTGTAAACATGTACTATGTGTGTAATTGCTGCAAAATTAAATTATGAATTATATAGTATGAAATAGACCGACGCGCATACAAAAGCAAAAATCGTTCATACATACGCAGAAAACACTGGACGTTTGTGCTCACCAAAACGGTCTTTGGAAGACACGAGCAAAAAAAAAAACGAAAATAAACCGTCTTTGCTTGATCAGTCCACTCATTGATCAAGAACATAGTTGAGTCTGCTTGCTCGTTCCCTTTTTTCATTATGTCTCAATAAAACAGATTTTTTCGTTGTTCGTTAAGCGAAATTTCGTTCGTCAAGCGAAACTTTTTTTCCAAAATCAATGTGTTCGTTATACGAAATGTGCGTAATGCGGGGTGTACATTAACCGAGGGTCCACTGTATAAGTAACAGGCAGAAGGCAGCTTTTCCGATCATATAGAGTATACATTGGTTTTGTCCTTCATGGTGTCTGTCCGTCCGCCGTCTGTATGAATGCATTTTTTTCCACACCCTTCAAGCGAGAGACTTGAAGCTTTCGAAATATATTTATTTAAAGGGTCAAGATTGGGGATCTACAATAACTGGGGGGGTTGGCAAATCGATAAATTCGATAACTAAAGTCTATATCTTCCACAGTTTCTTATCTAGAGCCACCACATTTGGTGCCAAGATAGGCGATGCGACCCCCAAAAACTGCACGCCCACCCGTACCGCCCTAGCCCCCACCGCTTCGTTAAAAACTGGAACGCGCTATCTTTCAAAGTGTTTGAATGAAGTATGAAGTATGAAGTAACGACTCCAAAAGATCTCCATTCCGCCTCCAGCCCCCTTTCCCCACCTTCAACAAACTTTGAGCTAGAGTCAATAAATTTGGAAGGAAGATCTGCACAGACAATCTTTGATACAGCGTACACCCCTGCCTCATCCACATCCCTTTGCAAGCAGGCCTCTTTTTACAAATTGTTGCTGGCAGGTTCGTTTAAATAAAGCTCAAGAATTTGTATTTTTATGATAAAGTTCGGTCGACTTTTCTTTTTGGAGCAGCATCAGTTACTAAAAAAATTGGGACGTCACAGACTGGATTCCCCCATTAAGCATACAATTTCTATACAAACCGATGATGCATACCTAGCGCCTAGTTATAAAGTATGCAGTAGTGAAATCGAGGAATAATTAGTCGAATGCAGCATTCATGCGTTCAGGGGTAAAGGTAGTCTTGTAGTCGTTTAGCTGTGTGACTGAAAAACTAAAAAAACAAAGGTTTTATATTCCGTCTACTATCAGGCCTCAAGTCAACAGAAATAAAATCAATTGCAACGAGATAGGATTCAGTGTAAATATTTTAAATATATTTTATTTCAAAACATTTTACAGAATCTTAATCAAAAATATTGTTTGCGCAACATTCGCAGTGTCTTTCTTGTTGGCAGTTTTAAGCCGAGAACGTTACGAAGATAATTGTACGTTCTTGGAGAATAAAAATTTAAGTTATGGGCAATTACTTTTTCTTCTGGGTTATAGGTTACTGACCTTTTCAAAATCAAATTACATATAGTTTTTGCGTTCTTAGAAACATGGGACATGCCTAAAATCATTGTGAGCACATGTTTTATAGAACATCGTCTTGGAACAAAAGGCTTCTTTTGATGTGCTATCATATGTTTCAATGATTTGATTTCTCGTCTTAGTTTGTTTATTCTTTCCAGTTTTTTCTTCACGTGAGCCAGTGTTTCAAACCATTGGTTTTTATAATAATTTTCGTTTTCCTCTTTTTTAAGGCAGTTATCACAGAACTTAATTAAATTATTATCAAACGATCCCTTTCCGACTGGAATTGTTAAGCCTTTATTGACCTGTATAACTTTTGGGTGCCTTACATCGATTTTAGTTGACTCGTTGTTTTCAATTTCGTCAAAAAATTCATAGTTTTTACTGGTAACAGAATTCATTGGAGTCAATAAGGTATTTTCAGACAAATTCAATGTTGGAACTGCATCACGCCTTAATCTTAGCTTTCCTAAATATTTGGCCTCAAAATGCCGATCGCAGATACGTGAATTTTTTTTGATTGCATTGGTATCCAAATGCAGGATCCTAATCCATTCGTCAAACATAGGTGGCTGTGATGGAAATGAAAACAACTTTACTGGGAAATCTTTAGAACTTTTTCTGTATGACCTTTTGCAGAAGTTAATCATACATTCTGAAAAGGCTGCTCTATTGTCTTTTTTTTTTGGTGCAGCCATTTTAAGCCTACACAAATGATATGCAATGTTTTTATGTTTATTAGTGATGGCAATGCATTATGTATCGCTTGACTTATAGCAGAGTTTTCCTTGAAATCGAGACTTATCGATAGATACTAACAAACGCTCCTAACAGGTACATTCGCGGAAGCGTGTTAAGTGAATAGAACCAGTGTAGCCATTCCCGCTTATTCCCGTCAGATCTGACTGTTTCTTGAACGCGAATGAGAGAAATATTTGAAAATAATATTATAAAATTAATATTGATATTAATATAATTGAATCCTTTCTTATTTGTTTTTTTTTCTCTTCAATTTTTCACTCTTTTCGCATTAGATCTCACTTCTAGTTTGTGCTTCGATTTCCACAAATTCTATCGCTAGCATTCGGGTGCAAAAAATAAGTTCTATACCACGCCAAAAGAAGCTTATAAACAGATGCCTGTTGGAGTTTTCGGAGTGGTTTCGGGAGGGGTTAACAGATCCCACACGGGCTTTCTGCAGTTACTGCAAATTCAGAAAAACAGCGAAATTCAGCGATTTGCGTTCACATTCAGCAACAAAATAGCACACGAGTGCAGTGAAAAGCTCTGCGCAAAAAAACAAATTAGTAGATTTTTTGCTAATACCAACTAGAACAATTCAATAACAAATTTCATATGATGGATAACTATAAATAGATTGCTGTCTCTTGATTACTTCTTTTGAATAGTGTCGCACAACAAAGTTCTGCCATAGTTTTGTATATAATTGAAATAAAAATATACAAACTATTTTATTTTGGGGGATGCCAGTTGTTATCTTGTTACCAAATTTGTTAACTTACAGTAATGGGGTGGGAAATATCGATTTTCCAGCCACCAGTAATAGTGGAACCCCAATCTTGACTCTTTAACTGACCCGGCCATGAAGCATTTCGAAAAAAGTTGCTTTCTTACAGACGGACGGACAGACACAATGCCTGACATTGCACAAACCCAATACACTCTTAACGTTCGGTATCGATCATAAAAATCTATGCCTCAGGATAAAAAAGTATTCTATCCAAACAACGAAGACAAATCGTTTGACTAACTTTTAGAGAATTTCAAGTTCAAGTTAGTTAGTTAAGTGCAAGTTACGTTCGTTGTCCAGTTCACAAAGCTGATTGATGAGCAGCTAATATGTTTGAGCATAAGCTAATTTTTAATTTGTTTTATTTTATTATTTTTATTTTTATCTATAGGGAACACTTTATTTCATAACTCTATTTACACAAGTGTAGGTGTTTTACATATTGAAAGTAAGAGTACAGGACCGTGTGCCTTTTCTTCTTAGATATATTGCGTCTGTATGAAAGATTTAATTTAATTAATTTGAGGCAGATTATTATAGGGAAAAGTAAGTATATACAATAGCCTCATGAATTGACTTAAAACTATAGCTAAAAATTAAGACTAATGGCTAGTGTGAGACTATTAAATATTTTGTTAATGTGGATAGATGGAATAATTACAGCTGTTAATAAAGTTCGTGTGCAGCCTAGTCAGTCTTGCTGAAGCTAGTTCCACTTTGTAGCTCCGAGGTGGAATAATGCCAGGGGAGATTGAATATCATTTTTAATATTTTGTTTTGTACAACTTGGATTTTATAAATATGGGTCTTTGCGACATCAGCCCAGACCGGAGCTCCGTAAAAAACTGTAGACTGAAAGATTGAAACGATACATTTTATTTTCTAGACTTAGGCGAGAATTCCTGTTAGTGAAAGGATATAAAACTTTGATAAACGTTTTAGTTTTTTTTATTATGTGTTGGACGTGATCTGAAAAATTTAGTTTCTTATCTAATATGACGCCCAGATATCTAACGTTGTTTTCCCAGTTAATGTCAACCTGATTAAGACTAATGTGATTCAAAGGAATATATATATTTTTCCTTTTCCTTGTAAAAAAGATTGCTTGGGTTTTTTCAGCATTAACAAGAATTTTCCATTTTGTGAAGTAAGGAACAAGAGTGTTAAAGGCCACTTGGAGTCTGTCTGAGATATCAGTTGCGAGATTTCCAGTACAGAGAATTGCAGTATCATCCGCGAAAACGGATGCAGTGCATCCTCTCAAGACAGGGAAGTCGGATGTAAAGATGTTATATAATATTGGGGAAAGACAGGAACCTTGTGGGCACCCGGCATTAATATTGGTTGCACTTGAATGGGCTTCTCCTAAATAAACAGCAAAGGATCGGTCACTTAAAAAACTTCGTATTATTTTAATAATCCTTAATGGGAAATATAACAGATACAGTTTGTACACAAGTCCATCGTGCCAAACAGAGTCGAAGGCCGCTTTAATGTCTAGTAAGACCATACCCGTAGATTTGGAACTGCTAAAGTTGGACTTGGGAATTTTTTTAATTCTACATAGAGGGTGCACTGTATTGTGTTCACGGCGAAATCTAAACTGAAGGGGTGGAAGGACATCATTGTTTTCAGTAAAGTCAACTAGTCTTTTCTTGATGACTTTCTCCAGAATCTTACTAACTCAAGAGAGAAGGCTAATGGGTCTATAAGAAGTAGGATATTCAGGAGGCTTGTTCGCTTTTAAAATAGGGATGACTTTGGAGTGCTTCCATTTCTGAGGGAAATATCCTAGGCGAAGTCACTCATTAATAATTAAAGTCAGAAATTTTACTCTTTTCCGAGCTAGAGCTTTAGGCCGGCCGCACACCGGAGCCAACAAAACGTTTTATGTTGGTCTTTGTTGGTCCGACAAAAAAACATTTTTTTTGATATCACATACCAAAACCAACACCTTTCGACAAGCATTTTGTTTTCGACTTTTTGTTGGCTTCGGTGTGCGATACAATCAAACATAATTTTTAGTCTTGTTCAAAATGTCATTTGATTCGGACGAAGACATCATTCATAAATAGAGGTTTGAATTTTTTTTTGTGCCGTTTGCTAATAAAATGTATAATATAAATATTATAAAGGTTTTGGATGTTCAAGATGTATGTCCAAACCACACTGTGTTCTCCCCATCACTTGTAAACCAAAGGAAATATATTTTTGTCGAAGCCCAACATAATTCCACCCAACAGCATTCGACAAAATAAAAACGTTTGTTGGGCTTTGCCGTATGCTGTTTTGCTTGTTGGATTCAGTGTGCGCAGCTCCATAAGCAACCGTGTAATGTTCGTCACGAACACTTGTATAAAGATGTTGGTTGGGTTCGGTGTGCGCAGCCCACATGAAACTCTATAGAAAAACGGCTTTCGACAATGTTCGCTCCCAACAAATGTTATGTTTTTTTGTTTGTCGGTCTTGGTGTGCGGCCGGCCATAAGAAGCAATGGATTGTTCGGATGTTCGGTTCGACAAAGAAAAACGCTTAAAGACGTTTTGTTGGCTCCGGTGTGCGGCCGGCCTTAAGACACACATTTTCAATATTGTCAAGGCCTGGAGTCTTTTTATATTTAAGATCTTTTAATATCAAATAAACCTCATGAAAATCTGTCAAATATGATGAGTCGTTGTCTGCATTCAGGGAGTCCAAAGAGCTTATGAAGCTGGTGACCTCAGAGATTGTGGTTTGATCGCTGAGACTGCTTGAATGGGCATGGTTTAAGGCGAACATTGATGCTAATAATTCTGTTTTCTGGTCCGCATTTACGAAATTGTTTTTATTGTGCTTTAGTGTAGGTATCCCAATGTTTTTCTTCTTTATGACTTTTGATAACTTCCAAAAGGGGGAAGAATTTTTTTCTAGTAAGGATAAAAGGTTATTCCAACTCTCATTTCTAAGTTTGGAAAACTCAATGTTTAGTAATTGATCATACCATCTAACTAAAGTTAAATCACCTCTGTTTCTGCGTCGCAACCAATTCGACGGTGTCGTTCTTAGTTTATCAGGGATAGTTGCTTTGTGTAGATTGACTTCTTTATGAATACTTCGTCTTAGCTGCGAGATCACGAGTTAAATCGATACTACTGTCTTTCATCCGCGATATTCTACCGAAAACCCATTAGATTTTGATATCATAGAGATTTTAATTTGGTGGATTAAGGGAAATGATCTGACTGGGATGATCGAGCTAGTCTTGAGGCTAGGATTGTATAGTGGCAGTTATTTATTATTTTTTTTTGAATGCTGGTCTTATTGATCTTTCTAGTGATAGAAACTACATAGTACAACTTATAAAATCTAGCTACATTCATTTATTTTTGACTGTTTCGAGTGCGCGTCCCTAAAAATCATCGCTGGGTTGGTAAGTCGTTACGACGAAGACGGGATCGGCTGCGCAGCCTTGTGAGGCCTCTCGCGAGATGATTTGTGTGCGATGAGAGCTTACTAAGATATTTTACTTTTTGTTCCGCTATTTCCCCCTTGACTGTTGAGATGTTGATGCTGTTGCTAGCGTTCCCCCATAACTGGGAACCGTAGGTCCAGATTGGTTTTAGAACAGAGTTGTAAAGCAGGACCTTGTAGTCCAAACTAATGGAAGAGCGAGCATTGATGAGCCGATGGAGGCTATTGGCTTTCAGTTTGAGATGTGTTCTTTTAGCTTCAATGTGTCGCCGCCATGTTAGTCTTCTGTCTAAATGTACGCCCAGATACGTTACATCGTTTGCTTTTGGAAGTGTGGTGTTGTTTAACGTGAGCGGTGGACAATCTTGCCTGTTAAGGGTGAAAGTTACTTGCTTACATTTTTGTTCGTTTACCTTAATTCGCCAATCTGATAACCATTTTTCTACGTTGACCAGATGAAGGGCTAGTTGCGCTGTTGCTTGTATTGGGCATCTGGAGCGGCTGAGAATAGCTGTATCATCCGCAAAGGTAGATGTTGTCAATCGGCTGCTTATTGGGATGTCTGCTGTGAAAAGCACGTACAGTGTTGGTCCAAGTACGCTGCCCTGTGGAACACCAGCTTCGATACTGTGTTCGTCAGACATTGCAGTGTTACATCTTACTGCGAACTTCCTTTCGTATAGGTACGACTTAAGCAGCTTATGTGTGTTGTTTGGGAGCATTGTTTTGATCTTATGCATTAGACCTTCCAACCAAACTTTGTCGAATGCCTGAGAAACATCCAGAAATATTGCAGTGCAGTATTCTCTATTTTCGAACGCGCTTCGTATCTCTGATGTTATTCTGTTAACCTGCTCAATTGTTCCGTGCTTTTCACGAAAGCCGAATTGGTGTGACGGGATTATGTTGTGAAGATTCAGGAATGGATTTATCCGGGACAGCAAACATTTTTCAAAAAGTTTTGATAGACACGGTAATAAGCTTATAGGTCTATACGACGTGGGAACTGTGTGATCTTTTCCAGGCTTTGGTATCATAATGATAATTGACTTTTTCCATCTGTCTGGATAGTGGCCAAGTTTGGTGATAGCATTGAAGAGCTGGGCAATTATGCAGATTGCACAGTAAGGAAGCTCAATAATCATCTTTGGGGTTATTTGGTCACCTCCTGGAGATTTTTTTGGGTTCAGTTGCTCTTTAATGATTCTAACGATTTCATTCGGGGAAACTTGATTGGATCATGTTGAAGCTGAGAGCCGTTTTAAGCAGTCGGTAGTGCAAACGTATTTGTTGCAGGGTTAGGTTGGAACACTTTTTGGAGATGAGTAGCAAATGTGTTAGCTCTTTCTTCATCGCTGCGAGCCCAGCCGCCTGCGAAGTTTCTTATAGGCATTACTGTTTCTGTTGGAGAGCTTAGAGTTGGGTGAGCTCTCCACAATGAGTTTTTCGTACTGGTGGTTGATAATTGCTCGATGTAACGGCGTTGAGCGCGCTCGTCCTCGATTTTTAACGCTTTGGTGAGTTTACGTGTGGCGTCTTTTAGTTTTCGCTTTGCCGATGGCGATCTGTTCGATTGCCAGTCACGTCGTAAGCGCCGCTTTTCAAGAACGAGCTGTTCAATTTGTAGATTTGTTGTCCTTTGGTTGTGTATTGTTTTTGGTATTTGAGGCGTAGCGGCGCGAGCTGCGGCGACGAAGACAGTCTCCAGAGTCTTAACAAAACTATCAATGTCAGCTACATCAATGAGACGTGGCTTAAGCTCAATGTGTGAGCTTATATATTTTTTGTATCTGAGCCAGTTAGTTTTTTGTGAAGTTAACTTACCGGGTCGATTTATGAATTCAGGGTGTCGTTGCAGATTTATTAGGACTGGCGAGTGATCGGATGATAGATCCGAAAGGCACTCTGCACTTATCAGTCTACGCGAAATGTTTTTGGTAACTGCAAAGTGTAAAGGAGTAATTTAGCCAGGGTATAAACTCAGTCTGGCCAGGTACACCACACAAGAATATTTATATATTTTGGTGGGACTATAACGCGCGCGGTTTTACAAGTTGGAAGGGGAAACGCTTGCGTCGACACCAACGCAACAGCAGGCACACTCAGCAGCCAGAGTATAAGGCGACTCAGCTTGACTCGCGTACGCGCGTGTACAAAAACCAAAGAAAATAAATAGAACGCAAGAAAATACACAGCAATCACACTCCACTGGGTCGCGGACTTACCGGCGACCAATTTATTCAGCTGTTATCCAAGATTATCTGTACAAGACAACCTAAACCTAACTACATGCACATATATGCTTATATCTATCAACTACTGCGAACTATCCCCTCTTACCTTATCTTTACTAACTACTAAGTCTTTACTGCTGACGCACTATTCTTCCCTTCTACTCTTTTCGTTAACTATTTTTTTCTCAAGCGCCCGCACGTCCGCTTGCTTTCATATATAAATCGCAACTCCTCTTCTGTTCTTATAACCTAACCTTTCTTTTCTCCCTCTCGCGTACGCGTCTGCTCACTTGCGGAGGTCAATCATAACTCCCTCGCCCACGCTTGGGCTTCGGCCCAAGTTGCAGATTTTGTCACTCCCCACACTTGCTCGTGACCGTGGTGGATTTGATGATCGCAGCTGGCGCGCTGCATCTTGCGACTCTGTGTTTTGGGGCGGTTATATTTAAATTCTTAGGCGTTAGGCGTCAATCAAAAATAAGTACATCCGATAAATCTAAATACTTTACGCTCCTTGCGTTTATTAAATATAAATACTGCGCACTCCTTGCGTCTACCAAAACTATACCTACAACTCGAACAACCCCTGCGCTTCTTGCGACTTAAAAACTATCAATATAATACAGGTAACTCAAACAACCGAAGCGCTTCTTGCGACTTAAAAACTATAAATATAATAAATATAACTATTTGTGAAGGGGCCGACGCGGCCTACTTCACACCCCCCCCTTTCTTGGGTAGCGTGACAGTTACGTGTCCGCACGCGTTCCATGTCACGCCGTGTAGCTCCCCGTTCACCTCCACCTTGAACCTGAAACGGTGGGCTCTCGACGTACAATTTTCCAACGCCTCTGATATGACCGCGACCGCGGCGTCGGTCAGCTCGTCCTCGTCCGGAAGACAGCCCAATTTGTGGGGCGTATCGCCCACATTTTTGGCGGTAATACCTGCCCCTGGATTGGCGGCTCTGTCACCCTCACCGCCGCTGCTGATCACATAAGGGAATTGGTCGCTCATCTTAGGTATTCTGTGGGTTTATAAACACAATCGGTTAGTCTTAATTTATGAATTCAAATTTTTGTTAGTGTTAATAAAAAGAGAATAAAGGGATTAATTAAAACTGTGACTGCGCTCTTAATAGCACCAACGTATTGAGTCCTGGTCGCCATTCTCTTCTCCTGAGGTTATAGTTCCTTCTTTTGTCCTTCATGATGATCCGGTGCTCGGCTACGTGAGACACCCCTTGCAGCTCGTCAAAGAGAACCAATTCCGCTTTCAGTATATCCTTTATCTCTAGTTCCAAATCCTCTGGCCATTCGTTATCCTTGGTTTCAACATTATCCACGGGTGTTATTGCGGGGCCGGGTATGACGCACCCTCCTACCTCGCCGAATCGTTGTACTCCTGCCGTTGTCGCGTCCACGCTGTCTCCTCGAACCGTTCCCACGGCGATGCTGGGCTGAGGTGCCCCAGGGGCATCCTTCTCCTGCCTTGATCCGCCGTCCTCCTCCGGTTTGCTCACAACTGGCTCACGTTCCATTAGGACCTGCTCCTCCTCTATATCTGGTACTTCCACAGCTTCCAAAATTAACCTAGCCTTGCCACATTCGATGGTCGTCCCCACCCGGCACAAAAAGTCTATCCCTAGTATAATGTTGTCTAGCATCGAGGGCATCACGAGCATACTCACCGTGACCTCTGTCCCCGCTAGACCAACTTTTACCCTCAATAGCTTCTTTACCTCTAAAGTGGACCCATCGGCTAGGCGAATTTTCGCGCAGGCGTCCAGCATCTCGCCCCCGCTGGTCACCTTGCGGGAAAACTCCTCACTAATAAAACTCCTAGTCGCCCCTGTATCTACTGTCGCAGTCGCTACTTGGTCCCCGACTCTTACAGTAGCGACTATCCGCCCGTCTTCCACTCTTAAAGGGTATTCTAGGTTCGGGACTGGTTCACGTCGGCTCCCATCGGGTCCCGTCCCGGATGGTGCCGCATATCGTTTCCCGCCCTTGACTGTTGACAACACTGGCTGGTATTGACCCCCTTGGCCCCACACTGCCGACAGAACTGTACCCGTGGATTGGGGCACTCCTTGGCAAAATGACCCTCTTGCGAACAGTTATAGCATAGCCTCTTCCCGCCTAGAGCCCTCGACTGCTCTTGGCTGATCATCCCGTTTGAAATTACTCCCGTATGCCCGAGCGGTGGCGTATTCTCCGCGTTACCGCTTGACTCTGGCTGTGGTTGCGTCCGGAAAGGATTAAAATGTTTAGCGGGGGTTACCTCACCGGCTAATCCATCCGAATACCTACTACCCCCGGTCCTACTCCGTGCTGCACGTTCGCGACTTTGTTGCCTCACATTTTCGTACTCGGCCGCCATCTGAGTTAGCTGCGCCAGAGAGGAGAAGTCCCCTCTACGAATGTACAAACGGTACTCGGGTGCCAAATTCTCGTATACCCTATGCCATTCTTGTTCTTTTTTTTTATTATTGGACGTAGATGTACTAACGAACAGTACAGTCAAGTGGCCCAACGGTACCAAGCACCGGCTTGTTAACGCGCGGACCCACGCACAAAGTGACCCACCTCCCGCCCATCCGACCGAGGGGCGCTCCGCTTAACGTGCGGTTACGATGATCGCGAACATGCAGACAAATGACACAAAACTAACTTTTTTATAGAGCAAGTAGGAGTGGCACTGTGTATTAAGTGGGAAAGATCGTTCTAAATAGAACACAGAATACGAAAAGGGTTATGAAGAGCATAATTAGAATTACAAGTTTGAAGAGATATAGGTACAAAATTTCTAGTATTTCTAATAGGAACAGCAAAGTTAATTTGGTTAATTAATTCAGAAGAATCAATTTCACCATTAATTAATTTGTGAAAAAAGGAAAATGCTAGCATTACTCTACGATCATTAAGAGAAGGAAGATCTATTAGTAAAAGTCTACTACGGTAAGATGGCAAATTATTGTTAGTGTCCCAGTTAAGACCTCTAAGTGCGAAGAGCAGAAATTGTTTTTGTACCGACTCTATTTTATTCTGATGAATTTCGTATTTGGGAAACCATATACAAGATCCATATTCCAGAATCGGTCGTACAAGAGAAGTATACAGAGTTTTTGTTAAGTAGGGATCGTTGAACTCCTTCGACCAGCGCTTAATGAAGCCCAAGACACCAGATGCTCGATTAGAAATTGAAGAAATATGCTTGTCAAACTTAAGCTTTGGGTCCATAACAATGCCCAAATCGTCAACCCATTCAATTCTGTCTAGTGGTTTGTTGTCAAGAAAATAAATATTAAACAAGTAAGAAGGCTCTAGTCGGGAGAGCCCGACTAGAAGATACCCTGAACCAAGTTGCAATAAATATATTTAATTTATGTAAGACTTTGGTATACTGGCTTAGCTTCCATCGATTAAGTTCAATATCTCCGGTGTTTCTCAACCGATTTGGACGAAATTTTCAGAAAAGCTTATCATTATCCATTACTTCAACCCTCATTTTTAGATTTTCCAAATTCGATATTTTATTGTTATCGATATTATGTGTATATCGGAAACCAGAATAGTTATCGATAATTTGAAGCAAACTTGTTCTGCTCATGGTATAGGAGAACTTAAATACAAAATCAGAAGTCTCTAGCTCTTGTAGTCTCTGAGATCCAAGCGTTCATACAGACGGACAGACGGACATGGCTATATCGTCTCGGCTGTTGATGCTGATCAAGAATATATATACTTTATAGGGTCGGAGATGCTTTCTTCTGCCTGTTACATACTTTTGCACAAAACCATTATACCCTTATTTACCCATTTTATGGGTTAAGGGTATAAAAAGGGCAAACATCTAAAAAATGACATTACTTTACATTTACTGTAATTAAGATTTAAAAAATTTACTTTACACCACATTTGAAAGTTGTCTAAATCTCTTTGAAGCTGTTGAGCAGCTAGGGGAGTTGCAGCTGACGTGCATAACTTTACATCATCAGCGTACATCAAAACCCGAGAGAACTTTATAACCGATGGATGATCGTTTATAAACAAAATAAATAATAAAGGACCAAGATGACTACCCTGAGGAACGCCTGAAGTGACCTGAACCGTCTTGGAAACGGACCCTTTAAATAAAACCCTCTGAGTTCTAAGAGTTAGGTAGTCTTTAATCCAAAGAACTAGAATATTTGAAAAGCCCAAGAGTTCTAGTTTATGTATTAGGAGATGATGATCTACAGAGTCGAAAGCCTTACTAAAATCAGTATAAATAACATCAGTCTGCAATTTGTCCTGAAAACCCTTGATAACAAACGAAGTAAATTCTAACAAGTTAGTGGTAGTAGATCTTTGTTTCATAAATCCGTGCTGGCACGGTGAAATAATAGATTTACAAAGGTGTTGAAGATGGGAGGTTATTAATTTTTCAAAAATCTTAGGAATAACAGACAACTTGGAGATACCCCTATAATTTTGAACATTACATTTGTTTCCTTTTTTATGGAGAGGAATAATAAATGACTCTTTCCAAATTTTTGGAAAGGAGCCTAACTCTAGGGACAAGTTAAACATTTTAAGCAACGGCTTTAAAAGACCAAGAGCGCAGTGTCTAAGCACACAGCCTGGCACTCCGTCAGGTCCTGGGGAAAATATAGGTTTCAAAACATGTAGATTATTTAAAAGTGAGTTCTCAGTGATTTTCAGTCCAAAGTTGCGACTCGAGCCATTAACCTGATAAGGGTAAGGCAATCCGACTTGAGATTGAAAATAACTATACGTCGTTTGAAAAAGTTGGGCAAATATATTTGCAATCTCCTGTTCAGAATTGGCCTTCGTTTCCTCAAAGAATACCCCCGCTGGGAGTGTCGATGACCTACGCTTCGCATTAACAAAATCAAAAAACCGCTTTGGATCCTGCTGAAACTGTAATCTACACCGAGTCAGGTAATTCTTATAACATTGGTTGTTTAAGATAGCAAAACTGGCACGAGCAATCAAGTAATCAGAATAGGCTACCGATGAGCCGCTTTTTCTAAATCTCTTGTAGAGTTTAGATTTTCGATTTTTGAGAATTGTCAACTCTCGGGTAAACCAAACAGGTTTATTAGACCTGTTTAGCTTACCAACCGGGACACATAAATCAAATAAAGAATATAAGGTATTGTAAAAAATACTGATTGCCACGTCCAAGTCGTCAGACTCGTAGAGGGGAGACCAGTCAGTATGGGATAAAAGCAAGGCGAGACCCTCAAAATCAGTTTTCCGAAATTGACGAACTCGACTCAAAGGCATTTTGACATTGCAACGCGTCCGGGAAGGTAAATTAATCAACAGCTCCAACGCAGGATGGTATAAGTCTTCGGGATAAGATATAGGCTGGGAACGGGAAACGGATGAAGATGATGAATCCAAAACAAAAATCAGATCAAGCATTTTATTAAGAAAATTTGGGATAGCATTAATTTGACTCAATGACATCCCAAGTAAGTCGATTAAAAATTCATTCGGGGCCGTGGGAGTCAGGGCACCAGAGTCAGGACAAGAAATCCATGTAGCTTCAGCAATGTTGAAATCACCAAGAACTACAAGAAAATCGCGATCAGAAAGCAAGGAAGAGACAGAATGAATAGCAGATAGATGTGTTTCATAGATAGAGAGATCAGAGGAAGGAGGTATATAGGAACAAGTGATAAAAATTTTAATACCGTAAATATTTAGCTTTACAGCAATAAACTCTATATCAAAAGAACTATTTAATACGACTGTTTCAGAAGGAAAGTCAACATTCACAGCCATAAGCACTCCACCACCACGCCGAAGAGTACGGTCCTTTCTATAAATAGAATATGCACTACATAGAATTGAATGTCTTGCCTTAACCACGTTTCAGTAAAGGCAATGACATGGAAAGGGAAAGAAAGACTATTAAGGTATAAGCTAGAGAGTTTACTACAAAGACCTCTTACATTCTGATAGCCAAGTAAGAAGGAGGATGTTAGTTTTTTGAACTATCAGTAATTGGGAGAGTTACTTTAGAACGAACCACCGGAAGTGTAGATACAATCGGGGGCCGATTTTTTTTTCTTGCAGTATACTCTTTCACAATTATGTGTTCTGGCCAAAATTCTTTGCAGCATATGGTGCAAAAATCTTGATTCGAAACACTGATTTTAAAAGACGAAATGTTCCGATCATAAGCAAATTTGAATTTCTCCACCGTGACATTGGCATTCGATTTGGCCTTGATATAGACCTTGACATCATCTGATGTTAAATCAGGGGGAAGCCTTGAAACAAATATTTGTTTTTTAGGTGGGACAGCAACAAGTTTTTTAATTATATCCTCCACTGAGGCTGGTTTGGAAGACTCAGTCTCGGATAATTGAATATTTGGCTCTTTAGGTTTGATAGAGTTTTTTTGTTGATTAACATCAACACTACTAACCACCAAAGGAACCGAAGGATCGGGATCAGATAAGACAATATCCATGGGAGTTATTGTTATATCATCTAAGTTCTCGATAACTTTAGTAGAAGGGACATGAAGATTTTTATTTACTTTACCCTGTGGTATCGGAGCGTTTGGAGTATTTTCCAACGTCACAGAGCCCGATAACTGCAAACATGACCAACACGGCCACTCTAAATTAGTATCCTTCAAGAGGTCTGAGATACGGCCATTAATGCCAGCACATTGCTCATGAGCAACATTTGTGCACATCCAGCAGCAGACAAAACCCATTTTTAAGTTAGCACGGACTTGACAATTCGCATAGCAGCAAACAGACATTTTTATTGAATTTATTAAAAGAATATAAAAGTAAAAAAAAAATAAATAAATAAAAATACAAAAAAAATTCTCTGCAGAAAAATTGTTATTATTAAGACACAGGTCCACCCTAATGTGCAAATAGTAAAGCTACAAACAAAACTTACTTCACAGCTTCACAAACAAAAACGGCGCGAGCGCGACCACCGAAAGCAACAAGCAACGGAGAAAAGTTTGACCGCGACCAACACCAACACAAAAGAGCGCGTTAGAGTAAACGATCAAGAAACGGTTTAATGCACTGCAGTGCTTGAAAAAAAGAGAGAGAGAAAGAGTGAGCGTAAAAGCACAAAAACAAAACAAAAGCAGGCGACAGCAAGTTGAGCAAATTTTTCAGTATGCTGGACTGCAGTTTGTTGTTGTGCTTGGAAACACTTTAAAACAAATGCAAATTAAATCGTTAATTTAATGTCCACTTTGGGTTTAGGCAAACCGACAAAACACAAAGTCACAAAACTATTAGTTTACACAAATTCGCGAAATTAATAGCAGAAATAAGACGCACAATATTCAAAAAAGCGAAGCGCATAAAAAAACACGTCCGTTGCGATGCAAAGCGAGCGAGCGAGCTTCTGCCCTGTACCCCGCGTGGTACATCATACCCCGCAGCTCGAGCAAGTAGTCCTTGAACGGCTCGTTATCATGTTGCCGTCGTGCCCGGATACTGTCTTCTAACCTGTCGAAATACTGGGGCGGTAGAAAAAACTCCAAGAACTCGGCTTTAAATGTCGCCCAAGTCGCGTCCCTTAGCCTACTTATTAATAGCCACCGCGCGGCCTTACCCGTTAGAGCCTCGCTCATTGCCCTCGGCAACCGGTCTAAGCTTATGTCGTATGACAACGCCCTGTCCTCAATCGCCTCCAGGAAAACTAATGGGTCGGTGCACCCATTGAACAGGATACCCCACTACCGGACTAGTTCGGGGACGACCATCCCGTTCCTAAGGGTACTATAGGTATTGCTAGAATTAAGATGTGGGTTCGCCTGTCTCACCGGGGTATCTTCCTCGGATGCCAGAGGCGACCCTACTCGTATATCGGGGATACATGCTGTATTCTGTGGGGAAAATTCATTATAAATCGTGCTGTTGGAGGGTGGACGCAAATGTTCCGTGCCACCAGTCTGTATTGATGGGATTGCCGCATCTGATTCAGATTTCTGCCTGGGTCGTATTCCTCCAACAGAAGTGGCAGTCCGGGTAGGCGACACTGGGATCTTCGCGAACCGCAACTCCCATTCCGCTAACCGGGCCCATATATCGGTGGTATGACCACCTTGCCTTATGAAAGTACATACCAGCTTCCGGTAGTCAGTTACCGTGGCATACTTTTCCAATCCGAGCTCCCGGACGATATCCTCTAGATCCTCCTAATGGCAGTGGTAGACCCATTGCACACCCACACCGGGGTTGCTGCTTTCTACGACCTCCACTCGGGCGGGCTCGATAGTCTTGGGTTTCTCCATTTAACCGAAAAAAAAACGAACGCAAAAAAAAATTCCGTCTCGAGCCGTATATGTCCCGCTTCGCAAAAATTTGCACTCTTAATCTGGCACGGTTTATCGCGGTAACCGTTTTGTTACGAAATTAAAAAAAAAAAAATTTTCCCGAATTTTTTTCCCGGTGTAAAAAAAAACTTTTAACTTGTCACTGTCTGTCGCGGTTATTCCTTTTATTACAAAAAAAAAAAATTTTGTCCAAGGTATTACGAATTTTATATATATATATTTTTTTTTTGCAGTGTAATAAAAAAAATTTTTCCTTTGTTAACTGGTCACTGTTTATTGCGGTTATTTTATTTTATTTCGAAATTAATTTTATATATATATATTTTTTTTTTTTTTAGTGTAATAAAATTTTTCTGTTAATAGGTCACTGTTTATTTTATTTAATTTTTTTCCCGTATTTCTGCCTTTTTTTTAAATTCCTTTAATTTTTTTTTTTTTTCCCCCTGTACGTTTACATGGTCGAGGCCCACTGTACGGCGACTTCACGTAAGTCCGATACTCGACCCGAACCGATGGGACAACTCCGCACTCGAAATAAGAGTCAATTTTTATTTCGCGGTCGAAGCCCACTGTGCGACAACACCGCGACCTTTGCAGCTGCCTGTACCAGCTACTGTCACGCCGTTCGTTGACCGCTCACACACTTTGCCGACACTTTCGTTGCGCCGCAGGTGTTCACTTATGCACAGCCTCGAACGCGAACCGCTAGTTCGATCGGTGAGTCTTCTTCCACCGTCAACTTCGTTGCGCCGCAAACGTTGCTAAGGCAATGCTTCTCGAACGCGAACAGTTATTCTTATCTGCACTTGCCTTACGCCCTCACTTTCGTTGTGCCGCGACGATTGCACAAAACCACGCTCGAAAACCGTTCTCGTTGGCCACTTGTAAAGCAGGGTATCGTCGGGTATACCCGCACTTCACTTTACGCACTTTTCCTTCCACACTTGTTGGTGATATTTCTAGGGCTTTAATACCAGATTATACCACACCTTTGCACTTTAGAGTCCCTGCTCGGGCGCCACTTGTAAAGGAGTAGTTTAGCCAGGGTATAAACTCAGTCTGGCCAGGTACACCACACAAGAATATTTATTTAGTATTTTGGTGGGACTATAACGCGCGCGGTTTTACAAGTTGGAAGGGGAAACGCTTGCGTCGACACCAACGCAACAGCAGGCACACTCAGCAGCCAGAGTATAAGGCGACTCAGCTTGACTCGCGTACGCGCGTGTACAAAAACCAAAGAAAATAAATAGAACGCAAGAAAATACACAGCAATCACACTCCACTGGGTCGCGGACTTACCGGCGACCAATTTATTCAGCTGTTATCCAAGATTATCTGTACAAGACAACCTAAACCTAACTACATGCACATATATGCTTATATCTATCAACTACTTTGAACTATCCCCTCTTACCTTATCTTTACTAACTACTAAGTCTTTACTGCTGACGCACTATTCTTCCCTTCTACTCTTTTCGTTAACTATTTTTTTCTCAAGCGCCCGCACGTCCGCTTGCTTTCATATATAAATCGCAACTCCTCTTCTGTTCTTATAACCTAACCTTTCTTTTCTCCCTCTCGCGTACGCGTCTGCTCACTTGCGGAGGTCAATCATAACTCCCTCGCCCACGCTTGGGCTTCGGCCCAAGTTGCAGATTTTGTCACTCCCCACACTTGCTCGTGACCGTGGTGGATTTGATGATCGCAGCTGGCTCGCTGCATCTTGCGACTCTGTGTTTTGGGGCGGTTATATTTAAATTCTTAGGCGTTAGGCGTCAATCAAAAATAAGTACATCCGATAAATCTAAATACTTTACGCTCCTTGCGTTTATTAAATATAAATACTGCGCACTCCTTGCGTCTACCAAAACTATACCTACAACTCGAACAACCCCTGCGCTTCTTGCGACTTAAAAACTATCAATATAATACAGGTAACTCAAACAACCGATGCGCTTCTTGCGACTTAAAAACTATAAATATAATAAATATAACTATTTGTGAAGGGGCCGACGCGGCCTACTTCACAAAAGTCAATCAAATCGGGTGGTTTTTTGGGATCTGTCGGCCAGTATGTTGGTCTGCCAGGAGAAACGTGGTCGAGCTTGTTGTTAGCTTTTATAATTGCATTGTAGAGCTGCTTTCCTTTTGGATTCACTAGACGAGATCCCCAGTGTGTGTGCGTGGCATTGTAGTCTCCTGCTGCAGTGAGTTAAAAAATTCCATGAATTGGTCTTACGATATGGTATAACGCGGAGGGCAGTATACAGCGGCAAGAGTAAGTTGGTTCCCACTGTCCAAATGTATTTTTAGAGATGTGGCCTGTAGAAAGTTTTCAGCAAACTCTTTATAGTAGTGGTGCTTGAGGCGGCTTCTGATCAAAATACCAGTTCCACCGTGTGCTTTACCCTCGGGATGATTTGTACCATAGAATAAGTATCCACTTATGTTAAAATTATATTTGTTTGTAAGGTGTGTTTCGGAAAGCTAATTCAAGTTTATGCTGTGAGACGCCATTAGCGTTCCACGTAGATATTCGTATCTCAGCCATTGATTGTTTTGACTGTTGTGATACAAACATTTGTATCAAGAGATTTTGATTACGCATTAGTTCCTGCATAGTTGTTTTCATGAATGACATAAACTCGTTCATGCTCTGCTGCAGGGTACATACGAGTGCTTCGAGGTTACTTTGTTGCTGCACCTGTGCAGCGTTTTTGCTCACTTGTTTTGGTTGTAAGTACGGTGTGTTAGAGGCAGGAAGATCCAGTCCAGATCTTAGGGCGCTTGCATAAGTTGCGTTATTGGTTGAGAACTCGGGGCCAAGTGAGGATCTGGCTGCAGATGAAAAGAAGACGTCTGGGTTGTGTTTCGATGGAGTTATTTGTAACAAAAATATCGAGCGTAGAGGATTGACTTCTAGCACTTGCTGTTATATAAAAGTGTTCGTCTGGAAAATGAACTGACAGACCACGAGTTAATAAGAAATCGTACAGTAATGATCCCCAAACATTTGCACGGTTACAACACCAGAGTCTGTGTCGGCTATTTAAATCCCCTCCGAGCAATATGTTCCCAGTAAAAGAGGTTAGTAGTCGAATGTCATTTGAAAAGTTTAGTTTTAAATTGGGATCTGCTCGTCTCCCTGCGAAATAACAACAATAGAGTGAAGTACCGGTGCTTGATAATATACCGGTTATTGATAATATTTATTCCAATAGTTTCTATGGAATTTGCGTTAGTGAGGGGTAACAGGCTATGTCGGATAGATTTTTTGATAATAATAGCTACCCCTCCTCCTCTTCTATTCGTTCTGTCACGTCTGTAGCAAAAGTAATTATTGTGCTTAATTGATAATGAGCTGTTGAGCCAAGATTCGGTTAATAAACAAATATCTATGTTTTCCCTGTTAAGAAAAGCAAAAAGCTCTTCTTTCTTGTTTTTAACGCCTGTAGCGTTCCAAGTTACAGTAGTGAGATTATTATCCATAATGTAAGAAACTTACACGCCATTGAAGTTATCACTTCGAATTGATCTGCCTTGGTTTTGCAGTTTCTTAAATTCTTTATAAGCTCGAATGTTAAGGACTTAACCTCGTTCAATGAGAAGAGCTTGTTGTTAACACTTTACGTATGATTTCCTATTTGGTTAACCCATTTGGAGTTTGAACGAAAATTGGTTTGGTTTAGCTCGTTTGGAAATACATTAGTATTTTCAAGTTGGGGGGGAGGGGGGGGGGGCTTAAAAACATTAGTAGTATTTGGTCTTACTCGGTATGACTGATATTAAGATCTTAATTTTAAGTAGCTTAAACTGCTAGGGCAGTTGGATTTATGTGGACCATTGCAGTTTGCAGATTTAACAGCTGATCCTTCCAGGCAGTCTGAGGTATTGTGAGATCCCGCACAGATTGAACAGTATGGTTTGGCGGCGCAGCGGTTGGAACCGTGTCCAAACATTTGGCAATTGTAACATTGTGTTATTTGGTTACTGTTCTTCTTTTGGTATTCCCATTTCACTTTAACATAGTTGATAACTGAGTGATTTTTTCTGAGCTCGTTGAGCGTAATGGATTTTTTCGAAGTAGACCACTTATAAAATTAGTACTGTGTTGTTTGGTCTCTTTCGCTCTTTCGAAAAACTCGAATTTACCACGCAATGCACTGCATGCGGCTTGGAAGTCTTTTATATCACCGCAGTGGAGCTTGATTCCAATAGAGAGCTTTTTAATTGAATACTGCGTGCAGTTAATGAAGTTGTTCCACTGTGCATTTGAGCGCCGTTATTGGCGGTACGTACACTTTGCTTTTAGAAATGATTTGCTCGAGCTCAGCATCATTCTTATCAGTGATTTCAATCTCTTCTTTTGAGTGAGTAAGAGTTTGCAGCGGCGAGTAGTAGTTTTTGTTGGCATCTGGCCTTTGCCGAGTGTCTAATTTTTGCCCTTTGCTCTTCACTGTCGGCGACATAACGGTGTCCCCTACTGATAAAAGTATTTTTTTTTGTTTTGTTAATCTTGGTGTTGTTAATATTCTTTTCGTTTGTGAAGCTGATCCGTACGTACGTGCGTACAGTAAGAGCGCTAGCACAAGACTGTGATATTTTATTAGTATTTTTTATTTAAATTACTTATTTTTTGTTCTATAAAACCCGCTCAAATCTGATAACATCAAAACAATGACAAACAGCTGTTCGATAAGTTCATGCGCACGGTCGCATTCAGGTTCACGTTCAGGCTCAAGTTAAGTTCACGTTTTGTTATGTTCGGGTAATCGCTAGGATTTCACGTTCAAGTTATGTTTACGTTCAAGTCAAGTTAAGTTCAAGTTAAGTTAAGTTCGGGTAACTGATCCCTTATACCCGAGTTTGCCAGGAAATCGAGACTTATCGAGAAATACCATTTAATGTTTCTACCGGGTCTCGCGGCTGCGCTCGCATTCGGAAAGCAGCTTCTTGCTATTTGAAGCTAGTTCGCAAAATTGATTGTACACGTAATAACACAATTTTTGAAAAACAAATTTGGCTGGTATGCTGACTGTAATCAATGAGTATACACCTTATAGAGAGGAATACAGAGCCCGCCACTTTAACAGAAAACGTTCAGACCTATACTCGTTTGAGTATACAAAAATTTTGCTGTCTGCCTTGCCAACTTATTCAGCCAGCAATTTGAAAATCAGCTGCTACATAGGGAAGTAGCGAAGAATCAAAGTCGGCCATCATTGTTTAGACTTTTTTTTTATCGCAAAGTTTGCGATGCGATTGCCGAAAATAATATGTTGCCGTACTTCGTTTCTCATGGCTTACGGGAAGCCAGCACGTTGTTGTTTTGTTTCAATTGCGCTTTGCGTTCAGCGGCCTGTGGACTAAAAGAGAGGCGGCGGGCCAGCGGAAAGCAAGAACGGTAAAAATTTGTTAGTATTTGTATGCATGTGCGTTTGTTACATTCTTGCTGGACCTGCTGCACTGTGGGTCATTTCATAAAATGGGTAAATAAGGGTATAATGGTTTTGTGCAAAAGTATGTAACAGTCAGAAGGAAGCATCTCCGACCCCATAAAGTATATATATTCTTGATCAGCATCAACAGCCGAGACGATATAGCCATGTCCGTCTGTATGAACGCGTGGATCTCAGAGACTACAAGAGCTAGAAACTTCAGATTTGGTATTTAAGTTCTCCTATACCATAAGCAGAACAAGTTTGCCTTAAATTATCGATAACTGTTCTGGTTTCCGATATACACATAAAATCTAAAAATGAGGGTTGAAGTAATGGGTAATGATAGAACTTTTCTGAAAATTTCGTCCAAATCGGTTGAGAAACACCGGAGATATCGAATTTAATCGATTGAAGCTAAGTCAGTATACCAAAGTCTTACATAAATTTAATTTATTTATTGCAACTGAGTTCAGGGTATCTTCTAGTCGGGCTCTCCCGACTAGAGCCTTCTTACTTGTTTTTTTGTATTTTCATTCATTGACCTGCCCAAATATTATAATTTGACAATTTCAATTACTGAAATGGTAAGATCGCAGATCTAACAAGCTCTAATAAAAACATTTTAAGCCGCCATCTCATTGTCTGCTGAATCAATTTAAAAAAGCTTATAATGTATTTTAATAACTATGATTAGTGTGATCCGATTTAACTTTTATTTCATATTATATTTATATACTTTAAGCAACATATACACAATATGTACTTTGATTGTATAATATAATAACAACAAGAATTCACTAAATAGAGCTGCCAAACAGCAAAATTCCATTATTCAATTGGAACTCGTAACGTAACTAACCGTAGCTACCACTCGCTCTGAGAGCGCACTTCGGGCTTCTCTCGTGCTTCGTGTGTCATTCGCCAGCCATTTCGCTTCCTAACTTTGCTACAACATTTTTGTTGATAGCACAACCAGCCAGCCATACTGTGTGTATGCGCCGCTAGCCTGCGATTTTCAAGCGCGCAGTGGCTTCTTCAATTGCTGTACCCCCATTTTTTTCCTTGTATTCCTTATGTGCGCTTATTTTATTGCTTATCTTATTGCGTCGACCTAGCACCAGCAAAGCAAATGAGCGATTTAATAACAACATACATATATAATATATATATATATGCAGTTTTGGTGGTAGCTAGGCTAGCTAGCTGATGTTTGCCTGCCTATCTTACTAGACGCTTGTTGGTTTTGCTGTGCGCCTGATCAGCAAATTATCGACTAGCACCAAAAATGCCTTGGAAGTATTGTTTTTCTTGTTTTTCTTAGGCAAATAATACAAATATGCACCAAATTTGATCAAATTATTGGTTGTTAAGGCGTTTGCTGAAATTCTTAATAATAGAGAAAGGTCAATGAATGCCATGGCAAATGGTACGCATACATGTAAATATGCACCTGTATATCTTACAGGGACACACACACATGCTTATGGTAGCTAGCCGAAACAAAAATCAAAATTATTGCAAAACCCAGGCCCACCAAAAATGCGTGGCTACGACGAGCCAGCACGTGTGCCTTTTCTCGAATGGCACACGCACATGCATACACTCGAAATTACACGCATAGAAGAATTGACTTAGTTGCCTAGGCAACTAGCTGCACACCAACAAGACAGCAATGCAAAACAACAACAAAGGATATAAAACTTGGCGGCATGTGTATTGTAAACAAAGAAGCGATAATCAAAACATGCACAGGTGCATATCGTGGAAGAGCCGACTTTTTAACTCGTTACTTCTAACCGCTTCGAACTTGCAGAAAAGTCCAAGGCATGTTAACACCAACAATTCTGTAAACATGTCTGGTCGCTGCAATAAGCACTTGGCTTGTTCAAAATTTTGCCGAAATTCATAATGGGCTTAAGCAAATCAATGAAGTCAAGTCAAGGCCAATGATACGCATTCATTGAAGTATGCACATGTAAACAGAAAGGGTCACACACACATGCTTATAGGAGCTAGCCGAAACAAAAATCATTAAATTAAATCATTTAAATTAAACCATCAAATCATTAAAACTGCATAAATATGTATATGTTCATATGTTTTTATTAATTCGCTAATTTGTTTTGCTGGTGCTAGGTCGACGCAAAAGGATAAGCAAGCAAAGTACAAAAAGAAAAGAAAACAAATAAATTTGCTAAGTCATGCAAGAATACATTTTTGTTCTATTTCATTATTCTTCATCATTCTTCTTCAGCTGGTCGTCTCTTGGCAAGCAGAAACACAGCTGCACGACAATAAGTAAGAAATTTCCAACGTTGCTTTGCCATCGTTCCGTTTTGCCATCGTGCTTTTGCAAAGTCAATTCTCGTTTCACACCCAATGTTGCCCGCATATAATTTTGGTTCGAGTTTCACTCAAGAGCGATTTGTCCAGTCTATAGGTATTCTTCGTCTATGCCTAAATTCTAAAGCAGAAGCAACACAAGAAAACGCTCGGCATAGCCAAATTTAACAAGTGCAAAAGAGAATTAAGAAAACGGCCACGCACTGCAAGCTGTGTGTGTGCCCAAGGCTATGCAAGCAGAAGCAACACGCAAAAAACGAACGAACAGAAGCGACATAGGAAAATGACTTAGACACTAAGTCAGCAACCGGCAAACTCACACAACTATACTTTTATTGCTCTTTGCTTGTATTGTACACACAGCGTGCAGTGCGTAGCCGTTTTCTTAATTCTCTTTTGCACTTGTTAAATTTGGCTGTGCCGAGCGTTTTCTTTGGCTGGTATGCTGACTGTAATAGGCAAAGAACATTTGCAGGATGTTGGTGTGTATGATATAGCTTTGAGGTTAACGGTCTTGTGCAGTAAACGAATATGTATCTTTAATAAAATAGTTGGTATTCCAAAACGTTTAAAAAATACTGGTAGAGTCCCGTTATGGTTTGTTTTAGGAAGGGTGTCACGATTTGATCTCTTTTTTTTTTTTTGAATATTTATATTTTAATTAAATAGTCTAACTTCCATAACTTCCGAATCTCAAGCGGCCAATAAGATACTTCGTTAAAGAGTTATATATTGGTGAAAGCAAATTTCATTGCTCTGGTAATTAATAGGGTACATATCTAGATAACTTCTTTGTACAAAAGTTGAATTATTGTTTTCATTTATATTTTTCAGTCGCTTTAGGTGCTGGCCGTCTTTAAATCAACGGGATGTTTCGAAATAATTGAAAAGCAGATAGCGCTATTTCGAATGCTGCCACACATTCTCATCAGTGACTTTCTCATTAGAAATATTTCAATTCAAATTGATCGGATATGATAGTAATGTTCTAACGCCTTAGCAATTGAGATATGATCTCATTAAATTTTACCCCGGCAGTTTTCCATAGCGATTGCATTTGAATCTCCTACACCTAAAACTTCCCTTTTATCTAAGTTTGTTTAAAAAAAATCGTTGATGTTTTGTTTAATGCGGTGAGCTGTAAATTAAAAACAAAAAAAAAAAGCAAACCAATTGTAATTTAATATAGTTTTAATATATCTTATTTGTAAGCCATTAATTATAGTATTTATACATCGGTTGAAACTAATTCAGAAAGATTGTTTTTTTTTAATTGCAACAGTGCATTTCTTGATGGCAGCTTTAAGTCGAGAACGTCCCGAAGGTAATCATACGTTTTTGACGAGTAAAATTCGATGTTAAGAGCAACAACTGCTTCTTCTGGACTATAGTTTGATGACTTCTTTAAAAGCATTTTACATAAAGTCTTTGCGTTCTGATTAACATGAGAAATACTCGAAATCATAAACAGCACATGTTTCAGCGAACTTCTTCTTTGCATAGAACGCTTTTTAACTTGTGATAAAGTATGTTTTAATGCCCTCAATTGTTTTCTTCGAATGTTTAATGATTCCTTTTTTGTCTTTAGAAGAGCCAGTGTTTCAAACCATTGATTTCTATAATACTCCTCGTTTTGCTCTTTTTTTAGGCAGTTGTCACAGAACTCATTAAGCGGTCCATCTTGGGTTACACTTGCAGAAACTACATCGTCCACAGTTGGCTCACTGTTTTCGTTGAATTCATTAGAATTCGAGGAAACGGTACTCAATGGAGTCAACGAAGACTTTTCGGATAAGTTCAATGTAGGAACTGCATCACGCCTTAATCTGTTCTTTCCTAAATATTTGGCCTCAAAATGCCGATCGCAGATACGTGAATATTTTTTGATTGCATGGGTTTCCAAATGCAGGATCCTAATCCATTCGACAAACATAGATGGCTGTGATGGAAATGAAAACAACTTTACTGGGAAATCTTTAGAACTTTTTCTGTATGACCTTTTGCAGGAATTAATCAGACATTCTAAAAAGGCTGCTCTATTGTCCTTTCTTTTTGGTGCAGCCATTTTAAGCCTACACAAATGATATGCAATGTTATTATGTTTGTTAGTGATGGCAATGCATTATGCATCGCTTGACTTATAGCAGAGTTTTCCTTGAAATCGAGACTTATCGATAGGTACTAACAAGTGCTCCTACCGGGTACATTCGCGGAAGCGTGTTAAGTGAATAGAACCAGTGTAGCCATTCCCGCTTTTTCCCCGTCAGATCTGACTGTTTCTTGAACGCGAATGAGAGAAATATTTGAAAATAATATTATAAAATTAATATTGATATTAATATAATTGAATCCTTTCTTATTTGTTTTTTTTTCTCTTCATTTTTTCACTCTTTTCGCATTAGATTTCACTTCTAGTTTGTGCTTCGATTTCCACAAATTCTATCGCTAGCATTCGGAAATATATGGATCCCTCGATTTTGAGGTATCGAATTTATCGATTTTCCAGCCACCAGTAATAGTGGAACCCCAATCTTGACTCTTTAACTGACCCGGCCATGAAGCATTTCGAAAAAAGTTGCTTTCTTACAGACGGACGGACAGACACAATGCCTGACATTGCACAGACCCAATACACTCTTAACGTTCGGTATCGATCATAAAAATCTATGCCTCAGGATAAAAAAGTATTCTATCCAAACAACGAAGACAAATCGTTTGACTAACTTTTAGAGAATTTCAAGTTCAAGTTAGTTAGTTAAGTGCAAGTTACGTTCATGTTGCAGTTCAAACAGCTGATTGATGAGCAGCTAAAATGTTTGGGCATAAGCTAATTTTAAATTTGTTTTATTCTGTTATTATTTTTTATTTAAATAATTTATTTTTTGTTCTATAAAACCCGCTCAAATCTGATAACATCAAAACAATGACAAACAGCTGTTCGATAAGTTCATGCGCACGGTCGCATTCAGGTTCACGTTCAGGCTCAAGTTAAGTTCACGTTTTGTTATGTTCGGGTAATCGCTAGGATTTCACGTTCAAGCTATTTTCACGTTCAAGTCAAGTTAAGTTCAAGTTAAGTTAAGTTCGGGTAACTGATCCCTTATACCCGAGTTTGCCAGGAAATCAAGGCGTATCGAGAAATACCATTTAATGCTTCTACCGGGTCTCGCGGCTGCGCTCGCATTCGGGAAGCAGCTTCTTGCTATTTGAAGCTAGTTCGCAAAATTGATTGTACACGTAATAACACAATTTTTGAAAAACAAATTTGGCTAGTATGCTGACTGTAATAGGCAAAGATGTTGGTGTGTATGATATAGCGTTGAGGTTAACGGTCTTGTGCAGTAAACGAATATGTATCTTTAATAAAATAGTTGTTGTTACAAAACGTTTAAAAAAATGCTGGTAGAGTCCCGTTATGGTTTGTTTTAGGAGGGGTGTCATGATTTGATCTCTTTTTGTTAGGAATATTTATATATTATTTATGTAGTCTAACTTCCGAATCTCAAGCGGCCAATAAGATACTTCGTTAAAGAATTATATATTGGAGAAAGCAAATTTCATTTCTCTGGTAATTAATAGGGTACATATCTAGATAACTTCTTTGTACAGAAGTTGAATTATTGTTTTTTTTCATTTATATTTTTCAGTCGCTTTAGGGGCTGGCCGTCTTTAAATCAACGTGGTGTTTCGAAATAATTGAAAAGCACATAGCGCTATTTCCAATGCTGCCACACATTCACATCAGTGACTTTCTGTTAAGAATTATTTCAATTCAAATTGATCGTATATAATACTAATGTTCTAACGCCTTAGCAATTGAAATATTCCCTCACGAAGTCCTGCACCGGCAGTTTTCCATAGCGATTGCATTTGAATCTCCTACACCTAACTCTTCCCTTTTATCTAAGTTTTCATTCATTTCTTTTTATAAATAAAAAAACGTGAGCTTTATTTTTTTTTATATTTGTTTTAAAAAAAACGTTGATGTTTTATTTAATGCGGTGAGCTGTAAATTAAAAACAAAAAAAAAAGCAAACCAATTGTAATTTAATATAGTTTTAATATATCTTATTTGTCTGCTATTAACTATAGTATTTATATATCAGTTGAAACTAATTCAGAAAGATCTTTTTTTTTTAATTGCAACAGTGCATTTCTTGATGGCAGCTTTAAGTCGAGAACGTCCCGAAGGTAATCATACGTTTTTGACGAGTAAAATTCGATGTTAAGAGCAACAACTGCTTCTTCTGGACTATAGTTTGATGACTTCTTTAAAAGCATTTTACATAAAGTCTTTGCGTTCTGATTAACATGAGAAATACTCGAAATCATAAACAGCACATGTTTCAGCGAACTTCTTCTTTGCATAGAACGCTTTTTAACTTGTGATAAAGTATGTTTTAATGCCCTCAATTGTTTTCTTCGAATGTTTAATGCTTCCTTTTTTGTCTTTAGAAGAGCCAGTGTTTCAAACCATTGATTTCTATAATACTCCTCGTTTTGCTCTTTTTTTAGGCAGTTGTCACAGAACTTATTAAGCGGTGCATCATGGGTAACACTTGCAGAAACTACATCGTCAAGAGTTGGCTCACTGTTTTTGTTGAATTCATTAGAATTCGAGGAAACGGTACTCAATGGAGTCAACGAAGACTTTTCGGATAAGTTCAATGTAGGAACTGCATCACGCCTTAATCTTAGCTTTCCTAAATATTTGGCCTCAAAATGCCGGTCGCAGATACGTGATTTTTTTGTGATTGCATTGGTATCCAAATGCAGGATCCTAATCCATTCGTCAAACATAGATGGCTGTGATGGAAATGAAAACAACTTTACTGGGAAATCTTTAGAACTTTTTCTGTATGACCTTTTGCAGGAATTAATCATACATTCTGAAAAGGCTGCTCTATTGTCTTTTTTTTTTGGTGCAGCCATTTTAAGCCTACACAAATGATATGCAATGTTATTATGTTTATTAGTGATGGCAATGCATTATGTATCGCTTGACTTATAGCAGAGTTTTCCTTGAAATCGAGACTTATCGATAGATACTAACAAATGCTCCTACCGGGTACATTCGCGGAAGCGT
This sequence comes from Scaptomyza flava, assembly GCA_030179655.1. Taxonomy (NCBI): domain Eukaryota; kingdom Metazoa; phylum Arthropoda; class Insecta; order Diptera; family Drosophilidae; genus Scaptomyza; species Scaptomyza flava. The sequence goes on along the minus strand of JARNME010000029.1, from coordinate 24,301,000 downwards.
GTTAAGTGAATAGAACCTGTAACCATTCCCGCTTTTTCCCGTCAGATCTGACTGTTTCTTGAACGCGAATGAGAGAAATATTTGAAAATAATATTATAAAATTAATATTGATATTAATATAATTGAATCCTTTCTTATTTGTTTTTTTTTCTCTTCATTTTTTCACTCTTTTCGCATTAGATTTCACTTCTAGTTTGTGCTTCGATTTCCACAAATTCTATCGCTAGCATTCGGAAATATATGGATCCCTCGATTTTGAGGTATCGAATTCATCGATTTTCCAGCCACCAGTAATAGTGGAACCCCAATCTTGACTCTTTAACTGTCCCGGCCATGAAGCATTTCGAAAAAAGTTGCTTTCTTACAGACGTACGGACAGACACAATGCAGGTCATTGCACAAACCCAATATACTCTTAACGTTCGGTACCGATCATAAAAATCGATGCCTTAAGGCCCAACCAAACGATGCATTCGTGCATGCAGAGCAGCTGCACGGAAAGTTTCAACATATGGCACGCCGTGTATCCGCCCAAACGATGCTTATGCAAGGGTTCGTTCAGTTTTTTTTTTTTTTTAACGAATGCATGAATGCCGCATGCATGGTTTCACTGAATTGAAACCATGCAGCAATGCATTGGGCATAGAGTTGTCGCAGTCTTTTTATTGTATGGAAAATATTTTAAAAAATTGTTAAGTCTTCATTTTATTGTTTATTAACACATTGATATAATATACTAGTTATATGAAACATGTGTTGTCTTTATTATTAACTTAATATTACATAAAATGTTAACATTTATTTTTTAATGGAATAAAAATCAAACATGTGGTAACAATGGTTGGCAAAAATAAAGAAGAAGAAGAGACAATGCACTTATGCAACGTATGGCTGTAGACGTTGATGCATAATGCATGAGCAAGCATTTCGTCCATTTTTGCAACGGCTCTGCATGCACGAATGCATCGTTTGGTTGGGCCTTTAGGAAAAAAAAAAGTATTCTATCCAAACAACGAACACAAATCGTTTTCGACTAAATCTTAGGGAGTTTTTTCGCTATAGCGATATTTACTCTTAAGTTCGATATTCTTTTAAAGTTTGTTTATATGAAAATATTTATATATGTTTCTATTAAATATAATTGATCAAGCTTTAATAGCTCTTGAAAAAATTGCATCACTGAATACAACGAGAACGTGGAACCGAATCCAGTAGAAATTCTACTAAACGCCACTTATGTTTATCACTTCATATAATATTCGTAAGAAGATGAGGAATGGAATCTGGCCATGTAATTTAAATACAAATCAATCAAACCTTCTCTTTATCAAATAAATTTGCAATTTATTCGTCTAGGAAAAAATGAAATGCATTATACGCTTACAACATAGAACCTCCTATCATTGGAATTTAGTAACATAAAACTCTCTTCAATGAGATTTCTATTGTTTTGTTTATTTATTTAATGATTATGTACATATATTTTAAATATAAATAGAGGAACCTATCATTTTTGTTCTATTTATTATCAATAGCATAAACAAATAAAGTTATTGCAGCTTTTCACACTAAATGCACCCCTTATCGTATAGATCTATTAAGAAAATTAGGATATATCAGATATTAGAATTAGCTTCAATTAAAGTGGTTTCTATGTGTGATCGTATATTTGTGAAGAATAACTGATGTGCGTCTGTATTTCTTTTATTGGCTGCGTCTACCAGAAAAATTTGCTTCAGAATCATTTTCCTTACATACGCAGCCGCTACTTAATCACGATTGAAAATTCATGAAGTGTATGTAAAGCGCAAGAAATAGTAAAATAGAGCGCATCATTATTGACAAATCCGCTTCATTTACTTATTATTGTAAACAACACAATTAAAAATCTTATAAAAATATGTTTAATAGCTATAACATTTAAAAAACAAATACAAAAACGACAACAAATTCACAAAAATTAAGCATAGCGTTCACTAGAACGCGTCGGTAATAAACACTTTTCTGATCCAGTTCCTGGTGAACGCAGCCATTGACTCTGACACCGCTGAACCAATATAGATGTAATTTTGGTGGGTTATTGTGATCGCGCCCGGGAGTAATGTAGGAAAAAAAAAACTCCAGCCTTTTGCGACGACATTGTCTTTCTCCATATATTACCTCACAAAAATGTATAGAGTAAAGATGTTATCTTAGAGTTTTTTTAAATTGTTCGAAATGCCTTGAAAAAAATCTATCAATCGGGACTGATTATTTGAGAAAAGGATATCATGTGTTCTATATAAATATTAGATGTCAAAAACCACTCCAGCATTGCGTGTTCGGGGTCCTCTAGAATATTATACTTTTATAAATACAGTTTAAAAACATTGTAAGCCGGATACTTGCGTCTTTGCATAATGTATTTTTTGAAATCACTAAAGTTTAAATTTGAGTTCCTTCGAATTATTTATTATATATAATTATTTATTTATTTAAATGAATTTAAAAATGTTCTAATTCGCACTGTATCAAAATTTCAGCACAACAGTTCTATTCAATTTTGCTAGCTTCCAGCAGCGTGGATTCTATGTTAATATACCAGTGTCAAATGGTGAGCAGCGTACCAAATCTCAGTCCTCTGCTTTGGTCACCCGAATTTGTAGATTCCGTTACTTTTCTCGATGTTCTGCCATCACTAGAAACTAATTGCGTTTTCATTTTTAGTTGTGAAGGCGCTAAGTCGGTTGTGAAGCGTAATATTTATAGTTTTAGTAACGTGGTTGCGTTAAATCTATTAATTTAAACAAAGTTCTTATTCAGCTTCTTATTCACAATTTACGGTAAATATAGAAAATGTTTATAACGTATATCTAAGGATTTCTAAATTATTTTAATGAGTTTGATTTGTCAAAAATTTACCGTTTTTTGGCGTATTTTCATTGGAAATATATACAAGTTCGTATGTGTATGTATAAAATTAATGTGCTTGCTTTATGTAAATATGTATGTATGCCTATTTTTGTAGCAACTCACATACACTAATTGTCTAAAGTTACCAATTTTGTAGAAACTATACTATTTTGTATTTTCCCAAAGCTATTAAACTGAAGTATTTATTTAACATTTTATTTGTTACTATAATTTCGAATATTTAATAGAAGGTTAAAAATAAATATTGCTGTTGGGACATCATACAGTTGTGCGAATATATACATACACACATATATACATATGTGCACATGTATATACATATGTGTATTAGTAACAGTAAAGAGTTAACTCGAAATCACAACGGCATTACCAAAGGCGGTTATCATTAAACGCATTAAAAAGGTACCCATTAAATGGCTAATGTATGTACAAACGTATTAAAACGGCATAAGGAAGCTTATCCGACTCCATAATGTTCATATATTCTTGTGCATCAGTTGAGAAACTTCGACAAATTAATGAAAATCTTTGAAATTTTTATCAAAATCTCATGAATTTAGCGAAGATGTGAGGCATGAACGTGCGTGTAAGGTAAGGGGTTCAGGTTATTTCCTAGTTGAGCGCCTAGAGCCTTCTTGTTTGGTTCTGCCAGTCCTAAGTAAATAAGTTAGTGATATATGTATGTATGTATATATATGTATATGTACATATGTACATATGTAAAAGAGAATCGCTTCCACGTGTTGTAGTGGTTTGAAATTAACAAATATTTTGGCAGTCGTTCAACAAAAGTTCAAAGCAGTTTAATATATAAAAGCTTTTATTTCTACGCTTTGCATAATGATTAAACTCAATCTGCGATAATTCCGTTGTTTCTTAACCGATTAACAAATTCATAATATAAAAAAAAAAATTAAATTTTAACTTTGCAGCGCATTATTTACTCATTTGTGTTGCTTAGTTGCAGAAATTCACTTTCTTAAAAGTAAACATGCACAACAAATTTTTATGAAATTGTGGCTTAGCTTCGAGCTTAATGCGTCTGACTGGCGACAAAGAGCATTTACGCAAAGATCAAAATTAAAACGCTAGTCGCCTTGGTTCTTTCACTGACTCTGGCTCTCGCAACAACTAAGTGTGAAGCGTAGATATCAGAGAATAAGGAAAGAACTCGAAAACAAAAAGGTAAATGTATTATTTATTGTCTTGTCTTCTGATCGAATGCGTTCGGCTTATCGGCAACTAACTTTCCACAAAATTTTGTGAAAATTTTTGTAGACATGAGACATGGACGCTTGGTCCTTAATGTTATATCTTAACATTGTTTTCGAAAGATGTCGATTAAAATTAATTATGCAATACATAACATTTTTCTGCAAATTGAACTTGGTATTCAAGGTTTTCACGAACATTTTTATTAAACAAAAAAAAAAATTCCTTTTCATTTTAGATCATGTCTGGTCGAGGGAACTTGTTATCTTTGTTTCATAAAAAAACGGAGGCATCGGACATTTCATCATCTAGTTTAGAACATACAAAAGACAGTGGCTTAGATGTTGACCAATCTGTTTCGAGCGGAGAATCTCGGCGAATTGAAGTAGAGACTGTTGCGAGTGAACTTTCATCAACACTCGAAAAAGTTAGCTTTTCAATTGCTCGAGGACGTGCAGATATACTGCTGTCTTTCAAAAATGATGCTCAAAAACTGGGTAGCGGAAAGGACCAATCCTCCACCTCAGTGTCTATAGATGATATCGGCAGCAGTGCAGAAAGCAGGAGTATTCCATCAGAGCAGGCATCTGCGTTTTGTGATGAATCTGATAAAAAAAAATTGAAAGCTTTTTCAAGTGGCTTGTTCTATCCTAACACTATTTATGGTTCGAAAGGTGAAACACTATCATTCTTAAATCAACCTAAATAAACTAATACTGATTTTCATTTTTCTCAATAGGATCACCGGTTAATTTGGCCTGTAACTATATAGGTCTCAAATCTGATCCAAAGAAAGGAGTTTACCTCTATGAAGTTAAATACAATCCACCTGTTGATTCTGTTCATTTAAGAATGAAGTACTTAAATGAGCATCGAGAAAAATTTGGTGGAGTAAAAACCTTTGATGGATCCACCCTTTACTTGCCGATTTTAATGGAAAAACAACTGACAACTTTTATATCCAAAGGATTGGATAACGTAGATATTGAAATCAGGCTGCTTTTTAAAAAAAAAGAATGCCACAAGAATTGTATACAATTGTACAACATCTTATTTGATCGAGTCATGAAAACACTCAATTATGTAAAATTTGATCGAAAGCATTTCGATCCAACACGCCCAAAAGTTATTCCTTCGGCAAAATTAGAAGTTTGGCCGGGATACGTAACAGCTGCCGATGAGTACGACGGTGGTTTGATGCTCTGCTGTGATGTATCTCATCGTTTGCTTTGCCAAAAAACTGTTTTGGACATGCTTATAGAGATTTATCAGCACAACAAGTCTAATTACCAAGACAGAGCCAAAAAACATTTACTTGGAAGTATTGTTATAACTCGATATAACAATCGCACATACCGAATTGATGATATATGTTTTTCCGATAATCCACATTCCACATTTGAAACCAGAGCAGGATCCAGTAGTTACATTGAGTATTACAAAAATCACCACAATATTAACATTAAAGACGACAAACAACCATTACTGATAAGCTTAAAACAATCAAGAGGAAATGAAAATGCAAACGCAGAAAGTATTCGTTTCTGCTTGATACCAGAACTTTGTTACCTCACGGGCCTACACGATGAAATTCGTGCGGATAAAAAATTAATGCGTGAAATCGCAACATTCACTGCAGTCTCACCCAATCAGCGGATGCAGGCTCTGGATAAGTATTTTAAAAATCTCAATGAAAACGCCGCTGCGAAAGAGATTCTTGAAAACTGGGGCATATCGCTTATTAACAATAATGATAAAATAGTTGGTCGAAAAATGGATCCAGAGCAAATTTATTTTGCAAAGAGAAGCGTTTCAGCTGGACAACGAGCTGAATTTTCCAAAGATGCCATGTGTAATGAAATGCTAGAAGTCGTACATCTCAGCAATTGGATTTTGATACATCAAAAAAGCGATCTACGAACAGCTAAATCTTTATTACAAAATATGGAGCGTTGCTGTGAATCCTTTGGAATGCACTATTGTACTCCGAAGACAGTAACCTTGGATCAGGATCGTGTAGATACATATGTTGATGCTTTACGTCGCAGCATTTCGACACAAACCCAAATTGTGGTTTGTATATGCCCCAGTAGTCGTGATGACAGATATTCTGCAATCAAAAAAATTTGCTGCTCCGAGGTTCCGGTCGCATCACAGGTAATAATTTAAACTCATTGGATTTAAGAAAAAACTTAGTGAAAAGTTTCGAATAATAAAATAATTGAGATATTTCATTTTCTAAAATATGCAAACAAAATACGGTAGATCAGTTTTTTTTTTTTTTTTTTGTTTAACCCTAAGTTTGGTCAACGTTTGGCCTTAGCTTTAAACTAGAATTTTGTTATAGGTCATTAATATTGGTATTATAATTTTTAGGTTATCAACTCAAGGACATTATTCAACGAAAGTAAAAATCGATCGATTGTCCAAAAGATTATTTTACAAATGAACTGTAAAATGGGAGGATCTCTTTGGACTGTAAAAATTCCCTTCAAAAATGTAATGATTTGTGGAATTGACTCATATCATGATCCGTCTCAAAAAAGCCGTTCTGTAGCTGGTAAGTTAATAATTCTATTATGTTAAGTTAAATAGTTGGCGAAACACAGATAACACAGATTTACCTTTTTATTGCAGCATTTGTAGCTTCGCTTAACTCTACTTATACCCATTGGTATAGTAAAGCTGTTATACAAACCAAAAAGGAAGAGATAGTTAATGGACTAACTTCATCTTTTGCATCAGCCCTAGAGTGCTATAAGAAACGCAACGGTAACTTTCCAGACAGCGTTATAATTTACAGGTAATAGATAATGTTTTTTTAATGTTATTTTTAAAGTCTGTTGACTTGTTATCATAAATTAAACTATAATTTTCAATTACATTTTTTAACTTATGCTCATTCATTTCAATATTTGAATTTGTTAAAAGCGCTTAACATTTTACAGCACAGTTTTTGACCAGCTGTTTGATTTTCACGTTAACCAACACTTTTAAACTTAAGAACTTAACGTAAGAATCTGCAACCTGCAGGTTCAGAATTAAGTTAAGTTACGTTAAGTTGAGAGTAAACGCTAACATTGACAGCCATAAGGCAGATTGAGTCAGCTGACTCTTACGTTTAGTTAAGTTAAGTTAAGTCAAGAGTAAATGGGCCTTGACTCATTCTCGTAAAAACTATTAAATAGATTTTTATGAAACTTTAAATAGTATAGCTTATACATCAGAATAACACATAGGGTACAATTAATAAAGATAAATTATATTCTATTATTTGCTACATTCACGGAGAAATCATTAATAAACACCACATCAGGGTCCACTAATATATGTATACATATATAGACATAAATTTACTTTTTAAATTTTTGATTGTTTCATTTCAGAGACGGAGTTGGAGACGGCCAGTTAAATTTATGTGCCCAGTATGAAATTCCTCAATTTGAAGCTGTCTGCAATAAAAGTATTAAAATCACTTTTATAGTAGTTCAAAAGCGCATTAATACTCGATTCTTTTTGGTAAGTCATCTTTCTCCCAAAAATAAATTGTACTTATTTTATTGAACATATATTTATGTTTGAATTTTATAAATTTTATTAATTGTAGGCAAACAACAATAATTTTGAAAATCCAGTGCCAGGAACAGTAGTTGATAAACACATAACCAGATCTCAAATGTATGATTTTTTTTTGGTTTCGCAAATGGTTCGTCAAGGAACTGTAAGCCCTACACATTTTGTTGTTTTACGCGACGATTCGAATTATGGTCCAGATATCATACAAAAACTTAGTTATAAACTATGTTTTATGTATTATAACTGGCCGGGAACAGTGCGGATCCCTGCTTGTTGCATGGTAAGCTTATAATTTATTTCCCTTTGCTGATGCAATTGCTTAACTTTGTATCTATTGGGTTGAGAAATAAGTTCGCAGTGCTACTAACTTATTTCTCAAAAAGTAAAAATTGTCTTTTTATTCTTATTAACAAGTAAATCAAAAAATTAAATTTTTGAAGCCATGCTTTTATCCGCTTTCTTGCATTCATATGTAATCGATAGTTTAAAAAAGTTTATATATAAAAAAAAAAGAAAAAAAATATTAACATAAAAAAAAAGGAAGTATGTCTCGGTCGGAGATGGAACCCACGACCTTCGGCCTGTGAAGCGGAAATTTTACCAGTCAAATTTGTTATTTAAGCAAGAGGGAAAACTGGTATTCGTGGTTTTTACATGATATTAGATATTTTATCGTTGCAAAATCTTTAAAAACATGTATTGTCATCTGAGAGATCTAGCTAGTCGGGAAATTGTTGAAAATCTGATTACAAGAATCCGGTACAAACAAACAAACAAACTGACATACAAGTCAAGATAAATAAAAGCATGTACAAAAATATAAAAGGATACATTTTTGTCTAGTGTAATTATTGTGTGGTCTCTCAGTGTGTTGCGGTAGTTTAATTATTGCAGTCAAACTTCCATATTACGAATCTCAAGAAGACAAGAAAAAACTTCGTTATACAAGCCCAGACCACTATTAATTCGTACGACACGTTTTTTGAGGTATACAAAATACTTTATGGAATGTATGGTGAAAGTATGGAATCAATGGAAAGTTCATTACATTTCCATTTTAATGATAAAGTACTTTTCTTAACCCATGAAGTACCCATTGAAAATTTTCAGTTCTTGTAAAAGTCTACTTTTTAAACTTTTTTCCCCTGGCTTAAACCAAAAATTTTTTGATGCAAAAAGTTACTTCAAACAATTCTAATAGTGTCTGAAAAATAAAATTTTCAAAAATGTCTTCCCATGTATTTCTTTTTTTTATGATTTTTTGAAAATTGCTAAAAATTACAGTTTTTCCCACTTTTCATACAAAATAGTCGTTATATAGAATGAGTTTTTGACTGAATCAAATTGCAGGGTTCTGGTTTCTGACTTCGTTGTAAAGAAAATTCGTTATACGGAAGTTCGTTATATGGAAGTTCGACTGTATAATCGAATATGACATTTTCGTTTGGATTCTAAGTTTGGCAAAAAATAGTTTTTTTTTTAAATAAAATTATATATACTTGATTTTGAGGCTTACGCTGGCGTCCCTCGCCTTTTACTCAATGTCGCGGCTATTTTTATTTTATTTCCATTAAAACCCTATAAAATATCAATAGATAATTTGTGAAGCCAGGAAAATATTGTATATTCAAACGTAAGAGCGCAAATAGCGCAGGTGAATGCACACACACACGTTCATAAACACGCGCACTGTTTTGCTGGTTGTTTTATTTTATTAGTCTTTTAATGGGATAATAAGTATAGAGAATTCGATTTATAGAAATGCTTAAAAAAAATTTAATTTTTAGTCGACTTTGTTTTAAAATAATCAGTAGTTATTGTTTGTGTGTGGTTTTTCAGCTTCTTTTGTCCGACAAAGAACTTTAAGTGAAGCAAATACATTTTTAGTCATGCTATTTTTCCTGTCCGCAGAGTTGCGAAGTCATATTAATATGACATTTTAATTTCACAGCGCTTTATTCACTCATTTGTGTATGCACTAATTCGCAAAGTTGAAAAATAAATACCGTATAATTAAACATCTGCAGCAAATTTGTAGGATTTTGTTGCTCAGCTTCGATCTTAATGAATGGGCGCACGCAGAGGTTTTTTTCTTGCTTAATTCTGCTTGTACGTTTGGCTGGCGACAAAAAGCATTTAGGCTATAGTCAAATTTAAAAACGCTGGTCTCCTTGTTTTTTTCAAGTGCTTACTTAAAAACTAACCAACAGAAAATTTCACTAACGCCGGCTCTCGCAACAACAAATTGTATAGCGAATAGATCAGAAATTAAGCAAAGAACACGAAAACAAAATGGTAAATATATTATGTATTGTGTTGTGTTCTGTTTTCAATGTGTTCGAGTATAATAACAAAATAATAGGAAATTTCTTATAAGGAGCTCGAAAACGTGTTTTATTGCGAGCTATGGACTAAAAAAATTAATGTCGGAAAAATGCGCTATGGAAAAGTTTTTTATATGGAGATCAAAACACACTGAAAATTAACCAAAAAGTAGTTTACTCAAAATTAATTCGCTACATAGAAAAGTTCGTTTTATAGAAGTTCGACTGTATTTGAGAACCTGTTCGACTTTAAAAAACATAATTCATCGTATCCTCTAGTCAATCATTCTCGACTAGACCATTCTTATTTGATTTTGTTTATTAATGCATCATGAAATCTTTAGTAATATTTCGGTTGTGATACTTAATTTTTGTTTCTGATCTTTTCAGTACGCTCATAAGATGGCTTACTTGATTGGTCAAAGCGTGCAACGGGATACTGCAAGTAAACTATCGGAACGCCTATTTTATTTATAAGAACTAACTATTATCAATATATGGTATTATGCCATACAATTGAAATATGTTTACAATGAAAGTAAACCGACAAAAATTATTTTTATTTATGAACACTTAAACCATCATTATTATTTCGTTCTTCTTAGTATTTTGACTTAACAACGCCTCTAAAGAATCACAAAGGCGATTTTTGTTTACACCTAAAATTACATAAGTTAATGAAAGAATGTAAAATATTCTACCTTATCATTGTTTAAATAAGACAAAGTTTAAAATCCGTTATAATTTCGTTTAAAATGAAGACAGTTAATAAAATTTTGTTTTGTTATTAAAAAAAAAATATATATATTTTATGGGTCTTCCATATTGGATTTTTGTGCAGCTTGCAGCCTGAAATCGGATTTTTCTTAACTTTTGAAAATTTATTTTTAGTTTATTTATTTTTTATGTCCGGCTTTTGTCTGCATGGCTTTCAAACAGCTTACTTTACACTTAGTCGGAATCAGAATTCATGAAAAGTTTTGAAGTATTTAAATTATCTTTAATTTCTTATACAAGTATTAATGTATGTGTTGTATATGCATGAGTGATTACTTAGGAGCTTGGTTATTGATTTTAATATGGCCTTCATACCAAGTCTTTAGTCTATGTGAAATATCTGTAAACGTTGGACGCTTAACTGCTTGCTCATGCCAACATTCAATCATAAGAGAATATACAGCTGTTGGACAATTTTCTGGACAAGAAAGTAGTTGGCGGGATCTTATCAAGTGTATCACCTCCGGATTACTGTAACCATAGTACGGCTGTAACGACATGTAATAATGCATAGAAAGTGATTAGTCTTGTATGACTAGTTCAGTAAAATAAAATTCTACCTGCATTCCATAACTATAAATTTCCCAAAGAACAACTCCAAATGACCATATATCACTTTCGGTGGTAAATTTTCCATATAGTATAGACTCGGAGGGCATCCATCGAACAGGAAGCAATGATTTTGATTGAACCCTATACGTTAAAAATAAAAAATCAAGACTGTTCATACGTACTTAGTTCATTAAGCACATACCTATAATAGTCAGAACTGTAAATATCCCGCGACAATCCAAAATCGGAAATTTTCACAATTAGTCCTTCATTAACTAAACAGTTTCGAGCTGCTAAATCACGATGGACATAGTGATGTCCTGATAAGTACTCCATTCCTTCACTTATTTGCATTGCTATTTGTAGAAATTCCAATTGTGACAACGATTTCTTTTCAACTGGCGAATTTGAGATTAAAAACTCATGTAAGTCTCCGTTTGCCATATATTCGAAAAGCATACAGAAGGGCTCTTTATTTAAAATTACTCCCAGTATACAAACAATGTTTTGGTGCTTGAGGTCCGATATTAATTCAATCTCACGCCTAAAATCTTGTTGTGTTTTAACTGAAGCGTTTTCTTTTAGAGCTTTAATGGCAACATTTACAACTTTCTTATTTGTTTGTGTTAGTTGTCCCTTATAAACTTTACCTATAAAAAAAAAAAAACAACAACAAACATAGAAACATTTATAATGTTAAAGGTGTGAATAAAGCAGGTGCAAACAATTGTTCTATAAGTAAAGGGTTGAACTTTACCAAATGCTCCCTCTCCCAATTCCTCGAGAAACTCTACATCTTGCAGTGTAAAGTGCGGTATTCTCAAAAGTCCATTTTTTTCAATATTTTTCGATGGTATGCCAACATGTTCCATTGAACTGTTCAATGTCATTCTCCCCACGTCTTGGTTAGTGTTTGATTGTGAATTCCCATATATATTATTTCCGGCGTTTGGCGTACTAATCTAAAATACAAATATAAAAAAAATTAAAAATCGAAATTTTGTTGAAAGTAAATTAGCTCACATACATTTTGAATATTTTTCATACCACGAGAACTTTTTCTCCTCAAAAGAACTATCGAAAAAATTATGATGAAAAATAAAACGGTTAATGCTATTATAGATATAAAGATTAACCAGATCTTGTCTACACATTTTGGAATTCCGCAAGGTTCGATGTTTCGGTCTAATGATCTATCATCTACAAAACACCATGGGCTTCTCTCCGCACTTCCTGGGTTCCTAGAATGTGCACAAAAGACTTATTAGGAACTGTTATTTATTTTTTTTTTAACACAGTTACTTACAGCCACAAATAATCAAGCAGTATAACTTTCATACCTGCAATAATTCTGTCCAATAAGCTCGGGATAGTCCGATATTTCTTTCATTAACCACGACCATCTTAGACATGATTTTCCTGATGAACTGACGTTCTGAACTCCTCTGTAACTTGATCCATCTTCCCAATAGCAGTCTTCAGCTTCGTCAACTTCAATAGTTATGCCTAACGTAGAGCAATCCTTATGCTGTGGTATTTTTTCGCAATCTTCAACTCCAACCATACCAATTACGGGATGCCGTTTTGCAATCGCATATTCCTTTTGGCATAGTTCATTTTCCAATAGCTCACATTCTTCCCGACAAATGCGTTTTAAATTTTCAGAATCTCTAGTTGGTGGATACTTGCTTGACACATCCGCAGTGAATACATCGTTATAATAAACCGATTTTTTTTTATGAAACAGATGCATATTTTTAGTATCTTTTGAAACGAATCTTCTTTTTCGCGTACTGTTTCCATTATATTTGTTGGTAATCATAGCGACATTTGCAAAGTATAGTAAATTTGTTCGTTCTGGTGTTCTACAAATTGGCAGTGCACTAAAGCATAAACTTGGTAGCGCGTACTTCCGGCAATTTAAATTCATGTCCCTTAAAATGTTATCTTAATAAGGCAACGGTCGTAAAAACAGTTTATCAACTACTTACTTTGACTCCTTTATCACTCCATAAGCGGCTTTTAATCTTTCCTCTAAGTCATTGATGGTTACATTTGGGGCTATAAAGACGTGAGCATTTTTCAAAAAGTCTTGACAAATCGTTCCGGTATACAGTTGACATATTCCAGATGATTGATGAAAACTTAATGAATGAATAGAGTGGGAAATTTGATAGTTTATAACAAGTTCCAATTGCATTTGATCAACATCAGTTTTATTTAGTCATGTTTAAATAAATATGAGAGTTTATGTACTTTTATTTTTCTGACAATTTCAATGCCCTTTACTTCGTTAGTTAACCTTTTCTTTATAACTTTTGTGCCATTTCCGGTAAACTTAAAGATAAATATGTATAAATTTTCGATTGCACACAAAATTAATCACCGGCCGGGTTACACTTTTACATATGTAATTATGTGCATGCATGCCATACATGTACATACATATGTATGTACGTAATTTTAATTCCATTCCCATTTGCTTTTTTCTTTACTAGCAATTGAATAGTGTACCAACAATTAAAGTTTAAGGACTCTTTTTGTATTCAACATATGATGTTAGTACATATGTATTTAATGTTTCACATACATACCCATTGTTTTCATATGTCGTGTTTTGCGACCATACACAAATAACTTTTAAAGAAATAAACACGATGTAGCGAACAACAATGAATTGAAAATGGAAGTTCATTATTTGAACACTTTAACTTTTATTTGTTTTATTAATTTGCCTCTGTGTAACTTTTATATTTTGAATATCAATCGTCATGCAATGTCAATCTAAGTACAGACGTTTGTTTGCTTATAATTTTCCCTGGTTCAAAATAAATCTATGTATGTATGTGTTTATATGTGCGTGTTATGCGCAGGACATTTTAAAAATTCCACCCTTTTTTGGGTAAGAACAAAGTGTGCCCAAATTATAGTTTATCAACTAAACTCTGGAAACGTTTATCATACATTGTAGCTATTACTTTTTTTAAACATATTTTGTGTTATTTGATTCTTTACTATTTTTATTACAACCCTAATAAATCTTTTTTTCTAATGTATTTTTACATACATGAAAGAGTTTGCAACGCCACCAGCTGTTCTTCCTTTGCTTTGCTTTTGTTGTTCGTAATTTTTGAATTGAGAACATAAATTAATAGTTTGATACTGAATAAACCTAAAACTGAAGGAAATGGAACATCGAATTATGGCAACACAGATAAAAAGTTTTTCAATAATCCTGATATATTTGCCGTAATTACGGGAATTGATAAAGCCTTAATATTCAGAGTCTTAACTTTGTTCTTCGGGCTACAAGATGATTAATCCAGCAATATTTGGGGACTATGCTTTTGAAACCGCAAAGCAGTTGATTGACAAGTATCCCTGGTTTCATCCTTTTCCAACGGTCCATAAGTTTTACTCCACGCTCCTAATATTATAAAACATTCCTTGTGTCAATTGTAGAGCTTTCTGAAGAAGTCGCAGAGGCAAAAAGTAAAGATAAAAAAGCAAATGCAGATTTGATCAACAGATGGCTTTTAAGCTTTGATCCCTTTGTTAGTGGACAAAGAAAACTTATATTTTACCATAAATCACCGCTACTAGAGTCAATGATGAAGCAATATGAAAAGTGTACAATTTTTAAATTATTTTTCGTTTTTTACTTAAAATATTTTATATATATATTTAATTATAAAAATAGAGCTATATATATCTAGATTTTATTTTGAACTAATAAAGAAAATATGCATAAAACAAAAAAAAGGCCAAAATTTGCGCAACATTAATATTCGGTTTTTTTTTTACAAGTAACAAATATCTATTTTAGCTAAGAAAAAAACTTAATCTTATATTTGGTATGATACCCATTATATTGTATGGTATCGCCTAGGCATTTTGGCACAGTTTTTAGAATTTTTTGGGTAAATTCATGCCCAGTATAAGCCCATTCTTCCTGAAGCCGTTCTAATAATACGGATAAGGACGCTATTGGCGTTTTGTGCACACGGCGGACCAACTCACTCCACAAATTTTCAACAGGATGTAGATGTGGTGATTGGGGTGCCTTTTCCAAGATTTTTGGGCAGTTATATAACAACCCAGACTCCGTTTTGTAGGCGTTATGCTTTGGTTTGTTGCCCTGATATAACTTGAATGAGTTGCCAATACCCGATATCTCGACCGAATTCTTCAAATTTTGGCTCAAAATTTTCAAATAATGGTCTTAGTTTATTTTGCCATCAATGAAAATAAGATTCCCCGCTCCTTTTGTGGAAATGGGGCCTAAACCAATACACTACACCCGCCGTGTTTTTCGGTTGGTCTTAAGTGATTCTTCTGTAGCTCAGTATCCGGCTTCCGCAGCACCATGGACTTGCCACCACTGCCTAATAAGTTGAATTTGCTTTTGTCAGCGAAAACACAATCATCCAACCAGGTCATGGTGCTGCGGAAGCCGGATACTGAGCTACAGAAGAATCACTTAAGACCAACCGAAAAACACGGCGGGTGTAGTGTATTGGTTTAGGCCCCATTTCCACAAAAGGAGCGGGGAATCTTATTTTCATTGATGGCAAAATAAACTAAGACCATTATTTGAAAATTTTGAGCCAAAATTTGAAGAATTCGGTCGAGATATCGGGTATTGGCAACTCATTCAAGTTATATCAGGGCAACAAACCAAAGCATAACGCCTACAAAACGGAGTCTGGGTTGTTATATAACTGCCCAAAAATCTTGGAAAAGGCACCCCAATCACCACATCTACATCCTGTTGAAAATTTGTGGAGTGAGTTGGTCCGCCGTGTGCACAAAACGCCAATAGCGTCCTTATCCGTATTATTAGAACGGCTTCAGGAAGAATGGGCTTATACTGGGCATGAATTTACCCAAAAAATTCTAAAAACTGTGCCAAAATGCCTAGGCGATACCATACAATATAATGGGTATCATACCAAATATAAGATTAAGTTTTTTTCTTAGCTAAAATAGATATTTGTTACTTGTAAAAAAAAAAACCGAATATTAATGTTGCGCAAATTTTGGCCTTTTTTTTGTTTTATGCATATTTTCTTTATTAGTTCAAAATAAAATCTAGATATATATAGCTCTATGAAAAGCTGATTTAACAAGCTTTAATTTACCATTTTTGCATTTTTCATTATTCTTGGTTTTAATCATTTTATTCGTGTTTGAAATTGAAAAAAAAAAAAACCGAATATTAATGTTATCCACTGTATATATACACATTATATAATAATATATATATATATATATATAATATTTATATATAACCTGAGGGGGTTATCATAGAGGGTTTCATGTTTTTGTATTATAGTTCTATGTAGTTAAAATGTGGTTTCTATGGGCGGTATGGGATATAGTCGTCTGATGTGGCCAATTTTTTTACAATAAGTGTCTTTAAAATATTTTTTTACATTTTTGGTAAACATTTTATATCGATATCTCAACGGGAAGTATTCATAGAAGCGGCTTCATAGAAGCCCAACCACTGCAAAGTTAGAAAGTTGGGTGAATTCATTTTAAAGTTTTCTGAGTTTTAGGTATCGAAATTCCTTATATAATATTTAATCGAATATGCAAAATGGATTATTATACAAATTTTTGACTGTTACCAAATTTGGTAAGAAAAATTACTAACGATGTGTATTTAAAATAAAATGCACCACGTCACCTTCACCGTTGCAGCAATCCATCGATAACAATCGAAAATTTTCTACAAGAGCTAGTTTTTGAAATACATTGCGACCACTGCACTTTGCAAGCAGACCTGAACTCAACATTTTTTTAAGTGTTTCTTTCTTTTTAAACTCTGATACCGAAAGTTTAAAATATGTAGGTTTTGTGCAATGTTGGTCATGCTGTCTGCAATTATTTTTGTCTATGGGCTGTTCAGATTAATTGTCAAGAACACACGGGGGCTGGAATTTCGATTAACTCTATAACAGAAAATCGATAAAAACCAGTTACCCCATTCTTACAATTAGAGTTGACAAATTTGGTGGAAAATAGCTAATGACTACACCTTAAGTACTGCACAAAAATTTTTAATGCCCCACTCTATCTGCATAGACGTGAATCAAAGTTCTTTGCAGTCGAACGCGTCCAACTTCACTTTTTTTAGTTTTACTCGTTTTGGGTTAATATTTTGAAGGTTTGAAGCATTTTTGTATATACTATGTACATATATATTCCAACAAACGCTGCTGTCAAAAATAATAACTTTGGACCGGGGGAAAGACCATGATTAATAAGTACATTTATCGATTAAATGTTTTCTTAAAGCTATGATTTTTCTTGGATACAACCCATAAGAATTGTTTTTTGTGGTTTCAGCTCTTAATCATAATGTGTTCAAGCGTAGGTCCATGTCCAAAAAAGTTTGAGCAAGACTAAAAAAAAAATGTCATCGATATAATGCAAAGAAATAAATTTGAGGGTTTGTCGAAACTCGGAGCTGCTATGTAAAAGAGATCCTCCAAAAACTTTCAATTGATAGTTATGTCAGTTTATTAAATTCTGTATAAGTAATAAAAAATTGTCAGATTAATTTTACTTTTCAATAGTATGTTATGTTTAGGATTTTAAGAGGTTCTTCGTAAGATGGGAATCTTGCCGCCAACTTCATCAAGTTTCTTCATGTTTACACTTTGTGTAACACATGTTGATTGTGTTTGGTGTGTTGTATTTCCATTTCTTCGCGGGTCGTTCTTTGATTGAAAACCTTTAAAAAAAATGAATAATATATAAATTGCATACATTTAGCAAATGACGAGAGCACATAACAAAACTCGATTGACTAGAATAAACATTTAAAAGCCAAAGGCTAACCTAGCCTACTGAAGGCATCAAGAATCAGTGTTCTACTGCTGAAGACAGCTT
The DNA here is from genome assembly GCA_030179655.1 of Scaptomyza flava. Lineage (NCBI taxonomy): Eukaryota > Metazoa > Arthropoda > Insecta > Diptera > Drosophilidae > Scaptomyza > Scaptomyza flava. The sequence goes on along the minus strand of JARNME010000029.1, from coordinate 24,282,746 downwards.
GCTAAGAGTTTCCTTAAAAAGGAGCAAATAAGGAGGTTGTGATTCTACCAATATCTAACTTTCCGATAGTGGAAGATATAAACACTGAACTTTTTGGGGTAGGAGTGATCGTCCAATTTTATCAGCTCTTTAAGTAAAACTAGTAATCCATCCAAAAAAGGTTGAAAATGTGTTTTTTAAAGTGTTCTAAAAGCACACTTTCCATACCGTTTAAAGATTGATTCTTGCGAAAAAAATTAAATAACAACTATCGAATGAGTAAAATTCGATGGAGACATCTTCGGCCAGATAAAATATATATATTTTATATAAGTATCAACAGCCGAATTCATTTTGATTTGTCCGTTTAAAGTTTTAACGATTTTAAAGATTTATAACTTTAAAACTCTGACAACTATTTATTCCCCGCATATTGGTTGGTATAAAAAGCTTTATTATTTTGTGCAGTTTTAGTTTTGAACTTACCCAATTTAATCATGATTTCCTTCCATACACGTCTTTTAAAAACAAAAATAATAAACACAAATACTCCCAGCAAGACATTGAATGAATCACTGATTGACCAAAAAAAGTTTTTTTTGTGATCGTAAAACCAAATGCTTGCAATTTCAAAGAGCCAGGTAATTCCCATCACAAAGCATAGTTTTGTATTCATAATGAACCTTGTTTTGTCTATAAAAAAACGACTTCTCAATGTATGTTTTTCAGTATTTGAACTCTGCATCCTGAATATTTCCCGTTTGACTTTGTTGCAGTACTTCAACGTTAGCAAAAATAGAATAAGGTTTACAACAAAGAGTATTCCAAGAGGTCCCGAGAAAAATATTAAGCTGGCAAACCCAATTGTGTCATCTGCAACGCTATGATAAGTTAGATATTAAAGAAATTTGAATATTAAAACATACAGGTAAACCAGCATCGGCCATTTCCAAACATGGGTCGAATGGATTCTTTCAAAAAACTGGATTTGCTTAACGATGCCGTGATTATTGTTAAAACTGTAGGCATTCCCCAACCATATAAAGAGTACCACAAAAAACGCCTTCGCTGTTCCCGTCTTTGTAAATTTTTTGATTCGGTTGACCTAAAAAGATTTAAATATCGTTAAAAACGGTGAAAGATAATGAAATTTTGATATGTTGTGCAAATTGACTTAATTTGTTGACTTAAGGCACAACAAAATCATCAGTTTTTAAGACTTTGAAGATCAATCAGTTGTTTTTTTTTTTTAAATGGTTCAATCTTATTTTAAGTATTAATATGGAACTGAATAAACTTTAAGTTGTATTTTATAAAAGTTCAAATTTTATTTATTATTTTTAGATTTTTTAATAACTATATCTCGATAACCAAGTGAGTTATCGATAAACCGATACATTATATTTTCGTCTTATTTTTTCGAATTCTACAAGAATCAATCTTCAGACCTTGTCGTAAAATCTCTCAATGTACAAATTCACTTACTGAAAGCACATTATAAAGCAGCAACGGAGCTGATACTGTATAAACATAAAGGTAACATCTCATAGAGTCATCAAATTGACTAAAAACCTATTGACTAAACAAAGCGGTACAGAGACTCCAGACCTCACCACTGCTTGTTGTCTGCTTAGCCTTTGTGGTACAAGCCCAGCGAGCTTGGGTTAAAGGTGGTACAGTTTGCGGACTAGGCAAAGAAAATCTTTAGTATACTTCTGCTCTATAATTTTAGCACTTGTTAGAATGGGAACTAAGACTTGAGTGCCAATCGACTTCGAAAAGGCTATGCTTACATGGCACTGTACTGCAAAGGTCCACAACCGGACAAACTAGCATGAAACCCTACAAAAGAATGTGAGAACGCGATGGAAACGCACATCATTGATAGAAGAAGACCACGAACATAACCGCTGCGGATGAGTCACTTTAAGCCTTCGTACGTAACCGAAATCCTGAAATTATAAAGACACACAACTGCAGAATTTCTGGATGTTTCTCAGACATTCAACAAAGTTTGGTTGGGAGGTCTGATGCATAAGATAAAACAATGTTCCCAAGCAACACACATAAACTGCTTAAGTCGTACCTTTACGACGAGAAGATCGCAGTGAGATGTATCGTTGCCATCTCCGACGAACACAGTATTGAAGCTGGTGATCCGCCAGGCAGTGCGACGCGGACCAACACTATAAGTGCTGTTTACAGCAGAAGTGCCCTTAATTAAGGTAAAAGAACAAAAATGCAAGCAAGTAACTTTCACCATTAATAAGCAAGTTTATCCACCGCTCACGTTAAACAACACCGCACCTCTGAAAGCAAACGAAGTCACGTACCTGGACGTACACCTAGGTAGAAGACTTACATTGCGTCGACACATTGAAGCTAAGAGAACACATCTCAAACTGAAAGCCAATAGGCTTTATTGGCTTATCAATGCTCGTTCTTCTCTTAGTCTGCACTACAAGGTCCTGCTCTCCTGCAGAGAGCCTATTCGAAGATCTTGAGAACCATCAACGGGGCACCGTGGTATGTTCGAAATGAAGACATTCATAAATACTTAAACATCTTAACAGTCAAGGAGGTAATAGCGGAACAAAAAGTAAAATACTTAAGCAAGCTCTTATCGCACCCTAATCATCTCGCGAGAGGTATTGCAAGGCTGTGCAGCCGATCCAGTTTATGTTGTACCAATGACTTACCAGCCCATTGATGTATTTTAGGGACGAGCACTCAGAATACAGTTTAGCTTTTACAAAGGCGTTGCTTTTACCTCTTTTATGGCTTTTTGGCAAAGATGATGTTAGTTTTAGAAGTAGTTTTCCTCAATCGAGATTGGAATCTAAACATCCAAAAAAAGTTACGATGACGGGGATATTTCGCCGCAAAATTTTAAATTCCGATTTTTTATGTACACCAAATTTGGCAATATTCACATAGAAAACGATATTTCCAAAGTTTCAAGTCTAGCATTCGAGTTAGCATTTACCTTCAAAAGTTTTGTTACGTTGGTATAGACAAACAAACGGACAATTAGCATCACAGAAATTGTACAAAACCAACAAGATTTTCAACACTTCGTATCATACTATACAAATATCATACTTTTTTCTTAAATGAGCAAAAATTTAAAAGTCTTACCCAAATGTCTTCCAAATGTCGAAACATGTAATATTCATCCAGGAAAAGGCTGCCATTAGGAAAAAGTATACGAAAAATCCTTTAAAAAAAGTAATTTTAATCAATAATAGAGAAATGCCAGCTTTAAGGAATAGTTAATTCATTTACCTGAGAAAAAGCAAATGTCATTGTTTGATGTAGGCATCAATTGCCCCAAAGCGATTCCAAGGTACGCAAAGAGGAGACTGACAATCAAACAAATTAATATTTTTCCCGGAAGATTACGCAACTTTTCTATTGAAATATACACCACAAGTGTAATAACATAAAAACAACACGATATAAGAAGACCAACAGGGTACATTTTAAATCGTATGCGATCATTGCCAACAACTTTGGAATCAAAGCACACAAATGTGTACAACTGTTCTGAAAATAAATGATTGGTTAAAGTATTACAATATTGATATGGACAGGTAACAAGTAATAGTGCTCTAGTCGACTCTGTACTTACATATACAATATTTCCCTAGGCCGCTGTATTCAAAAAAGTTTCTTAATAAGGTGCGTGTTATTAATTCGATCAATACGATCTTAGAATATTTTTATATATTACCAATAAGCAATGATAGTATTTACATCGGCAACAGATATTTTCCTTCTATAAGGACTAAATATGCATCGTTTTTTTTTTACTTTTTTATTCATAATGCTTGTGCATATTGAAATAAAAGGAAAGACGATATTCGAGCACTTTTACTTGTTAAATAATAATATCAAATCTACCTTTTGATTAATAAATGACGAATTTTTAACTTTTTCAATGCAATATTGACTGTTTGCATACATTTTGTTCGTACTTGTTATAAACAACGATCCGTTTGTTGAACTGATTGTATGCGATTCATCTGAAAAAGAGTCCGGATCCAAGCGAAATTTTGGGCATTCCAACCCCGTCAGTACTCCAAATTCTGGAATGAAAGGAAACTAATCGTTAATCTGTATGAAGCACATTTAAATATGATCCGACACTGTGTTTCGTTTAATAATGCCTCACAGGTTCATGGATTGGGTCAGGCACGTATCTTATCCGTGATTTGTCACTGTGCCAGGGTATTTTACGTTTGTGCGTCCGTAGTTAACAAAGAGAAATAGTTAAGAAATACCCTACAAATGGAAGTGATCAGGGTAAAAAAAAATAAGTCGATCTAGCTATGACTGTCACTCGAATCGTCCATCAGTTAACAAAAACTATAGGGTAGGAGTCTAAACAAAAAGCGCAAGGAACACTCTAAAGTATGCTATTTGATTGAACAACATTGACCAGATTAGCCCATTTTAAAGGGTACGTCAAGTACAAAAGGTTGATCCAAAAACCTTAGAAATTAATCTAAAACCCATATATGTTGAAATACTGTCGAAAACAAAAGCAAGACAAAAAAAAAAAATAATTATTGGTCACTCCGTAAAAAGTTATCAGTCAGCTTATTATTAATTAATTATTGCATTTGGATATGAGCCGGTGGATTTCTGTCTGGAAATTTTCGATATCTCTGTCGGAAATGTTTAAAAAAAAACTATTTGCCTTTACATACTAGCTATTATATATATATAATCGCACTTACCTGAGGGTTTCGTAAAATTAGCGCTGATAATCATGCTTTCAAATCCACGAAATTTAAAATCGTTTTCATCTTTTCTACAAGAAGTAGTCATATTTTTTTTCGAGTAGAATTCACCATCGGCGCAACACCTTCGAACACATGGTATGACATCGCATATTTTAGCATTTTGGCATGTGCGAATTACAAATTGTTGAGTGATTTTATTTATTGGTGAACTTAGTAATTTTTTACTTATATCGTCAATTGCCTCAATGCAATATTCACTTCTCTTAAATATTTTGCTGTTGTCTTTTAACATAAGCTGATTATTTTTTAAGCTTATTGCTTCTGCTCCCACAACATACTCAACAAGAACTTTGTTATTAGGGCACTCAAATGAATCATCAATAAAAATCATTGGTGTTTCAAATATATGAAAGTATAAATTAAAATCGGGTTTACGTAAAAAGCACTTGTTTAGTTCCGTAACATACGTATACCCATGTGGGCAACATTTATTTATTAATCCCACGCTTTGCAAATCATTATCATTGCTAGATTTACATGCAACAACTATAAGACGTTTGTTTAAAAAAAGTAGGCATGATTTTGCTGGCACATCCACTGAATTCTCAGTATCAAGTGATATATTCGAATAGTTATTTCGCGCACATTTTTGTAATTCTATTTGACTAATAGATTCGTTTTGATTTGTTTCCAATTTATACCCTTTCGGAGTTTCGATTGTACCCAGTACAACGACGTTTTCGGGACTGTCCGTTTTATTTTGAGTATTCTGTGCTGATATGCATTCGTAACCATTTGAGGTACTATTTTCATTGCGTATCCGTAATAAAGCCGCTTGTGCACTGCAGCATATTTCAACTGAACCAATTGTTGTAATAACATAACTGAAAACTAGACACATGGATACCAACGACGCACTCATCTGAAATGATGAGAATTTATAAGTTTTGCGTATTAATCAAACAAATACAAATTTATAGTTACATGTAGCAAGTTGTTTTTTAACATAAGAAGGTAGCTTATCTTTCGACTGATACCGCACAATATAGAAATACGTATTAGTAAGTGGCGATCCAGAGTCCGACTGAAGTATGTTTCCTTACGGTCGAAAATTGTGGATAACAATACATTCATACAAAAAAAAAAAAGATAAATAAATTTGTTTTCACACAGCCATACAGACAAATGTATATATTGATGTATGTATATATGACCATACTTAAATAAACACATTATATTTATATGTACATGTTTATTGTTTACGTCTTTAAGTGTTTACGTATACCTATCAATATAATCGAACGTTTGATGGTGTCTGTGTGTGCTCCCCTCCAAAAAGTATTTGATTCTGACCCATAAGTACTGTTCGCTGCATGACTCTCCTAAAAGAAGTTGTTGCCACATATAAACATTGAATGTCGCTAATTCGTATTAATACAGGGTCGGAAATGTTAGTAGTTTAAGAAGGATGTTGCTTTATGATATGGCTGTTAATATTGCACTCTAGTTAAGTGGAAATTAATGACATGAATTTATACGATGATAGCAGAGAGCGCAAAATAAGTAGAAGGCTCTGGCAAAGAAAGCTCGACTAAGAGATACCCTGAACCAAAAATATTACAGGTGCGGGCAATGTTTGTATGCATGTGTTTGTGTGTGAATACAGTAAATATCTGTATTTACTACTTAATGCTTAACTTCGATATCGATTAATCTACATCAAAGATTCTGGATCAGGTTCTAAAATATCCAAATCCAAGATTTAAATGTAGCCGATAACATGTTTGAATCGGAAACCCGAAGAGCTATCGATAATTTGATACAAACCTAACCTGCGTGTGGTTTACTAAACATAAATCTCAATCAAATCAACTCGACTGTTGATGCTCGTTAAGGATAAATATACCTTATATGACCGACATTTTTGTTGTTCTATTTTGGGATCCATTACGTCGTGCTGAACTGCTGAACTGCATTGAATTTTGAAAAAGAAGAAGAAAAAGGGCCAAAAAGGGGGGACTAAGAAAGCAAACATTATCTAACCATAGCTTAGTCCAAAGCAAAACCATTAATGTGATTAAATTCAATAAATTACATAGTGCTTTCATTGAACACCATTCGATGCAATCTCTACTACTTACCAAATTTCAAAAAATTTTATGTGCAAAAAGTTTATACCAAAACAAAACATATTAGACTCTATGCGTGCAGAAAGAGAGTCGACAAATAAGGGACACCCTAGTATCTTTTTTAACAAGTAAACGACAAAAATTGTATTTGTATTGTTTTATGTGATTGTGTACAGGGTAGACAATAAAATCTTGTAATTAACACATACGTGCAGTTTTTCTCTTTAGTACTCCCCTTCCGCACTAGTAATCCGGGATCTGTTAGATTATTACCAAGCTCAAATTCAAATTGAAACTACCTTACGGTTATAGGTACACAGGTTGTATGTCGTTGGTTTACACCTTCATGAAATGCGCCAGAGATAAAAAAGTATAAATGTTCAGTTGTACGAAACCGACTGCGAGATACTTTGACACTATTATAAGAAGAGGTGCTTAGTCTGCTTGCTCTTGTCTGCATTTTTTTTTTTTTCGCATTTAATAATTCAAAATTCCACCCCAAAACCCCAATCGTTCTCCTGCCGCAGGCCTCGGGACAATTGGCCCCTAAGACCCCTTCTCTCGTCGGGCCAGTTGTTTGATATATAAATAAGCTAGTCAGCAATTAAATTTTTGAGGAAAACTTTTTATTTCAGTAAATATTTTATTTATTTATCTATTGTGCAGTCTACACAAAACAAAGTTAATTCAATTTATTTATTCAGATAACTTTTTACCCCTTAGCCTTGATCGTTGCTTGAGCAACTATTTAATTTATGAACTATTCATTTCGTGTTATATTTTCTGACTATAACATACTTTATTCTCTTGTCTCCTTGGAGGCCTCATTTCCAGAACTAAAAAGAACGATCCTTTTTGCTTTATCTAATCGTAATTACTAAATACTAATCCAACGCTGGTCTGATTGGGTTTTTCTGGATTTTTCCCAATCCACGCAACAAAAGTTGAGCCACTAATTTTATTTTTGAATTTCCAAGAGCTTTAACGTTAGCTTTATAAATTTTTTACCTAAACTTACTTTTATTTTACTTAATTTAAAATTAAATTTTAAATTTTATTTTAATTTTAATTAATTTGGATTTTATGTCAGCTGATCATAGTTGACAATAAACAAATAAAAATAATAAAATAGACCTAAAATTACAAAATTACAGGTAAATTATTAAGGTCAATTTTAAAATAAATATTTAAAAATAATAATAAATAAAATAATTTAATTTTATGTAAAAATATAAACAGATAATGTTCTAGGGAGAAAATTATATGTTAAACCCTCGTGGCTTCGACCCCACAAACCCTTTTGCAAAATCATTATGCTCGTTTTACTTATTTCAAGCTGTTGGTATATAAATGCTTACGAGCAAACAAATACTTTTATATAAACAAGTTAGAAGGCTCTAGTCAGGAGAGCCCGACTAGAAGATACCCTGAACCCAGTTGCAATATTTAATTAAATTTATAATTTACTTTGGTATACTGACTTAACTTCAATCGATTAAATTCGATATCTCCGGTGTTTCTTAACCGATTTGGACGAATTTTCATAATAGTTCTATCGTTAACCATTATTTCAACCCCTATTTCACATTTTTCAAATTCGATATTTTTGTAATCGATTCCATTTTGTATATCAGAAACCAGAATTGTTATCGATTATTTGAAGCCAACTTGTTCTGCTTATGGTGAAGGAGAAATTATATACAAAATGTGATGTCTCTAGCTCTTGTAGTTTTTGAGATCCACGCGTTCATACAGACGGACGGATAGACGGACATGACTATATCGTTTCTGCAGTTGATGCTGATCAAGAATATATATACTTTATGGGGTCGGAGATGCTTCCTTTTGCCTGTTACATACTTTTGTATAAAACCATTATACCCTTTTTACTCATTTTATAGGTGCAGGGTATAAAAAGTACAAAATGAAGTGCATGTCCTTTCTTATGTACAAGATCATATCATTTTTACGCTGTGAAGTTCTTTTTATGTACATTCCTATGTATGTATATTTGTGAACTTGCAAGGTGTGTTTGGATGGCATGCGATGAACAAGGGCAGTTATACAAGAATATATACCAATAAAGTACTACAACTGAGCAGAGAATAATATTATTCTCTGTTCAGTGGTAATACGTAAAATTGATGTAAATATTGTTTCATACATTCGTAAAAGTGAATGATTTAAATATTAGAACCGTATAAAAATTTGTTTATGTTCGACATCGGATATATTTATATTAATATAGTGTGAACTCGCTTAACGCAAGTTTCGTTACACGCAACTTTCGTTACACTCAACTTCTCGATAATTGCAACAACCGAATTCTTAATGTCGCGAAACAACAGTTCAAAAAAGTATAAATTGTAACAAAGTACAGACCAAAATTTCACAGTTTTTCAAAAAATATATGCAATAAAATTAAATCCTTGCTTGAACACAGATTTATTCGATTTACTTTATTTTTAATGGTTAGCAAAGGCATCTCTTTTTACACCCTGAGCCCATAAAATTGGTAAAAAGGGTATAATGGTTTTGTGCAAAAGTATGTAACAGGCAAAAGGAAGCATCTCCGGCCCCATAAAGTATATATATTCTTGATCAGCATAAACAGCCGAGACGATATAGCCATGTCGGTCTGTCCGTCCGTCTGTATGAACGCGTGGATCTCAGAGACTACAAGAGCTAGAGACTTCAGATTTTGAATATAAGCTCTCCTATACCATAAGCAGAACAATTTTGTTTCAAATTATCGATAACTATTCTGGCTTCCGAAGTACACATGTTTCCGATATACAGACGGGCTCTCCCGACTAGAGCCTTCTTACTTGTTAAAAATAGGTCTCGTGGTCAATAGAAAATTTTCCTTCGGTTTTTGCAACCACCTACGTTTTCACAATTGGCAAAATCTTAATAGGTTGCGTTGAGTGAGGTCGTAGTGTATATTTATAATTTTCAGGAAAACCATTTTTTAAACTTGGAAGAGTCCACAAAGACCACAAGTCCTAAGGTATCAATGACAAACCGAAATATATAAAATTTATTTATAATATTTACTGATTATTATCGGTCGCCTTAAGATCGTTGAAAAAAATCACAGAAGCTGGGAAAAACAAGTAAGAAGGCTCTAGCACGGAAACAAAAGAAAAAAATGACAAACTTTTTAACATAATTTACTATGAGACATGACATTAAAATTCATTTTTAACATAATACGTTTATGTTATACACCAATTTGTGTTCTGAGTGTACAAACACTGTATGGCATATTGATGCTTTAAGAGAAATTTTTCCAGAGAATTGGAAAGCAAACAAAAAATTCCCATGATAAGAGAAAGTTGTTATGGCCATGCCGATATGTTACTTTGCATCGTATTTATCAACACATGAGCAGTGTTAGTTGTTAATTCTTTGGTTAAAACCGGTATTATTCCTTGTGTAAAAATGCGAATATCAATACAAACACTAATTTTTTCTGTTGTGCTGCCGGCAATTGCTGCGTCTGCACTTGAATATGGGAGTTCTAATCCCGCGGAGCCCTTTGATTTACAAACGCTCAGCTCGGATGCACAAACCTCAAGACAACAAACAACTGGTGCCCCGAATTTTGTACGTCTTGTAATTATGCGATTAATATATGGTCTTGCTTCTACAATGGGTATAGAAGACCGATTGGAAGATACTTTTAACGGAGCTTTTGTGCCCCCAAGCGCCGATGATGGATTTGGAATAGGAGACCTAGGAGGTGGTGAAGAAGATGATGAGGGAATACTTGGCGATGTTTTTGGGGATGACACATTATTTTGATGAGAGTTGAAAATTTAAATGTTCACCTAAAAATATGTGCCTCGTAAAATTAGAAAACCATCTTGCTCGTTTAAAGCATTATTAATATGAAATAATGATTAACTTATTTTAAAACTTAAATATTAAAGCATTTATTGTAAGACTATGAGATTTACTTTTTATGTTAATTAATAAGCAATTACAATCAGAAGAGAGTTCAATGTAAATAGAATACCTTTTTGTTAAAAAGAGTCGCTAAATAAGTTGTGTCTTTATTTTTGCGGTTTGCTATTCATCCGAAAAAAAACGTGTTAATGCATTAGATAAATGATTAAATATTTTTTGGCCGTAAAAGAATGTATTCAACCAAAAATCAAGCGATCCAAGATTCGATTTGTATGAATATAATAAGCCTGCAAAATTTAAAAAGAATATCGTTTCAGTAGTTTTCGAGTACTTTTAGTCACCGTTTTTAAAAGCTGTAACTGTCATCAGCTGACACTGGAAGGCATAACTCAATCAGTTTTGTTCGTCGTTTATTTATGGAGGGGTATGCAAACATGATAATGTGCTATACAAATTATGCAAAATGATTATAACTCAATCCATCTCAAGGTACAAGCACGCTACACCCACAATTTTTTCGAAAAATCAGTTTTAGGTAGGAATTCCCAAAACTCAGATCTAGAATGTTATAGAACGCGTAAGCCATCTGCTGGAGGACAGACACTTCATCAGACGTTCAAAGGTGGCCGGAGCGCCACAAAGTCCGAATAGAATAACGGTCGACCCAAACCAATCATCCATGCCAAACGCTGTCCGCTAGCTGTTCTTATCTTTATTTTCACGGCGCCAAGCTGCGCTCGATAAGGTGCCCAAGAAATTGTCGGCCCTCGAATGGGGACAGCTGTCCCTTGCTTCATCTCCCAGCTTCCTTTGCTCTCACAAAACCGCGCGCTCACGTCTCTCGCATAATAAGATCTTTTAAATGGGTATCCTCATTTTATACACGATCAACCCCAGGTTATCATTGTAATGAAAAATGTTGTCTGCTTCCTTGAACTTTTATTAATCGCTCTCTAATAGGTCTTTTTGCGCATTCTTCCGCATCTGGCAAGGCTCCTCGGCTACAAAGGCCACCGGCTCCTTATTTCCATGTTGCACAAAAGATTTCTGTAGAAAAGTTCAGAAAAAAGTGTTGCGGGATGGATCTACCAAATACTTTCTATAAATAATCTTTAATAGCACAAGCTCAAAATCTGTGGGTGGGTTACGCAATTCCTATTTAAATATGCAGGGACCTGGGGCACAGTGGTAAGACTTGGTCAAAAAATTTCTTATGCAGATTGTTGAGAAAGGCAAAAGCTATTTACACAAAAGCTTGTATAACTATCCCTAAATATCCATATGGGTTGGCAGCTTAAGGTGTATCAACTTGTGTAACATTCCAGCTTGGGTAATATTTGAAGTGTGTAGAATCATAAACTTTTATGGTGTTGCGTTTGTGCGGGACGACAAACAGCGTTAAAGCTATATATACCAAAAAGCTAAGCGTTAAAAGCCCGTACGCAGATGCCCGTACAGCGCCCGTAGTGTAAAAACTTCATATAAAAACAAGTGGAAATGTTGCCGTCGGACGCAACCGACTGCGGTATACTCGTAACCATTATTAAAAGGGACCTGATTGCAAAGTGGTAAATATTCTCGGATGCATATGTGGATGCCAAAAAAAAAGGTGAGGAAAGGGGGGCTGGAGCGGTATGGGTGGGCGTGGCTCCAAAACGTTGATGCAGATTTTTGGGGGTAGTTGCCAGCTATCTTCCTACTAAATTTGGTGGCTCTACCTCCACAACTCGGGAAGATACACGCATTCTCGTTTTTGAGGAAGCGTTGGTTGGATGGGGGCGGCTAGGGCATTATTGGTGGGCGTGGTTTCCAAACTTTTGAGGCAGTTTTTGGGGGGTCGCTATCACCTATCTTGGCATCAAATTTGGTGGCCCTAGCTCAAAAACTGTAGTAGATATAGGCTTTTCTGATTTCAAAATGTATGGGGGGGGGGGCTTAGGGCGGAATAGGTGGGCGTGGCTCTAAAATTTTTGATGCAGTTTTTTGGGGTTGCTAGTAACTACTTTCTTACCATATTCGGTAGTTCTAGCTGCAAGGATGTGCGAAATATGTGGATTTATCGGTTTTGAGTTTCGAATTTATCGATTTGCCAGCCTTTCTTGAACATAAATCCCCAATCTTGAAGCTTGAACTTACAATGCCATAGATAAAGATAATTGGAAAGTTTCAAGTCTCTAGCTTGAAGGATGTGGAAGAAACATGTTACCTTCGGTAACGAGTATAGTACTATAAAGTCGCGTGCAGCGGCCGTACCGTAAAAACATAAGCCAGTATGCATTTCTGTTAGTAAATGTCCGTATGGTAGTGTTGAGCAATGAAAATGTTAAAATGTTTTTACGGCAGTAACTATTTACTGTCGTAAAAGTGCAACAACATGTCGGGTAAAAGCAAGTTTATAAATTTTTCGGAAAATATTGACAAAAGCCATACTTATTGTTTTGGCAGTCAATGGTGCCATAATTATTGTTTTGGCAGTTAATGGTGCCCTACAAGAAACTTATCAAAATAAATTTATTAATTCATATGTATTCTTCAAATATAACCGACCGGTACTGCCATGGGATAGATCTGTAAGGCGAATTGGTAAAGTCACTGGTAATCTCAGTAATAACTAGTAATCTCAGCTCTGTCCAGCAAAAATGGGTTCACTCAAATGATAACAATGCTTTTTGCATTTGCAGCCTGCCTTTTTTTTAACAACCGCCAACAGCAAGGCGTTAGTTATACACAAACACGAAAGTAGCGTACGTTGGTCGCAAATCAATATTTCACTTGACAAGTAAACAAAATACAGCTGCTTTTCTGAATTATTAAGAGAAAGTTATTAGCCTACCGCCAAAATATGTGAATTTTTCAACACTTGTCGTTACGGTCGTAAATTCTGTGCATTACGGTGCGGGCACTGTACGGGGCATCTGCGTTTGAGTTTGAGGCTTCTGTTCAACTAGAGATAATTTTGCAACTAGACAAGAGGCTTACCTTTTCTGCGTGATACACTCAGCCTATAAAGAATTCAGCTGTCCGCACCCGAAACGTTGCGTCCATTTGGAATTATATTAATGTGATTCTAGGCAAAACATTGGCTGTGTTCAGGGAACTAAGCGCTTACAATACATGTCTTGTAATCGTTCGCTGAACGTTCTGCTTAGTAAGCGCTCTTTAAACATTGCAAGCGTAAAATTTGTTTGCTTTTGCGCTTAGTGGTTGAACAGCTGTTAATTGTTTTGTGCAAATGGTTTATTTTAATACGACATGCATTTTAAGACTTCATTTAAATAAAAATATGAAATTAATGAAAAATAAAATAAACTAGTAATAATAAGATAATAATTTACATTTGTAAATATCGATAATGATAATCAGCTGATCAACGAGAAAGCAGTGCGTGCACAAGTTTTCAGCGATTAGCACTAAGCGCTTAGTAAGCAGCTTTATAACCGCTTAGTTCCCTAAACGCAGCCATTGTCCTTTTTATTTGAAAAATAGTTTAATGATAAAAAAATAATTTCTATGAGAACCGATTATTTGCCATGTAAAATTTTTGTTAAATGATTACTCAGACTCGGCTACAGGTCTTAAATTTGAATACCATCTAATAAAAAAGTTTTGAGTTAAATGTTACAATATTACCTTCATTTAACTCACTTAAAAAATATTGTATGTCATTCTATTTGTTTTAAGATGTAGTGCAAGGTGACTGAAAAATAAGTTAATCGATAGAAGTTATCGCTGCAGATTGATTTTTTTTTTTGTACTAATTCCATTCGTTTCTGCGTTGAAGTTTATAAGTTTATATTCTTTCATTGTGAGCTATTGTTGTTTTGTTTTTTTTAAGGAGAGAGTAAAATTGACGGAAGTAATGTAAGTGTATATCATTTTTGTGTTTGGAATACACACCTATCATTATAACATTATACGGTCAATATATTGCTGGAAAGCCTTCAGAAAGGGCAGAGCGTTTTCACTTCAATAAAGTTGTATACATATACATATATGTACATAGAGAAAATTTTTAGCTAAAAAAATTAAATAATAAAATAGAATGTGCATACATATGTACGTACTTTTATCTATTCACAATTCATAGTTGAACATGCATGCAAGTGTACCATAGAATGTGACATTTACAAAACTTTTACCTATTTGCATATGTGCAAAATATGTATGGGCATACACGCATACAAACAAATAAAAACTTCAATATGTGAACAGGTACGTGTGTACGAACACACATGCACACAATGTACGTGTGTAGATTTGATTGCATACATGCATAAATATATAACTATTTATGTACAAACTGTGATAATATTTTATTGGGTATTGCAAACAATTTCCTTAATACTTGTGATTTATATATGTATGTTCAAGAACATATTTTAATTTGTGCATAATTCTTTGAAAACTGGTTTTTATGTTGTAAGTGAAAAAATAATTATACAACAATTTAATATTCGGCCTAGCGCTCCTACGGAAGCTATGCGTATGTGTTTATAAGTTAAAACGTTTAAATATAGTAATCAGATTCAAACGACTTCAACGTGGGAATGCATACTGACAAGATAGCTCCAAACCGAATGCTAGGTTAAAGTCAATAAACTGGAGGACGCGCGCGAAGGCTATCGACCGACATACATTTAATTAATTTGTCAAAACATCGTCGTATAAAATTTATTAATGTCCGGTAAATCGTCTGACAGTCAAAAACATCACTACTGCCTAGTGTTCCCGAAAGAAGTCATCAGCTGTTTATTTTTTGTGAATTTAAAGATAACAAACAAAAAAAAATTGAGAAAGATGGCAGGTGTAAAAAGTGTTTAAACTAATATCACCTATTTGTTTGTTTTCTACCAACAACACGTTAAATATTTGTAAATAAAATCTCACCACATTAAATTCTCACTTTGATTAATATTCAGATCATAACAAAATATAACTATTGATCCCCAACTTTAAAAATGAGACTTCGGAATATTGTTTATCTGTTCTCCCTTTATTTTTAAGGATGGAAATGATTTTAAAAAATTCTTATTAGCCGTTAAGAAAACAGCTGTAGATCGGGCTTATTGGTGTCGACCTAATCATATTCAACATATATACTTCTTTAGTAATAAAACACGAAACGGCTTGTGATATTTAAGTTAAGTTACGTCATGTTAAGAGCAAAAAGTACGCACACAAGAGCGTATCCGGGCATCGTTCTTTGACAGGTAGGCACTGACATCTAGTAAAATTAGACAAGTCAAAAAGTTTTTTTTTTTTTTGATATATCTGCATTGTTTCAAGGATTTTTTTGGGCGCTCAACACGAACCCGTTTTCAGTATTTTCGTATCACGTCGGTGTCATGAGAAAAATAGTCCGCCAATGGGCGGAATGCTACCGGCGTCATTTTAAATGTATTATTAAGTTTTTTAAAAACTTAACCATTAGCCATACAAAATGTCTGGTTGAATTTTAATTTAAAGACCTCAACTCACGCGGCAAAAGCGTCACTATTCTAACGGCGCTAGTTAAGAATTTTTTTTTTCTGATAAACCTTAATTTCTAGTCAAATAACTAATATCGGCAGCTAAAATAAGCTGATTACAAATTAAAACAAATGTGCAAGTATGTTCATATTTATGTATAATACAAAATTTTACTTGCTCTATTGTAATGGAACAATTTAATTTCAAGTAAGCTAACATTTTAGGGCTAATTATTCGCTCGATGAAATTTGTGATTGAAAAAAGAAATATGTATATATGTATGAAACATTTGCTTACTTACAACTTACTTCTACCAATAATATTTTTTAAAATAAATGCAAAAGATTTAAGTTCTCAAAAAAATTAAAAAACATAATAGTCCTTGACTGACTTTTCTTAAAATTCTTATTAAATAAAAAAAAAACTATTTTTCGATACAAATTTTTAACAGTCTTACTATAAAATTCACATTAAAGTTATTTTCAGCTTATTTTCAAAATCAAAGTCTATCGCGTATATCTTCTCCTGGAGAAAATCGTTTGGTGTCCCCAAAAATATTCATATATCCCTATCAATAACAATTTAGTTTAAAATGCTTTGCAAATTTTTATGCTTAGTACAAGGGTAACACAGAAAACTTTTCAAACCGTAATTAATGACACATCTCAATTCTTTTGTTTTTTTTTTTTCACTTCAATGCACCCTTGATTGGCTCCGATATTTTGTAAAATGTATTCTTAAAACAAACTTCTCAACAATAACTAATTGTGGGTATTAATTTAGTAATCTGTTTAGTTTGCTGTTTGATTTATGGAGCAACTCAAATTATTTGATTTGTTGAAATGTGTGCGAAAAGTGAAGTGTTAGAAATTGGCACATAAATTAACAGACCACAAAAGATACTTTGACACGGCGCAACTAACTACATGCAACTTTCTTGATTTTCATTTGAAATTTGCTTCGTATTGCAGCTTTCAAATACACGTTGCAATTAGTTGCATTCAACTTTTCGATATTTATTTTGATTGTTCAAAGATTGAAAATATTTTCATCTTGCTGGTTTGGTATTATCATGTCTGCCCCATTAACATTCACAACCAATAACAGTAATTCCAACATATCGAAAATTACAAAACTGCAGCTATGAAATGGAAAGCAGATTAAAACGAACTGCAGGTACACATGTAAGTTGCACGGCTTGATTACCGTGCAACTTTTATCCAGCCCTTTTTGCATACAATCCAAAAGTGGCTTACAATTAGTTGCACTGTGTAAAACAGGTGCTTATTAACACACATTCTCATTCTGCGTTACAAGTGCTGGCACTCTGTCTGATTGTATATCAGATTATATTTATTTAACATATAATGTATTATAATATAATAATTTGTAATCTATTCATAAATGTACATTTTCGTTTAATTGTTTTTGAAAGTCTAATAAGTATCTGAATTTGTATTTTCCTCAAGGAAAAAAATACTTCCAATATAATATCATGTATATCTTAAAATATTGCTACTTAAATATAATTGTTTTTCAAACTGTCATGCCAAGTATGTCATCATGCAACTTTGCTTTATTATCGAAAAAAGTAGTCGAAGCCAGTTCGTCATAAACTTAAGTCACCCTGTGCTTGCCATACACAATGCTAGTACATACATGTGTATGTGTTTAGCTGCAACCTTGACAACTTATGTAGTAGTTTTGTAAGCGGGGTTTAGTGCAGAAGGTGAAGTGAAGAAACAAATTAATATAAGTGTACTCATGTAAAAATTGAAAAATCGGAAAACAGACATAAGTATATAATCAATGCCATATTTAAATATACACACATACAATATTAAAAATTCGTATGTGATACAACTACCGTAAATTAGTGACCGTATTGACGCCATTTTGTATTTACATATTTGGAACACCCAGTTGAAATTATTGTAAATGGAACTTGGGAAAAAAAGGTAACACAAGTTTATATGCATATATATATTAAATTATATATGAAACTGGTTATTTAGTTATAACTAGACAGACGCGCAGTGTAGTGTATGTACATAAATGCCATAATGAATGTATAAAAATTATGTGCGCATTCGTACATACATATGTATGTCTGCCATTTTAATTGAAAATTCAAATAAAACAAATTATGTGTATGTTCAAATTCATGCATTAATACTTATACATGTATCCATGCATATACATACAAATAACATTGTTTATTCATATTTGGTAAGTGAAATCCTTCAACCTTTTGTTATACAGAGTATGCATACATATGTACGTACATATGTACATATGCGTATGGAAAGAAACATGTACATACATACTTGCATACATATGTGTGTATGCATACTGGGGTGTGTTTTTATTAATGTTTATGTAAAATACTGTACATCTGTGTGTGTACATATGCATGCAAATGTGGTGTATGTATGTATATACACAACTTTTTCAAGGCAAGAATACCAATTAAAAAATAAACTATATATGTATAAGGTTTTAGTTCTTTAAATGTTTTTTTCACATGGCTATTTTTTATTTGCCTTTTCTTGTTTTTTGTATTAATTTCAGGTATAAGGGTGGTCGGACACCTTCAGTTAGGTCAAGTGATAGGCGACGTCCTCAAAGTTTTTCAACATCATCGACACTGTCCCCGCGAGTTGTGTTATCTCGTTTGGAAGCCAGAGATTTTGAACGCCTACGATTATCATATAAAGTTGCTATTGACCAGAGGAGATCTCGAAGCTGCCGTGGCATGAACATGGGTCAAAAAATCAGTGGCGGTGTTAAAACAGTTAACCGTAATGATTCTCAGGCAACATTCAAACCAATTATACCTAGAGAACTACAAGCCGATTTTATTAAACCAGCTCGTATTGATATTTTGCTTGATATGCCACCAGCAAATCGGGAAGTTCAACTTAAACATTCGTGGAACTCTGAGGACAGATCCTTAAACATATTTGTAAAAGAAGATGATAAATTGACATTTCACAGACATCCCGTCGCACAAAGCACTGATTGCATTCGCGGAAAAGTTGGCCTCACAAAAGGATTGCATATATGGGAAATATATTGGCCAACAAGGCAAAGGGGTACTCATGCTGTAGTTGGTGTGGCATCAGGTGATGCACCGCTACACTCTGTGGGATACCAAAGTCTAGTAGGATCTACTGAGCAAAGCTGGGGTTGGGACTTGGGAAGAAATAAATTGTATCACGACTCTAAGAATTCTGCTGGTGTGACATATCCGGCAATACTAAAGAATGATGAAGCTTTTTTGGTTCCGGATAAGTTCTTAGTAGCACTAGATATGGACGAGGGAACCCTTAGCTTCATTGTTGACCAGCAATATCTTGGCATTGCATTCAAAGGCCTCAAAGGAAAAAAGCTATATCCTGTTGTTTCAGCCGTTTGGGGACATTGCGAGATAACAATGCGTTATATCGGCGGACTAGATCGTAAGTATAATTTTTATTTTTAAATTACGTAATTTAAAATAAGGTCAAACAGAATACTTGGCTATAGCAGCTAAAGCCTTAAGCTTAGATCGTGAGTATTATTTTTCTTTGTGTTATAAAAATTTGTGCAATTTATTATGATCAAGTAACATATCCTTCTTCCTTGTCACCGCACTTCGTGTGCATCAATCAATTCAACTGAACTTAATTACCAAGTTTTTAAAAAAAAGTTTCAAACTCACAACAATGTAACCTTTGCTTTGAAAAACTAAATTTTTTTTATAAATGTCTGTTATCTATTATGATATTGCCAATACTGACTACACATGTTTATTATTGTGTCCTTTGTCTAGTCGATGCAATAATATAGGTTATGCTGAGTACTTGAAACAGCTTTAAATATTGGAATTTTCTTAGAGTTTTTTTTTTTTTTTTTGTTTACATATTTCACAGGAACAACTTTGTATTCATCAATTAATTTTAAGTTCCCATTATGAAGGTCTTATGTTTTTCTTTTATACCCTGAACCAATGAAATAAGTGAAAAATGTGTAATACCAGGCAAAGGGAAACATCTCCGACTCTATATATTATATATCATCACCAACAGCCGAGTCGATTTAGCCATATCTGTCTGTCTGTCTGTATGATCGCGTCAATCTCAGAGACTATAAGAGCTAGGGTCTCCTGACGTGAAGACATAGGCATAAAAATCTTGTTTTAAATTATAAAAATCTTGTTTTAAATTATAAAAACCTCTTCCCGCTTCCGATGTACACATTCAATAGATGACCAAAAACTTAAGTTTTCAAAATTTTTAACTTCCGTTTAGATCCGTTATATAATATTGGTCAACTGTCAAAATTTAAGACACCACGATATCAAAGATTTAAATTGATTCAATAGTCGAGATACTTTCCACTAGAGGCTTATTACTTGTTTTTAAAAGAATTCATGCGTTTTATTAAAAAGTTTTTTTTTTCTTACAGCTGAACCTTTGCCATTAATGGATCTTTGCCGAAGGTCGATTCGACAAAAAATTGGTCGAGTAAATTTGGAAGACCGTATACAACAGCTTCAGCTTCCACAATCTATGAAAACCTATTTATTGTATAAAAATCGTAGATAATATTTTTAATGTGGGATTATATAAGTTATCATTTTGCATCTCTGCTGCATGTGATGGGGGAAGTTAAGGTAAATAGTATTAGTTCGTAATAGTCTTTTAATCAATGTTATTTTTTTTTCGTCAACAAATAATGTCAAAGTATATTATTTTCACTGTACTTGATATTCGTTTTCCGATTTGTATTGTAAATTAAGTCGACATGATTAAAAAAAAATATTTAATATACTCATAAATCATTTGCTAAATCGTGGAAGTAAACAAATTCATAATGAATAAATTAAAAGCAAATTAAATATAAAAAAAATATAAAAAAACGACACAAACCTCGTGGTATATTCAAAAACATAAATTTTGTACCATAATATTAGCTATAGCATCCATTTTAAATATGTTCTTAGTTTAGCATTTAATTTTTATTGAGACGCGTGTTCAGATTTATACTTTAGTTGATTATGAAATAGCAATGTAAATACATACATGGTAAAAAAAAAAAAAAAACGAGAAATATTAATTTTTTAAGGCATTCTATGTGTAATAATAATAATATATTCCTCAATTGAGATGTCAGTTTAAATCTTCAGTTATTTAAGGTATTCCTTGGATGTACAAAATACGCATGTACATATCGCTCATTTACTTAAAAACTGGCATATGTAAGTCGAGAAACGCGGATTTTGAGATTAACAGAAATTTGCATTCGTCATGCTTTATATTGTGTAAAAATTTCATACTTATTCCTATTCGTGATTTTAATTTTCACTTTTTATGCAATCTGGTAGGAAATTAAAGCTTTAAAACGCGTTTTCTGCAAAATTGTTTTTTATTTTATTTATGACAGTCTTAAAGTGAATGAGATATATGTACTCAATAGGGCGTAACTACGCGGTCCTAAGAATAAATGGATAGGAGTCTTTAAATAGAAATAAAGGTGCAATAATTTCAAAAGCAAATACATCCTTTGCTTGCTAACAGAACTGATTTGAAGGAATCTCAAAGAACGCACTTTATCAACATTAAAAATAATTTTCATTCTGTCGATTACAGAATTTATTAATGCATAGTAACAGCCATGTGGACATAACTTATATAAGTCAAATCGTTTGACAGATTGTTTGCGAAGTATTAATGAAGTGCTGGAATCCAATTACATACTTAACAATATTGCGAAAATGTAAAATTAATTTTAGCTGTTTTGTATTAAGCTGAGAAAACTACTAGTAAACAACATGAGAATAATTATTAAATATGCTTTAAGTATTTTTTCGTTCATAGACTCGTCACTCCCATTGTATTTGACAGGGGGCCTTAATATCCTATATTGTGGATATATCATGTAATACCATTTATACAATATACATACTTTCAGTCAATAATATAAATTTTTTATTATTTTCATGGACAGCTTAGTTTACTCCAACATATGTACTTATATTGCATTTTAGATGGTTTATACATAAGTTAATTTTAAATTTTATGACATTTAATAAAGACTTAATTTCACTGAAAAATTATTAAATACAAAAAACAACTACATTCTTTAAATTTGTTCCACCCAACATTGACACTTTTTTTTCATTAATATATAAAAGGCTGTATAATTTTCATTGATAATTTTGTATTAATTATGCATTGGGTTGTGCGATTATAACATGAAGTCATTTATACATTCAATTAATAGAAGACATCAGAGAAGCTCTCATCTACCATTTACATGGTCGATATACACAAGCTTTAAAAGTGGAGATACAAATGCGATTTTAAATACTCCAGACTAAACTGGTCCAGATATGAAGACATTAGATTTAATTGAACAATTCCTAAAAACGAAATATTTACTTAGATGTATGGTAAAAACGTTTTCAAAAATAACTAGATTTCGTCAGTCTTCCTTCTGACAATATTTACCAACCACAAAGCAGAAACTACTGTTATTTACATTTTGTCTTATTTAACCTGGTCCAAAAGCAAAAAATATAAAAAAGCACTGCAGGCTTTCGGAAATTAACATTCAACACGTCTCGGAGGAATACAATATTTTGATTTCCAAATACAAAGAGAGTTTCGAAAAGCGGCTGGCCAACTGTCGGCGAAAATTCAGATATGGCAGCTAGCAAGGTAGGGCTTATGATTTTATTTAATTGTGTGAAGGGATCAACATTATGTTGACGAATTATGAAACTTGTTAAGAATGGAGAAGGAAGATGGCTTCTTTTATATGTTACATGCATTAACGCCACTTCATTTTATCCTTTTCATCAACTTTCACTTTTACTCTACTCACGCAGCATTTTAAAAACGGTTTTCCGAGGATTAGGTTTTGTTTCCTAAAAAATCTGCCTCAAACTAACATTTTGTCTCACACAGCAACATATAGCATTAAAAAACAGTTTTTAAACTATTATCCCAAAATCTCAAATCGTTTGCACTAAAACTAGCTGAGATATCGAGACGGCGGAGTGTTCATAGCATAAAACTAATATTGCGATTTTCTCGTATCGTTAGACACGATATCTTAAACATGGTT
Organism: Scaptomyza flava; assembly: GCA_030179655.1. Lineage (NCBI taxonomy): Eukaryota > Metazoa > Arthropoda > Insecta > Diptera > Drosophilidae > Scaptomyza > Scaptomyza flava. Next base: position 24,259,396 of record JARNME010000029.1, on the reverse strand, counting down.
ATTCCGAGCCGATTCCGATTAATACATGTTTAAGCAAGTAATTCAATAATAATCCAATGATTATATTTTTGCTTGAGACCGATTTTACAGTAATAAATTTATCAACTTTCATGGTAATTTATAAATTGCGACTGTAACACCAGCGAAAAATTAGTGAAAAAAAAAAACAAACAATTCAAAATAAGAGCCGATGTTGTTAAGTGGATTTACTTTAAGCCATCGAGTTTTTGCTTTTTGCAAATCCGATGACTTTTAAACAAGTTATGGCGGCCAACGAAAATCGGCTTTTGCGTGAATTCGCTCTCAGTTTAATTATAAATTTGTTTTGGCAACACGATGTTCTTTAAATATGTTATTATTGTGCGCAACACGTAACTAGCTTTTAAAGACCGAAAAAAAAAACGTACAGATTGATAAGGGTTTGGCCTTTGCGGCCAATGATATATTATTAATTTTTTCTATAAATACAATAGTTCTGTTTACAACTAGTTGTATTATCTGTATGTGTGTTGCTCATAAAATAAAATTTTAACAATGAATTGATTTTAAACATAAGTTATTGCAAATTTATTACATTTAAGGGACTATAAAGCTTATTTGGTTGAATCACTATTAATTCTCTTTGGTTTCGGCAAAGGATTCCAATCTAAGTTTGATGCTGTTGGTGACGACTCTCTACATTGAAAGACCTCTTTATTTATTTTGCTTTTTTGAAAGAAACTTGGTTGCAAAGGAACTTGATTATCCAAACTCAAACGACCATTAGAAATATAATTTGTGCACACCTTATGACTGTTTTCGTTTTGATCAACAATCGGGTTTGTTTTGTCGTCTTGAAGATATAAAGAAGTTGAATAAACATGGGTACCTTTTGCTGCGCTTTCTTTTAGAAGCTTCTGACTTCGGTTAATTGAATCAATTATTTCTTTAACCGATTTTGGCTTAGAAGTTTTTGATCTGCCTTGTGCACCTTCGGTATTCGTCTCGGTTTTTTCAAGAATTGTTAACGGTTCATTAAAATATTCAGTACTTTCAACGATGTTATTATTTTTATACATTTCATTTTTCCCTAAATAACTTCTATGATCTGTAACTTTAATTAAATTGTTGTTCACATTGTCAACTTTTAGTTTTTTGTCTAACTGCTCGCACGTTGGCAAATAGACTACATTTGGTAAAATTTTCTCTTTGGAAATCTCATTTTGCGTAATAGTATTTATATGTTCATGTTTACAAACAATATTATTCGAATCTTTCCCTAAAGTGTAATAAGTACTTTGTTTACTAAGATCTGTGACTTTAAATTGATTACTGCTTGCGGGTTGCTCGCACCTTGTCAAGCAATATTCATTTGGTATAATTGGTAAGGTTTCCTCTTTAGAAAATTCAATTTCCTTCTCAATGCTAACATGTTTTTGTTTGGAAATTATATTATTTGTATCTTTTTCTAATGTGTTATAAGTACTTGGATAGTTACGTTCAGTGACTAAAACTGGAATACGGTTTACATTAAGAACTTGTTGTTTTTCTGTCTGCTCGGAAGTTGATAAATTTTCGACATTTGAAATATTTGGTTTAATGTCGCCCTGACCATTCATCTCTTCCTTAGCAATATTAACATGTTTTCTTTTAGAAATCTTATTGCTTGAAATATTTCCTAATGTGTTCATTACGTTGCCGTTCGCATTTTCAACGTTTATCTCTTTATCTATATTTTCCCACGTTGGCAAAGACTCCATATTTTTAATAGGAACTTCCTCCTTACAGATTACTTTTTCCGAAGAACTGATATTGTTGTTATCTTCGCTCGTGCGTGAGGTTGTTTCTAATGCATCGGTATTTTGCGCAACGGGCTCCAGGGAAGGTTCCAATGCTGGTGTTATATCAGTGGAAATCTCATTTGTATGATTTACAAATCTTTCAATTTCTACCGTAAGCGATTTAATGTCTATGTTTGGCTCGACTTCTGCTGGTGACTGACAGGTGTCCTTTGAAATTTCTTGAGCAGATGGCTTGCCGACCTAACATACAATATTTAAAATGTTTCATTTTAATTAAAAGTATCACAATAAATTTAAAGAATAAATTATTAAATTTTACCACATTTCTTATCGGAGGTAATGGAGCTCTCCTCTTTTTTCGCATTGATTTTTTGACAACGGCATCTGTTACACTTCCACAGTCGGAGTCTATGTCTGTTTCAAAAGGATTAGTGCTTGATAGACTTGTATACGAAGATCTGTAAAAAAAAATTTTAAATAAAAAACATTTATACTTTAAATTAGTATTTATTATTACAAACATCAATTTTATGGAGTTAAATTACCCTTTAAAAATTTGAATATTCTCTTAATCATCTTTGACAGGCATACATACTAGATATATTCTAATAAGCTTTACAATGTTATTTAAAAGAACCTTTCGTAACCTCATCATGTAAAACCATTTATTTGGACGGAAAGGGTATGCTCAGGATACGAATTGATTAGATTTTTTTATATATTCCGAGTTGCTGCACCAAGAATGGAATATTTCTTATTTTGATTTAGGTAAACCCCCGTCGCTACTGGGTTAGAGATGAAACTTGTTAGAACATTACCTTAACGTGTGGTTTTGCTGAAGCTGTGGCGTCAAACATCTATAATATCTCCCACTACCTCGGTAAATTGGATCGCCGTTTGCTCTGCTTAATTCCATCTGGCAAAAAAAGAAACAATTTTGTATTGATTATTATATTGTTTTGTACAATTATTTTGTTAACTAAGTTAAATCTTCTTTTCTTTTATGATTTATATTAATTTTTTACATGGGATACATTTTAATGTATTTTCAAAAATAAAATGCAACAAAAACAAGTAATCAAACTATTTTCGGCAGGCCGAAGAAAAATAAGTAAAATAGTTGTCTACAAAAACAGACGGACATCGATATACAAAATATATGCATATAAGAATATCTATCTATTTAATAGCGTCTGGAAATTTTATGACTAGTGTTGTGTTAGTTCAGATAGTCTCATAAGAAGTATTGCGTACGCTCGATCAATAGAGCTATTAGAAATTTTCGCCATTCTGCCTTAAAAAAAAAACCAAATAGTAAGTACTTTTGAGCTAAAACATAATATACAAACTTCTTAAAACATTTGGCTTTGATAAAATACATTTACAAACATTATGTATAGCAGATGTCAGTACTTTAAAAATCACATTCTTTACAGATGTGAAGCAACAACAGAAACTAAATTATTTTACTTTGCGGCTGTGGGTAGCAAACAAGTATTGAGCCGAGCCTTACGAGACTTTTGGGGACGAAGAGCAGTGTGACCAGGCCCAACCAGAGGATTTTGAGCACTACATAAAATTTATATTATTTATATGAAGGGATTCTGAGTGCGGTCTGTTCCGGAGCCCGGTTCGGATATTTTTTATCAAACATAGCATCGAAAAGTTTTTTTTTTTTAATTTATTCAAGTGGGTATTTTTTTTATTATGCTAAGGATTTTCGCAACTTTTTTATTCGGAGAATAGTGGTAAAGAAAACATTCGCTATCTAAAAAACAAAACTATCTAAATAAAAATCAAGTGCTTAAAATATTTTACTTTTAGTATAGATATTTTAATCATAAAATAGTAAAAAGGCCAAAATTATTTTTGTAAATAATCTAGTAGTATTATATAAGATGTTTACTTATTTCTTTCTCGACTGATGCCTTTATACTTGTTTTTGAGCGTGTTTCTGACTTTTGATGGGTAAGTACCAAAACAATATAAGGATTCAGGCGTTTTTATCTAGGGGCTTAAGGGATTATTACATTAAGTCGTTGAAGGTAATCGAATCTATAGCTTGTAAGTGTTGAAAAAAAAAAAAATATTTACTCACTTCCATATGTGAATTAACGTTCTGTAATGATCGGATTAATCCTCTATTTCGAGCAGTGTGTTGTCCAGGATTTTGATGCAATGTAGTTGAATCCAAATATCTTCGCAAAACAGGAGGACTTTCAGATGTTTTTTGTACGCCCAAAGTAGAAGACCTTTTTTTTTTTAAGGTAAACGACCTAAAATTCCTGCAAAAAACGCAAAGCCTGTATTACAGATACCCATTTATTTGAAATGTGAACTGCCGCCAACTTACCAGACATCTCGCAAATTTCCTATAGAAAAGCTTCTTCGTCTACTATCATCGTTGCGTTTTGAGAAATTCCAAAAGCGCAAACGTTTATGATTATCATCATCGTGAAATGGATTTAGATGTGCAGGATAATTGTATATTGAGATTTGACTTGAAGCCCTATCACAGCTTGTTGAAAGGCCTTTGTTTGCATTCATCCTTAAAATAAATACAAGCATAATAAAACTTAAGAAATATTGCATTAAAATTCTGAGAAAAAATAGTTTTAAAGTATGTCCTGGTTTTGTGTGCTCAGCCATGAGACTATAGCTGAAAATAGATAAAAACCAAGCATTTGCGACAGTTTTGAGCCCAAGCTCAAATATCGTGCCTATCGCAGTGTCGGACTTTTAACGGTTAAGCGTTAGTAATGCCAATATAATGCATCTCAATTTAATACGAATATGATACTTTCACACCTAGCAACTGAGTGGACAAAAAGTTTGTTTTCTACAAAAAACCAAGAAAGCGCTAAATATGAGTTCATAGTAAATGCATTGTGAATTTATTTTACAAGTCTGTGGGGTGTTAATTAAAGAAATACAAATTAATATTTCAATTTGGTCGCATTGTGACTTGTAAACATAAGCAATTAATTAAACTTATGTATACATTCAAACACACAGACGCAATGCTATGCTAGTAATCTGTGCAAATAAAGATATGGAGCGGTGCAGATAGTGAAAAATGTGAACAATCGCTCTCATTTAGGGAACAAAAAAATTTTCTCTCGCTCTCTGTGCCGCTGAGATCAACACTGAGTTTATGGCGCGAGTAAAAAAACTAAGAAACGCTAAGAATTTCTTACATATATAGAAAGGATGACCTATCAATTTAGACAATCTTTATTAGCTAGTTTACATACAGAAAGACCTAAATAAAAACAAAACAAACTATAAAGTAAATATGCCCCTGTGATCGATCGAGCTAATATGTATGTATGTATATGTACATCAGGTGTGTGCATGACAAGAAATTAGTATGTATGAACTACAAGTGTAAAAATGTACATATACAGGCATGTATGTACATACATATGTACGTACGAATATACATTAGTATTGTATAAGAATTTAAAAACATACAAACAAACATGTATAAAGGTGGATTTGTATGTGTTTGCACAAAAATAATTCTTACGTATGTTTGCAAGAAAATACATACATATGTATTTGTTAAACAAACAAAATAAGTACATCTTTTAATTCGTATTAATGTGTATGTTTATTAATAAATGTACATATACACCCGTATACACATTTACTTATTGTAGATTAGACGTAAAAACAACGGTATTCTCTAACGCATTGTATCTGTGTAAATCACATCATATGTATGTATTTAATTGCACTGTAATGCAAATATCTATTTAAATTTATGTGTGTATTAATATACATATACCCACATAGCCACTGTAGATTTCTAACTTATTTCGATGTTAAGGCAACGATGATCTCAACACGTTAAATTAAAGCTCTATTGCTAAAGCACCGAGTTGAAGTTCAACACTAAATGAACTTTTTCTTTGCAGAATTCATACAAGCAGGAAAGCTCTTCAATATTTTAAGAATCAACGAGGGTATTTCGTAAAGTAGTTTATTTAAGAAAACCAAAATAAACAAATGACGGTCGAATAAGTTGAATCTGGCTTGATGTTTCATAATCATGATGGAAAGACGCAAAAATCGCAAGTCTTGATTTCAATGAATTGCAATTCTCTAGTTAAAAAAATTGGTGTCTCAGAAAATGCACAAATTTAATTGTTAAGCTGCATATGGTGATTCAACAATTAATAGCTAAATTTAAGATTTTATTACCTTGGGACGCTAGCTTAAATAAATATTCTGTTAAATTACCCATCTTTCTTGAGTGATTATAACATTTTTTGAATTGCAGCAATATAAAACCCATGCATTAATTTGCTTGCTCTTTGTTGACAAAATGCAATGAGCAATTTATTTTTTGTTATCGATAACACCGTTGTTGTTTTGTAAGTAATGCCAATTTAGACGTTCTTCCGCTGGATCTGGCTGTTAAAAAGCTTTATGTGCGCGCAATAAAATTCAAGCACACAGAGAATATATGATACGAATCAAAATGTTTGGGCTTTAAAATTTAAAAAACTTGGAGGCGGACAATATTGTTGGCCAAACAAAGACGATTACGCCATCCTGTTTATATATCAAGTCAAATTTAAAAAAAAATTTACGATATCCGCAAAACCGATTTTAACGCTCAATACATATTTTAAAATAACTCTAGGTACGTATCTTTGCGTTTTTCGGTGAACAAAGTTGTGGCGTACTGGATTATCGAAAACAAAAAGTGTTCTTAGATTAATTTAACTAAGCAAGTGGACAGGTAAAGTCTAATGTTCGGTAATTTGTTTGATTGGCTATGATTTAGATTTTTAAACACTGAATAAGCCCGCAAAATTTAAAATAGATCGGTTTAGTTGTTTTCGAATTTGTACCGTAAGTCACCGAGTTCTTCTCCTGAAAAGCTCATATCTCAGATAAATATCCATCAAAATCGTAGAATTAAAACGGTACAAGTATTGAGTTGACCACCAACTTCATATACAATTCAAAACTTTCAAATAAATACATTTATACAATTACCATATCGCGGACAGCAGCACTGATTGATTTTGAGCCGAGCGAGACAAAACAAACATTGGCTGCGTTCAGGGAACAAAGCGCTTACAATACATGTTTAGTAACCGTTCTCTGAACGTTCCGCTTAGTAAGCGCTTTTTAAACATGTTTAGTCAGCGCCCGCCATCTTTGCAAGCGTAAAATTTGTTTGCTTTTGCGCTTAGTGATTGAACAGCTGTTAATTGTTTTGTGCAAATGGTTTATTTTAATACGACATGTATTTTAAGACTTCATATAAATAAAAATAAATAAATGAAATTAATGAAAAACAAAATAAATTAGTTATAATAAAATAAATAATTTATATTTTTACATATCGATAATGATAATCAGCTGATCAACTAAGCAGTGTGTTCACAAGTTTTCAGCGATAAGCACGAAGCGCTTAGTAAGCAGCTTTAAAACCGCTTAGTTCCCTGAACGCAGCCATTGTACAGCCATTGCAAAGGCGAAGCATACTTTTTTCGAGCTAAGGCCATGCAGCTGACCTAAAAACCCAATGATGATCCCTGGCTTATAACATTATGTTGTTATAATGTTACTCAAACGCAAAAAAATTCATGTGACTTATTTGGGTGATAACCTTGTTTTGAAAGCCGTTTTTAGCTATTTTTTAGGCTTCGATTTTTGAGAGTCGATAGTTGACAGTAATGCTACTTCTGTTTTAGCACTGGGGTCGCTTAGTTTTTACGCTGAAAAGACCATTAGAATTAGAGTGGGCGTCGGGATCGGGATGTTTGGGATTCCCACGGATCCCGAAAAAATTACCGGGATCCGGCAGGATGGGAACGATTAAAACAAAATCCGGGAAAGTCGGGATAAGTGGTCGATCCAAAAATTCCCACGGGTCCCGGTAATTCTTTCGGGTCCCAAAAATCAGTCGGGACCCAAACAAAATGTACTCGATAAATGTTCTATATTTATCGCAATTACCCACCGATTGCATTTTTAACTGACACGATATATCGCAATTACAATATATGGGAGCACTTAGATGTATTTTCACTATAATTATTCGAAAATTTGCGATATTTTAATATTTTGGCAACAATGGAATGATTTGCCATTATTGCAGGTGCTCTCGAGGCAAGTGCTCAACGTTCCAACTTCTTCTGCCACCAGCGAAAGGGTTTTTTCTACTTCTAGTAGAATTTTGAAAGAGAGAAGAACTCGATTAACTGGAAAAAATTTTGAGAGAATATTGTTTTTAAACAAAAATTATTATAAAAAAAAAAATAATACACATTTATTTGAAATGTCGGGACCCGTGCGATAGACACAAAATTTTTCGGGACAATCAGGATGAGGATCAGTTACCGTATGCTGTCGTCGAATGCAGACGTGTTTTCTCATCGTGGTCCGGTTAATTAATTCCCAAACGCAAAAGTGCAGTGATATAGAAGCTTATAAAATATATATTTTATGTGAAAAGACGCTAAGTGCAATGTATCTGCACAAATTGCTATTTAAAAATCTGCAATTCAAACAAAACAATTGACTTTTAACAAATAAAAACATATAAAACAAAAGGCACTAACAAATTCTTCACCTCGCTTAAGACAATGAGTCAACGCGAGAATTGCGGCCAGCGACAACGCGAGCAAGACGAGCGTCGTCGGCTGAGCAACGCTTACTTTTCCGTAGTTTCAGAGCAGCCCGAGCGGCCAATTACCCCCAACCCGCAAATCAGAGCTCTCTTACACAGCGCGTGCCAGAGAACGTTCTTGCTCACCGCGCGCGGTCGGCAACACCCAACCCGACCAATGAAGTATTGCACACAGCACGTGACCGAAAGTTTTCGTGCTCCCCGTCTCTTTTAGCAACGACTGCAAGTGCTGCGCCCTCTCTAGGTACCGCAACAGTGACTACAACCACAACTGCACCGGTATCTACTTCCCGTTCAACAAGCACAACGACTGCTGCGCCGTCAGCAAATCAAACTGCAAACAGCAAAAATGTTAAGCCGGCTACGCAGACTGGTATGGATCGCTACATTTATATCAAAAGAAAGCTAAGGCCGCAAAATTCTACGAATAAACCAAAAATGACCCGTAGCAATTTAAATATACCCTCGAATGATACTACATACAATAGCAATAAATTTCACATCTTGGCAGAAAACACAGATGATCTGCCTTCTGAAGCCGTTGGGGTTGTCACGAAAAAGTCAAAGCCACCCCCAATATATATACGCGAGAAAAGCTCCAGTGCTTTTCTTAACAAAGTTATCGAGCTCATAGGCAAAGATAGTTTCTACATAGTTCCTCTCGTACAGGGTAAAATTCAAGAAATTAGAGTCCAGACAAAGTCGGAAGATAATTACAGAGTTCTCATAAAGTATCTAAACGAAAAAAAAAATTAATTACTATACGTATCAATTAAAAAGCTGCAAGGGCCTGCAGGTCGTAATAAAAGGCATAGAACCTGATGTAACACCAGAAGAAATAAAACAGGCGCTGCAGGAGAAAGGATTTCGAGCAAAAACCGTCATAAATATCTTAAACAGGAACAGGATGCCGCAACCACTTTTTAAAATAGAACTTGAACCAGAAACGAAGATGCTTAAAAAAAAACTAGGTGCACTCAATATACAAACTTCAGCTTTTACTTCACCGAAGAATCACCGTAGAAGAACCGCACAAACGAAACGGTCCGGTACAATGTATGAACTGCCAAGAGTACGGCCATACAAAAGCCTACTGTACACTGCGCTCGGTATGCGTATACTGTGGGGAACTGCATAGCTCCGCAAGTTGCCCAGTAAGCAAAGAAGACTCTAGCAAAAAATTCTGCAACAACTGCGAAGGCAAGCATACAGCCAACTACAGAGGCTGCCAAGTCTACAAGGAACTTAAAAATCGTATCCATCAGCGCTGTACCACTGTACGCTCACAACACGACTACCTTCACTCCATCGAAACACAACCCAGACGTCTTCTTTTCATCTGCAGCCAGATCCTCACTTGGCCCCGCGTTCTCAACCAATAACGCAACTTATGCAAGTGCCCTAAGATCTGGACTGGCTCTTCCTGCCTCTAACACACCGTACTTACAACCAAAACAAGTGAGCACAAACGCTGCACAGGAGCAGCAACAAAGTAACCTCGAAGCACTCGTATGTACCCTGCAGCAGAGCATGAACGAGTTTATGTCATTCATGAAAACAACTATGCAGGAACTAATGCGTAATCAAAATCTCTTGATACAAATTCTTGTATCACAACAGTCATAGTAATCAAAGGCTGAGTTACGAATATCTACGTGGAACGCTAATGGCGTCTCACAGCATAAACTTGAATTAGCTCAATTCCTACTCGATAAGCACATCGACGTAATGCTACTTTCCGAAACACACCTTACAATTAAATATAACTTTAACATAAGTGGATACTTATTCTATGGTACAAATCATCCCGATGGTAAAGCACACGGTGGAACTGGTATTTTGATCAGAAGCCGCCTCAAGCACCACTACTATAAAGAGTTTGCTGAAAACTTTCTACAGGCCACATCTCTAAAAATACATTTGGACAGTGGGAACCAACTTACTCTTGCCGCTGTATACTGCCCTCCGCGTTATACCATATCTGAAGACCAATTTATGGAATTTTTTAACTCACTAGGAGAATGCATTATAGCATCAGGAGACTACAATGCCAAGCACACACACTGGGGATCTCGTCTAGTGAATCCAAAAGGAAAGCAGCTCTATTGCTCTTGCAATTATAAAAGCTAACAACAAGCTCGACCACGCCTCTCCTGGCAGACCAACATACTGGCCGACAGATCCCAAAAAACTACCCGATTTGATTGACTTTGCAGTTACCAAAAACATAACGCGTAGACTGATAAGTGCAGAGTGCCTTTCGGATCTTTCATCCGATCACTCGCCAGTCCTAATAAATCTGCAACGACACCCTGAATTCATAAATCGACCCGGTAAGTTAACATCACATAAAACTAACTGGCTTAGATACAAAAAATATATAAGCTCACACATTGAGCTTAAGCCACGTCTCGCTGATGTAGCTGACATTGATAGTTTTGTTAACACTCTGGAGACTGGCTTCGTCGCCGCAGCTCGCGCCGCTACGCCTCAAATACCAAAAACAATACACAACCAAAGGACAACAAATCTACAAATTGAACAGCTCGTTCTTGAAAAGCGGCGCTTACGACGTGACTGGCAATCGAACAGATCGCCATCGGCAAAGCAAAAACTAAAAGACGCCACACGTAAACTCACCAAAGCGTTAAAAATCGAGGACGAGCGCGCTCAACGCCGTTACATCGAGCAATTATCAACCACCAGTACGAAAAACTCATTGTGGAGAGCTCACCCAACTCTAAGCTCACCAACAGAAACAGTAATGCCTATAAAAAACTTCGCAGGCGGCTGGGCTTGCAGCGATGAAGAAAGAGCTAACACATTTGCTACTCATCTCCAAAAAGTGTTCCAACCTAACCCTGCAACAAATACGTTTGCACTACCGACTGCTTCAAACGGCTCTCAGCTTCAACATGATCCAATCGAATTTCGCCCCAATGAAATCGTTAGAATCATTAAAGAGCAACTGAACCCAAAAAAATCTCCAGGAGGTGACCAAATAACCCCAAAGATGATTATTGAGCTTCCTTACTGTGCAATCTGCATAATTGCCCAGCTCTTCAATGCTATCACCAAACTTGGCCACTATCCAGACAGATGGAAAAAGTCAATCACCATTATGATACCAAAGATCACACAGTTCCCACGTCGTATAGACCTATAAGCTTATTACCGTGTCTATTAAAACTTTTTGAGAAATGTTTGCTGTCCCGGATAAATCCATTCCTGAATCTTCACAACATAATCCCGTCACACCAATTTGGCTTTCGTGAAAAGCACGGAACAATTGAGCAGGTTAACAGAATAACATCAGAGATACGAAGCGCGTTCGAAAATAGAGAATACTGCACTGCAATATTTCTGGATGTTTCTCAAGCATTCGACAAAGTTTGGTTGGAAGGTCTAATGCATAAGATCAAAACAATGCTCCCAAACAACACACATAAGCTGCTTAAGTCGTACCTATACGAAAGGAAGTTCGCAGTAAGATGTAACACTGCAATGTCTGACGAACACAGTATCGAAGCTGGTGTTCCACAGGGCAGCCTACTTGGACCAACACTGTACGTGCTTTTCACAGCAGACATCCCAATAAGCAGCCGATTGACAACATCTACCTTTGCGGATGATACAGCTATTCTCAGCCGCTCCAGATGCCCAATACAAGCAACAGCGCAACTAGCCCTTCATCTGGTCAACGTAGAAAAATGGTTATCAGATTGGCGAATTAAGGTAAACGAACAAAAATGTAAGTAAGTAACTTTCACCCTTAACAGGCAAGATTGTCCACCGCTCACGTTAAACAACACCACACTTCCAAAAGTAAACGATGTAACGTATCTGGGCGTACACTTAGACAGAAGACTAACATGGCGGCGACACATTGAAGCTAAAAGAACGCATCTCAAACTGAAAGCCAATAGCCTCCATCGGCTCATCAATGCTCGCTCTTCCATTAGTTTGGACTACAAGGTCCTGCTTTACAACTCTGTTCTAAAACCAATCTGGACCTACGGTTCCCAGTTATGGGGGAACGCTAGCAACAGCAGCATTGACATTGTCCAGAGAGCCCAGTCAAAAATATTGAGAACCATTACCGGGGCACCGTGGTATGTTCGAAACGAAAACATTCATAAAGACTTAAACATCTCAACAGTCAAGGGGGAAATAGCGGAACAAAAAGTAAAATATCTGAGTAAGCTCTCATCGCACACAAATCATCTCGCGAGAGGCCTCACAAGGCTGCGCAGCCGATCCCGTCTTCGTCGTAACGACTTACCAACCCAGCGATGATTTTTAGGGACGCGCACTCAGAATACAGTCAAAAAAAAAATAAAATGAACTGTTAGCTAAGATTTATTAATAAGATTTGTATACTTATTGTTAGTTTTCTAATTCACTAGAAAAGATTCAATAAATAAGACCAGCAATTTAAAAAAAAAAAAATCAGGATGGGATATGCGAATTTGATTTCGGGACCGGATGGGATGGGAAGCAGTTTCTTTCCCGATCCCATCTCTAATTTAGAATCAATTAAAACGAGCATTGTGCACATATTTTTTCACTTTTTACAAACCACCCTTATGTTAAACTTTGATTGATAAGAAAAGTTGATTTAAAAAAGTGCGGCATAGTTAATTTTGGCTATGCCAAGACTATGATACCCTTCACACATGCATTAATTTTTTTTCTTATTTTTATTTTTTTTTTTTTTTGATGGTACGATATGGTCGATTTGTATGGTGGCTTTGTCGTAGAATGCTCCGAGCGGGATGACATTTCATAGTGAACAAACCCGACATGATCTAAGCAATCTGTGAAAGTTTCATCAAGATCGGCCCAGCAGTTTGGCCGGAAAGCGTGTTGAAACAGACAAACGGACGGACGGGCACGCGGAAATCAATTCCTGAGCTCGCCCTGATCATTTTGATATATAGTTTATGGGGTCTCCATCATTCCTTTAAGGCGCTACAGATTCATCACAAACTCAATATACCCTGTTTCACATGTTAAGGGTATACAAATTTTATTAAATTCATTGAAAACCATGGATAAAACGGCTGAGTTGAGTTTGGATACCACACCTCTAATTGTAGCATTCTTTGCGTTAGAACGGCAATCAAAATCGATAGAAATGAATTTAATGTGCACTATCGAATAAAAAAGCTTAAAAATAATAACGACAGAAGAAACTTAACGGGGTCAGGTAACAAGCGCACAACAACGCCCACTGAAAATCGAGTGCTTCTACTCGAGTTAAAAAAAAGTAAGAAGACTCTAGTCGGGTGAGCCCGACCAGAAGATACCCTGAACTCAGTAGCAATATTAAATTTATAAAGACTTTGGTAAACTGCCTTAACTTCAAACGATTAAATTAGATATCTCTGGTGTTTCTCAACCGATTTGGACGAAATTTTCAGAAAATTTCTATCGTTACCTATTATTTCAACGCTCATTTTTACATTTTCCCAATTCAATATTTTTTTGTTATCGCGTCCAGGTGTATATCGGAAACCAGAAAAGTTATCGATAATTTGAAGCAAACTTGTTCTGCTCATGGTATAGGCGAACTTATAATCGAAATCTGAAGTCTCTAGCTCTTGTAGTTTCTAAGATCGACGCGATTATACAGACGGACATGGCTATATCGTCTCGGCTGTTGAAGCTGATCAAGAATATATATACTTTATGGGTTCGGAGATGCTTCCTTCTGCCTGTTACATACTTTTGCACAAAACCATTATACTCCTTTTACCCATTTTATGAGTTCAGGGTTGAAAAAAAATGGTCTCGTACAGCGGCCGTACCGTAATAACATAACCCAGTATGCATTCCTGTTAGTTACACGCCGTACGGTAGTGTTCAACAATCAAAATGTTAAAATGTTATTACGGCAGTAATAAGCGTTCACCACTTATTTACTGTCGTAAAAGTGCACAACATGTCGGGCATAAGCCGGGCTATGCATTTTTCGGAAAATACTTATTGTTTTGGCAGTCAATGGTGCCCTACAAGAAACTAATCAATATACAATTTAATAAATATATGTATTTGAATTCTTCAACTCTAGCCAACCCGTACTGCCATGTTATAGATCTGTAAGGTGAATTTATAGTTGTTTTGAGTGGTTTCGGTTATGTTTAGCATAATCTCTAGCTATCTCAGCGCTGCCCATCAAATATGGGTTCACCCAAATGCTACTATTGCTTTTAACATTTGCAGCCTGCCTTTTTTTTAACAAACGCCAACAGCATGGCGTTTGTTATACACAAACACGAAAGAAGCGTACGTTGGTCGCAAATCATTATTTTAAATTCAGTTAGTTTACTTAGCAAGTAAAAAAAACACAGCTGCACTTCCGATTTATTAAGTGAAAGTTATTAGCCTACCTCCCCAATATATGAATTTTTCAGTATTTGTAACGGTCGTGCATTACGGCTCGGGTGCTGTACGGGGCATCTGCGTACAGGCCTGCAATCTATATTTCAGCCTTCAACAATATTATTATTAAGAAGCTTCATTAGCTTGCATATTTGTCTTGTGTAAAATTTAACGAAATAAACGAAGTATGTACATTCAGAAAGTAAACTAAGCAAACGTAGCCGGTATGGTTGAGTTCGCGAGTAGAGGCGAGAAAATTAAAAAGCGCAGTGATAGCTGAGCGCTTGCAGCAAAAGATAGAGAGGAAGAGAGCGCTGCACTGAAACGACATCCTCTCCTCTAAGAAACCACGACTTTCAACAGGATCCTCAACGGGCAGAATACCCAACTTGTTCACAGCACTTCATGTTGTACCAGTGCACTATGTGCACTACATTTTGCCAAAAAGCTGGCATTTATTTATTTTTTACATGTCTAAAAATTAACCAATTGTTAATGCAAACCTGTTGTAAAAACATAAAACTTTTATGGTGCATAACAGAAATGTTAAGTTAACAGACCTCCATAAGTTTTAAACACTTGAAGTCAGCTGTTACAACGTGAATGTTTAACTGCGGTTAACTTAATATTAACAAATTGTAAAGTAAACGCAAACAATCAACAAATGGGCGATGCAAGTTAGTAACACGGGTCTTTTGCTGAAACTTAAAAGAAAAATGTCAGAAATTGTCAAGTGTAAGTGTACCATCATTTTGTAGAGTTATTAATTCCTAATCCAGGGCTAATAATCTTAATGTGAACGTTTTTTGCATTTTTTCCAAAACTTATTTTCTTAGAAAAAACGTCCGCCACTTTGCACGCTGCAGCAGTTGAGAGTGGCACGCTGCCAGCGATAGAGACAGTTGCAGTTAAAGAAGTTAGATCTGGCTTAGGAAGTGCACTAACAAAATTTTTCGCATTTTCAGACCAGATGCCGCTGGGTGTGCCATTTAGAAGCTCTTGTGGTGCTGCTCCCTTGGAAAAAATATCCGCCGGATTCTTTGAAGTCGGTAAATATCGCCATTCCATATCCGCTGTTTTGATGCAGATCTTTTAGGTTTGTTATCAGATATCTTCCTACCACATTTGGTGACTTTATCTTGAAAACTGAGAAAGATACATGCATTCCCGTTATTAACAAGGCGTTGGGGCAGCTGGAGGTGGCTAGGGCGGTATGAGTGATCTAAAGTTTTGATGCAGTTTTTTGGGGGATGTCATCACCTATCATGACGCTTGGGTTGCTATAGCTCAAAAGCTGTTAAAGATATAGGATTTTCTGATTTCAAACTGTGGTGGAGGGGGGGGGGGGGTGTGGCAAAACAGGTGGGTGCGGCTCCAAAATTGTTGACGCCTTTTTTGGAGGATTTGAGTAACCTCTTACCAAATTGGGTAACTCTAATTGCAAGGGTTTGGGAAATATGAGGATTTATCGATTTTGAGTTATTGAATTTATTGATTTGTAAGCCTCCCAATAATTATAAACACGGGCAACTAATAGCATCGCTTTGGAAAATCGATTTAACAATCAACATATTATTTTACAGGCACACATCAGAGAGATATGTACTTGGTGTTTGATAAAGCTGATGCCTCCACGGGAAGGCTACCAGAATATACGGACAAAGTCACCTCACGCTTTCACGCCTCGGAATAATTTGTTGTTTTCAATGTGTCTGCTGGTTGTTGCTATGCCAATGCAAAATGAAAATTTTCGCCAAATTTGCGGCAAAGATGAGCCAAGAAACTCTCTCTGCGCTTGAACTGAGAATGTAAATCTGAATGCTGTCGCATATGCCGGGCGTGCTCTTCTGCATTTCACGCAAACTTCGGCCTTTGGCACCCACTTTACAGCTCCAGACCCTACACTACAGTCGATTCCGTCATTCACACCAGCGTCTCCAACCTCACTTCAAGCCCTCGTAACTCACTCAACATCCGATTCTGTGCTTCTCTCTATAGCTTAATTGCTTGCTGAACGCTCCTTGATTCTGATTTACAGTTGTACTTTGCTGCTACTCGCTTGGCAAATCAACTACAACTTCGTAAGTTTAAATTGCAGGCTACAGTCTCTGGCATAGATGCTGGCAGCTTCTCCACAGAAGGATAGTCAGTCGACCTCATCCTGAATCCGCAGACTTCATATTTCTCGACAAGCCTCACTGCTGTCATCGCCCAGACGATTACTGAGAATCAGCATATTCATGAGGACGTTCCCTCTAACAAATAACTAGTCGACCCTTCGTTCAATGTGCCGCAGCGTGTAGATCTTCTTATTGGAGTAAGCTTATTTTTTGAGCTTCTCTGCATTGGGCAAAAAAACAGTCATAAAAAACAGGATTAACATTGTTGCAGAAGAGTTGGATTCTATCTGGTGGTGGTCATCGAACCCCAAAACTCTCTACGTTCGTCGTAAGCCAAAGATCATAGGGTGTACTCGGCTGGACGAATAAGTGCGTCAGGGAAATGGCCTGCCAAGTTGAACCCTTCTCCAAGGCTACAAAGGAAGAGCTTGCTTTCACTTCAAATAGAATTTGGTTCGATTCCGGCGATAAGTCTGGGCGACTCATACATGCAAGTCTGGCGCAGGTTTGAAAAGCTTAACCACAAACTAGCTCAAGCTCCTCACCTTAAATCGCAATAAATCAACAATATGCCGCTCGATCAACATTCTCATACGAGTACAATTTAAGATAAGCTATTTCGCATACTCATTCTGTTTCGAACCAATCACCCTCACAGCTGACATTTGCAAGATGTAACGGTGCGTCCGGTTCTCAGCTCCTGATGACTGGTTGTACTGCATACTGTGGCGTGATTCCCTCGAGGAGGATATACAATGCTACAAGTTAATCACTGTCACTTATGGAACTAAGCCCGCAGCCTTCCTCGCATACCCGCTATGCATCAGTTAGCTTAGGATCAACGCTTGGTTTACCCGCTAGCCTAACGTGTCATATTGCAACATTCCTACGTTGATGATATGATATCAAGAAACAGTTCTCTCGAAAAAGTCGAGAAGGTGCGCAATACAATCGATCAATACAGCAAGCTCTTAGACAAAGTCAGCTTCCAACGAAGTTGCAAGTTGCGTCCCTCCAGATACGCATTAAACTATCTTTGACATAGATATTCTGTTCGACTGAATTCTTTTATTTTATTTTGTATTTTTTAGGTTTATTTTTTATACACTAATACCGAAGGTAGAGTATATTGGTTTTGTGAAACGTCTGTCGTGGTGTCTGTCCTTATGAATGAAATTTTGTTGACAGCCTTGAAAACTGGCGACTAGAAACCTTGCAAATATCTTGGTCTTGGTGTGCGACAGTTAAATGTTTCAAGGTTAGGGTGCTTCGCCCAGTATGGGGGCTAGATAGCAAACTATATACAAAATTGCTTTAATACTGGTATCAGAGTACTTCGCCTTGGGTTGCGTCTTACTTCAATATTATCAGAAGCAGTCAGAGGCAAGTTATAACGTTCCGAAAATACATTTGTATTTATAATTGTTATTGGAGAATATCCTGTGCTGCTGAGCTTGTGGGCTGGTTCGGAGGGGACTGAGCTGAGGCCACCAGGCGGATCGCGGGTTGCAGATAAAAAAGTGAGATTTAAAATGAGTAAAAATATCGTTCATCGTACCGAAAAGACGCTTGTGCTTTCGTTTTTGAATGCATAGCCACTAGAGATGGGCATGGGTCTAATTTTTCGCACCCGACCCGACCCAGCCCATGGGCCACAGCGCAAATCTTTACCCGCACCCGATGGCAAAAAAAAAATATCATACCCGAACCCAACCAGCCCGCCGGAAAACTTTGACATTTTCTTACAAAATTACATATTTTTGTAAAAAAAAATACTTTTCAATTTCTAAATCAAAGGCATTTTAGTCAAGTTTACGTTTTTTTTTGATGATCGTGTCAAAAAACTCTTGAAACTCGTGACTCGTGTTTGGCGAAGAGCTTTCAGTTTGCGAGTCATTTAGATTGTCTTTTAACGTTTCGCAGTATTCAATCGTCAGACATTTCACTGTTTTTAAAACATGATCTTTTCGTTCTTCTGATAAAAAATTTAACTCTTTAAACGGAAGGTTTGTACACAAAGTTACAACAAAAAATGAAACTTTTAAGTATATACCAGAATATTTACCAATATATTTACTAACTTTATTTCGGGTGAAGCGGGTTGAACGGACTAACCCACACCCGCCCGCACCCAACCCGAAATATGATTTTCCAGCCCGTACCCACGGTTACCCGCGGGTGCCCACGGATACCCGACAAAAGCCCGGCCCGTGCCCACCTCTACTAGCCACACACAAACACACTCACAACTACCCAGGGAAGGTTTACGAAAATGACGAAATTAGCGCGCCCTCTGCTCTATAAAATAATCGAATAAGCAAAAAAAAAAGAATTAATCATTTTTATAATTCAAGAATATAACGGATGCTTTCTCGCTTTTCAGCGTGCGAATTTATCGATGATTGCATCGGTCTCTGCCATATCCACAAACTCTGCGTTTGCTGATAAAAATGCGAGACTAGAGAGCCGGCTCTGACCCATCGTATTTCTTAAATAAGTTTTCACTCTTTTTAACGTTGAAAAGGAACGTTCCCCGGTAGCGTTTTGTTTTTTGTATACATATTTTACGTAGATGTACTAACAAACAGTACAGTCAAGTGGCCCAACGATACCAGGCAACGGCTTGTTAACGCGCGGACCCACGCACAAAGCGACCCACCTCCCGTCCATCCTCCGCTTATGGTGTGGTTACGATGACCGCGAACATGCAGACAAATGACACAAAACTAACTTTTTAATAGAGCAAGTAGGAGTGGCACTGTGTATTAAGTGGGAAAGATTGTTATAAATATAACACAGAATACGAAAAGGGTTATGAAGAGCATAATTAGAATTACAAGTTTGAAGAGATATAGGTACAAAATTTCTAGTATTTCCAATAGAAACAGCAGAGTTAATTTGGTTAATTAATTCAGAAGAATCAATTTCACCATTAATTAATTTGTGAAAAAAGGAAAATGCTTATTCTACGATCATTCAGAAAAGTTAGATCTATTAGTAAAAGTCTACTACTTCTATTGTTAGTGTCCCTGTTAAGACCTCTAAGTGCGAAGAGCAGAAATTGATTTGTACCGATTCTATTTTATCTATTAAGCAAACTTACGAATTTCGCCAGTTCGTTGCGACCCCTCTGCCACGGTGCCCTAGGCCCGAGCCTAGTATATAAGCCATCCCGGCAACTACCCCACTAATACCTTTATCATTCTGGACGTGCCGAGAATCAACTTGGTCGGCCTTATTCATGTAAAATTTGTATGGTCTTTTAACCCTAAACTTGACACATTATCTGTCCAGCCCATAGAAAAAGATTTATGAAAAATTTCAACTCACTAGTATTAGGATTGTCGAAACAGGAAGCGTTCTTACAAACATGTCAGTCATTGCACAAAAGCAATAGACTCCTTAAATTCTGAGTCAGAGTAAAAAAATGTAGTCACATCAACCATTACTCAACTGAAAGTCTGAGACTAAAATGCTATAGAATTGTCCTAGCATGTAGCAATGAGTTACACTTAGAGTTGTCAAATCAACTTGCAACTTATTGCATTGTGAAAGTGAGTGATCAGGTCCGCAAAATACCGCGGAACGCAATGCGTGCAAAATTTTTCTTAAGATGTAAATCCAAGGAAAACAAAGTAAAAACAAATAAAGACAAATAGCACTATCATTGTGCAATCTTTGTATATAGGCTAGCATTTTATGGTGAAACTATCAAAAGATTTTTAAATCTCATAGGGAAAGCGATCATTTGTTAAGGTTTTCGATTAAAATGATACAAAATACTAAGAACTTCTAATAAATGACAAATATAGGTGGCCGATACTGTGTTTTGACCTATTTTCTTGAAAAAAAGTGGATCTGCTAAAGAATTTGAGGTCCGTTAAGGACTGCAACAACGTAACGAAATGTCCTATTTATAAGTGCAATAGCGAACAATGTTGCTTATATCTCAGAGAACATTAACTTAACAGCCAAAAGCCTTTGGAGATGCCATGGTTTTTAGTTTTACACGTTACATTTGTCTAAATTGGTCAGCCGATGCATCAACGAATAAGTCGTGGACAGAAACGATTGAGTTTGGTGTGATTGGCGATAATGACTTTGGTCCTGCTCTCAGTCTTACTTATACTCTACGCTTGGCGAAAGCTCTAAGCATAATAAAGAAAATACTCACTTGGAAAAATTTTAAAACGTGACGTTTGTTTTTGGCCTGTAAGAAAAACTTGTTTGGTGGTGCTATTATAATTTCGTAGCTGTACTTACACCAATTGGCGTAAGTATGTTGACGAGTGAATTTTTCAGTATAACTTCTTTTTGGCTTTATAAATTGATAATTTAACTCAATTAATGTTTTTTATAATTCAAGAAATAAAATAGATTTTTTAAGGTCAAAAAAATATTTTAATTCGAACTCGTCAAAATACTTACCGACCAGTGTTAATATTACGTACTCTCGTATGATTCTTACTAATTTTTGCTCTCTTCTGTTACGCTCCCTTTCCTACAGCAGTCGACTCGCTGAGAGGGAACAGCACATAGACACACTCAAACATAAGACTGTGGGCGACCAGATCGCGCACATACCCAAGAAAAGATTATTTTTAAAGCAAAGCCAGCTTCAGAATAACTAGCATTTTATCGATATGCATGATGCATGCCTGTGCAGAAAATGCATATGCTGCTTGCACTGCTTAGGTACTTTTAATATCTGATATCTAACAGGTGAAGAATATTATGCCAAAGTTCCTAAGGAAAAAGTCAAATCTTAAAATTTAATTAATTTATTGTTATCAATAAAAGATAATAATAAACAAACTTCAACTACCATTTGTATACAAAAATTAAATTCTTCATATCTCTTTAAAAAAACCTTTCTAGCCAGCAAAAGATGACTACCTATTGCCTGGTTATGCAAAATTTGACCCTTTGGTCCTTCCCCAGTGGCAGTTAGGTGTGCCAACAGGTAGCTATCGAAATCGTTAGACGCTCACTAGTCACACTGAACAACTGGGTTAGGTTACATCTGACAAAGTGTTAGGCAAACATGTAAAAGAGCGCTTAAAGGTTATGTTTTGCCTCATTTATTCATTATTAACGGCGTGGCAACCATTATGTACTAAGAAACACATACATTCACATATTTATACAATTTATAATTGAAATGTTTGAGCAATTATGTATGAATAAAAATAAACTAAATACAATTTTCCAAATAAAAA
This sequence comes from Scaptomyza flava, assembly GCA_030179655.1. NCBI lineage: Eukaryota > Metazoa > Arthropoda > Insecta > Diptera > Drosophilidae > Scaptomyza > Scaptomyza flava. The sequence continues at coordinate 24,237,240 of JARNME010000029.1, read as the reverse complement.
TGCTTTTCACCATTAACAAGCTAGATATGTTTCGATATCATTACTTAATAACATAGCGGTTAAAACGAAATTTTCATAAAGAATTTAAGTAAATATAATGTACGAAATATAATATACATTGCATGCCAATAATGCTCTTTGAATATCGTCAAACAAATTCTATGTTTGCCGTTGAAACTATCTAAGCAGCATTGAACATATATTTTGCAGCCATTTGACATTAAAGCATTTAGCTGTCGATTGTTTTCCCTATGTCAGTTAAGTTTAGAACGCTGCACATAAAATAGCACTCCATTTAATGTTAACCTACTCTAGCGTATTATATAATTGATAACCGTTTAAAAAGTTTCTTAAAAGCTAAGAGTTGAGTTAACAGTTAGCTTTAATTTTATTTAACGATTACTTCCTTCTAATACTTATTGTAAGTACTCGGTTGCTTTTAATATATAAATTATTATTATATATTCTTTATATTTCTTTTTTTTTTCTTCTTTAAATTACATGCGAGCATTTAACACGTTTAAGAAAAATTAATGTGCATATACCTTTGTATTGTCCTACGAATATGGGGAATATAAGAAAGTCTGTATATATATATGAAGTTGGGAATTTTTTTTTGTAATTTCTTTTTTTTTTTTTTTTTTTTAAATAAGCCTACATAGATCTAATTATATAATTATGTATGAATGAATGTTAAAAAAAGGTGGCTACTGTGACATCGCACAAAATGATGTAAACCCAACATAATTATTATCTGGAATAAAGTCCAAATAACTCCGTCAATCATGATTATTAAAACAAGGTATATACAATTGATAAACAAAGATCAAAACTGTATATTGGCATATGCTCAAGTATCGATGATAATAAACGGAAAAAGTAAAATCAACTAAAACTGCGGATGCTGCAAAAGAGGAATTGCCTCGGAAATGGGTTGGGTTGCATGATAACGTCTGAAAAAATTGCTTAATAAATGTTGCTCTAGCTCGAAACTGGATGAGTACTTTGTAGAGTCTTCAATCAATTGGGTAGTAATGGAAGATGATGATGATGATGATGCCTTTATGTCGTTGCTGACTGCATGCTATTGTGGGTGTTGTCCAATCTGTTGCTGTTGTTGTTGCAAATGGGGTGGTAAAACGTTACTATTTTGATTAGCAGGTAAGGCCATGCTATTTATGGTCTGAGATGGTGGTGGTGGCACTAATTGTGAAGGCTGACCATGGTGATAACTATTCCCAACAGTGCTCACAGATGGTTGTTGTATCATATGGTGTTGTATATTAAGTTTAGGTCCGTCTTCTGCTTTTTCCTCTTCACGACGTTTCAAGCAAGCAGCTTTCGGATTTAAATTTCGCTCGCGAACTTGTTGTTCCAGAGTCATAATAACCTCCACAGCCATATTCAGGATGCCCAGCTTTGTTTGCGGCTTATCGGATTTTAGGTGTGTCATACACATCCGACCTAGTTCTTTCAAAGCTTCATTAATATCCCGTATACGAATGCGCTCTCGAGCATTATTTGCCTGACGCCGCTCCTTTTCGCGAATAGCCTTGACAGCTGGCTCTGCATTATCGTCCTCATCCTCAGAGGAGCAGTATCTACGTGGTCTCTTTGAGCCCTTGGAACCCTGAGACAGCTGTTGTAGTTGTGTGGCATTTGATGGCTCCACCGAACTTGTGGGTTTCGCATCAGAAATGTCTAAATTAGAAATATTCGATGTAGTCGATACGCCTGCATGAGTTATATTACTGATTCCTGTTGGCTCCTTTCGTTTTTTAGTTGTTTTTGTTGATGTTATCGATGTCGATGCGTTTCGCTCTAATTTAATATTTGACAATCCCGCCCCGCCTCCACTAACTGATTGAATTCCAGTTGTGCCCACAACAGGTGTACTCAACGAGAGAACTTCATGCGAAAGAGTGCTCGACGTATTAGGTACAAGTGCACCATTCCCGGCAGAGCTACCGCCAATAAGATGGGAAGAAGGTGAGTTGGCCACGAAGGATGCTAACGTTTCAGTATTGTCCAATGAGTTTAGGGATGTATTTACATTTGCCAAAATTTCGGGCTCGCAATGGTTTCGTAAAACGTTGAGTGCATCGTCCAAGCGCTCTTCCATGCGTGCACCCTGAAACACAGAAGCCATGGTATGCAAACTAGTTACAGGCACCATATCGCCAGCATAGTTTGAGCCGCCGCTTCCATTAAGGACGTTATGGCTCCATCCGGATCCATTTCCCGAAACATTTCCTTCGCCAACTCCCGATTGCGTCAATGGTGGTGGGGAATTGACAGGTGTTGATGGATTTGAGCTAAAGCTGCTAATACTCTGGTCCGCGGCTGCAGCCGACATATAGATTTGCTGACGCAATGACGTTGCAGAAGAATTACCAGCTCCAGGCACTTTTGCATTGGGGCCAGTAGTTATTCCACCAAAGCCGTCAGCGCTCTGCATTGCCGGGCTCAGCTGTTGATTGTGATGGGAATGTGCGTGAGGTAGCGGGGTATGATTAAGGGAATGATGGCCAATTTGCCCAGCAGAAGCTAGAGTACTATGCTGTGTTTGCACTGTCGTTTGGTTATGTTGGGGTGAATTGTACACGGCTGGGGAGAGCACTGTCGGTGCTCCTATGTTCGGTATGCTGCCAGATCCACCACGAAATGAGCTCATAGGTGGAAGCGATGTCGCTGCTGGACTGTGCATTCCAATTTGTCCACTGTCACCGCTCATTTGCATTCCAATACTGGAGCCACTTGCTAAGCCCTCATTATTATGCACCTGCTGATGGTCCATGGGATGCGAAGTTATTGGCGTATTGCTCTGATAAGTCGCTTGGCCCATATAATTGGAGCCGCTGTGCATTTGCGATTGATACCATCCCGCACTACTTGTTGCCCCAGAATCAAAGTATTGATCAACAGTGGATGTGTTCGCAAATCGATTATTGTTGCTTCCGTTGGCATCGTGAATGGAATTAAAGTCATTTGGATACATCCCATTTTCCACAGCAAGGCCGCCATAAGGTGAGTGATAGCCACCACCTCGTTCAGTTCCCACTGTTCCCGGTGGTTGCTTATTTGCTATTTTGTTGAAACAATTCTGAAACACTTCATACAAGTGCATCGGTTCATCATCACTGGTCGCCATGATTTCTAAGTTTTATGGACGGTGGCTGGACAGAAGAACCCTGTAAGAAGATATAAATATTTTGCATCTTTAGTACTGTCAGGTAAAATTTATTTAATATTTAATTGCTTAAATCTATTAAATCTTACTCAAAAAATAAACAATTGGCTTGCAAACGATTCAAAGAAGGGAATGTTAATGTTTGTTTTTGCAGCAGACCGAATATATACCTAGCAAAATGCATAAAAATTCGAAACAAGTTAAACAAGAATTAACATCGTTACAAGACAAAAATCATTGGATCAGGAATACGAAACCAGATACTTTAAAAATCCGATCATAAGCTACAGCTTGATAAATTCTTCATGTAGCTCACGAATAACATAACTGATAAGAAGTTTTATGCTATATATAAACAATGGGGGTTTAAAATATTTTTTTCTGTTCGTTGATATAAATTAATTTTTAGGAAAAAAAAAAACAGTTGAATCTTATTCAAGTTTTGCTATCTAGTTTAAATTAATTATACGCTGGCCTGCTTATTTTATTAAGAAATACGAGATATGCAGCTGTTAACTGGCAAAAAGGATAAAGAGGGACAATAGTGCTACTAAGTAGTTTGGCCAAAAAAATCGGAGTTAATATTTTTGTTTTTCATTGAAATCGAGAGATGTTTATTTTCCAGCAGGGATCATCAATTCATTGCATACTAAAAATTATAAAGAAAATCTCCTTTTTTTATATATAATATAAAAATAAATAATAATAATATTCCACGTGAAAATTGGTAGAAAACTTTGTATTATACATTTTAAATCATTTTTTTTTTTTTTTGAGAAAGCACCTTTTTAAATTGGCAGAAATCAAACATATTTGTTTAAAACCTACAGAGAAGATCAACTTTGAGTCGCGTAACTCATTTCTGTTTACATAAACTAATGTATAGTTTTAAAAGCACAAATTATTTTGCCTAAGTTCTTTTCGATTAATTAATAAATACATATTTTTTGCATTAAGTATCATTGTAGTGTTTTCTACCCTGCTGTGAATTCAATTGACAACTGTTGAGTAACAAATCTATATTCACTGTCGTCGCTTTACCGAGCGAGTATGAAATGACACCAGCCTAGGCTGCCGGTTGATATGACAGCCGCTATCAGCACACACCTATAATGTATATAAACTATTAATTCTTGATATAATACTCCTTCCGTAGAAAATAATTATAAACACTATTATAAGGTGTTATGGATATTTGATACAAATTAATTCTAAAAACTACCGAGATGTATTCTTTTTTTTTTTTTGTAAGTGAAGAATTTTAAAAATAAAAACAATTTTGAGGTTCATTATTATACATATATCCACTTCCTTTTTTATTTTGATATATTTACATGCATTTATGTATGTATGTATGCATATACATACATACATATGTATGTGTATTACAATAAAGTCGTAAGCAATTCGACAATTTCATTCACAGGCTTCAATGCATACTCACTTCAACCAAATTCGGGTAGTTTTGTTGCCGTTCTGTTACTGATGTTTGGCAACTATAAATGTTCACGTTTTTACAACTGCATTAAAACCGAACCATCTAAATTATAAAAAAAAAGGTGTGGATCGGATTTGTATTTCTTTTGACCACGAACACACAAACTTCATATATGTATCTATGTATGTATGTTTTGATTTGCACAAAACTTCCACAGCAATGAACAACGCTTAGTTTGCGAAATTCTTTTTAAGCTTACACATGGCAACGTAATTGGTAAAGCGTTTTTTTTTTTATAAGTATTTCAACTCTTTAAACAGTGTTTTTTATTAAATTCATAACACTTCTATTTTTAGTATTCTGCTGGCTTTGTTCGTGTTACCATCGGGAACGCCATCTTTGTTCTCTTCGTGCGTCATCCTCAGTGTTGTTTTCATGAGTTTCGATAGTATTCATGTTTAGATAACTATTTACAAATCTATCAGTCCGAAATAGAGACAAGGAACTCTTCAATATCAAGATTTAATTTACCATAATGAAACTACGACGAGAAGCCAACTAAAGTTTTTCATGCTTTCCGCAGAAAGAAGAAAGGTTTCATAGCCACGAAGGCCCAGAAAAAAGAAGTAAAAAGACCACTTTGATGATGCGATGTTCTAGAAGTATAACGTAAGGAAGTTTACATAGTCAATATTCTTACAACTTGATAATTCCCTGTATTGAAATAAAACCTTAGCTCCTGGTAAAATGTATTGAAAGTCAAAGCTGCCATAGTCAATTCGCCTATTAATGCAGACAGTATAAGAAAAACAAAACTGATTGATTTCTTTCAAAAACACAACAAAAAATTACCACAATAAAACCAAAGAAAATTATTGAATACATATATGACAATTTATTATTGCAAGATACCTTTTTCTAGAATAAAATCATGACATAAAAATACCGATATTACTATCGATTCTTTTACATCCCATAGTTGACGTATTCCATCTCTGATTGCAGTCAATCGTGCTTATGTCTAATGTGCTCCTGTATTGCGAAGCATATAAATAAGATATCTATCTGAACGAAAACATCTTTAATTTAAGTCAACATGGATCATTTTAATTTTGGAGGCTCAGAATTGACTCGAGGACATATGGTTCAAATGTTGCTCCGAATTTCAATAGCTTCTGTGGTAACATATTATTCGGTCAAATGGATGATGAACCAGATGGATCCAACCAGTAAAAACAAAAAGAAGGCCAAATTGCTTGCTGAAGAACAGTTAAAAAGGTATGGCCTAATTTTATAAAATAATTTTATAATAATCAATTAATGATTGTTTCATTTAGATTGAGTAAGGAGGAGAACTTCAATGTAAAACTACAGACGTTTACCGACTATGAACTGATGATTGCATCACACCTTATAGTTCCAGCTGATATAGCTGTTAAGTGGAGTGATATAGCCGGTCTAGATTCAGTGATTCAAGACCTGCGTGAATCAGTTGTGTTGCCTGTACGTCATCGAGATCTTTTTAAAGAGTCAAAACTTTGGCAAGCTCCAAGGGGTGTGCTCCTTCACGGTCCGCCAGGATGCGGAAAAACATTAATTGCTAAAGCCACGGCCAAAGAAGCTGGCATGAGATTTATCAACTTAGATGTGGCCATTCTTACAGACAAATGGTATGGTGAATCGCAAAAACTTGCATCTGCTGTCTTTTCGCTGGCTGCTAAAATTCAGCCGTGCATAATTTTCGTAGATGAAATCGATTCGTTTCTACGCGCTCGTAATTCAAACGATCATGAGGCCACTGCCATGATGAAAACTCAATTCATGATGCTTTGGGATGGCCTTAGTACGGATCCTCACTCTGCAGTGATCGTTATGGGTGCAACTAACCGACCTCAGGATCTTGATAAAGCAATAGTACGCAGAATGCCCGCACAGTTTCACATAAGCCTTCCGACTGAGGGCCAGCGACTTCAAATACTTAAATTAATATTAGCCACAGAGAAAATTGACAGAGACGTTGACTACAACCGTTTGGCAAAACTAACTAACGGCTTCTCTGGATCGGACCTTCGTGAAATGTGCCGAAACGCTTCTGTCTATAGAATGAGACAGTTTATGCGAGCAAGTGATGTAAACCAAGTGTCTCCAAGTACAGACAAAAATAAATCCTTACTTTCGATAACAATGGATGATTTGCTAAACTCCCACTTAAAAATGAAAGAATCCAAAATGCACACTGGTAATTTGTTTCTGGAAAATCGAATTGAATTAGATTAATTAATAAAAGGCGTCATATACATATTGCGTCAATAGCTTTCAATATCTTTCTTGTTATAAAATAAATATTATACATAAATATATATATATATACAAGTCTTTGGCTGTAGTTAATAGTTGGCTGCTGAATCGCAGAGACTTTAAATATAGAGATGGCGATAAGAAGCATATGCCGCTAATAACATATGATTGAAATATTGCTAACGAACTTTTGCGCGCTACACAAACAGCAGTTGTACCAAGGAAATTAGGTCGGCTATCATCACTTGCTTCAAGTATGAGTTCAACCACTCCATCACCGTCACCATCGGCTCCGTCATCACCAGCTCCGTCGTCGGTCTGGGAATCAAGCTCTTATAAAAAAGCGTATGTCGCAGAGCCTGCAAAAAGTATGCGCTATGATAGTGTCAACCACTGGGTTCAATAGGGAACAAAAGACAGATGCAGGCTCTGTCAACCAGGTTTATCGCGTTCTAAGTGCAGCAAATGCAAAGTTTATTTGTGTTGCAATCATTCATTGTTTTAATGTATCCGATTATCTCGACTTTGTCTTTGGCCATGTCCGTCCGCCAGTATGAACACCTCAGTGACTATAAGAACTTAAAACTTGAAATGCGAAAAAAATTCACAATTGTTTTTTTTTTTATGATTGGGAACAGAGCTACAAAAATGTATAGAGTACATTTATTTTTTATAGCTTAAACTCATGTATTTGAAGTGTAATAAAAATATTTATATGGGGCTTAAAAATACTATTCTGATGTGGCTACGTCAAAATTAAAGCCACAAAAGTACGGATGATTTATAATGTCCTTGGCTGAAATTCGATGAACTGGATCATAAATAAGCATATTTTGAATAAGATCAATTCCATTGGCATCTAGATTTTTCAGCTGATTTGTTAATTGATTTGTTGACCAACAGGGAAATGTATTCTTATAATCTGGCAATGAAGTTACGCCCGGCCAAATTTCTTCGGTGGGTGTTTTGAGAATTCTGAAAGTAAAAACCGAAATTTTTATAAGGATACTGCCTTATTGGATACATAATAAATTAAGTGTTTCTGTGTATTCTGTTAAAACTGTATTTAATACTTTAGAAACAACAGACATTGTCTAATGCAATCGTAATAATTATAAACTTTTCTATACCTCGAAATAGAGATCTCTCTATAAAGATTTATTTTAATTGTTTGATTTCATATGTTTATTATGTGATATCTTCACTGCACAGTTTGATACAGTGAGAAGCAGCGTCAGATTGTTTTTTAAGTCAGCACTTGCAGACCAAGATTCAAGGACAAAAGATTTATTTTGATCGTTGCATACATGCCTTATGTCGAAAGTCTTTCGCACTAGCAGATTATTGAAATAACTAAACTATATGTATATAAATGTATTTATATTCAGATATGTTATTGTTTATATTAATAATAATATTTTTACCTGAACATTCGGAACAATTGATCGATTTCGGAATCGCCTTGAAATAGTGGCTTTCGGGTAGCCAGCTCGGCAAATATGCAACCGATTGACCAAATATCAACTGGACAAGAGTATCTTTGTGATCCTAACAAAACTTCTGGAGCCCTGTACCACAGAGTAACAATTTCATGGGTGTATATGCGTACTGGTATTCCAAATGATCGTCCTAGTCCAAAGTCAGCAACTTTAATTATACCATTTTTGTCAATAAGAAGATTCTGGGGTTTTAAGTCACGGTGGAGAACCCGGCGACGATGACAAAATAAAATTGCACTTGTTATTTGATACAAATAGCTTCGCACAAGTTGGCTATCGAGATATTTTTCTGGTGGCAAGGAATCCATGTACTTTTTGAGGTCCATTGATAAAAATTCAAATACCAAGTATATACGATTTTCTTCCATTAAGACATCTTCGAGACAAACAATATTTGGGTGTTTCAGCTCTTTCAGCAACGAGATTTCCCTTTAACAAAAAAAAAAAATAAACATTGATGCATGTGAGTTTTGTGAACAGAGTAAATACGAAAGACTTCATATTTAAATGAATGTACCTTATGGCGGTAGAAGGAACTCCTTCGTCATCAGACTCCAACCGAATTTTTTTCATGGCAACAATTTGACCAGTAAGGCGGTTGCGACCCTTATAAACAACTCCATAAGTGCCCTCACCAATTTTCTCAATTTTTTCAAAGTCTTCCATTTTAATCAAAATTAATTTCACCAAAATGCCGCGGATGTTTTAAGGCTGCCACACTTTTTAAATGTTTTTCCCACAGTTGCTCGTGAACGACGCTGAGAAGGAAAATGAGTTTCTCCAAAGATGAGCGTCGATATTGGAACAGTGGAATATCGATATCTACGTTATTTGAAATTGTTTCCTAAATTTTACTTATCTCAGAGACCATTTTAAATAACACAGATAAATGAATACATAAAAATGGCTTTACATTTTTGACCGCAAACCACAAAAACTTGTAACGTTATATTGCATATTCAGCTCCATTAAATTATCTATTGAAAAATTATTCAAGATCAGTTTGCATGCCGCGTTTGCAAAACAGCACAAAAAATCGAATAACAGAAGAGTTGTAAATGGTGAGCTACCGAGCTAGAATCAATATAAATAAATCTTAGAATCAAAATGATTCGGGTACAATTACACTGATATGTTAAAGCAATGCATGTGAAGTCAATCATAGATTTTTGGTTTAAGAACTTAGTCTAACTACAGTCTCTTCAATTAATGGGCACAAATTTTATAATGGAGTACAAGAAGCAAGTCAACATCCATAGCTACAATGCTTGAAACTGGTATTCATGTCTGTTTTATTCATTTGGTTATGTACTAAAAAAAAACCAAATAACTATATCTATAACAAAATTCAATAGATAAAATTTTGTGTGTTTCTCTTCCATGTTCCAAAAAAGACAATAGGTTTGATATAATCTGTAGGAATTATCGTAAGAGTGCATGCTGCATGAATTGAGTTATCGAATCTTAATTAACGATCCCACAAGGGAAACTTATTAGTAATTTAAATAAAAATATAAAAAAAAACTAGAAAATGTTAAATGAGGCAGACAATTTCGCGGACATATTTCGCGGTGGATTACCCTATTATCTGTTGATAACATTGCCGATACTTATATTCTGCTCGCCATGCCTAGCCAGCGAATTTCAAGTTATGTCCATGATTAAATTTGATGTCAATGGCGAACATTTTGGTAAATAAATAAATAAAATTCTCTATGTAAACAGTCATACAATATGAAATATATTCAAACCAATTTTCATAATCAAATATAGGTTCTCGGTCTTCCGCTATATCACTAGAAGCAAAATCTTTGTATACTTGGAATACTGGTCGGCATTGTGTTCTAGCTAGGTAAGAATAAAATGTGTACGTAATACGGTAGGCTTAGAAAAAGTTGTACCAGTCGGTATTCGGTGTGATCATTTATTCTTCAAAAACATAATTTACCTCTCTGCTCAATCTCAAAAGACTAGCAAAAATCGAGTCACAAATTTTCGGGCCTGATGTGTGAACAACTTAGATTTTCTTCGTTAGACTGTTCATTAGTTATGAGGTGCAAGAGATGGGCTCCAGTTATATAACTTTTAAGGCCATATACGCGTTATATTACTTTTCTGAACGGCTGTTTCACGTATTTTAAGAATTTGGGTTTTGCAATCATCGAGGAGTTGTGTGTAAAGAGGGTTGCGTTGAGCGGGGTCGAACTGTATTATTCATTAACAAAGTCAATATGCTTTCGCTAGTCTGGCTAACTTTCTTCGAACATTATATTTCTTTGAATTAGAGAGCGCTTTTGCGCTAGAGCGCTATATCAGAAGAAATTTCCTGCCATTCGAAATTTAGCGGAAGTGTAACTGATTTTTTTTAAAATGCGTTATATCAAACACGCGTTGTAGAAGGACCGCTTTGTACGAGGGATGTTAGTTAACAATTTGTGCTTTTATTTCTGCTTATGCAATTATAGGCTAAGTCTGTGTACTCTAGTTTACTAGAATTATGTTACATTTTCAAAAAATGTTTAATCTATCCGACTGTTTCTGTTTCAGGTTACTCGATATTACTGTTAATGACTTAAATGAAATCAGACAGAAAGCCGGTGGCCTTATAGTTATGTTGCCAAAGGATATTCAAGCTCTCAACAACGATATTAAGGATCATGTACTTATGTTGGAGCAACAGATGCTGCAACAATCCATACCGGTGCCAGTTTATTTTTCTCATTTTAACAAGGATTTGGAACATATCATAAATGATATCACATCCACATCCATCGATAATGATACAAAAAATAAAACAGCAGCTGGACAAGTTTTATTATCAGTATCTGCAAATGGCTATCATGTCACTGTAGATGGACAAAATAGTGCGGCAAATAAAAATAGTAAAGTACCAGTTATACAAGGAGAATTTGTACCAAATCAACTTCCCCTGAAACATATTGATAACACTGGAGAGAGTGGTTTACCGCTTATTCTGATAACAGCCAACTTAAAGACCTTTGGAATAATTAATGTAAGTTGAGCTTGCAGGAGTTTCAGCTATCCATTATGAAAACTTTGTTATTGTAGGCTCACCTTTTTACTCTTAAAGAAAAATATTACCGAATGACAATTTTTTGATAATTACAGGATTATCCGTTCAATGCTGACTCTGCAGTATTAATGTCACTTATAGAAGTATTTAGTAAACTGCACTCTATGATTAGCACAACGCCAAAATATCGCTTAGGCTTCCTGCTTTCGGACTCTGGAGTGCTTCTTAACTTCCAGGGAACAAAAAAATGGCTTGAAATGGATGACAATATGTCTTTACAGGTTAATAACTGTCTTATGCTTTCCTTCTGAACTCTAATGAAGTTTTTAATATTGATATAATTTGTTATTTTTAGAACGTTGAGTTCGTTTTATGCCTGGACACGATCACCCAAAGCTTGTCAAACGATCAATCTAATGCACTATACCTGCATGTTTCCAAACCACCAAAAGAAAAAACATCAATTAGTCAATTTTTCAAGCTTCTCAAGTCTGTAGCGTCTCATCACGCCCAAAACATAACAGTTGAAGGCGTTCATAAGAAAATTAACCTTGCCGATTCAAAACTTTCGTGGGAGCATGAGCGCTTTAGCATGAAACGATATCCCGCCTTCACACTATCTTCAGCTAAATCTCCTGGTAGTCCGTTCCGAACGACGATGTTTAAGGACAACGAAGATGACGTAGTTGAGCAAACCATTACTTCTGTGAAAATAATTGCAGAAACTTTGGCTTCATATATGTATAAAATTGATACATTTTCTGATGTTTTCAACGGCGAAGCTGTAAGTTTAAGTATACTTATATGAAACATATTTTTTAAAATTTGCATTCGGTTATTTTACAGGTGATAAATGAAGATAATGTGTTGCCATACCTTGGATTAAAATCGATTTTGCAGAATAACGACATTAAGGACGGCTTTGAAAAGTATCTTAAAAATGTGAAAGTCATTTATGATAAACCTGATGTTCGGGAGCCGGACTTTATGTTCTATAATGGCATCGATGCTAAGCTTAATGTTTATCGAGTAAAGCCAGCCATATTTGATCTTTTCCTAACTATTGTTATATCCTTTTATCTGTCTGGTGTATATCTTGCCATCCAATTTTTTCCACACTTGTACGGTGTAGTATCCACTAGTTCGCATGACTCAATTGGTAACTTTATCTTAAAACGAAAATGAATCACTGACAAGTTTAGACAAATTAAAAAATGTTATAATTATTAAAACATCGTGGCGCTTGAGGTCCAATATTATTGTAAAATAAAAAATTAACTTTTTAAGGGTCACTCTGTAAAATTTGTATTTGGAAATTGGAAAAATGTCTGACGATGGTTATTTTTACAAACTATTTTTATAGTTAGTTTATTGTTTATTATACATTGCATTTGTAATTTATTATGGACTTGAAAATTGCACTAGAACTTTATTTGTATTCCAACCAACAAAAGATGTTATCATGTTTATCTAAAAAAAAAAACAAAACAACAGAGTAAATTAGTTCAATTTAGATCAAATCCGGCAGCACACTTGGTATAAAGAGGCACCACGATCGACGTGCTTCAATGATCACTTAAAATGTTTGATTTATTATTAAAATGATACATTTTACTTAAAGTAACAACTTATATCATGTATTTTTAAAATTTAATTCCGAGCTTTTACTTTCGTAAATTTGGTCACCATGGTAATAATCATTATAAGCTCCATTATGTAATTCGTTTGACGATTCGCGCACTTCGATTTCATTTTCTGAAATTATTCTTCGTACTAGCTCGTCATCTGTTTTTTGCTCGTTTCGAATGTATGATTGAGTCCAGTTTTCCAAGTTAACAATGTTAAGTGATTCTTTTGAATGCGTAACCCAATCGATTCCATTTTTCTTACAAAATTCTAAAACCCATGAAACAACAAAAAAGCAAGCAGCATTCATCGGAAACGCTCGTATTAATGTTGAATTAAGACCACGGAAAAAGAACTGGTAGCCCTCCTTATGATAATTTTTTATTGCACAGTCGGCAAACCCATTATACTTTGCACTGCGTCCCAGACCATCTGCTTGCATATGTGTTTTCACAACATCTATAGGATAGCAGGCTAACCATGAGGCCATTCCTGCACAACCTCCAGCCATAAGCATGTAGGGCACACTGGGATTGTCTTTTTGTTGGATAAGATACTCGTAAGATACGAAGTAACTAGAAAAACCTTACAAGAGTATTGTTATTATTGATCTTTCAGTAGGTAGGAATATATCTCACCTGGAATATCTCTTAGAATTGTTGCGTTCAGTCCTTTAAAAGTGCCCTTGACCCCTTCTGTTCGCTGTATGTATAGCAGACAATCAATAGTTCCTTTGAATTTACGCTGATTATCTATGTGTCTGGACAGTTGAAGTCTTGTTTTTGCCAACTCCATTGGAGCACATATGAGAGCCTGTGCTATACCAGCAGTGGAACCAGCGAAAAAATGTGAGAGCAAAGAATTCGGGTTATCCGCAATTTTTTGAACATTTCCATAAACTCCAAACACGATTGCGTTTACTAAGCCGATTCCCATCATTGGACTGCTAATTCCACGATAAAGACCACGAACATGATCTACAAGAAATATCGTCTTCAAACAGTGAAAAGTTCCTTTGTATTTTGGATTTTTTGGATCATCAGTTTGGAGATGTACTTTGACTGTATCAAAAGGGTGTCCGACAAGAACACCAGCAACACCTGCAAAAAGATAAAAAAAAAAAAAACTTTATATTATTTGAATGCCCTGATCTTATGAATTGGGAAAAGAGTGTAATGATTTTGTCTGGTTTCTTCTGTATGAGCGCGTCGACTTCGGAGACTATAAGATCTAAAGACTTGAGACTTGGGATTTAAGTTAGTGCACATCACAAGTAGGTCAAGTTTGCTTCTAATTAACGATATCTCTTCCGGTTCCCGAAACAAAATGACTATATGCGTTATGTATAGGTCAAGCTTTTTTGACTAGGTTCTTCTTGATTGTTTATCTCGTAGGTGTTATTTTCGTTCTTTCATGGATAATGGGCTCTAACTACCTCTAACTATCAGAAAATAATGTAAATAAGCTAAGATTTATAAGTTATGCTTGTCCTATGGTATACCAACAGAGGTCATTGGGGAGATCACAAGGACTGCTGTGCGTCGATGCTTTAGAAATCTTTCAGGTCCCAGATTTCCTTGTCATCAGTTGGTCGACAGTTGCTTTATTGAGAGGAGAGAATTTTTTTTACTTGCATTTATATGCTGGTACTAGAAGAGATAATTAAGGACTTATTTTCCCTACAACGCTGATTCGGTGTGTCGCAATATGTATGTGAATGTGGATCAATTAAGAGACTTGTGTTTGTAGAATCAAATAAACACGCTTATGTGGCATATTTTGTCGCTTAAAATTTATTTTGAAAGGATATTAAAATACGTTACCTCCAAAAAGACCGGCAATAAAATCCACAAGCATTTTGGGTGATTGGCAGCCAACTGTTCTTTTGAAGTCAGCTAATTCAAGATTCGGAGTCTCTGGAAGCTATAAACAATGCAGTTTATTTTTTAAACAACTCAACAAATAATCGAATGAGTAAGTATCTATATATATGAGCTCCAGTGAGCCTAATGCAAAATTTTGCATTTTGTATTACCCACCAAAATAAAAGTATTCTTAAATAAAATTATTTGAGTATAATATTAATACATCAATCTAGCATGAAGATTTTAACTGGGCAGAATCCTAAGAAATTCATGCCACAACTCATTTAAGCCTGAAAGAAGTTCATGTGAGTATAAAATTCAATAAAATCGCCATGTCCTTTTTGAGTTGGTAATCCCTGTTAATCTTAATCTGCTTCTCAAATGCTGGTTAATTTTTATTGAAAACGATTTGCCCTGCTTGATAACCGATAAAGAAATATATACTTAGTGACATTGTTTGTCTGTTTTTGTCCTGTGCTATGACCATGACTGTTTTCACCTTGACATTCTCGGACCTAATCGCGAAGTGCAAACCTTAATATCATTCACATTAGGAAAATAGATTCGAACAGAACTCTTTGTCAATTATAAGAGATATTGATGGCCCTTACACTCACAAGCACTCCTGCTTAAATTGAGCTACTGTATATTGGAATTGCTGCTTCATTATTTTTACTTGAAATCTCCCCTTCGGAAACACGTTGGTATGTTTGGGTTTGTATGAACTTTCGCAATAAACTTGTATCCTAGTTTTCAGTAAGTATGCTCTTATTCTGTAATAAATACATACAAAGGGTTTAGTCTCTTACAATTTGATTTGATTGGTTCTATCCAGTAATCCACTTAAGTATTAAGCTGGTGCTGTGGCACTGCTTTCCAAAGGCGATCCTCCAACGATCCAAAAGCACAGAAGCAGTAATCCAACAAAATCGGCCAACCAATTCAAAATCGATTCATATTTCAGGATGCACTGCCAATAAGGTACAGTCTAGAATATCGATCTTGCCTATCGACCTGTAACGGCCGAATATTGAATCTGAACTGCAAGGGCAGACTTAATGTCAATATTTGCTTGCTCTATATGAATTAAATAATAAAATAAATACGATACGTCAGACTATTTTAAGAAATGTTTATGCGTCAAGGCGTCCTTGATTTTTCGGTATATAATATGTTCGAATTTAGCTTGGTATATAATGGCATACATAAAGTTATAATTGTTTTGTTCAAATGAATGTAACAGACAGAAGGAAATATATCCGACTCCATCAAGTTTATATATTCTTAATCAGCATTTACAATTGTTTGAACGTGCCGATCTAAAGACCATAAGAGCTAGAGATAAAATATTTGAAGTATAAGCTGGCCTAAGTTCAAGTTTGGTTTCAAAGAACCGATAAGTCTTGCGGCTTATGTTGTTGAAAGCAATTTTTCAAATGTGCAAATATATAGAAGATATCGATTAAAGTGTACTTTTGCACGTAGTTGCAACAGCGTGAATTTCTATATACGCAGGCACACGCGTGCATACAAGCAATGACTGACGCGTAGTGTCTAGGGTAAAGAATAACTTTTAGCCGATCTGTCTCGACACATTACGCACATCTAATGGGTAGGAATGGTGAGGAAGCGTTCGCCGCTTGGAAAAAACTTATTGACTAGTTTGAAGCCAAAAGTAAAACAGAAACTAAAGCCGACTAGATTTATGCCCGTGAATATTTATGGCTTGGCCTTAATGCTTTTAGCAATAAATAGTCTTGGACCCTCACTTTCTATACTGCTCTGTTTGACAAAATTTTCCCATCTAACAGCACTTCCCAGCTCTAGTTTGGGGCTCTCAAAGCAACCAAAGCGTCAACTTACTCAGTGCGCTACTGTCTCTGAGTAGACTCCCGATGCTAAAAGATATTGCCAAACAGCTGCGTAAGCTCAACGAAAGCATTTGTAGCCATGGTGCAGCAACAGCTAAAAGCGCGTCAATGCCATAACGGGCTATTAGAAAAAAGACTAGAAAAATCAAATATTTTATTATCAACTGCTAGACATAAGCCTGATATTTTTTAATTAACAAAGAATAGCTTGATAAATTATTTCATCGACCAATAATAGGTTATGAGTCTGCATCGATAGATGTGATCTAAATATCCTTTAAGGTGGCTATCGAGTAACATGACGAAGTATTGATTTTCGAAATTTGGCTGAGCCGGACGCGATCGTAACTATTTGCGTATTTAACTAAAGATTTCAAACTTCCAAATCCACATGATTTTCAGATTATTTCCATAAGAGTTACAATGTAGTCTTGCAGATAAAGAACAGAATGAAATATAAATTATTAGCTTCGCACTGCAATTTTAAAATAAAATATTGTCTGGCAAAGGCTATTACAATTCTTGATATTATAAATAAATAACAATTAATAAATACATAATAATTATAACTAGTTTTATTATTTATATGCATGTTCGTTAGAATATTTCACTATTTCACTAGCATAATTCACATATATATGTATATATATATATGCATGTCGTATATGCTTACACATTTGTACAATGTGTAAGCTTTGCACAGGTAGGTATCAAGATCGTCAGTAACTTACTTTTTGTAAATTTTTTTATTGAACAATACGAACGTAATGTATTTAAATATTTATATCAATTTGTCAGTAAATTAATTATAAAAAAGTTCTTGGCACAATCACGTCCCGTATTAGTTTCGTTAAATTGAGCAGAAACTGAACTGTTATCAGCAAAATAAAAATTCAAATGAGCTAGGGCCACGATTAAAAAAAAACAGCATGACCTAGGGTCATTCTCTCTTCACATGGCAGGCATTAACCCGAGTGAGCCTCTAATCTTTTTTTTTATTAAATGTTAAATTTTTAACGGTTGCTTAACTTAACTCCTTATATGGGACTTAAGCGTACAAAAGTAAACCCGTTAAACACCAAACGAACGACAAAAAGGCTTTCAAAGTTTGATATTATTTACAGCTCCAAAGCAAGAGTCACCAAACAACCAGCTGGCCTACAGACGAGTAGTATAAATCATTATCCTGTAGGAGTTTAAATTATTTTCTTATAACTGATTTGCTTCCATAGTACCAGCAGAATCATAGCTTTGTTTTTATTTTTTCAATCAAGTTTCTAATTTTTCAAACTATAAATTGTATTGTTATCGATTGTATGTGTACATCGGAAAGCGAAATTATCGACAGTTTGAAACAAACCTTACCTGCGTTGTGTACACTAGCTTAAATCTCAAACTTCAGGTCTTTAGCTCGAGATCGACGAGCTTATATAGACGGACAGACAAACGGACATGTCCAAATCTATTCGGTTGTTGATACTGATCAGGAATATACATATGCAGTACTTCATGGGGTTGAGATGCTTCCAAAACCATTATACTATTTCATTTTCATTTCTACTTATTTCCGTCTTGCTGTTATGCAATTATTATGCAATACATGTTGCATTTATTTAGCACATGTACAATATATCCAATTCCGACAGCACAATTCGAGGTGTTTCGTCACATCCGTAGCCTCGCTATTGAAATTAATCTTTGTTTAAATCAGCTTCATGTTTGTTCAAAACGATTTCTGCAAATAATACTAATAATAATAATAATAATAATAATAATAAAACAGCAAGTGCTTGTAAATAGCATTTAATAACCTTTTAAGCTTAAGTTGCCAAATATTAAATTATATTACCAATAATAAAAATATGTTATATGTCTACAAAACGGAAAAAAAACATTTGTGGTGTTCTGTTTCATTTCATTCCAATTAATAAAAAACGCTGATATCTTGACAATCACTGCCACATTTAATTTATTTTGTGTTATGTTAATATGCAACTAATATAACATTAGTAACATTTAATAAGTAAAATTTTATTAATTTTAATATATTATAATGGTGAAATATTCCCCAGAAGACCTTCAGACGGCTTTGGAGCTTGATAGGTAAAATGAAAAACTAGACCTCTATCGAAGACTAATAAATGATTTGTTTACTTTAGCCGCTATTATGGATTCCTTGATTTGTCGAGTCCAAAAAATAATGAAATCAAGGAGCTTATTCAACAAACAATCACAGCTTTGCAAGATGAAATCGCCAGTTCTCATTCTCTTAACATAATCAAGCAACGCAAAGGGAGACATATGCATATAAAAAGTGAATTTGCAATCAAAGATGAGAAACATACTATACTAGAAAATTCCATCAAAATGGAACTTAACTCGAAAAACTTTAAAATTGAATTGCCAACCGAGATTGCTTCTGGCACTGAAAAGCAAGAAATCGGCGATATAGATGTTAATACATATTGTAAACTCGGACACTTGCACCTGCTCATGGGTCAATATTCGGAAGGTATTGTTTTGCTTTGGCCTTAGATTGTAATTCAATTTATATTTTACTTACCTATATGTTCTTTAATCTAATCATTTTTTCAAACTATTACAAAATTAATATCTTTTATCATGGATTAGCTCTTTCTGCATATCAGAAGTATATGCGATTTTGTGGAAAATATTGGAACAATCACACATTTCTTTACGGAATGAGCATCGTTTACTTTGAATTTCGCTGCTTTAAATGGTAAGTCAAAAGATTTAATATATTTGTTTAAATTCAGCAGAACTTTGATCGTGAGTGCCCAAATAAAAGATATTTTGATTAAAATTCCCTGACACAGATTTGCAGGTGCTTACCTATGTTTATGCAGATCATGTAGGAGAATATATTACATCTAGCGCTCTTTGACATTATTATTTGACATATATGTAACTACTATTTTAACTTTTGCATTTATTCAATAAATAAATATTTTTATAAAATATATACATTATAAAAATAGTTACAAATCAAAGCAAATCGAAAGAATATTAGTTTTGTGCCATAAAAGTGATTTAAATAAAAAACAAGTAGAAAATTTATTCCTCTGGAAATCTTCTATCGGCCCTACCAAAGCTGGTAGGCTTTATTTCCCTTCCCAAAGTCCAGTAAAACATTATATCAACTTGTTGAAACATTCGAGATACTTTATTATTATTTATATATTATTATTTATATATTATTATTACAAACAAATATTATTTATTTGTTTTTTTTTTATTTTTTATTAAATTTGAGTAGAACATATTGCTTTAGTTTTCGATATACATAGTTTAATATATGATGTAAAAGGGGTCAATTTGCTCGGGTTGAAAAAAGATAGAAAGCCAAAATCAGATTTTATAAAAAGCTCTAACATATTTTCACCAAGAAGGACTTAAATTAATTTCCAGCTCGCGCTGCGTTGAATCCCATTTCGGTGAATGCTTATTGAAAAATAATTGATCCGCCCTTGTGTAAATATTTATTTATTGTTAACTGCGAACAGGCGACATTTAATTCAAATTCAAATATTATTTTAAACATCAAATTATAAAGCCGGAAATTAAATTTAAAATTAAAGTTCTTGGAATTTCAACAAGTAGACCAGCATTTATTGCGTGGATTGGGAAAAGCCTAGTCAGACCAGCGGTCTACTACTTGTTTAAAGCAAAAAGGGTGGATGTCTTGAGTACTGGAGTTGAAGGTTAAGTGGATTCCGTGGCATAGATATTGTTATAGACGGAGCAATTAACCCGAAATTGTTGCTCGAGCAAGGATCATGGTTAAGGGGGAAAATGTTAAGGGAAATTCCAATAAGGACAGTTAATTTTGTTCGACTTAAAAGTACTGATGAGTCGATTTCACCGTACAGTAAATTAGTAATTAATAATAATCCATGCATTATTTTGCGGTTTAATAGGAAGGGAAAATTAATTAAATGGAGTCTACTTGAAGACGGGGTTATGTCAACTCTAGGAACCAAGCTAAAACATTTAAGGGCAAATAGAAGAAATTTTTTTGCACAGATTCAATTCTATACTGGTAAATGGCTTCAAAAGGACATGATTTTGCATTTTGAACATTTTTATTTCAGTAAGTTATAACGGCACTAGGCCGACGACGCACCCAAATATAAATATGTATAGCTAATCATCATTAGCGAAAATATTTAAAAATACAGTTTGTAATTACCGCTTATAGATCGTTAATAAGCACAGTAAATAGCAAAGGTCCACGGTGATGTCGATGTCGAGATGTGTTGTATATTCCTTTTTGACTTGTAAATTATGAATATAGAACGTATGAAATTCTCGTTGATCGTCTGTTTTACCTCTCAAATGTTCACTTGATTGCTTTGCTTTCGATGTTTTTCTTCCAAATGATGATTTTTTTGGAATTACAAATTACAAATTTCAATATTAAAAACTCTTTAAATAAAATATCTTAACTGTTTAAATAATTTTTCTTCCAAGTGATAATTTTTTTGGAGCATTTCAAACAATTTACAAACTTCAATTTTAAAATCTCTTTAAATAAAATATCTTACTGTTTAAATAATTGTGAGTGAAGATAAAGTGGGAGTAAAAGGTTGGCTTGATCATAATAACTCACAAAAATTTAATCAAAATTGTTTGTTGCGGTAAAAATTTCAACATTCAAGATTTTTAGTTAGAAATCTCCTGCTTGTCTATGTCATCAACAATACATAGTACATATAAAACTCTCTCTTACACCAATTTGTAATTAAGCAATATATAAAAATAAAGTAAATTGAAGCCAGATTACGTGCAAGCTTAAAACGTATTTTGTACAGAAAATATAAGGTCATGTCTGGAAGACGTCGTCGTTCGAACATAGGTCGTAGTACAGTGAATACAAAAAGAGTACGTTTAGCAAAAGATGAAGAATCGTCACAGTATGGCGTAATGCCTATATCGGCATCATTAACTCACAATCTCATTTTTAACTTATAGCAGTCTTCAAAAAAAACTATATCAAATTTTATAATAAAGTAAATCGCATGTTAACTCATATCTGTTAACAGGGCAGTTAAATTAATGCATTTGCTATTAAAAACTCGAGAAAACTAACCGATTTCGGTAAAAACGGACTTAAAGCCAATATTACGCAATATTCAAACATTAAATAGTATATGATGTCCATTACTTTTAAAAATGTTGTCGTATGTAACTCATTTGGCTAAAGTAACTGCCAAATTTGTATTTATTTTTGATGTGTTAACAGCTATAGGCACGGTAGCGTGACTCTGTTGTTATTCACATGCATAGCTCGCTGCCGTAACTCGCTGCCGTAACTCACAAAGATAGGCAGTCCAAAATTTAAATAGTATGTGGTTTTTGTACAACAATTGTCTCTGCTTGTAAACGAATATGATGGTATTGGTGTTGCAGCTGAGAAAAGTGGTCGTAAAAGACGAAGTCGCGCGTGAATTAACGAACGCTGTGTCTTTTGCATTCCATTCGCTTCGTTTAGTTTACAAACTTACAGACTAACATAGCGGACTTCTTTAATAAGTGAATGAACTGACGAATGATGAATTCAAATTCAAAAAGTAAACCCAAATTCAAGAAAATATTTTTCCTCATAGCAATAATACAGTTACAAACACACCAACAAACAGGTGTTAACACATCCACATCCGTGTGGGGCGTTCCCGTAGTATTATATATTTAAACCATAATTTATTTGTAAAATCCGATTTTTAAGGGCTTGGGGTGGTGACGACTGAAAGTGGTATCGGTGTCAACATTTTTAAGAATCTCCTTTGTCGATCACACCCCCTTATTTGCCACCATATTTAGTGACTTACTCAAATGTGTGGGGGTTATAGGCATACACAATTTTAGGTATCAATTTGTTACCGATTTTCAAGGTTCTATTAGCAAGGTTTCAATGTCGTTAGCGGACGAAAGGACAGACAGCATGACGCCCATACTGTCTTCGCTATCTGAAAATAAAAAGCGCAAAGTTTCGTATTGCCAAGGCTTTAACTCTAGAAAAATAATAGGTAGGAAACGTCAAACAATAAATCTAAAGTATCGACATTCAGCGTCACAGGTAACGACACAGGTACCTGACAGACCTCATCTTTGCACACTTAAGACTCAGTGATGTTTTTCTAATAGTAATGATGTTTTAACTGTTATATATTAAATGTAACTGTTAAAGCATATTAACAACAGTGGTAGCTCCATTTACAAGTTTTCAAGTACCCAGAGGCTGACTGTTCCATTTTTGATATTTTCCCATTTGTTTCAATAGGGCTTACACCATTAATCGAACGGCTTTAAAGAAAAATCGATAGTTTTTCTCACATACCTAGTTTTACATCCCTAGTCTGTGAATAAATGAAATTATGATTGTGTATTTAGTCTGTTTTTTAAATTAATACGTTTAAAAACACTGCCAATATTAAATGTGACAACTGCCAAAAACTAGTACAAATTAATTATACAAATTTTACATGTAACCCACCAGATGGAAGTAAGAGACGAGCATTAACATTCTTAAACTATTGTTGTTTATACTGTTTATGTATGTGTGTTCCTACTATATATGAAAAAGGATAGAATAAACTGTTATGTACAGCTCTCTCCATGGATTAAAGTTAAATTTGTGTCAAATAAAAGTTACATGCAAATACACACATACATGCATGTACCAAATATTTACGTGAACATATATATGTACATACGTACATGTATATCAATGTATAGAAAAACGCACGGGTGTTTATAAACAAGCGTCCTCTATATATAAATTTAATTCTCTTATTAAGCAATGTTACTTAGTAACAGAAAATATAAAATAACTGTAGGTAGCCCATGAAAGACTAACCCCACGAACTATCAGACTAGTTTTCTATCAATATGCGTGTGACACCGAATTGCCGATTTGGTTTAACTTTTTCATAAATTCCACTCAAACTGAGAAAATTATTATTCTTACGATACTGCTATAGTTTATATCTTGCTAGTCACTTCTAAAGGGTCTAAATAATCGTACTTTATCTTGCAGGTCAATAAAATTATTTCAAGAACTTTTATACCTTAATCCATATTTCCCCTGTGCAAATGAAGTCCATCTACGGTTAGGACTGATGCTAAAAGCAAATGGTGATTTTCGTAGTGCGCTCAAACATTTGCAGTTAGCTTTGGTTGATACATCGCCTTCAACGTTTACAGATCTTCAAGGTACTTGTGTGGTTTTTTGACATTTTTTATTATCGTTACAGTTTTGAATGCATAACTTTTGATATATTTGCAGTGAAATTTCAAATAGCTCATCTGTATGAAGTGCAGAACAAGCACAAGGCTGCAAAAGAATCTTATGAATTTATATTAAATGATAAGAATGTATCGCTGGATCTGAAAGCGGACATATATAGACAATTAGGTAAAATCAAACTGTATAGCTCAACGATTTTTCTGTTTTTATTGAGCATAAGACCACATTTCTATAATAAAATCTTGATAATTAACATAATTCTAATTTTCTTTTAGGATGGATGTATCATTGTGTCGAATGCCTAGGCGAAAAAAAAGAACGTGAATCGAATGCACTTCGTTTTTTACAAAAATCAATAGAAGCTGATCCAAAGTGTGGACAATCATTATATTTACTTGGAAGATGCTATGCTGGGGTTAATAAAGTTCATGATGCTTTTTTAGCCTATCGAAATTCTGTAGAAAAAAGTGAAGGAAACGCGGATACCTGGTGTTCAATTGGGTAATTTTATTCAACACAACCTTACTGTTTGAATAAAACATGAAACTAACTCATTTGTACAGTGTCTTATATCAACAGCAAAATCAGCCAACGGATGCACTTCAAGCATACATATGCGCAGTTCAGTTAGATAAAGAACACAGGTCGGCTTGGACTAATTTGGGTATTTTATACGAAAGTTGCGGACAATTGCGAGATGCGTACGCGTGCTATTTAAATGCAGTTAAAAGGACTCTTAACCAGGTATTATGTTTTGTTTACGTATGCATTTACATATCACTCATTTATTTAACTTGTTTAAATGTTAGGCTTATGAATTCAATAAAATTTGAAAATCTTACTGTTAAAAACATTTTTTTCTTGAAATAAACAATATAATTGTTTCAGAAAACAAACACTGCCAACCAAGGAAGTAAATCAATATTTTTAAAAAACACTGCTAACGGATTAACTAAAGGTTTAGCGCAACGAGTAAAATTTCTCGAGACGCAACTTAGCCAAGCACCACTGCCAAGTATAACATCAAAACGACGAACGCTTTGTTCTATTGAAGAGGCTTGGAATCTTCCCATATCATTAGAAATTAACTCACGCCAACAGCAGCAAACCGTTCAAATGCAGCAAAGACAGTTTGGAAAAACTTCATCACTACAGGTACGCTTTTAAAATACAAATTTAACTAGTTTGAAATTGAAAGTACTTATTTTCTAATTGAGTGCTATGTAAAAAAGCTCACACACTCCTCAGATCACTCCTTACTCTCGAGTACCTCCTACTACCTTACTGATTTTATACTCGTACCAAGGTAAGAGTATTGGCTTTGTGCAATGTCCGTCATGGTGCCTGTCCGTCCGTATGTGTGCAAGTTTTTTCCACGCCTTCAAAGCTAGAGACTTGAAACTTTTCAATTCTCTTTATCTATGGGATAGTAAATTAAAGTGTCAAGATTGGGATTTAACGATAACTTGGGGGCTGGCAAATCTATTAATTCGATAACTCAAAACCGATAAATCCACATATTTCGCACATTCTTACAGCTAGAACTACCAAACTTGGTGGGAA
Source organism: Scaptomyza flava (assembly GCA_030179655.1). Taxonomy (NCBI): domain Eukaryota; kingdom Metazoa; phylum Arthropoda; class Insecta; order Diptera; family Drosophilidae; genus Scaptomyza; species Scaptomyza flava. The sequence goes on along the minus strand of JARNME010000029.1, from coordinate 24,211,589 downwards.
GATAGCTACTAGCAACCCCAAATTTTGGACCAGCCACCCATTCTGCCCCCCCCCCCCCCCCCCCCCGATTTTTGAAGTAAAAAATCCTATATCTCCCACAGTTTTTGAGCAAGAGCCACCAAATTTGGTGCCAAGATAGCTAAAAAACTGCAGCATTTGGATGCCCCCAGCCCCCTTTTACAAACTTTGAGCTAGAGTCACCAAATTTCGAAGGAAGATAGCTGGTGGCATCCCCATCTGCGTCGGATAATCTTTAGGGCAGCGTACACCCCTGCCGCTTCCCTACCCCTTTGCAGTCAGGCCGGTTTTAATACTGGTAACGAGTGTACCGCAGTCGGTTGCGTCCGACTGCAACATTTCCACTTGTTTTAAAACTGATTTTAAAAAATTATGATATAATTCGTGTTTTTTTTTTTACTTTTTATTTAGGGACCGCCACCACCCTACCCTCATAACCAAGGAACTCAAAGCAATCCAGCAAAACGATCTAAAGACGATAATGAATACCCAGTAAGGAATCGATCGGAGCATCAAATTCCTAATTTATGTCAACCGGAAATGAATTCGTTACAATTATCACAACAAAATCAAAAAATCATAAATGATCAGCAAGAACAACTTGTGCATCAAATAACTTCTCAAAATCGCCAAAGCCTTACAAACAACTCGTCTTCGAATGATGTTGTATCAGAAAAAACAAATTTTCATTCATACTTTTCCGAAGTATTATCAAATAACGACATGAGGGAAAATAATGAATCCATTGATTTGGATCGCATTTTGTCTTCAAATGATCACATTGCAAGGGGTATGCTTAATTTTAAATTTAATAGAAAACAATAACATTACATACATGCATGTGATTTGCTAACGAAAACTTATGTAATTATTTAATTTTTTTTTTTTTGTGTTTGGTTTAGGTGCAACTGATCAGACGTTAAAAGTGCGTATTCAAAATATTTCATCGGAATTAGTCGATGATTGTCCGGGCTTAGTTAATAGTGATGATGGTAAGATCATCGTCAAATACGAGACACAAAGCAATGATGATACTCATAATATTTATAAAGAACAAAAGACCAAAATTGAATATGATAATGAACTCGATTCATCACCTACATTTAATATACAAATGGACTCTAAACAATTGTGTTCTGCGGTTAAGCTTTTACCGGTTGATGAGCCACCAATTAATTTTACCGTGCTCGAAAGAAATGCGCCGCCGCCAGCGCCTCCAGATTGTCCGCCACAAAGACTTACCACCGAGCAGCTTTTACCACCCACTCCATCGGTTCACTTGGAAAATAAAAAAAATGCATTCAGCCCGCAATTGCAAGAATTTTGTCTTAAGCACCCGATTGCGGTTGTTCGTGGTTTAGCTGGCGCACTCAAATTAGATTTGGGACTTTTTTCAACAAAAACGTTGGTTGAGGCAAACCCAGATCACAGTGTGGAGGTTAGAACTCAAGTGAATCAGTCTCCTGATGAAAACTGGGACATATCCCAAGCAAAAAGAGTATGGGCTTGTATATCACATCGATCACACACAACGATTGCAAAATATGCTCAATATCAAGCCTCAAGCTTTCAGGATAGTTTAAAGGTAAATTGAAATGATATGTTCTGCTTTGATCAAACTTACAATTATCATTATTTCGGTAGGATGAAGGTGATAAAGGCTCCGCTGGCTCTCAAGTGATGTCAGATTCTGATTCAAAAGATTCGGTATCTAACTCCAATATAAATTTAAAACGTAAAAAACAGAAAAACGGCAGTAAAATGCTAAGGTAGACTAACTTCAATTATTATTTTCATTAGTTGTTCATTGTGACTCACAATTTTGTTGTGTTTCTCTCTTTAGATTTGGAACCAACGTCGATTTATCAGATGAGCGAAAATGGAAGCCACAATTGAGTGAACTACAAAAGTTGCCTGCTTTTGCTAGAGTTATTTCTGCTGCCAATATGTTGTCACACGTCGGCCACGTCATTTTGGGAATGAATACGGTGCAATTATATATGAAAGTTCCAGGGAGTAGAACACCTGGACATCAAGAAAATAATAACTTTTGCTCAATTAATATAAATATTGGACCAGGGGACTGTGAGTGGTTCGCTGTCCCAGATGCTTATTGGGGTGGAATTCATAATCTCTGCGAAAAGAACAATATCAGCTACTTACATGGATCGTGGTGGCCGGTTTTAGAAGACTTATATAAAGAAAACATACCAGTATATCGTTTTATACAAAAACCAGGAGACTTAGTTTGGGTTAATGCCGGGTTAGTTTTATATCTTATAATTGTTGCTTTAACAAAAAAATCATTGAATCTAAATTGTTAAAACATTTTTAATTTTTTGTGTCTGCATGCAGGAGTAGATAGTAGCTCTTGTTTTATCTTTATTTTAAAATATTTAACAGACAAAAATGTAATTTAATTTATGTATTTTTAGATGCGTTCATTGGGTCCAGTCTGTAGGGTGGTGCAATAATATAGCATGGAATGTTGGACCACTAACTGCACGTCAGTATTCTCTTGCCATAGACCGATATGAGTGGAATAAGCTTCAGAGCTTTAAAAGTATTGTTCCCATGGTACATTTGAGCTGGAATTTGGCAAGAAATATAAAGGTTTCAGATCCAAAGCTTTTTGAGCAAATAAAGTAAATGAAAATCTCATTTTAATCTTATGCAATTTAATCATAAAAACTAATAAAACTAAAAATTTTAATTTCTTTTGGTTCCAGAATGTGCTTGTGTCAATCATTGAAAAATGTTTTGCATATTCAAGAATATGTGAAATCCAAAGGGGTTGAAATACGATTCAATGGTCGTGGAAAAAACGATGCATCCCATTATTGTGGTCAATGTGAAGTAAGTAAAAATTATGACTATCTAACGAAGCGATAGTTAATAGTTTGATTTCTCGTTTTATTTTTAGGTCGAAGTTTTCAACGTATTGTTTATCAGAGAACAAGAGAAACGACATGTTGTCCATTGTCTACCTTGTGTATTAAAACTTTCACCATCGTTGCAAGGAATTGTTTGTCTGGAGGAGTATCGATTGTCAGAGCTGGAGCACGTTTATGATTCTTTTACACTGTATCGAACACAGGGGCTTGGTCAAGCACCTTAATTTATAAATATTATACACCATAAATAAAATAATATTTTAATACTTTTAATATAATCTAATTTTTAAATATACAGAAAATGGATTATTAAATTTAATTAGGTCACTGAAAATTGAACATAACCTCATTTTTTCCTCCATATCATTTTTAAACTTAATTATGTATTGAAAATTGTGACCTAATTATAAGATAATGTGAGCGATATATAATATCACTCTCTTCATTAGGGCTAGTTTTCATCTAGGCTGAATGGACCAGCTGTGTTTTTAGCTACAGAGGGAAAATTTAAAGTGTAAAGCATAATAGCTTTTAATTTACCACGCTTTAGCGCTGTTTAGTTTTAGCGCTCTTTTATTTTAAATAGTGGAATAAGATAAGCAAATCGCCTTTGATGAGGCAAATGTGGACGATCTCGAAGAAATAGTTAAAGAAACAGCAGCTAGTCTTCTTATGATGAGCTCAAGGAGTTAACAGCGCAAGAAGAAAACAAAAATATTGATAGTCGAGATTCCGAGCAAAAATAACTTCTGAAAGAGTTTTAAAAAAGCTGTTTGACTGAAGTTATGGACCGATTTGTTTAAAATTATCCAAATTTTGACAGGAGTTCAAAAGCAAGACGGTGTTGTAGAAGCTTTACCCACTTACCAAAACCATCTAAAAAAAAAAAAAAAAACCCGAAGGAAAACCCAAACTACAATAGAAGCCTTCTTGAGAAAAATGCAGAAAATTGGAAACACTGAATAAACTAAATGATCTGACGAATTTGAATTTTTTAAATATGTATTTTCGTTTGTATTGATTTTATTTTTGGTCTTATTTTTATAAAAAAAAAACAAACATATTTTTTAAATTTAATGCCTAACTAATATTCAATCCACCTCTTTATTTACATTTTGAGATAGCCTCGTTGAGATATTTTTCGCATTACGCTCTACTTTGATGGAACGCAGACCCTGCGTTAAACGGGGTCTTACACTAGTAAAAAATATAAAAAAACACGTATTTAAAGAAAAAATTATGATCGTCTGGCGCTCGATATACGAAAAAATAAAACAAAGCGCGCACGCAATACAATTATACTAGCATTTTTCGATCATTATTGTTTTAAGCTATGTTAAAAATTATTTTTTTGTTGGATGTTCTTTATATGGTGTTTTTTTTTAACTATATATAAATACAGACAAAACACCTCTATATAGGATTGCCTTGTATTCAACGAAAACGTAATTATACAACGGGCTCGCATCATTCACAAACCTAACTCTTTATAATCGATATGCCATTCCCATCTGCATCAGACAATCTTGGTAGGCAGCTTACACGCCTGCCGCATCCGTAGCCATTTGCAATCAGGCTTCATTTTATCCATTTTTATACAGGTATCGAGCATACAACAGTCGTTTGCTTGTGCACTTATCCGAATTTACACACCGCTAGATCCAACAAGCTTTTGAAGCTGGGGCATGTTTACTTTGAGCAAAGAATATATAACCCATTTGATGCTTTATCACCATCTGAGTGCCGCGCAAAAAATAGACTGCAGGGTAAAGCATTCTCCGACAGACATATGTCGAAATTGTCTGTTAAAACAAATATTTATTTGCTCGATTCTTTTTTTTAACAAATTACTATGTATTTTATTTTTATTACTTATCGTTAAAGTAATGATAAAAAGAAAGATTAAATTTTTAATTACAAACCTACTTAACATCTATGTATGTACAAACTCAGATATATTTATGTAAAATGTTAGCAGCTTAAGTTATATTTCTGTAGATCTCCAAGTATTATAGGTCCAAAATACGCTTCTATTAAAGATATGTCGATTCACCTGGAAAAGAAAAACATATCCATTATTTGGAAAATCGTTGAAAAGACATGGCCAAAGTTATGACTTTTAAATTTATAGAAATTAGGTATTCGTGATAAGTTTTGTTAAAATGCGCATTAATTGAAAATGATCGATAAAGAAGTTACCAAGCAACAACACTTCTCTTATAGTCATAAAAGCATAGCTTCCTTAACTGTGAGCCTCAAAAATCCACCAAAGAACTTATACTTTCATAAATCTAAAAAATTTAAAACTCGGCACTAGCCCTACAACAAAAGAGGATCCTTAGCAACTGCTTTCAACCCTTTTTATTGAGGGCAGTCGCATCCGCCGAACTGCAACGTTTTTTCATGTTATACAAATATAATTACAAAACAACAATAAAGTTTTATTAAAGTGTTTAGGAATGTTGGTGCTGACTGCTGTATTGAGAAAAGAAAATTAATAACACGTAAGGTCAAGAAAATGTTCTTTATTTTAAAAAAAACTTTATCTTAAACAACTTTTTGGAAACATGAATAAAATAAATTGATTTTTTTTTTTGCCAGTTATGTTATCACAGTCCAAGGCTTTTCTCCAAATTGACTCGGCCGTTCGTACTCCAAAACATTAAACATTTAACTTCCAGAACCTGCGTCCAAACTATTTTATTAATTTTCTTGTAGGAACAAAATACAAATATATGCATCGACAGGTTTGTACTCTGTTCGATTTTGGTATTTTAGATTTTGCAATATGTTGTTATTTTTGACAATGAAACGTTTAAAATATAATTGTATTTCACTTTTATTTTAATTAATAATTAACATTAAGGCACCGAAAAGGTGTGGTGTGGTTTCTATTATCACTTCTTGTTAAGCCTGATCTTGATATCACCTGGGAAATCTGAAATTATATATGAATATTGATTAACAATGCAATTTGCAAACAGTAGTAGTGATAAATGTACAATTTTTTAGCATGAATAGAAATGGCTACACATTTAAACAGATCGAAGTTTAAAAATATTTTTTATCCGCAGATCCGTGTTTACACATTTTTTTATATGTTAAATTTAATAAATAAGTCAAAAGTTAATTTTTAGTTCCCTCTTACAAATCGATAAAGCCTGATTGATGTCGGACCACTATAGCTAGATTAAATAGCCCCCTCAAAAACAACCGGAAACAATTTAAGTGTGATATTTTATTAACTTGAAATTTGTTAGAAACCAAATGGACTTATATGTGAGCAGGTAGAATCGGGACTTCAGTGACTTAGTTTTCCGTAATGTCAATGTTACAAAAAACAAAAATAAGATATAAGACTCACCACAGATATTGCCTTGGTTGTTCAGGTTTAATCAGGCTTTGTTACCTTTACAGTACTTTTGCATCTAAACGTCAGCTCTTTTTCACTTCCACAGTTTTGAAAATTAAAAGCCTGTGAATAAACTATTTTTAGTAGCAAGCAACATACAGTTATTTTTAAAAAACTTGTGATCACTTTCCAACTTACAATAATGGTAGTCAACAACCATAATACATTATTTGAGCGTGATTTGAACAGGATACAATTGCATGATTAACATTGAAAGGCCGGCTCCGGGTCCACAAAGCTTCACAATATTTTCAAAGCGTTAGGTACACGCAAATGTTTGCATTAGGATAAAATTGAATGTTGAGGCTAAGAAATCGTAAATTTATAACTGCAAAAGTCAGCGCAGCAAAAGTTCCGGCTTTAAAATTTCTTTTGGGGCTTGAAATATTTGCTAGCCATGATACCCCATATACCATGTATAAATTATGAATTTTATGCAATCGTACGGACAACATTTAAAGCTCATAAGGCAAGTCTGTTTTTTTTATGCGTAAGATCATTAGGTAAGATCATTCATAAATTACTGTTTACACTCGAATACGTAGTTTTAAGGAAAATTCATCTCAAACTAGACTGAAATTAAAAGAAAAAGGTAAATGCTAGCTTCAAAAATAAGGACGCATATTTATGAATTATAAAAAAACCTTGCTGGGTCTCGAATTGAATTTTGTTCCTGATTGAAAATACTTTTTTATTGCGCAAGGAATCTTATATTGTCATTTGTCTACCTAAAAAGTAGCTTAGTTAGTCTCAAGTTTAGTTTACATAATGAATGTTATCTTAGCTAATCCAGTAAAGTGGCGTTGCCCATGGTTGTGCTTGACTTTCCAAAATTCCCAGCGTAAGTCCTGCAGGATAAGCGTAAATTTATAAGCGTGTACCCTACAGTAAAAACTATTTTATGGTTGAACCCAATGATTGTTAAAATTGTGATTAATGAAAATTTTTATTGTCAACAGAATTTTCTACAAAATAGTCGTGCTTGTTTGTACTGTATTCTAACAGATGTTTGCAAAAACGGCAAATTTGATGAAAATTACAGAATTTAAAATGCTCTCCTGTTGAATATTTCTATGTACATATGTATTACATATTAACAGTTTACTCATACATAGATATGAATTTTACAAAATGAATGCTGCTTAAACTAAGGGTACATTCCCCCAATATATCTATATTATCTTAAACATAATTGTATTTAAGTTAAGCATATATTTTATATTACAGCTATTCAATGCACAAAATCTTACATATCTGCGTACTCTATCTTGTTAACGATAAGGATAAGACACGATTTCTTCGATTTTCACGCACACACAAAACTTTTGAAATATCTTTTCTACCTTCCGGGTATTCACAATTCACAGAATTTGATAATTCAATCCGCATGCCCTATAGCCTGTAAACTGAAAGGTAATCTACATTATTGTATTAGAAGCATACATAAAATTTTTTGTTTAAAAAGATTATTTACAATTATTTAGGTGTCCCTACTTGTATAAGTTAGTCACCGTCAATTTAGTCAACCCAATTTTAAAAACTAGCAGCAAAATAATATGAGTGCATATAATGTCTGGATTATTGCAATTATATTGGCTGATAACTGCTAAACTATCCTTTCGCCACAAATGCTTGAAAAACTTTGCGATGCCTGTTTTCTATATGTTAAAGGGCTTTCATAACAACATTACAATTATTTCGAAAAATATTAAATTAAAAGATGTAGTGCACTGAAATTTATTTAAAGCAAACTGTAAATAGGGCACTAGCTGCGACAATAGCGTAAGCAACATTTTCTTGAAAATTTTACATTTACATAATTGCAAATTTGTTAATACGCTTATTTATATAGTAAAATTACATTCAGTTTCATATTTATTTTTTGGGGCTTACGATATTGTCTCAATTAGAGCTTATGTTACTGATTTGCTATTTTGCCATTGGGAACGAGACTACAAATCACAAGAGAAAAAAAGCAAGAAGTCTTAGTTTCAGTTTATGGGTCATTTCAACATCAAGTAACAAAGAATTCTGTTATAATATAAAAATTAATTCACATTCTAAAATAAATTCAACATAGAGTAATATTTGGCAAATTAAGCCGAATTTTAGTTAAATTAATTAGTATAGTGAAACTTTTCTTCGGTTGAATATGAACAAAATCGCATCAGGAATATATTAAGCTTGTGAGTGGCGGTTTTCCAAAATAGACCTGTTAAAACACGCCAAAACCCGAATCAGGTTTTTGCTACAGCACAATGCAATAGATATTAAGATCAAGTCTTTTGTTGCCCAGCTGAAACTTTTAACACAGTTGAATTTCGAATTTTTTTCATAATTTGAATATTGTTTTGCCATGATTTGAAAGCCAATACCCATAATAACAAATGCTCTGTAAATGATTAAAATTGTTTGGAGCAGACATTTAAACATAAAAAAGCTCATTATAATCTTAAGAAATTTTTTCTTTGTACATGTATTATTGTTCTGAATGTATAATTCTGAACATAACCATCAGCATGAATGAAATCGTCGTCATTGAAAGAACTTTTTGTTTCTGATCAACATATAATTTATACATCTCAATTTTTATTTTTGTGGAACCTAGATAGTCAAAATTATAATTATTTGCGTTTAACGACACTTAACTTATTCGGTTTTTTGTTTTGTTTTATTTTCCTTTTTTTTTTTTGGGTTGTGTGCTTACAAATATTTTAAAATTGTTTACGATATACTAGAAAGTAATTATTATACTTTTGGTGCTAGTAGGTGAACAATGGACTCACCGGATTCCCAATCTTCGCCGCCTTCTTCACCATTCTGGATCAAATCTGGAGATGATCTTTTATAAGAACTGTATGACTTCTGTCCAAAGATTCTTTCTGATTCGACAGTAGGTTTAGGAATAGTACAACATTCAAATAAACGCCGACCCTCGGGACTGCTTTCATGCATTATATTTGAATCGTTATGCCAAACGGACGGTTGATTAAAAATATGCAGCTTTTTGATGTCCTTGCTTGACGAGGTATTGTTAACGCCTAATGGGGATTTTACTGAACACTGTTTGCGTTTAGATGCCAACGCAGGTAGTTTTGAGATAGTGGATTTTTTAAATTGATTTTTAGTCTATAAAAAATGTATACATTTGTCTGTAGTTGTATTTATAGGCAGCATTCTTAAACTTACATTATTTCTGTAATGCTCTATTTGGTGAGATTTAGTTCCACCTCGTTCATCACTGTTCTGAAATGGACCTTCGAAAAAACGACTTGAGGACGGAGAGTTTGAATCAGAACCCTCACAGTTTAGATTCTTATCATTATCACCAGGAAAAATATCCGAGCTTCGTTTACTGCTCCAATTATTTTTAACAGTGGGTTCCGCGCTTACGCATTCGGAACGTTTTTCTTCTTCGAATACAAGAGAGATCTGAGATAATAATAACATATATATTAACATTAGCAGCATCGTTCGATTTAAGTCTTTGGCAGGCGTTTCAATTCATCACCTGTTTAACTATTCTGTACTAACCTTAAAGTCCTCCGAAAACGATTTGTGATCTTTGTCTTTATGTGCACCATCAATTTCGGATTTGTTTAATGTATATATATATTTAACTGTATTTCTGTCGGTAATACAAGCTATAGAAAATATATATAAACAAACAAAAATTTAGTTTGCACACATGCAGTTAGAGGAAAAGTTCTCATACATACCCGAATTATTTTGCACAAAAAATGTATTAACCCAGAAGTGGCAAAGCATCTTTCTCGATGATTTTTGGGAAAGTTCGACTTTAATATCACCAGCAACTGGTAATGGCGAAGTACTTGCATCCAATATAAAAGATTTTTGGAAGTCAATTGTCCATGTTTTCAGTCGCTAAATAAACAAAAAAGTTTTTATATTATATATTTGTATTTTTACAGAATAACAAGAAAATCACTAGAATTGCTAAGCTTTTTATGTTAAGCAATTAATTTCTAGCACAATAACCTATCGGATTTTCAGATTTAAAAAAATTATTATGATAGTGGACTAATTTAGCCGTTGTGACAAAACTCAAATTGTTTTAATCAATAATTTTTGACAATTCATAATTAAGAAAAATGGCTTGTTTTACGTACATTGGGCTTCAGTTTCTCTGTTGGAGAGTCCTGCATTTCAAAAATCGAACATTGCACTGTACCAAGATTATGCAAGAAGTTTGTCTCAGCAAAACGAATTTCACAGACCTTTAGAAAACGGAAAACGTGTTGAATGAGCTTTGATCAATATGTTGTTATGTATACGATACTTACGTAAAGACTGATTACTTTATACTGTACATCTGGGATTAAATTTGAATAATACTGAACATATCTACGTTGAGATGGAATTGTAACTCCTTTTTTATCTATCGTTCGTTTCTCATCATAATAAGCCAAGGCTTCGTCTGCTGTTCGCACAAATCTACTATGAACTAAATATGCACATATCATGGTACCTGTGAATTATAAATGTTTTTAAAATTAGACACATCTATATAATTTTAACATGTAAAAATCATTTAATTTTAACATTAATTTAACTGTCAAAGTAGGTATTTAAATGTTGGTAGTTTAAAATAAAGAGTTTTATCAATGCACGGAAGGTGTCTTAAATTAGTTAAAGTTTTATTTTCATAAAGTTATTAGCGACTTAAATTCATGCTTTGAACTTAATAATAATAGGGGATATATATTATTATTATAATTGGAATAATTAAGAATAAAAGCTGTGCTTAATGAAGTTATAGGCAAAATGCTGCTTACCGGTTCTCCCCTTTCCAGCTTTGCAATGCACGGCTACGACATTTAATGGATCTGCACTGAGCCAAGACCCTACATCCTGACAAAAATCTTGAATCAACCTAATGGTAGGAGGGTTATGATCCTCAAACGGGTAAATTGCAACTCTCTGCAAAGACAAATTTTAATTAAGCTTTTATAAAGGGACACATACAAGATTTTACTACTAACCCCATGAAATTTATTTGTGTCGTAACTTCGCTCCAAACACAGATTATATATTCTGTAATGTTCTCCGTGATTTTCTTCCAGAAATTTATATACGTCATCGTAACGGTTTCTGTATATGCCTTCTAGTCTGTCCGCAGGGTATCCCATTGCAATAATATTGGGGGAAATATCTGCAATAAAACAAAGAATAACATAATGGTAAAAAAAAAGTATAACTTTTTATTTGATGTATTGGGATTCTGTGAAATAATATCAATTAACAAAAAGCTTATAAGGATTCCTAAGCTGTGAGCGTTTACTCAAGCATAATCAAATGCCAACCAATTAGGACCTCAATACATCAACAAGGTCACGAACAAAACGCTGACAGCACTGTGGTTAAGATATTTTTTTTAATGATGCGTAGTGAAAATCAGAGTCCTCAAAAATGTTTTTACCTTAATGAACCATGTGCAGGTATTGCGATCTCCATTGATAAAAAAAATCATAAAAATCACTACTCCTTGGATGACAATTAGACAGCAAGCGGTCATCATTTCTAATCCTAATTGTACTTTAAGTTTGCGAAGCTGGATACACCCACAATTGAAGTTATTTTGTTAACAAACATCTTGTCAGCTCTTCAAACAAAATTTTCCCAACAAATTAATGAATTTCTTCAGTCCAAATACATATGTATATATAAATATATAGTATAACCTATCAGTCAGGACAGACTACTTTATACACCACCTAATAACTATTCATTGAATATAATATATATATATATATATAACATATATATCTGAAAGCTAGGTAAAAGTAATAGTTTCAGTAATTTAACTGGAGTTCCATTAACACTCTCGCTTTTCCATAGTTTTGTGTACTTTTTGAAACGACGTTCATAAAAGGTTCAGGGTACAATAATACTTGTACTACTTACATGAAAGATCCAAGTTAAATCCTTTTTCCTTGTAGCGTATGCGTTTTTTGCTCACTATATTTCGTATGGTATTAGACATAATGGATATTGTGTTTGCCATATTAGTCTCCAAATATGTTGTAGGCTGTCTTTTATTAATTATATATGTTATGTTGTTATAACTATTTGTTTTGATTTCTGTTTCATAATTAATATGTTCCTTCATATCATTATTTTTAAAACAAGCGTTCTTGAATAAACCATTTTTTGTGCCATCCTTTAACACCTGAAAAAAAGAGATTGGTGAAAGTGTATAAGTCAAAATATATTGTGTTATTTCAAACCCAATTCAAATAGTATATAACTAGCAGTTATATAACGACATATTTCAATACCAATTCAAATCGCTAAAATAATGTTTAAGATGAACGTTTTTTTATATTTAATAACAAGAATCAACTTTATTTATTTGGCATGCACAGAGAGACACAGCTTGAGTTTTAAAAATAAAAATTAGAGCATCTAGTTATAATAAAAAGATCGCTGGAATTCTATGTTTTAGAGATGCTTCCATACGAATAGAGTTTAAACGTGTAGCATAATTATGTTTTAGGATCCTTGGCAGAACTAGAAATTTTAGTTATAAAGGAGCCGAGACAATGTGGTTTTAGCCAACTTTTACAATAAGGGTTTAATCTATACGTACACTTCTTCTAGACGTGATGTGCTTCATTTTAATTTATTAATGTTTCTTAAATAACATTAACCAAGTTTTTCTTTTTAGATTTACAGTTATTATAAATTAATTAATTTTATGCATCTGTTGTCTCTGACGAAATATATAAATTTCAACTTGTTTTTATAGCTATTGTTTAATTTTAATTTGTTATAATAAAAGTAAATAAAGCAAAACAATCTAACGGTACATTCTGTGCACTTAAACCTTTTCAAATGTCCGCTTGCTTATTTAAACAAATTTATACAAATAATTGTTTGCTTTATTTACATAAACACTAATTAAATAAAGTCAGTTTAATTTTTATTTTAATTTTAATGGAACCAATACCATTTTCTAATAGTTAAAGTTAAATTTTTGGTATTCAAAAATTTGATGATAAATATCAATAAACGGTATATCTTTTCATTTTAAATGCGCGTATTATTATTAACAATTTTCACGGTCGAGCAAGCGAATTACACTACACATATGTAAATATGTATGCATGCTCAAAGGAGTAAGATCGAGTTGTACATGTAGCATAAATAACTATGTATGTGTGTATGTACCTACACACATCTATACATAAATTATGTGTATGTGTGTTTATATGTAAGCACCTATATCGGCAGACCTCTTCTTAATAATCAAAATTCTGAGCGAAAATCAAGTATATAAGGCGAATAACACAATTCACGAACATCGAGACTTATAGGCAAATACGCGAGAACACAATAAATACTTAATATGTTAAAGAAAATATGTCTTTTGTCCAACTCTTCCATACGCGCATATGAACTTATATTATATATGTACATACATATACATGCATAGTATATACATATGTATGTACGAAAGTGAATTGATGTATGTACATACATGTAACACACTCCAACGCCACTATATCGCCATTGCGAGCTTTAACACAGATTTTATTCAATTTAGTGTTTTAGGCTGTTTCCATTACGTTTATTAAAGGATTTAAAGATGTGTTTAAAGTTAATTTAGTATCGCTCACACATACATTCATATATCACTTGTAAATCACAAATAACGTTTTTAAACATTATTAGCTTACGCTCATAAAATAAAATAAAAAAACCTAAACAATAGCCCATGCACTTTCAGATATATTCTAGTTATCTGCCAATAGTAATATCTAAAATGATATTCACAGGGTGGCACAAGCTTCTTATAATAGTTATACTAAAAAACATCGATATATTCCAAAAATTATATTTGGAGGCGTCACACCTTTTAGAATTCTTTAAACGACAAAAAGAAATCGATTTAAAAAAAATCTTATTTGATTGGTTATAAGCTACTAGTAAAAGCATCTTAATGCAGCTGCATTAATATTTAAAAATACATACTGCCAACACTGTTTGGTACAAGTTTTAAGGATATTTTCTTTTCTTATTTCGATATTAAAGAGTTAGCATTTCATGCGAGCGACTATTTATTTAAATTTAACTATCAGGAAAGTTAAGTTTTTCGCGTTATTTAAATTTTTTCGTATCTATCACTTTGTGTTTATAAATATTGTAAATTTTATGAACAAGTATGCTAAAGTTTTCATATATACAGCAATTATAACAGTTTTACCACTAACCAGCTACTTTTCTACTTAAATATTTTTATGTAGCTTCAACTGTGCATAGGTATAAGAAAAATAATATTATTTTTCAATTATATAATATTATTTTTTATTATTGTGTGTTCAATATTTTTAATTGCTAATCACTAAAAAGTGGTCCACCAGTAATTACTGTTCTATAGTGTAGCCGGCAGCCCGCAAGCAAGCCCGCAGCAAGGTTAATATGTATCGTAAGAGCTCTACGATGCATCGCACACACAAAAGCAAACAATTATGTTAAACTTTCCCATTTTACTCAAGTTTCAGCATTTATTTTGTTTATATCAAAATGACTTTTATTCGTTTATTTCCATTAAAAACCTAAGCATTATAAAGTGTTCCATTCGCGTCTATCGCTTCTTGGTATAATCGGGCTGTCTTGAGAGGCATTTGAATTAACGCACCTCAGGCCTATTAAATTTTAAGTAATATTTATAGGGTCTGCAAAAAACATTTGATTGATTAATTTTTATAAAATTTAATATTATTTTTTAACTCAAAATTCAATCATGTTTTTTTTTGAGTTTTGAAGCTAAAAACTAATTGCTTACATGAAAAAATAGTGTGATATCTCAATACATATGCTGGGTTTCAGGGCGCAAACAGGGCTGGGATATCTACTAACAATTGAAGATGACTTGAAAATAATTTTTCAACATAACTTTATAAGCCATTTTACCAGATAATTTATTTTTCAGCGATCAAAATTAGTTTCTTAAAAGGATATTAAGTTGTTATTTCGCTTACGCGCATTACGTTCATATAAAAAACATGTATATTCCAGTTTTCATTACTTTATCCTGAACCCATTAAGGGCCAATTTCTCAAAGTGCGGTTAGCTTAACTAACCCATGTTTAGTCAATATTTATATTGAGTTTCTCAATGTCCGTTTAGGGTTAAACGAGACACAAACTAGCCGAGGCCTGAGTGCCGGTTAACATTGGCTGCGTTCACCAGGAAGTTTTGCTCCAGTAGCATTTATCTGCTACCGATTATTTTCCTGGTAAACGCGACCGCTCCTGGATCATGATCCAAAATTTATGGAGCGTAGATGTAGCGCAAGGAGAGGAAAAAAGTACGCTACATTAAAGACATTTGCGCTACATTTATCGAAAATCGATAAAAAAAAAACAGCTGAGTGAATCGGGTTAATTGTAAACAGCACAATAAAGAATCTTATAAAAATATGTTAAATAACTAATTTCAGTACTGCAGGCCGTAGCGCATTTTTTTTAATAAAAACAAATAAATAACGAACAAAAAACCTTCTCTACTCGCAAACAATAAACAGCTGCTAGAGTTGAATAAGTTGGCAACGTTTCACACTTGCACTTTATGCCCAAGTATGGAGCAAAGCTTTTTCCAGAACGCTCCAATAAGTTTCACTTCTCTGAGCCATTATCTTTGAGAAAAAGTTCCTGCTGAACGCTGCCGTTTACAACCCATTTATGTGCCGATAAAAATATCGCTCAAATCATCGTTAGGCAAAGCTGACACTTGCATTGTATATGTTTTATTATTCAAGCAAAGTATTTTGATTGACTCCTCAACGTCAACAAGTACATGCTCATCAGCAAATTAATAGTGTTTTCCTCGTTACCGGGCTCCTTAAAAGTCATTTTCTTATTAATTTTAAGAATTTGGCAATCAAAAAACAGAAAAAGAACAAAAAAAAACATAAACAATTTATTCGCTCGTAAGGGCTGGCAGAACAATCAATGCGATAGTATTTTATTTAAGCTTTGTATTGAGAAAACCAGATTGGGTAAACCCAGTTTAACTTGAGCATTAAATTTATAGCGAGTTTATTTAACTGCGACTTTAACCAGACATTGAGGAATTGGCCTAAGGCCCAATATTTCAATGTTCGGTTAAATTTTCGTTTAGCTAACTGCCGCATTATTTTGCTGGTCGAGTTAAACCAGTTTGGTTGTCTCAAAGCCAAAATAACCTTTCATCGATAAGTAACTATTGCCTTAACAGCGTTGCCACATATATACACAGCGTTGCCATTTATAGCGAGCGGTTCAGCTGTTTTTTGTTATTGCTTTGGTCGGTGACTGGCGAATTTTGCATATTTTACATATATAAAATTAAAATGAACACGCCTGACTGCAAACGGCCACCAAAAGTTGGGTCTCCGGCAACATTGCATGATTCCTGTTTAAAATCCCACATATGATTAATTTGCGTGCAAAATAACTTTATTGTTTACCTATAAGTATGGCAAGCCAATTGATCTACAATCCTTGCAAGAATGATTTTGCATGTACATTTTGTTAGCCTGAACCGCTGAACAAATTTGGCATCATCCAGATCAGTGAAATAGTTTACCCTATCCCTATAACTTCTCGAGTTATTAACTCTTGGCTCTATTTCGTCTAATTGCGTCTCCGTTGCATGAATATAAAAAACTCTGTTGTGCAATGCCATTTTTCTTTAATAACAAAATAAATATACAATTCAAGGGACAGCTGTTTGCTTTATCGATGATTCTTATCGATATATCGTGACTTTAACGCGCTATAAATTTTAACCGACACCCAGCCTTCCGGTTAGTTTGTTTCTCATATACTCCTAACCGAACATTGAACAACTCAAATTCGACTTAACTTAGAATAAGTTGACTAACCGGACATTGAAATATTCGGCCTAAATGGTATAATGGTCTAAGGTCTTTCAATGGCCCGTTTTTTTATTTAACTTTTTTTCTAGAGCCTATTCTATTCTTTTTATCCATTATATGCGTTCAGGGTTTACAGAAAGCGTGGAACTGTACCAGTGATCAGTATGATCAAGAACATTTGGCGACTATGCCCACAATTGTGTTTGCAATAATTTCAATAATTCAAAAATTAAAAATGGCTGGGCTACTATTCCTCAAATTATTTTCCAGTTGTTACAAATAGACAGGAGCAGGTTTATACGTGAAAAAATAAAAACAATTATATGTTGTATACTTGTATAATTCAATACAAACATAATGCAAGTGTTCAGGCTCTGAAAATTTGTGCATAAATCCTTATGCCGAATAAAAATTTTTTAAGGTCTTTTAACGAGAATAAGTTTTGAAAATAATCACCCGAAAGAAATGCGCACAAATTTTTCATAAAATACATATATATGCATATAATATATAAATATATGTGCAAAATTAAGTGAACGGCGACAAATACAGGTAAAGCAATGCCCTTTATTCATAACTTAATTAAATCGCTATATCTGTTGTAAAAAGAATTAAAGTAAAATTGACGAGATATAAGAAATCTTCTCTTTTGTACTTCAGTTCTTTTTAAAAATTATTTTTTTCGATAAGAATTTAATGATCAAAAATATTTTTGAATTCTTATGTGTTATATACAGGATCTTTATCTACTGAGCCAATTTTGTAATTTTTTCTAATAGAAAGCCATGTTACATGTAAGTATCGTTGGCTATTTGTTAACAAGAAAAATAAAAAGATTTTCTTTTGTGGTTGGATTTGCGAAGCGAAATCAAACAAACGGTCGAACAAAAACGTTTCGTACGAATGCTCCCTTTGAACTGCATTGTTTTTTTAATAAATGAAGGCCAGGCATGATTCGACAAAAAAAGAGAATCCATGAGAATTATAGTTTGCTCGGAACGAGGACACTTCACACCAGCTCAAGAATTGTTGAGAAGAAATTTACCTGATTCCATTGTTCCAACACGTTGTTCTTCGACCGTTCCTTTTTTAATGAACTTAAGTTTTTGAACTAGTTTGAAGCAATAAAATCCGAAAAAATCTGGTCACCCTGGATAGGAACTTTTGATGTACATACAAAAAATCGAGCTGTAGTGTGGTGCAAAAATATTGATTAATTATTATCTGTACAAAGGCAGATATATTTGTTTATAAGAAGATATGACTGATCAGCGGGGGACTAGAGTTTATGTTGGTAACTTGACTGATAAAGTTAAAAAAGACGATTTAGAAGGCGAATTTACAAAGTATGGCAAACTGAATTCAGTTTGGATTGCATTCAATCCACCCGGTTTTGCATTTGTCGAGTTTGAGCATCGTGACGATGCTGAAAAGGCATGTGACATTTTAAACGGCTCCGAACTATTGGGTTCGCAATTGCGCGTGGAAATTTCTAAGGGCCGTCCAAGGCAAGGCCGGCGAGGTGGACCCGGCGACAGAGGACGTCGCGGCGATGTCGGTAGACACAGTATAACAAATAGCAGCAGCAGCGGTGGTTACAGACAGCAACGCGGATCGACTAGTTCCAGTGGTCGTCATGTGGATCGTGGTTATAGCTCCGGTCGTTCCAGCACCGGCTATGGCGGCAATTCTAGGGATGGAGGTAGCAATGGATTCAATCGACGCGACGTCTACAGTGGAACGCGGGAGAGTAGTCGCTACGGTGGGGGTAGCAGTTCCAACTACAGTCGCAGCAGTGGTGGACAAGGAGGTCGTTATAGGTCTCGATCACCAGCGATTTATCCTCGGATTTACTAAAACAACCAACCTCATCTTTGAAGCTGCTAATACAAACAAACAAACAAAAAATAAAAATGTCTGCGCGAAACTGATACGATCCAGTTACCATAAGGAATCATTGCTAATATGTACATACTTACATGTATTAAACACAAATACTAAGATTTGGTTTCTAATCAATAAGGGATTATAATCTTTTTTATCATATGTATTTCTATTTGCTAGAACATCGGCTTTTGGGAAAACAAGCAAAGAACACACCAACAAAAATTCAACAACATACAAATCAAGTACTATTTATTTAACTTACAAATTGCATTATACGAAAATTTTGATTTTAAAACGATAAACATTCAAATTTAAGAGCTAAATTAGCCAACTATTACAAGTAATTAAGATACATATATATTTAAAACAAAATACGGACTAAGTTTATTGAAAAAACCTAGAATACATAAATCTAATAAAAAGTCAGAATCGTAATTCGTATTTACGTATTTGCTGTAGCTGGTTCCAAATTTATTTGGCATTATTTATGTACATTTAAAAATAATTCGACAGATTCAAAAGCATTTGTTTGTTTGTCTGTGTTTCATAAATCATGTGTTGCAAACTTATAAATTTTAATCACATATTCATTACATTGGAACATTCTCTCAAACTTAAACCATATATACAAGAACGTAATCGGAAAGCAAGTAAGTCAAGTTAATAACATATATGTACATGTATGTGTGTATGTACACTCCAGTACTGCCGGGAGCAATAGCTCTCAATGTAATAGTTAATGCCTTGGACTAGTGAATGGTAACTAGTCGATTCACTAGACCATTAGTATTTTCAAAGTATGTAAGTGAATTTCAGCAATAAAAAAATTTTAATCATTAATAAAAAACGAATGTTATTAACATGATATTAGAATGAACCAATTAAAAGAAGAACAAAAAATTGAACTTTGAACGTTTCCAAATAATTGAAGCTTCGCTCCATAAAACACAGTAGCTTACTCTAATACAATTTTCAGAGCATGGAGATAACACAATAAAAGTTAAGCATATACCTTCAAAGGCTCTGAATTTTTGGATTTTTGGGGAGGTATCATTTAATTAAGTTATATATCCATTCGGCATATTTTTCAAAATGTAGAGCAGCCTGAATCAACTGGTTTTAAATAATTATTGGCAGCTTATGTTCTTAAGCAGGTGGAAACCAGTAAATGCAAGACTTTCTGGATGCTCACTTTTTGCCACCCGTTGCCTTTGAGGAGGTAAAGGACGAAATTAAATCTCCTAGAAATAACAAAGCACCTGGAGAGGATGAAGTGGACAACATGACAATAAAGATACTTCCTCATCGCATTTTATTTTTTCACCCGCTTATCTTAAATGGTATACTGAGTTGTCATTGTCGCTTGGAAGAACGTGAACAAGTCAAGCTTGGTGAGCCGCCGTAACAACTGGCATCGTACAGTTAGCCTCCTTCCAAACTGTTGGAGAGATGCCTGTTACGTAAGATGAAAGGTATCCCCACGTTTAAGTTTGGCCGAAGAACGGAGTTGGTTATAACGCTACCAAGAACCGTCAGTAACTTTACCACCACGGACTTCCGGCATTTGCTGACAGAGGGTTTTAGGAAAGCCAATAACTGATCAGCTGCGAAGATCATCCGACGGCAGCTCTTGGGCAGCACTGGTTGCACACTTAGCTTCAGCTATGCCATTTGGAAATTTTAATATTGTCAATGCTTTGATTTGGATAAATCAAGCACAAAAACTGGGTTTCTAGTTTTTCTCAGTCTAATGCCATGAAGTTTTTAAGAATTTACTCCTTTAATTTCTGCTCGAATTGCGGCAATCGTTAGTAGGCCCTTTTTCATATCTGAGTTTTTTATGTCATTCATATTTTATCAATTTCTTAAGTCGGATTTTTCAACTGGTTTAATTTATTTATTTATTTAATATTAACAACGTGTTTTAAACTTATATATTGAAACAAAAAACTGCTTAGACATATGCAGAAAATATTAATTGCTAGATTAATGATAAGAGATTGTGAAATATATATCAGACAGTTGATCTGTTTAATTTTGCTACTCAAAAAAGATCCTGTAAACAAAAGTGCAATCGGCATTATCAGTGAAATTATTGAATTAGTGTGGTATTGCTGGCCTTTAAGCGAAAATAATTCGTACATCATGCACAAGCCAACTGGGACAAAAAGAGAATTTGCGACGAAATGCGATAGAATGTATCCCATGATCGATGCAAAAAAAATGTGAATCCTGTTTTTCACAAAAATATTTTCTGTACCTGCGTTTGCGGGTAGATTAAAATTTGTTGCAAAAAAAGTAGTATTGAAAGCATCTTCTTGAGGAAAGAAGCCGACAGGAATATTTGGCTCTACTTCAGGATCGGAGTATTCCAAAGCGTCTTTTGAAGCAAAATCTGTAATGATAAAATTATGCTTTTAGTAAAATTTTTAAGTGCATTTTGAAGTGAGCTTAACAGTTATGCATATCTTCAATCCCATTACGAATGAAATTTCCCGAAGAATGTTTATGTATGTACTTTGTATGCATATCTGTCTTTCAGAATATGTATGTATTTACCTAAATATGTTAATTGATTTTTTGTTAATAGGAATAAATACATACAAAAAGTACACCTTTAGGCACATAGATACAACACATGTTGATCCGGTGAGGATTATATGTGTGTTAATATTTGCCCTTAATACGTACAACACCTTTGATCACTTAATTTCAATTAGTAACTCATGCTTACCTATATTATTAGAATCATGGGATTTAACGCCGCCGTTTAATTTTTCTAATCGAGATTTTGCCGTTTGTAGTATCTTTTTTCGTCGATTTTCACGTCTTAGTTCTGCAGCAATTGATTCTGCAGATTGTTCCACTTTAGTTTCCATTTTTAATTTATTTATTTCGTTTGCCTTTAAATTTTGTGGACTGGCTATTTTGACTTGATGTTGCTATAAATGAACAAGCTTAAAATTTTAGTGCTGCCACACTATGCAAGCAAATAACAGCTGACTAGTTTGACGTCTCATGACCGTCAAGCTAGCAACGCTTAAAACTTTATATCAAATAATTTAATTTTATTATTATTTCCTGGACATCCTTAATGCCAGAGATTTTAAACTTTGCAAATTGGTCCATGTCTTCGTCATACAAAGTGTTAACATAAGGGTGGCATCCTGACTTATGGAAGGGAAAACCGATACGGAAGTAAATACCCATTGAGATGTATAAATCGATAAATTCACAAATTTCTCACATTTCAAAATCTAAAATTACCAAATTTGGTGAGAAAATAGCTGGCAACTTCCCCCAAAAATCAACATAAACGTTGCAGTCGAACACAACACACTGCGCTATACTCGATACCTGTATTAAAACCGGTAACACAGGCCTGATTGCAAAGTGGAACGGTCACGGAAGGGTTTAACGCTGTCTCAAAGGTTGTCTGATGCGGATAGGGATGACAAATTTGATGACTCTAGCTCAAAGTTTGTAAAAGGTGGGGAAAGGGAGGCTGTGGGCGGAATGGGTGGGCATGGCTCCATAAATTTGATGCAGATTTTTGGGGGTCTATCTATCTATCTTCCTACCAAATTTGGTGGTTAATCTCAAACACTATGAGTGAAACACGCATTCCCGTTTTTAAAGAGAACGTTTGGCTGAAGGGGGCAGCTAGTATTGTAGGGCGT
Source organism: Scaptomyza flava (assembly GCA_030179655.1). Classification (NCBI taxonomy): domain Eukaryota; kingdom Metazoa; phylum Arthropoda; class Insecta; order Diptera; family Drosophilidae; genus Scaptomyza; species Scaptomyza flava. The sequence goes on along the minus strand of JARNME010000029.1, from coordinate 24,188,813 downwards.
GGCATCCAAAGTTTAGATGCAGTTTTCGGGAGGTCATCATAGCCTATGTTGGCACCGAATTTGGTGGGTCTAGCTCAGAAACTGTGGACGTTATAGGCGTTTCTGATTTAAAACTGGGCTGGGGGCGGGTTGGGGTGACTCCCAAATTTTTGATGCAGTTTTTTGGGGGTTGCTAGTAGCTATCTTCTCACCAAATTTGGTAGTTCTAATTGTTAGGGTGTGTGAAAAATGTGGATTTATCGATTTTGAACTATCGAACTTATCGATTTAGCAGCCCCCCAGTTATAGTAGAACCCCAATTTTGACACTTTATCTGTCTTGGCTATAGACAAAGATATTTGGAAAGTTTCAAGTCTCTAGCTTAAAGGGTGTGGAAAAAAGCTGCGTCCATACAGACACCATGACGTACATTGCACAAACCCAATAAACTCTTTACCTCCGGTATCGAGTATAAAAATCTGCAGGCCAATCCCACCTGCCTAAATTCTCCTATATGTAGGCAAATGTCACGCTGATGAAGAAGCTATGTTCGGCATGTCGAATATTACTTGTTCTCATAGTTAAATCTTTTTGCAATCTTACATTTGTATGTTAGCTTCAGCTTTAAAGAATACCTTCTGAAAAGTTTCAGCTCGATGGCTCAAAAACTGACGAACAGACTCAGCTCTCAATGCTGAACAGGAATATATATACTTACTTTATGTGGTCAGATATGCTTCCTTCTATGCGTTACACTTTTCATGACATCATTAATATACTTACACTTTTCAAGTGAATAAATACAATACCCCCCATAGCAAACTTACGATTTACCAAATGTTTGAATGCAGGTATCAGAGCGGCTGACTGCAATGTTTTTACTTGTAAGCTAAATAATTTATTGAGAACATTTTATTCATTGTAACTTAAACATGACGGTTCAGTTTTAACAAGTAAATTTATAGGGTTGTTTGTTTACAAGCTAATTCTTAGTTTATACATTTGCATCAATTATAATGTATGCACAATAATTGTATGAAAACATGAAGTAACCATATTTGTTCTTTAAAATTAAGAACTGGTTTCTTGTTTAAGGATACCAATGTCTTTGAGCAACTGATCAATGTCATTCGGATTGGAATTTTCCTCCAGCATTTCGTTCCATTTCATTAACTACAAAAAACATACATAAATGTTAGAAATAAATATTATTATAACTCATATTTATATTAACCAACTCGCTCCAGTTCAGCACGCAAAGCAATAACTGCCTTTTCCCGATCTGCAACTAGCTCTTCCAGATACTGATAACGCAGTTTTTTTCTAGCACGGCATTCTCGTGCACTTTGTCTGCTCCGCTCTAAAAATATACATATATTTTGAAATTATATGAATTTTTTTAATGTGCATCGTAAATAAAAAGCTTACCAAGCTTAGCTTTTACATCGACTTTTTCGGAAGATGACTTTCTGCCAGGCTTGCGACCTCTTCGTCCACATTCCTTGCGTTCCTTATATGAATAAATAAATTCGTTCAATGCATGACTGGTCATGTTAAATGTTATAAATACAATATCCAGCTTTAATTACTCTTAATGTAATTACAAAATAGTTGTGAAATCATAGGTTGATTACCCACGCCTAGATACATCTGTATGAATGCATGCATACATTAAACTCCCGACTTTGTATATCAAATAGAAACGACGCAATAAGTGCAAAAGCAAGACCACAATCATTGTTACATACTGTGGATTGATGTTCCTCCGTTATGGCCATTTGAATGCTGTCACAGTCCATCCTAATAATTTTGAATATTTTTAAAGATAAAAAACTTTATTAAAACTTTTCTTTTGTTATTGATATTGCGTTTGTATATTTGCTGAGTTGCATACATTTGTTGGTAGTTTGCTTTAATGGTTATCGATAGAAAAAGTATCGGTTGGGGTATTCCTGATTATAGAGTGAAACACAGAAATTATTGTTCGTTTCGCAATGATTTTGGAATGGACGCAAAAACTCTTGAGCTGTTTTTAAATTTTTTTTACCATTAAGACATGCTCCAAATTAGAGCTGCGAAAAGAAATTCCGAAAAGTGGTGTATCAAAGAAAAATTATTAGTAAGCTAGAACAGATTATTTTTAAGAAACGGAACGTACATGTACTTTTACAAAGTGATTTAAAACTTTTTCATCGAAGGTAAATGTTTGTTGCATTTTCGCTACATTTCGATGTGTTTTTAGATTTATCCGATACACATTTGCTTTTGTGAGTTGTACATTTATTTCTTGATGTGTTTTCGTTGTGGTGGGGGCGAGTCATCCTCGTCCGTTTAAAACTCATAAGGATCGGGTATAGGCTCGTTACTTTCATCGTCAGAATAATATGTGGCTGAACTGGCGTGCTCTAACAATAGCATATCCGATGAGCTCAAATCCGGTATGAATTCATTCAAATCGTCTTCGGAATTCACTTTGTTCTTATTCCTTTCAATTTGTACCAGCTTGAAATTAAGTGAACTGCCAACGAGCGCTGTTATTTCAAATAGAAGCGACAGCATAACAAGCGAAATGAAATGACTCAAAATGAAAAGTATGCCAAAGCAGCTGCAGCTAACGAGGCAGAACTTGAATGGAGAATTGTGGCGCCGATCCTTCGCCAGCTGCAGCCATATCTGAAGTTTGGCTTGCATTTGCGGTGTCAACACAATTCTAAAACTGCAGCGTGTCCAATAGAGCCAAAATCCGAATAGGCCTAAGAAAAGCAATCCCAGTGGACGCAAATTGTATACCAAGAGATTGATAAAAAATGCTATGCCAGTGCCTAGCAGCGGAGTTCGAAAGCGTTGTGGAATTTCCATTACTTTTATTTTACTTCTAAGCATTAAAGTTTTGTTTTTGAGATCTACGCAGTTGTTACGGTTATGAAATAGCTCTGATTTTGAAGACTTGTATAAATAAAATATTGCTTAAATGACACTGACTTAAATATGTTGGCATTCTTTTTTTAAATACAAAATCAACAAATGTAAATAATATTTAAGCTATTTTTTGTCTAACCGTGATGTTTGGCAAAACAAAATATGTACATTTAATTAATTAATTGAGAAAGCTTGACTACGAGATACCCAGGATTTTGGCATTTGTCTTACGGTGTGCTTTTGCACCTGTTCGCATCCGTATGCGAATGCTCGCGTGCTCGTATAAATTTCAATGTGAGATATCTCCGGTACTTTTAAATCGATGATAGTTAAACATTTATTTTTTATTATTAGTTTTATTTATTTAATTTTTTATCAGTTTGTTTTTGGGCTTTTCTTTGATGCGTGTTCCTAAAACAACCTTGTAAGACCTCTCGCGAGGTTATTAAGATTCGGTGAGAGCTTGTTGGGGTATTTTGCTTTTCTCCCTGTCGGGTAGAATCATGAAGTCCCTTTGGATTGGCTTCTTTAGACGATGTTGAAGTAGCTGCTGCTTGCATGCCCCGATAACTGGGAACAGTACGTCCAGTTTGGTTTGAGAACAGAGTTCTACAGCAGGACCTTGCAGTTCAGACTAAGGGTGAGCGTGCAGTGATATGCCAATGGAAGCAATTGGCTTTCCGTTTTAGATGTGTTCTCTAAGCTTCTATGTGTATGTCTTCTGTCAGTGTGTACTTTCATGTACGTGAACTTCGATATTTTCCCTGCAAGCATTTGTATCAAAAGAATTTGACCACGCATTAAATATTGCATAGCCTTAGCAAGGATAAACTGTAGTTTTGTAGGAAAACATGTCATCGAAAATAGTGAATTAGAAATGGGTCTTAGGATGCAGTGTACTCATTAGCAAACGTAATAATAATAAATCTTGCTAGTTTGCATATGTTGTTCTCCGACATGCTCAACTACAGGGTACATATGATAGCTTCGAAGTTGCTTTGTTGCTGCTTCGGTGGCTTTTTGTCTTGTGCCTTGTTTATATCCAAAAATTCGATTATGAATATGGTGTTTTAGCGTCTGCGTGTGTCGCGCAAGAAAACTTCTGGGCTGGGTTTCGATGTTGAATACTGTTTTGACGCAGCAATCGTTTTATTTATTGATCCAGCTGGGCATATACATCCTGACACAATGAGATTAACGCGTTCACGAATGAGGACGGGGTTCATGTGAACATGGTTTCGGGTCTAAAGGAAACTACCGATTGGTAGCTTATGTACAAAAGAAGTCTTCAAAGAGCGACTTATTCAATTAACTGTAAAAATTACTGATTTCTGATAAAACTTATCCCACAGGTTACATTGTTCTTCCTTGAATGATTACGATAAGCTTTTTTATGAACCTTTTAAATTTAGCCTTAAATATAGAAGTTTGTGCATAATATAGACAAATGACCTTATCGAAAATGAAAAAAACGTATTTTTATAGAATTTTAATTTGATACCGGAATCAGCCCTATTAATAACGATATCGATATTTACACTTCATAAAGATTTAGATTTAATCTAATGACATTTATATAAATATTTGCTTGCTTGTTGATATATATGTATGTACAATTAAACACAGAAACAGAATTATGTATACACATACATACAAACTACGTAAACTACATGTAATTCAGCAGTGCCAGTTCTTAAATGTACATCATTTCTGCCATTGAGGACATCTTTTTAGGAATGTGCACCATAGTATCAAAATAGCTGGCTAATTCAACAATGGTGACATCGTCGCTATTCCTTGCATTTGATGGATTGTTAGTTGCCTCCTGCGAGCATGAAAGCCTCGAGCCTGCCGTGATAATGGGTCTCTCCCGAAAATTAGATCCCTGTTCATCATCAAGGTATTCGCAATCGGCGCCTGATGCTTTAATAGGAGCACTAATTTCTCTTTTTTGGCATTGCTGAAAGTTTTTCGACACTTGCCAGCTAGTATCCAAAATAGCTTTCTTCGAATTCGATTCATCAAGTAGAATATTGCATTCGCTAATAAGATCTCGAAAGCTACAATTGCCGCTTTTGTTACATTTAATGCTGTTGTTTGTTCGAAGCTTATGAAACGTCGCGCGACTTTTTTCATCAAAATTTAACGGAACCATTCGACGGATTCCACCTCTGCCAAAAACACATTTCGTTTGTAGATGATTCTCATGAGCGAGCCTTAATATTGGTTCGCGTAACAAATTCCTTTTAGATGTGGCAAAATTGCTGCGCTTTAAATGTATCTTATGTACTCCAGTGAGGCAACGTAGAGGATTCACGATGTCAACATGATCGGCTGAAGAAATATTAGAATCCAATTGTTTGCTGCTGTCGAAGTCATCGACATTACTTTCTGACCTTCGTCTTATTCGACGCATCTTACACTGACTTGTTTGTTTTGTACTTTGAATTAATGGCATAGTCGTCTCAAAATACGAAGCAATGTTTGGACTGTAGAATGGATTTCTAGTACACACTTTAAGTTGTTCGTCTTTTGGTGTTATTTTTAGTTTATCCAAATTAACTTGCAACTCCTCCGTAGACATTTTTCTTACTTGGTCTTCAGTACGACTACTTTAAATATGTATAACTTGTATTTTTAAGATTACTCAAGGGCTCCTTAGATGCACAGTGCAAATAGTTTAAAAATCACTGTATTTTAGCATTCAATTTGTTGTACTCTATTATTTACTTTTTTCTGTGAGAGTATTGGTAAAGGTTCATTTTACTGGTTCATTTTTCGGAATCAATGACAAATGTCTTGATGTGGGTTTTTCACTGGTTCGTAGCAATGTGAAGATAGCGTCACTACATACTTCACTACAATGAAGCAGTTATTTATGTATTTATCATAATGTCCCAATGATAAGCATTTTAAAAAAAAAAAAATAGTTTCTACAATGCATCACACAATTTTCCGAGATAGATAAGATCCTGATAACATTGGCTGTGTTAACCAGGGAGTTTTGCTTCAGAATCATTTATCTGCTACTGATTATTTGCCTTGTGCACGCGACAGCCGCTGAATCATGATTCAAAATACATGAAGCGGAAAAACCCTTAATTTCTGACATTTGCGCTTCATTTATAGAAATTCGTTAAAAACAGCTGACTAAAGCATAGCAAATGGGAAAAAAGTGTGAAAATGGGATCAAAATTTAATTCAAATATTTAAATGCACTTTTGTGATGACGGCATGCCACCCGGTATACTACAGGCTGTACCGGATACGATTGCGATGTGCGATTCAATAAAACATAATTTTTATGTTGTTCAAGTGTCATCTGATTCGGACGAAGATATTTTAGTCGAGGCCTAAAATAATTCCAGACAACAGCATTCGACTTGGGCTTTGCTTTATGCTGTTTTGCTAATTTGATTCAGTGGGTCAATAATTATGAAGCTCTTATAGAGTCGTCATTAGGCAAAATTCTGACTGCCAGTTGGAATATGAAATCGTGGCGACACCTCTCTCACAGAGCGCTGTTGTAGACTTTTTTCTCTGCCAGCGCATTTCGTGCCCGATTTTCAAGCCACTCGGCTTGCCGACTGTGCTACGCTTTTTTTCCCTCATAGCACAGCTAGCCAGCCATACTGTTTGTACGCGCCAGTAGCCAGCGATTTTGCAGCGCGTAGACCCTTGTTTTTTGGGCTGATCGCCTTTTATCACATGCTTATGAGCGTGTGTATAAGAGCTTCTTACTTGTTGATAGAAAAACGGCTTTCGACAATTTTCGCTCCCAACAAATGTTATATTTTTTTGTTTGTCGGTCTTGGTGTGCGGACGGCCATAAGAAGCAATGGATTCATGTTCGGTTCGACATAAAAAAACGTCTAAAAACGTTTTGTTGGCTGGTGTGCGGCCGGCCTAAGAGCTGCTATTGAATTAAAAAAAAATTAAACATGACTAGAACGCTTCGATAAGAATCAGTTTTCTGATCCAGTATATTGCAGCAAAACGTCCTGGTGAACGCAGCCATTGATTTTTGTGGATTAATAAAAAAAAGTGAGTTCAGTATAAAAAAAATTTTATTAATTAAATACGTATTGTATATATGTGAACGATCGTTGGAAACATATATAACGTAAAACTTATTAAGCGTTAAATTTAACAAGAAGATAATTTTTTCTTTTGAATGTTTATAAATTTATCATTTAAAATTTTTGCATTAAAAAAAAAAAAAAACGTTTAACAACTTGTTTGCGATAGCTAAAATTTATTCGCTTACTTTTCGCGAACCAAACGATTGTAATTTGCTCGACTGCAAGCGTCGCTGCCATGAAACGCTTGAAAACGAAGCATATACAATCGGTATTTTGAGTATTGATCGACCATTTTCAGTTAATCCAAAGCCTTTTGATGCAAAATGCCAGTTATTGTGGATTTTTTGTTGTTGTTGAGCCAAGATTTTACATGTGCTTCGATAAGTTCGATCGTAGCTGAACATAGAGCGTAGTCCCTGTGTGTTGCATTCAAAAGCTTATAGTACTGGAGAAACCATCGAATCAAGTTCATTTTCATGCTTAAAACATATAGAACACAACGCAACCACCCTAATTTTTATACCCTGAACTAGAGATGGGCATGGGCCTAATTATTCGCGCCCGACCCGATCCAGCCCATGGGCCACAGCGCCAAACTTTACCCGCACCCGATGGCAAAAAAAAAAATATCATACCTAAACCCAACCCGAAAAATTTAGAACTTTTTTCAAAAACTTAATTTTTTTATTTTGTTAAATAGAATTACATATTTTTGTTCAAAAATATTTTTCAATTTATAAATCAATGGCATTTTTGTCAAGTTTCAGTTTTTTTGGTTGATGCGTGTCAAAAAACTCTTGGAACTCGTGACTTGTGTTTGGCGAAGAGTTTTCAGCTTGCGAGTTATCAAGATTATTTTTTAACGTTTCGCGGTATTCAATCATCATGCATTTCACTGTTTCAAAAACATGTTCATTACGTTCTTCTGATAAAAAATTTAACTCTTTTAACGGAGGGTTTGTTCACATAGTTACAAAAAAAGGAAACTTTTGAGTATTTACCAGAATATTTACAAGTATATTTACTAACTTCATTTCGGGTAAAGCGGGTTGAACGGACTAACCCACACCCGCCCGCACCCAACCCGAAATATGATTTTTCAGCCCGTACCCACGGTTCCCCGCGGGTGCCCACGGGTACCCGATAAAAGCACGGCCCGTGCCCACCTCTACCCTGAACCCATAAAATGGGTAAAAAGGGTATAATGGTTTTGTGCAAAAGTATGTAACAGGCAGAAGGAAGCCTCTCCGACGCCATTAAGTATATATATTCTTGCACAGCATCAACAGCCGAGTTGATATAGCCATGCCCGTCTGTCCGTCTGTATGAAAGCGTCGATCTCTGATAGAGACTACAAGAGCTAGAGACTTAAGATTTTGAATATAAGGTCTCCTATACCATAAGCAGAACAAGTTTGCTTCAAATTATCGATAAAAATTCTGGTTTCCGATATACACATGGAATCGATTACATAAAAAGATCGAATTTGGAAAATGTAAAAATGGGAGTTGAAATAATGGAAAACGATAGAACTTTTCTGAAAATTTCGTCCAAATCGGTTAAGAAACACCGGAGATATCGAATTAAATTGATTGAACTTAGTCAGTTTTCCAAAGTAAATTATAAATTTAATATGTATATTTATTGCAACTGGGTTCAGGGTCGGGAGAGCCCGACAAGAGCCTTCTTACTTGTTTTTTTTTTTTTTGGTCGGTAGCAAGTCAATTGATTACCGATAGCTTTGGAAATTGGGCGCTTCTATTGCATTTTTACTAAAATTGCTACAGTCGGACGCAACCGACAGCGGTATACTCGTAACCAGTATTAAAACCGGTAAAAAGAGCCCGGATGCGGCCGGGGTGTACGCTGCTTTAAAGATCTCCGATGCAGATGGGGCCGCCACCAACTATCTTCCTTCCAAATTTGGTAAATGTATCTCAAACTTTGTAAAAGTTTGGGGAAGTGGGCTGGGGTGCTATGGGTGGGCGTGGCATCAAAATTTTTGATGCAGATCTTTGTGCTATCTTCATACCAAATTTTGTGTTCTAGCTCAAAATTTGTAAAAGACGTGGGAAGGGGGAATGGGGGTGGTATGGGTGAGCGTAGCATCCTAATAATTGATGCGGATCTTTGGGGGTCGTTACCAGCTATCATCCTACCAAGTTTGAGGGCTCTAGCTCAACAACTCTGAAAGATACACGCATTTAACGAGGCGTTGGGGTGGTTGGAGGTGGCTAAGGCGGTATGGGTGGGCGGGGCATCCAAAGTTTTGATGCACTTTTTAGGGAGTCATCATCATCAAACCAAATACAATAAGTTTAATCAATATGCTTACCATTGCAACCAAGTTCTTTGGCAATTGTAGACAAAGCTTCTCTTTTTTTAATTATATTTTTAAACTCTTTTGACTTTTTGTCATAAATCAAACTATGGTTTTGCACTAAAATTATTAACTTCTGCTCATCCATTTTGAATAAGTTGTTTAATTGTAGTTGACTAACGTTTTGCAAGACTGATTTCGAACAGCTGTTCGCTATTCGCGTAAATCAACACTGTTCGAATTAAGTTATTTCTGCAACCTGCAGGTTCAAAATTAAGTTATGTTCTGTTAAGTTATGTTATGTTGAGAGTAAACGCTAACATTGAGAGCCATAAGGTAGATTGAGTCAGCTGACTCTTAAGTTATGTTATGTTAAGTTATGTCGAGAGTAAACAGGCCTTTACCAAGTTTGGTAGTTCTAGCTGTAAGGATGTGCGATATAGGTAGATTTATCGGTTTTGAGTTATCGAATTTATCGATTTGCCAGCTCCCCATTTATCGTAGAACCCCAATCTTGACACTTTAATTTACTATTCTATAGATAAAGATAATTGGAACGTTTCAAGTCTCTTGCTTGAAGAGTGTGGAAAAAAGTTGCAAACATACCTTCGGTAACGAGTATAAAAATAGCGCATTCCCGTTTTTGACGAAGCGGAACGGGTGGGCGTGGCTCCAAAATTTTTGATGCTGTTTTTTGCGGGTTGCTAGTAGCTATCTTCTAACCAAACTTGGTAGTTCTAGCTGTAAGGATGTGCGAAATATGTGGATTTATCGGTTTTGAGTATCGAATTTATCGATTTGTCAGCCCCCAAGTTATCGTAGAACCCCCATCTTGACACTTTAATTTACTATTCTATAGATAAAGATAATTGGAAAGTTACAAGTCTCTAGCTTGAATAGTTTGGAAAAAAGTTGCATGACGGACATGACACCATGACGGACATTGCACAAACTCAATATACTCTTTACCTTCGGTATCGAGTATAAAAATCTGCGTTACTAATTTAATTTTTTTACTCTTAACCCATAAAATGGATAAATAAGGGTATAATAGTTTTGAGCAAAAGTATGTAACAGGCAGAAGGAAGCATCTCCGACCCCATAAAGTATATATATTCTTGATCAGCATCAACAGCCGAGACAATATAGCCATGTCCGTCCGTCTGTCCGTCTGTCTGTCTGTCTGTCTGTCTGTCTGTCTGTCCGTCTGTATGAACGCGTGGATCTCACAGACTACAAGAGCTAGAGACTTCAGATTTTGTATTTAAGTTTTCCTATACCATGAGCAGAACAAGTTTGCTTCAAGCTATCTATAACTAACTTGGTTTCCGATAAACACATACTATCGATAACAAAAAATATTGAATTTGGAAAATCTAAAAATGAGGGTTGAAGTAATGGGTAATGATAGAACTTTTCTGAAAATTTCGTCCAAATCGGTTAAGAAACACCGGAGATATTGAACTTAATCGACTGAAGCTAAGTCAGTATACCAAAGTCTTACATAAATTTAATTTATTTATTGCAACAGGGTTCAGGGTATCCTCTAGTCGGGCTCTCCCGACTAGAGCCTTCTTACTTGTTCTCTTATAAAAACAACATCCAATAATTTAGAAACAAGAACCCTTATCCCCTTTTGATGCATAAATTTATTGTTTGTGTCAAATCTAACATTTTCGCTTTAGTAAATTTGTATTTTAAAATAGTTTTTAAAGACAAAAAAAAAAACCAACTTTTCCTCTCACTTGCCTAGTTCCAAAGGATAAGTACAATTTTGTGTTATTTGCAAAATAGGTTTTGATGTACAGGTAGTCCTAATAATTTTTGCGGCACATCAATCACCTGGATGATTTTTATACCCTTAACCCATAAAATGGGTAAATAAGGGTATAATGGTTTTGTGCAAAAGTATGTAACAGGCAGAAGGAAGCATCTCCGACCCCATAAAGTATATACATATATTCTTGATCAGCATCAACAGCTGAGACGATATAGCCATGTCCGTCCGTCTGTCCGTCTGTATGAACGCGTGGATCTCAGAGACTACAAAAGCTAGAGACTTCAGATTTTGTATATAAGTTCTCCTATACCATGAGCAGAACAAGTTTGCTTCAAATTATCGATAACTACTATGTATTCCGATATACACAAAATATCGATAACACAAATATTGAATTTGGAAAATGTAAAAATGAGGGTTGAAGTTTAGGTCACAATAGAACTTTTCTGAAAATTTCGTCCAAATCGGTTAAGAAACACCGGAGATATCGAATTTTATCGGTTGAAGCTAAGTCAGTATACCAGAGTCTTACATAAATTTAATTTATTTATTGCAACTGGGTTCAGGGTATCTTCTAGTCGGGCTCTCCCGACTATAGCCTTCTTATTTGTTGTATTTAGTGTCTGATAGAAATGAAAGATTTTTGAAAATTGATTAAGTTTGGAATATATGTTTATTAAAAAGCTAAATGAAACCAAAGAGGTTATGAAATTTTAATTTCCAGAGGCAGTATGATTGCAGTTACCCAGGTAGACAGAAGCAAGCCAATTCAAAAATGTTTGGACAGATTTATAAGTTTTAGTGTTGCTTAAAAAAGTATTGTATTTGATTTAGAAAAAAATTTAACTTGATAGCTTAGTTTAATAAGGTTTTGAATACTTAAGCCTCTACAAAATTAAATAATCAACAATGTTTTGTAATATTATTAATTAATTATTATAAAAGACAGTAACGTTAAAAAATTTTAATCCTTTAAGTACTATTAAATGACGATTGAGGAATTGATGTTTCGATTCTTAATGCTTGAAAAGGCATTGGTTGCATTTGAACGAATTCGACAGGAAAAGAAAATGGCAATTCATTTATTTTATTGCCATAGATTGATGGATTAAAATCAAATGTTGTATCGTTATTAGCGACAATAATATTAAATTGAGACTTGGGATCTATGAACTTCACCGGAATAAATGTGCTACCTGCAGCAGATGGTTCAATGGGATCATTTGCAATCTTTAAGTTATCAATATTCGTAAACTGATCGGTTTGTTCATCATTAGTTTCATAGTCGGCTTTTTTGGGAAACTCCGTTAGCTTAAACGGATTTGGTTGATTAAAATTGTAACTTTGTGTTTGTTCAAATTCCGTTTGTCTGGGCTGTTCTGATTGCTTGATTGGATTCGGTTTTGAAAAGTGATAATTTTCGGTTGGTTGATTAATAGTTTGGTAACTCGTTTTCCTAGGTGCCTCGGTTTGTTTAAATGTATTTGTTTTGTATATATTGTAGTTGTCATCTGGATCATTATCATTAGTTTTGTATTCCTTATATTTCGGTAGCTCTGTTTGTTGATACGAACTTGCCTTATGAAAGTTGTAATTGTGAGTTTGTTCATTGCCTGGTTGTTTAAATGAATTTGGTTTATTATTATTATTGTAATTTTCCGAAAAGTAAACTGGATATTGTGATGTTTCTTCGGTTGCCGAACTGAATTTCGCTATGTTTCGCTCTTTGAAGGGGCTCGAATGTGTTTGCTCATACTTATATGGCTCCTGGAATTTAATGTAGACTGGCACTTTTCGTTCAACCTCCACTGTGTAAGGAACGGCAATTTTTTTTTCATAAGGCACCGGCACTTTAATTTCAACCGGATAGGGAATAGTTTTGAGAACTGGATAAGGTTTGGGTACGTGTATGATTTTCTCCATGATTTTCTCAACCATATATGGTTTTGGTATATGAACCGGTTTTGGAACGCGGACTACCTTCTCAACAATTTTTTCAACAGGAACATGGATTATTTTCTCAACAGTAACGTTCACAAATTTTGGTACGTGAACAATTTTTTCAACAATTTTCTCGATTGGTACGTGTACAATCTTTTCGACAGGATATGGTTTCGGCACAGATTTAATCACTTCCTTAACATGGTTATGATGATGATGATGGTGATGATGCTTGACTTTGATTTTCACATGCTTATCCTCTTTAGGTTCTTCAGCACTTTGCACTTCAACCGATGATTTGTCATGTTCCTCGAAACGGTTCGAAGCTTCAAACTGTACATCATGTGATTCCGGCTCGTTTATATGTTCGTGTATTTCTTCGAAAGTTTCGTAAATCTTCACATTCTTGTTATTATTGTGCAAATTACTGCTTTGTTTATTTTGCTTCTTTGAAAATTTGTTAAAGTGTTTTGTCCCATGAGCAGCTTGACGTTTTTTTTTAGAACGACTTTTTCTTATTTCATAGAAGCTGCGATTAACTAAAAAATTTGAATCTAATTTCCCAAACTCTTGGGAGTTCGAATTAATTTTGAATGCACTGCTCGTCCTATTGCGATGATTTACAGCCTGGCTGTTATCCTTTAGACCGGAGTTTACTAGTGTCTCACTCGCCAGAATAAACGTTGGAATGAATATTATTGATAATAAACAAGTTATCTGAAATGTTTAGGTATTTTTATAAAACATATTTAAGAAAAAGGATTTATTCTTACCCTTGCTGTCATCTCAATTAATTTGTCTTTATCTTTTTTCCCTTGCGATGTTAATGCTCAACGGCCTTTAGCAGAAATGAGTAACTAAACTATTGTCTGCATCATTTATAAGTGCGCGAAATTTACTTTGGTTTTCAAGCTCACTCACTCATCGTAATGCACACGATATCGCTTATGTACTAGATCATGATTTTTTTTTTTTTTTTCATTGACTTCAGCAAAACACTGTCTAACAAAATTTGTACGCCAAGATATTGATTTCCATAAATTTTATTTTCAAAAATTTTTATAGTCATTTGATACCAAAAATAATAAATTACTTGATTTTGAACCAAATAATCCTCTTGGATTTTGCTTTTATGGAATTGTCACTGTTATAAATGTTTTTTTTTTATTTTGTTATCAAGTGTAAATAACAAGAAATTATATAACGTGGATCAGCTGAACTCTCTTCAATTCAAGTACAAAATCAAGCCAAAAAGAAATATTTGATACGAATGAAGGGGTCCGATCGCGTGACTTATGCCTGTTGTAATTCTCAGGTAAAAGTAAAGATGAAAACAAACATATTTATATGTATGTTGTTGTGTATGCACATTGGTGTACTATGTTCATAAAAACATATGTACACATTGTATCTATGCGTATAATAGTTATAAAAGTAGTTTCCGTTTAATGGAATAGCCACGGCTGGATAAATTCCCAATTTCCTTAGCAGCTGATACCGGATATATAATGTGCATATGCATGTTGTTATGTATGAAGTAGAGATGGAACGGAATAAATTCGTTTAATCTCGACCCGGTCCGATGGTACAAATATTTATAATTTTAAAATAAACTATTTAATAAAAAGTTCCAAGAATATAGTTTTGTTTTATGAAATGAATTTAATATTTACTTTTATGAGACATCTTTTACATTTTACGTCTTGATAGTAATATATAGTATTTTGATCAGGCTGTGTAATATTTTGAATTAACCTGTCTCAATGCAAGCTTTTGGTCAATCCAAGGCCTTAAATAGGCAACACTTGCATATACACCAGGTATATTTTCTTCACCACAGCCAATACCCCAAGCAACTAAGCCTGCGGACTTGAATCGGTTGGGTTGTCCCTTAATTGGGCATACTAATGGAGAACCACCATCGCCCTTGCACGTATCTTTGTCTTTTTCTCCACCTGCACACATGAAACTTTCATGCAGTATGAAGTGCTTGCCAAGTCTGGTTTCACGTAGGTTAGTTTGGCATCTTGAATTATCCATGACTGGCAAATCAATTTTTTTCAAAATGACTTGATATTCACCATCTTTGCCAAATTTATTTTTACCCCAACCAGTTGCATAACAGCGATCATAGTCGAACTTCTCGCCAATATCTGGTAGACAAACCGGTTGTATATTCATTTGGAACACGAATGGGCTCTCCAAAAAGAGTAGCGCAACATCATTGTAAAGCGATCCCTTATTAAATCGCTCGTGATATATGATTTCTTTCACATAACGATCCTCATGTGGTATTATTTCCTCCTTCGTTTGCGTATCCCACTCACCAGCCCTAACTTAAAGAAGATTGAAATTTTTTAGTTTGTTCATAGGTTTTTAAATTTCTTGCTGTACACATACCAATGAGGAACTTGGCTTCTTTGTTATAAACGCAATGGGCTGCTGTCAATATTACATCGGGTGCTATAAGAGCTCCACCGCATTCATACAAGTTGAGTTGGGACTCTTCCCGCAAAATTGCAACCATCCATGGAAACTCGGCGAATTCTGCTTCTTGATTTAAGGCACCAGTTATTTTGAAACCGACTCCATTTGGGTTTTGATAACCACAACCTCGATTTGGATCAATCGGTAAAATTGGTATATCTGGGGTATCTCTCTGGATAGCAAAAAATAAAAAATAAATAAATACTATGTCTTGCATTGTTAGAAATCGAAGTTTGTATGAACCTTATACGTACTTTGTTGGGTAGACTGCAGCAGACCTCCAAATACTTTGTGCATGGTGCATCAGTGTCAATACGAATGTCAATAATATTCTCTCCACTAGTATTTATCGACTCGTTAGAGCATAACCAACGCGGAACACACTCTTTTTCTGTGCCACAGGACTCATATTGAACACGATCTTTGAAATCCGCAGTTGATGACCCAGTCGTAGGCGGAGTCGGAGTCGGTCTTGGAGCCGGAGTCGGTAGTGTTGTCGAACTGAATGCTGACTCGTCTGTTTTGAAAATGTCTGCAATTAGGTCGTCCAGCGAGGTATCTTGCGCCAGGCAGGTGTACGCCACAAGGCATAGTATAAAACAACTAGCTTTCATCATGGAGTTTCCTAAAAATAATAGACAAGAAATGTTTAAATCTTTCAGAAGTGCTAACATAAAAAAAAATATCCGTCTTTGTTTTGATTATGTATCGACCTTGCTAATGGGTTCCCCCGTACAAAAAAGCACTCAGGGGAATTTATTTCAAATTTAGTAACAGCATATGAATAAAAAACAAAAACAATTTTTGCGTGCATTAAAGTTCAACTTATGAAACACTGACGTCACAATACAAATATAACAAATGGGGAAAATTCGGGTTTTTTCTGAACAATGACTCAGTGAGTTTAACAGTTTTACAGATATATCCAGAAGGAAAGGCTGCCCGACATTTCAAAAAAAAATTTTCACTTTCATTTGTCTATCTAATCGAAAGCGCTTAAGAGCATGTTTAAATTATAAAATGAGCTTTCGCCCATATTCAAAATTAGTTCAGCAAGTATTTTGAATACAAAATATTTTTTTTCAAATGATTCAAAAGCTTCTCTTTGTGCTCACTTAAGTTTTAATTTTAAAACAACAACAGCACGAAAAAAACAATAGCTTTTTAATTTTAATACTTAATTTAATTTGATTATAAAAATATATAATTAAAACGCAAAAAGTACTTTCTCTGTTTACACAATAAACCAGAATGCAAATAGAAATATTATACATTTTAAAGTATTTTTCAATATTTTATTTTAATACCATTGACCCCAAAACAAGAGAGCATTTCAAATTTTAAAATGCAAAACACGAGTACGTTAAAAGTATATCAAGGCAATGGTGATAATGGCAAAATACCAATAATTTTAATTGTTTTTTTCCTTGAGGTACACAGTACATACGTACTATGTATGTAAAGAATTTGGTTCACTGATTACGGGCGGTCCCCACTTTAAGATTCGAGCACAACTGTGTGTGCTTTATATTAGTTTAACAAGAAATGTTATTAATGTTTTTTACATGAATATATATCAATATATGCGTATGTATAAATGTGTAATCATTATCATTTCAAAGATGTTTTTAACAAACTCTCAATGTCTCATTTGTTCTTAAATGCTTTCAACATCGAATATTATAAAAAAAAATATGCTTTTGAAAATTTCTTTATGTACATATATAAATGCTATTTTCTGCAAGAGTATTGAATCTTCAGTACTCGGAATAATCATTTTCTTTCTTCTTTTTTTGTATAGAAGAAGATCCTACACTGCAGCACTTTATTGATCTTACACGCGTTTCTTTACAAACCGGTTTAACTCTCAAAGTTACTAATTGTTTATATAATACATCTGTGTATGTGTCTAGTATAGGTGTATAAATGCACGTAGACACATATAAACATATATATATTTAAACATATATTCTTACAATGAAGTACAAGTTTTATTATGTTTTGTTTGTGAACGGACGCTAGCAAAATACTTTAGCTTAGCACTTAATATATTGTTATTTGTATTAATATACACATGCAAACTACCACAATACGTACATATATGTATATACACTATATGTATTAATTGACGTTTTAAAAAATATATTTTTTGGCGAAAAATCTCTTCAAAGCTCTCTGTATTGTGCTAACAGCTCAAATCTGACTAAACTAAATATTTGGTTGACATTAAACTTGTACCTCAGGCCGGACAACTGCTTAAAGCTCAGTCAGTATCAAGCGCATCAAAGCTTTGAATCTACTTTATGACCGGTCAGACAACTGACCAGTGCTGTCAATTTAGCTTTATTATAGCCAATGTTAAATTCATATGTGATTTTTATAACTGATGCGCTCAAGTACTTACATATTTGTTTTTGTTTTTTGTTAGTGTCAGCATATTGATATAATGCTATTGTGTTTTACTTTTAATTTTCTTTCTAATAGCAACACCATAAGTATTATTGTCTTAGATACAAAAATCTGCTAATATAATGCACAAAAATATTTGGTTCTAATATTTACCACCTTAAAACTAAGTATTTATAACATTCTTGATTTTTATTTTTACTCACAGGCAAACGTCGACTGCCGGCATAGCGTCATATCTCCGACAACATATGTCCACCCAGTACATTTTTCTGGCGGAGATATGTTGTGTATCTCCGCTCGGAGATATGACGCTAAGAAACGACATATCTCCGCCAAGAAAAAAACGTCACATATCCGCGCGGAGATATGTCGTCTCAAAATATATTGACCTTCTAGACAGTGAACTGATAGAATTTGCTGGCCACATCTATGGCAATAACTTGACTTATCAACAGGATAACGGCTAGGGTCATTTAAGACTTCTAAAAGACAAAGATATTCCTGTATTAAAGTGGCCAGCGTTGAATCCGGAACTAAATCCGATTGAGAGCCTCTGGTGGATCCTCTCTGCTCATGTTTGTAAGAATGGCACTCAGTTTGAGCCAGTACGTCACCTAAAATCAGCGATTGATTCGAAAATGGGCCAATTTTGATAGAAATACTTTACCAAAGTGCCTTAATTTAGTTTTAAAAGTTAAAAGAAAAATTATTGATTACTAAAATTAAGATTTCTTTTAGTTTAAATTATAATTATAATAAACCTGCGTAATCACAATTTTTTTTTTGTAAATTTAAAAACTGTCGTTATATTGAAAAAACTGTGTGCACATATAATTATTTATGTGAGGTATATGGTAAAAATGAGAAATATAATTTAAATTCAATCTGGAACACTTTTTCACAAAGCCGAACATATTTCGTATGCAGTTCGTTGTAATGTACAACGAAAAAGCTTCAAAACATGGGTTGTACTTATTTTCAATATCAGTATTAATTAAGAAGCACTTTGATTTAAATATGAATAACTTTAAATTAATGTTATTAAATCTTGAGTAAAAAATTAAATTTGATTAAAATTAAATTAAAAAAGGATACACTTTAATCACGCTTCGTAATGATTCCTAGAATTAATATTACAGAATTAAGACCATTTTCGTTTTAAGTTTTGGTTTCAAGTGGAAACATTTTCAAACATAAAATTTTTCATTTTAGTTTTGAATAGTAATTATTCATTTCACAGTTTTCAAACATTGATTTTTCTAAAAAAAATGTTTGATTCTACGTTAGATTTTTTTCTACGTTTAAATAGATGAAATAAATATATTTGTTTGGTTATTGCAATCAACACTCGCACTTCTGCTTGTTAGAAAATAAGTAATCTGATTTCGCTAGTTATATCCATTAGGGAAGTATTTGCTTAACAGCATTCAATTTATTCTGAAGCACTTAAGCATACTGAATAGAATTTACAAAAATAAAGTTCTCCATGCGTGACTGAAATATATTTTAACGCATTTGTTCTATTTTCACCATAAAATGCTATTGGTTGAAGGCAAGCAATAACAGAAATGTTAACCATTGGACGGTTTTAGGGGTGTGTTCTGGCATTGGTGTGGTTAATATTCAATAGTCATGAAACAGACTCCGGTCCCAGAAACATTCTTCGATGGTATTTAGTTATTTTTGTGGCGGTTGTGGGATATATTCTCGAAAAATGCAATGTATTTGATCACGAGTGAATAGTTGTGGAACTATAATTATATACAAATTGATTAACAATCATATACTGCATGTCTTTTTTTTTTAAAAGAGTGAAATGGATAAATATACTAGTCATGGGTGCAGAGAACCCGCTGCGTTTTATTACAACAATGAGTACAATAATTCGCCTATTTCGGACATCAATGCTTATGATTGTATGTATTGAAGCCAATGAAAAACAAAAAATACATTCAAAAATGATTTTTATGAAAATCAAATTAGGAGCACATTAACCAAATAAAATATTTAATAAATAATGAAAAATAGTTTAAATATGTTTTAAAGACAAAAATCCATTTTTGCTCTTTAAAGTGAATTTGGTTATAAATATAATATAAATATATGAAAATATGTACTTATGAGTTATAATAGTACAAGAACATTGGAAACGGAAAAAACTAAAAGAATATGTGATTATTTCGTAATTTTTATTTCGTAATTTTCCATTCGGTATTCACTGTTCTTTATTGATTTTTAGATTCCAACAGAAAAGCTGCCGACGAAATATATTCGCCTGTTAATCAATTGGGTTTTAACCCACATCCCACGGTTCGAACTATCAAAAAGAGAAATACAGCTAATAAAAAAGAACGAAGGCGTACCCAAAGTATAAATAATGCATTTTCATGCCTGCGAGACCGAATTCCAAATGTTCCTTCAGACACAAAGTTATCTAAGGTAAATAAAGTTAAAGCTATTGCTAAACCAAATTATTATAAATGGTCTCTAATTGTTACAACCTTCGAGATCTAGAGTTATAATGGATGTAAGGTTCATTTCGCAGAGAAAGCACTAATACTAGAAATACAATTGATAGGAAAAGATTACTAAACTAAGCTTCATTTACTATTCTGTTGAACAATTTCTCAAAATTTTCTAATGATGTAATAGGAAAACGGATGTGTTGTGCGACTTGGTTACAACGGCTGTTATTTATGGGAGCCCAAAAATTTATATTGCAATGAATTAATATTTATTTATTTTCTTGTTGAATTAAAAAATCTACCTTTATGTCAGTAGTTGCCAATAAATAAATGAAGAAATAATCAAATGTTTGCTTCGATAATTTTTTTTTATATTCACATTTTTATAATATGTACACAATGAGAGAAAACGATTTTACAAAATAGTCGTTATTTGTGATTACTGAAATTTCGAACTTTTGATTGCGAACTAGTCACCATAAGAATTTATAAATGAGTCTAGATAACAAATATATCTGTACAAAGCTAACAATTCTGTTAATAATTTCTTTTTCTTTTAGATTAATGTTTGATTTGCTTAATAAAATTCCAATTCTCATTTACAGATTAAAACCTTGAAGTTAGCAATTTTGTACATAAACTACTTAGTGGACGTCCTAGATGGAGATCAAGACCCCAAAGGGGGATTCCAGGCAGAGCTAAAGCTTCCAAATCGAAAAGCCTATAATAATGATGCAAAACAAATGGATGAGGTTTGTAAATTTTTGTCAGTTTTTCTTCATTTATAAACGCATTCCACACTGTAAAAACTAATCACTTAGGAACGCCTTTGGGTTTAAATTAACGCTTAAGTCTAATTCTGTTCTCTGTTTGTAAACATTTCGACTTTCATTTATGAATAATTTGCACATGAGCTGGGAATTTAAATTTTTGTTTGAAAAAAATAAAAATAAAATATATATTTAGATATATATACTATGACAAAAGCAATTCGAAAGGGGTTTCAAACAAGTATGATGCACTACGATTTTGTTCATAATCTTGATGTTGAGAGGCGCGTTGATAATGTTAGTTATTAAATAAAAAATGTGTCGGCCATTTTCCATATTTATACAGAATCGATCATCAAATTTGATAAAACTTATACATATAAGGTAAAATGTAATTTTGAAATGATTTTACATAAAAAAAATACAAAAAGAACAACGAAATTATGAGAAGTCTGTCCGCTGTTCTAATTCAAGATCGAAGCTCCTGTGTAAATATTTATATGCAAGCGCATTTTAGTATTTAATAAAAAAAGTATAATAATAATTAACTGAGGAATTCTCACAACAGAGAAAAAGGCACTGCAAACCATTGATCTTGTGTACTCAAAGGGGCTCCCTAAGTGTACAAGAGTTGCTACACTTCCTTAATCAAGGCGAGCATAAAAGCATTCATAAACTGCGTACTTCTGAGATCCTTGCTATAAAGCTGCCTCCTTTTTGCTTTGTTTTCTCGTCGTGCTCCGGACCAAGTAGAGGAGTCGCAGAGCCAGCTCATCCGTTATCTCATATCCATGGATATCGGCGTGACTCGGCTACCCTGCTCCTGGGAGAGACCTGCTGAAGACTTTTCCAGCACTCTGCTACTAATTTAAGCTTATACTCCTCGAAGAGAGAAAAGCTTTTATAGGCTATCTGAAAGGATATTTATTTAAGCTCTCTTTGACCTTTGGTAAATAATGAGTTTGGAGCAAGCATGAACCTCGGCTTGAAAAACGCTAGTGTTAGGTCCTGCGACCTCCACTATTTTAGTAAGTTTGTAGTAATTTATTGCAAACATATAAAATGGGTGGAATTATTTTATGAATGTATGTAGAATGTACATTAAACTTATCCGAGAAATCAAGATCTTAAGATTGTAAGTATTAAAATAAATATCAATTAATACTGTTCTATAAAAAAGTCAATATAGTACAAAGTACGGCAAAGGTTCAGCTAAATGCAAAGAATTACATTGCTAACAATAGAAATATAAACCAAGTTTCTTCTATGAATACTTTATCAATGTGGAGTTTAAACTCTGATTCAGTCACGAAATTTTTTTGGGAATATAGTAAGTGAATTCTTTCATGGATTATCATCAAAAAATGTTGGAAGGCCACACCCAATCCTCCCGCTACCGCTACCACAGAGCTATTTATAGTTTTGGAATGGCTTTGTCTTTTTATCATAAAACCTAATTAAAAAAGTATTAAAAATAAAAAGTTATACGAAACGTTGTTAAGTAATACTTTTTTTTCTAACTTTCTATGAATAAAGAAATAAAATAAAATACACAATTTGCATTCGACAAACGAACTAATTTCCAGAGCCTCTTTGCTTACAATTATTACATTAAACCATCTTCATGTAATTTGGTCCTGCCGTATATATAGATATTATTTACATGTATAGATATCGAAATTTACTTAGTTATTTTTCAGCTTAACTTGTCGCAATTGTTCCTTATTATTTTCTTAAAAGTCTACTCTTGCATGATTGTGGCACATCTCGTTTCATTTGGCAGAGAAAATATCAAGCGGAAGACAACATTTACATGCTTAAATGATCAAGTTGAATATTTTCTTGATTAATTTCTGAAGATTGAGTTATAAGTTCCGCACTTAGATCGCTCCATTAAAGTGCCGGCTCAACCTTTGAAAATGTTTACCATGCGACTGCACGTGCCTGCTTCTACTATATTGTATAATGATAAATGTATTGAAGCTAGCTTTCTGTATTCGGTATTTGGTGTTCTGTATTCTGTATTCCCACCCCATTATCTTATTAGGAGTTTTAACAGACGCGTCTGCTTGAAAAACACTTGCACATGGCCCAATTACAATCCCACACAAACACACACACATACTCACTGGAAGTAAAATGTTTTTGGATTTTATTCACAGGGGTGGGATTTGATATTGCAAGTTTTCTCAATTAAATCGTCAAGTGCCGGCGATATATTTGTGTACAACGTTGACATTAAATGTACACATAAAAATAAAAGAACATCAATGTTATTAAGCTAATGTACAATTTTCTGTGTACTCTTTGGTGAGATGAAAATGTTTGTGAATACTATATGATGTATGTATGTGCTTGAACTTAATAATATTTAGAATAATTTGTTTTCTAACTTGTTCTTTCATTACTAACTGGAAACCAAAGACACAAAGTTGAGTCAAATATATTTATATTATATTCATCTTACATTTCGCAGTATTTTTATACCCTTAACTCATAAAATGGGTAAAGAGGGTATAATGGCTTTGTGCAAAAGTATGTAACAGGCAGACGGAAGCATCTCCGACCCCATAAAGTATATATATTCTTGATCAGCATCAACTGCAGAAACGATATAGTCATGTCCGTCTGTCCGTCTGACCGTCTGTCCGTCTGTATGAACGCGTGGATCTCAGAGACCACAAGAGCGAGAGACTTCCGATTTGGAATATAAAAAAATATCGATAACTACTCTGGTTTCCGATATACACATGGAATCTATAACAAAAAATATCGAATTTGGAAAATATAAAAATTGGGTTTGATGTGATGGGTAACGATCGAATTTTTCTGAAAATTTCGTCGAAATCGGTTACGAAACACCGGAGATATCGAATTTAATCGATTGAAGTTAAGTCAGTATACCAAAGTCTTATATAAATTTAATATATATGTTGCAACTGCGTTCAGGGTATTTTCAAGTCGGGCTCTCCCGACTAGAACGTTCTTAGTTGTTATTTATCTCTCTACTAGCTTTGATTCGTTAAGATGTCTATGGCTGAAAAAATTGGTTTTACCTTTGCTTAAAGTGTTAAAGAAATGAAGAATAAATACCGCCAGCAAATAATCAAAAACTTAATGGTTTTACGAAAATGAACAACATTTTTGTGTTGTGTTTTTGTCGGCCCATCATTGATTTATTATTTGTTTGTATGTTTAGCGGAATCAAATGGCGTTGTTGTTATTGATCATTGTACTCTTCACAGCAGCAGGATAAAACCTACGCGTTTCGGCTTGTGTTAAGCCTTCTTCAAAGAATTTAAAAACAAATCACATGTTTACATGCTTTTATTTAAATTTATTTCAACATTCAAAATATTACAACATTGTCGTAAAATTTATTATATTTTCATTTACGTTGCTCGTTTTAGTCCTTTTAGTATGATTTCTGTTGTCAATTGAAAGAATTTTCGAATTAATGTTTAAAATTTAAGCATAGATCTATTTTTCTTCACCACTTAAAATAATTTAAAATATTTACAATTCAATATCAGTTACGAACTACATTTCTCAAAGTTTTGCAGGGATATTAAAATCTCAAACCAAAATTAAAAAAATATTCATATGTTACATCAAAGATGTGCTAATATCTTATGTTAATTTTATTTGAAAATTTGTACATTCTTGTTGCAGACAAATTTATACATACTTGAAAAAAGCAAACGCAGCATATAAACAATATAAATATATGTACCTGTATTTATAAACCTTAAAGCCATTTATAGAACTAAAACATACAAACATCAATGTACTTATGTACTATATACACAGATATATGCATGATGTTGTTTTTTTTTTTTTTGTTTTTTAAGTCAAGTACTTTTGCGTGTAAACACTTATTTTGTTTATCTCTGAAAAAAAAAAACACCCTCAAAATTGTTTTATCAGACATAAATATATGCATGTACATACATATGTATGTGAAACCGTGTGTATGTATTTAAATGATATAGTGAAATGAGGTTCATTTAAAGCGGCGTTTTCAATCCCATAAACAAACAAGAGAATTTAATAAAATCCTGACTTAAAGATACCCTTTACTTACCCAGTATAATATCACAAAATGTTAATCTATTACAATTTCACATTAAATTTAAGCAATTGCCTCGTAAAATAATGATTTTCGAAATATGACAATATTAATATAACTTTGGTAAACTTTAAAGAAATCAAGTCTCCTTTTCGTTAAAGATTTGTTAATCAATTTGGGATGATGGTATTTTTTTAAATGAATTTTAAACAATTTTGCTTATACAGGTAAAGCATTTTATATAAAACACAATACATTTTTATGCTTATTTACATATTGAAATAACCCAGTCTTTCTACATTTATTTTGATTTTTCAAGAATGTTTACCTATCTGCAAAGGGTCGCACAGGATGGCCTCAGGACGTTTGGGCGTCGGAACTTGTTCCTGAACATAGTTAAATAAATTACTATCTGTATACACTTACTTGCATAAACAAACACAGAAATTTCAATGAAATAAAAATATTTTATCGAGATAGTGCTGTTTTCTTGTAAGAAAAGATGAGCGATAAAGTTGAAAGGCCCGCCAAGTTTATTTATAAACGAAGCATGTATCGAAAATGTTAATCATTACTACGGTGAACAGAACCGATAATTTCCTTCGTTAAGTGAGTGTGCGTTGGTCGTATCAACCAACTTTTGTCTGCCTATAAACATACATCTGATTTTCTCGCAGTTTGGTCAGTTTTAGCCCATTTCGCTGATTAGTGGTCGAAAAGCCAAATTAATTAAAATGAGTGCTTGAATTCCAATTAAATAAATACGTGAAAACGCACGCTTGCGCGGTAAAGTCGTGTACTATTTGTAAACTGAGCTCAACGCCGTTATTGCAACCTACAACCAATTGCAGTCGCGCCTCCTTCGGATAACCAGAGCTTGTTTGGGTGTGCATGCATGCATATAACTACATTTATATATATATATGTGTGTCCGATGTAACTAAAAATGTCTTAAAGCAGAGGTCAAAAGAGCAAGCAGCCAAACTAAGTGGTCCACAAATGCAAGAAATGACGTAAATTTAGTGCAGTGCGACAATTACGCTTATGGGAAACATCATTCAAAGGAAACTTTATGGTGGCAATTGTTTTTGTTATGCAGAGCGTATGAATATGTGTAGGTGTGTATATGGTAAATATGTGCAGGCACGGCAATGTTGTTGCTTCTTCTTACGCGCCCTGCCAGTCACAGTCACTAGCGCCAGAAAATTCCTATGCTGATAAGACGCAAGTGTGCGAGAGAGCGCAAGTTAAAGGTAAATAAGAGCGAGCGAGAGAATGATTGTTACAGAAAGTGTGAGAGCGAGAGCGAGCGCTGCTGGCGTCAGCTGTTTTATGTTTTGATTGTATTGCAGGGCCCAATTATTATAATCGCAATCGCACAGGTTTTTTATTCAGCTTTTGTTCTTGAGTTGCTTGCTGCTAGCGCTGGAGCGGTTGATCAGTACCGTTTCAGGAATTGAAAAGTCATCAACGACTGCCGGTACCGTGCGCCATTCGACCGCAAAATTATTGACAACCCAAGTTTATTATCAGTGCCTTTTAACTGACGTCGCAGTTTTAATAGTTGCGCTCTATCTGTGTATGCCTAAGCGACTGTGTGTGTGTGAATATTGTGACGCGTATAACTGCAAAAGCGTAAAAAGCGGGGCGTGTTTTTTTACATATTAGAAGAAGAAACAAACAAACAATAATGGCAACAAGTGCTTGAAAGAAGTGTGCTGAGGGTAATATTTTGAAGTGTTGAATGCAAAGGCAATACACGTTATCGCTACAATTTGGAAATTGCTAATTAATGAATACCAACAAAATAGTGGTTATTCCAATCATATATACATAAATGTGTAAATTAACGAAAAAAACAACACAAAGAAAAAAGCAAACAAAAAAAAATTGTCATAAATCACAAAAAACGGTAATTAAAGTTTTTCAAAGAAATATAACTAAATTTCTTTGCTTTATTATACAAAACGAAAACGTAAAATTTATTATTGCCATGAATGTGCATTCTTAAACAACTTACAAGCAGTTAAATGGTATTCAGTTACAGTTAAAAATATACTTGAACTATGGTTAAAACTCAATCAATTAAATTTTTAAAACACACAGTTTTAATTTTGGAAGCGAATGATGAGAAGCAGAAAATCTTAGGCTCAAAATAAGCATATGTAGATACATATTTGCACCTGATTGCACTACAAAGTAAATACAATAGTAACAAACAAACAAACATTAAAAAAAATGATGTTGAACAAATACGAAAACTATCAACGCACAAACAACATGTTCCCACACCAACAACAACAACAGCAACTGCAGCAGCAGCCGCAGCAACAGCAACATCAACAGCAGCATCACCTCTTGCAGTCGCACTCACAGCTGCACTCTCAGTCGCTCCCCCATTCACTCTCACAACTACAATACATTGGTAGCGCAGCCGGCAGCACATCGGCAGAGCTGGCTGCTGCCGCAATGCTAGCAGCATCGAAGGCAGAACGCGAATCGATACATTCGGGTCAGTTTATGGTCTCGCACTTTGAGGCCGAAGAGGCGCAAGACGATCTCGAGGATGATGGTGAGGTGAAGATGCTCGATCCCGAGGATCCCAGTCTTGATAAAGCCGGTGAGCCGACGAACACCTGCCGCGATGTACAGTTATACGTGCCACAAACTGTCGTGCATTTCCCGCGTATGGATATGGATCGCGAATGCGATGAAAATAGCATGGGCATGATCACCTCCCATCTAGAAATTGAGACATCGCTGACCAAGCTGTTCAAGTGCATGAATCTAGCATACAGGTGAGTTTTTTTTTAAATTTTTTTATTGATAGAAATAGAAAGCTAGAGAAATTCTAGATAAGATATTTAGATTTAAGATAACTTTCCAGTTACAGCTAAAAAACTCAATTGCAACTTCTGTTAATTCCTTTGTTGACTGCAAGCACGCGCCTGGGTCGTGATATTAATCTGGGTCTCCGCTTTGGCGACATGCCGAAATCACTTGGCCACATAAACGGAGCACATGTTGCTGCGACGCCAGCGATGACGTCGACTGCGACTGTGACTGCATTGGGCGCTGCTCGGGTTACCTGAGCGCAACTTTGTTTTAAATGCTATCTTTGTTTCGTTATGGTACTCGAATTCGTCTTCTACTATTTCTGCAAACGTTTGCAAATGCACTTGATCAAAACATTGTTTAAATCCAAATATGAAATGGCAGTGCAAATATAAAAAGTTTTAGCGAATCCAAAATGTAAACGACCTAAAGCGACTCTTTAATTGTAGTAAAAAAGTTTATTTTGCTAGTTCTGATTGAGAATATAATAACATAGGCGTGTTTTTATAAAAAAGTTCAAAATATATTCAAAAGTTTAAGTGTTTTGTTGCTATCGAAACCTTTGAAGATATAAAACTCACAAAGAAAAAAAAAACCTAATGTAACTAGACTCGTGTGCGGTTTTCCTACATTTCAAAATATGAAATATGTATTTCCGGTCATCAACTTTTTTTTTTACTTTCTGAACAAGCGCGAAATGTTCATCAAATCTTTTTTTTTTAACTTTCTTAAAGAAATATTTTGTCCAAGGCCAAAAGCTATAAAAAAGTTAAATTTAATATCAAGAGATAAGTTTATATGGGAATTTCCCATGAGTAGAAAACAACACAAAGAAATAAAAATTTGAATCAGTATAAATGAGTTAATCCATAATTGAGGAATTTTCATTAGCCTCATTCGGTCGTATCGAGCGAGTTTTTGGCCCATGAAATTTAAATATGTGTGGTTTTCAGAACAAGGATGTTCTCAGAATATAACTATGTAATTCATATTTTTACAAAACTGATGTGAAGTGGAAAGGGAAAGCGAAAAACTTGATGAACAACAAAATAGAGAACGTTAAATTACGTAAACTTTTCAACTACTCCTGCATTCCTAAAAGAAACATAATCAAAAATGAATTTACTGATTTTTCGGACAAGCTTATATTTTTAAAATACAACTTCATATCGCTCATCAACTTAAAGGCTAATTATGCAAAAATTTGCATTACGTCAAACTTCAAAAAGGCGTACATATTTCATATTTATTAATTTAATTGTTTTGGGAATCTGGCGGTTAATCGAAAACTTTAAGTTGCTTAGAAGTCATTCTAAATAATAAAACTTGAATACTTTTGCAAGAGCATATCAATCGCACATGTCCCTATTCGATTGCATATCAGTAGGTATGTAAACATCAAAATTGAACTTTAAGCTGCATCTCTAATTCGCAATGAGCACGTAAACAAGTTTCGCGACACCTTTTTTTCCCCGTGCTCGTTTTATTGTACATGATTTTATAGTTTTGGGTTCATTCACGCTTAAAGTCATCAAAAATCGTATATTGCGTATAAATATATTAATTTCAAAATATTATTTTGCAACAATCTACTTTTAACGTAAAATCGCATGCGTTTTTCTTCTATTACTTCGGCATTTCTTATATGTCATTTTCATATTGGAATTTTGTGGCTTAGGACCTTATCAGCCAGATAACTCGTTAGCTAGTCGTATTAAGCTGATATTTATGTTATTGTCGTTGTCTTATCAGCTTTAGATCAATTCCCCAGGACTTTCATTCAGTATTGTAGATGTATTAGCTAATGCGCAATGGGCGCGAATTACCGACTATAGAAATTGTTCTTTTGTATATTTGACAATCGTTACAATTTGTTTTATTTAATTTAACTTCTTAATGACTACACAGCCCGAAAAAATAAGATTTTGATTGCGAGACCTGACTACATCGGGAGACCAGATAGGTTTTTGGAGTTGCTTCATCCGAATCCATAGTCCGTTTAATTCTATCAAATCGGGACTTAGACAAAGCTTCAAATCACAAAAGAAAGATGTATTTTTATACCCCGAACCCTTATAAGGGGATAAAGTTTTGTAATGATTTTGGGCAAGGCATCTCCGACTCCGTAAAGTAATAAATTTCCCTCTGTCTGCCTTTTCTTTAAATATGAACGTGACGACCTCTGACATTCCTCTCCTAAACCAAGGAGAGCTAAAATATCGATTACTTTTTCCGTTTCCAATATGCCCTTGACCAAAACAATTTCCAATTTGGGAAACAAATGCAAAACTTTCATAGAGCTTAGCTATTTTCTACCTACATTTACTTCTTACTACCCTTTTATGCTAATCAAATACAAATTAGTTGATCAGAATGTATATTCTTATGAATCGTTTTAATATTTACGTATATAACTATAAAATACTACTTCATAACCGACTAACCTTTATAGTAGTCGATTTACATTCATTTCTCATGTATATTTTTAATGCAGGGTATTTTAAATAACACAACTCAGTAAGTAAGAAAAATCAAACAAAACTAAACTGGATTGCAGCCAGATTAAAACAAGAACGCCACTAAACATTTTGATTGTAAATTCTGTGGTGCGGTGGTGCTTGGTTTACCGAGTGGTTCCATAAATGCAGCTAACTATTTTATGCAACTTGTTGTTTTTGTTGACAACAACATTTTGCACCTGTTTACCCTTTTGTTTGTGTGATTCATCGATAACAGCAAGAACAACAAGATCGTGTTTCGGGCTGCGTATTGATTAGTAAAGTATTGTTTATTATGTATGTACACTGATACTAATATTGATATAGTAGGAAGTATTGATTGATTAATAAGAGTAATCGTTTTGTCTGCCCAACCCCCTTACGATTGGTATTTTTCTGTTCATTGTTAGATATTAGTTTTATTACTAGCTTGTTTAGATTTACAAGTGCTTTTTTTTTTGCCTATAAACAAAACATTAACAGTTTACCATTCTGTCAACTTCGCAGCAAGCAAAGCAACAACAAAAATATTAATGTTGAAATACGAAAATTATTCAGATTTTAATTTGAGATTGTTGCCCAGGCGGGTTATGGGGCAATCTATAAATAGCTCACAATCTTTGCAGTTTAATACTTGATATGAGTATGCATTCTATAATTGTAAACTACACATATGTACATATGTACATATGTATCTATGATGTGATTAGCTATTTTTTAACATACTATCAATACAGTTTTGGTCTTTTTCTTGCAGTCAAAAGCTTACATCGCCCAAATGGAATCACTTTAAAGGTGTCCGTTTGCGTTGGAAGGACAAAATAAGACTTAATAATGTCATCTGGCGTTGCTGGCATATGCAATGTAAGTAAATATACTAAAGAACAACAAATATACTAAAGAACAAGAAACAAGTGGAAACGTTTCAGTCTCACGAAACCGACTGCGGTATACTCGATACCTATTTGAAAACTGGTAACAAGAGGCCTGATTGCAAGGAGGTAAGTATGCGGTAGGGGTTTAGGCTGCCTCAAAGATTTTCTGATGCAGATGGGTATGGCAAATTTGGTGACTTAAGCTCAAAGTTTGTTAAAGGTGGGGGAAGGGAGGCGGGGTATGTATGTATGTGTGGGCATTGCATACAAAGTGTTGATGCAGTTTTTTGAGGGATAACATCACCTATCTTGTGGAAGCTTGGGCGTGGCTTCAAAATTTATGATGCAGTTTTTTGTGAATGACAGTCGCTATCTTCCTACCAAATTCGAAAACTCTTACTTTAAGGGTGTGGGAAATATAAGGATTTATCGATTTTGAGCTATCGAATCTATCAATTTGCCAACCCCCCAATAATCGTAGAACCCCAATTATGATAAAGATAAAGATATTTTCAAAGTTTTAAGTCTCTAGCTTGAAGTGTTTCGAAAAAAGTTGCGTTCATACAGACGAACAGACACCATGGCGGACGTTGCTCACACCCAATACACTACACTCTTTACCTTCGGTATCGAGTGCAAAATAACCTTTTAAACAATATTATATTATATATCCCCAAAATAGCAGTTCATTGAAAAAGTTAATTGAAAAAGAAAGAAATTAATGCATGCGTTAATAACATATGCAAAAAAAAGACAACTAAATTATGAAATGAAAAGTATACAAAAAGCAAAATAATTAGTTTTTATTTCGTAGGGCGCTTAACGTAACACATGCAAAATTCATAACAAATCAAGTAAGAAGGCTCTAGTCGGGAGAGCCCGACAAGAAGGTACCCTTAACCCAGTTGCAATAAATAAATACAATTTATGTAAGACTTTGGTATACTGACTTAGCTTCAATCGATTAAATTCAATATCTCCGGTGTTTCTCGACCGATTTGGACGAAATTTTCAGAAAAGTTCTATCATTACCCATTACTTCAACCCTCATTTTTAGATTTTCCAAATTCGATATTTTTTTGCAATCGATTCCATGTGTACAATACTTTATGGGGTCGGAGATGCTTCCTTCTGCCTGTTACATACTTTTGCACAAAACCATTATACCCTTATTTACCCATTTTATGGGTTAAGGGTATAAAAATAAAGTTAGCTGCATACAGAAAAAAAGCTAAGAACAAAAGCTCGAAAAGCACAAATACAATCGCTGTTAATTACACTTTATCGCAGATCAGTCTCATTTGTTCGCCCTAGCTATTTAACGGGTTTCATTTAATGTTATTATTATTTTTTTTTATCAATGTTCTTGTTGGCAGTCTGTCACTCCAAACATGGTTTGCAGTTGTACTAACTGTAGTTGTACGAGTTACCAATCTCAATATCAGACACTTTTATTTTTGTTCTCTTGACTGACCGTTGTCAAGCGTCTGGCTTTCGCGACGCACTTTTCTTACGCTTCTTATCAACGATGAGTTTGGCTTATCAGTATGATGCCTGTCTGGCGCGCTGGTGTTTCTCGCCTTGTTAAATGCCTTTTAATGAAATGTTTTTGTCTCAACTAGAGCAAGTGTCAGAGAAAAATTCAAATTAATAACCATAGTTGCTTGATTTACAGAAACCCAATATTACACAAAAAGTGAAGAAACTTTTCTACCATTTTATTTTCCAACGAATTAAACATTATTCCAATCATGAAAACTTTCACCTTAAACCACAGCTTCAATTCATTCATAAAATTAAATTTATCTGCTAAAAATAAAATTAGTTTTTGTCAAAATTTTTCATAGTTTACATCATTAGTGCGAGAAAGGTAGTTTCATATGCATACAACATTGCAAACTTGACAGCGAACGATTATCTGTAAATTATGAGGCGAACTGACAACGCCGACTGTAACTGCGACAAAAGCAAATGGAAAATTTCAGGTCTATTTATAAAGTGTCATACTTATAAATCTACCTACATGTGTATGTATCTAAATGTCTGCGCGTCTAACACTCAATGCTGACTATCCTTAGCAACGAATATTATTTGCAAAATGTTTACCGCTTGGATGAAACTTGTACCAGATAAACTTTGTGCGTAGAATTTCCAAATCTAGATAACTTAAGCAGGAGGATATTTAAATTTCAACACAATAACGATTATGCACTTATTTTAGTTTCTATTACTCATATACATACATACATCAAAGATATAATCGCGCGCATCTTTCGTCAATCTCCCGAAAGTACGAGCGTGATTCTTTATATAAATGATGGGGTCGATGTCATTGTCGTAGGTGTTTTGGAGGCAGCTACTTAAAACAGCTGGCATCTCTTCGAAGCAAACCAAAGCTATCAGTGTTTCTAATCTTTGGGCGAAATCTAATCTCAGCTAATTTTACGCG
Organism: Scaptomyza flava; assembly: GCA_030179655.1. Taxonomy (NCBI): domain Eukaryota; kingdom Metazoa; phylum Arthropoda; class Insecta; order Diptera; family Drosophilidae; genus Scaptomyza; species Scaptomyza flava. The sequence goes on along the minus strand of JARNME010000029.1, from coordinate 24,154,935 downwards.
CTCATTTAACATACTAACCTGTGTGTGTTTATTTTTTTGCTTCTTCACTTTGCAGTTATACAAAAGCGCAGAACGCCGGTGTGTCAATTCGCATCGCCGCTGGACGTTGATATACATAGTAATCCCCAAGTAAGTAGAAAATACTGAAACGTAGTATTTAAGAGTTAAAAAAGGTGCGCTGTACGACAATACTACAAGAAGTATTCATAAAATGTGTATAATATTACGTGTGAAACTGTTCAGTTGACTTGCTTTTAAAGTTGTGTGCACCATTAGATAGAACCCAAACAAAAGTCATAACTGAGATTTTAAAGAATAATTTAATTTTCTATGTATCCTATGAAAAAATAAATTTAAGCCTTTTGTTCATAATTTGAAAATTCAAACATGAACCTTAGTAACAGGTAAAGTTTATACAACAATTAAAGATAGAACATCTATTTTTTTCCATAAAACTAAAGTGTAAATTTATCTAACAAAACTTTTAGGAGAAAGAATTTCTTAAGCATTTCTCGCAACTTAATCACTCAATTGCTCGAGTCCCAATCACAACAGCTGTCGTATTACGTTTGGCTAGGCTCTCCTCAGCTTATGCTATCGAAATGTACTCAAACAACATCCACATGAAGCGGTACAGAGCCCTGCAACAGTGGTCGACAAATCGTGCTTATTGTGAAAGTCTGCTTTCGACTTGGCCATCATCATTCAATGTACGCGTGATCAAAGCGTCGCGCGTCGTTAACACGCAGGGAGATAGGCCACACCAATATGTATGGATGGGTTCCACTTTGATTCGAACTTGCAGCACGTGATAAGAACCGGCATTTATGTTTTTGGCTATCATTCACCTATTGTCGCGTTTTATTTATAGAACGAGATTAATTTTATGTGCAAAATTAACATTTTCTTGTATCATTTTTATATCAGTTTTCGGTTATAAAATCATTACACAAAATATCTCAAGAAGTTAAGGGAAAACGAGGCTAAGATCGAAATTGAAATGATCATAAAATTGTTTAACTATAAATTAAATTCGTATTTGCATATTCGTTTAAAGGTAATGCTATATAAATCTAGCTAGCAACAAGATAACCTGACCATACAAAAGGTATCTCAAGGTATATGTATCTTTAATCTGTGACTACGCAAACTTTTCTTAAATGAACTACAAATATGAAATAAGAACATCATCAAATTGCTTAAATATCATGTTTTCTCTTTTCACTTGACTCTAAAAGATTATCCTCTCTATTAAAATCATCCCACACCTCTGACCATTTCGGATAATTCGCTTTTCACCCTGCATTTGACTTATGAAGCGGCAAAACCTCTAAAAGTCACACTCCATATCAAATCTCGAGCTCACAATTTCTTTTGTTATTGTAGGTAACTGAAAGAGTGCCGTATGATTATACATTTAAGTATGTTAAATACCTTTATAAATGACTCTGCCTTTGCTTTATTTTAATATCTCGAAATCAGTTGTCAAAAGGCGCGTTCAAGTCTACAAAGTCTTCTAATCATTGATTACGTTAGTTGTCATATAAAATCAATTCGTTATACATGTATTTTTATTTTTAACAGTATTTATATATATTCCTCTGTCTCTTTCACACATAGACTGTAGTACTTGAGGGAAAATATTGGAAACGTCATGCAGCTGTCATCAAAGCCGAATACAGAAAATGGCGCAAAAATTATAAATCAAAAGCAATTGGCTGCTTGACTTATGATTCGGTAAGTTCAAACTTCCATCACGTTCAGTAAGTTAATTGTTAAACTAAGTTTTCTGCAGCGATTTAGTGGAGTTTTCCATTTCCTTAAACTGAACCAATATCACCATGTACGTAAATATAGCTGTAAATAGCTTTTGAGAACAGTTAAAGTTAGTTAATATACACAAATAAACTATATAGTATTTAATACAAACCTTGAATAGAGTGCTTTTATCAAGTGCAAAAAATCCATAGGCTGTCAATATGGGCTGTTGGCGTAGGTTCTTAAGTAGAAACTTTTGGACCTATTGAAATCGAATATATAAGTCTCTTAATAAAATCAGTTATGTAAAGAAGGTACCATTCTGTCTAGACCGGATCCAGTTCTTGGTATTTTTGCAAGAATTTTGGCTGTTTTGTTAGCCTGTGAAATAAAGAGACAATTTGTTAGTTAATATAAAAGAATGTCATAAAATATTCCCATATCTGTAAAGTAAACTATTAACTCACTTCCACTGTGATAACATTAGAGCGCAGCATGAACGACATCATGGCCAGCCAAGGGGCATTCCAAATGCAACCACATATGCACATAGGAATGTAACGAAACAAGCCAACAACTCTGCCCTCTAGCACAGTGCTAATGAGAAACAAAGGGCCAGTTGGTGCCATAATTAAAACCAATGGCACAATGGGCAACATCAACAAACCAAAGCATTGATTTAGCTCAACGGTAATGATACCCAATAGACGATACCTTTCGAAAATGAAACGTTTACTTGTTAACATAGCATGGTAACTTTGCTCCAGCTGCCTATTGCGATGCGCCAAGCCTGCTGCAACAATGTGCTGCAAGCACACAAAGAACACAAGAAGCAGGCACATTACCAGAAAGCTATATGTGTAAACAATCACATAGATCAATAAGGAAAGCGAAAATGAGCCCGTATGAACTGAATAACCAGTCAGATATGTGAACATGAGGATCAGCAGAAGCGCCTTATAGATGATAAAGTTGCGCAAAAAGAAACGATCTCTGGTTGGATTCGAGCACAATCGATGCAGCTGTAGCAATTTCTGCACCAACTCAATATGACGACGACGTCGCACGTAGAAACATAAGTGTAGCAACCAGAGGCCCACACAGAAGCAACGCAAATTGATTGTTTCATAGAAATTGCCGGTCTGATTGTAAACCCTCACATATAAATGTTGTGGATACAAATAGGCATACGTAAAGCAGCCAAAAGTTCCGGCCAATATGACCAAAGTATACAACAGAGCATAAAGCTCAGTGCCAGCTGTTGATTGTAGTAAACACTTTTCAGAATCGAACTGGGCACATATAATGCCAACTAGGCAAAGAACTCGTAGATATAAATGCAGGACCTGACAGCCAGACATTTTAGCGTTGACTAATTTTTACCAACCTAACACAAACCCAATTACCTAAGTGCTAATAATTATTATTATTATTATTATGAATGCTTAAGTTGTTGATTAATTTGCCTGGACAACAATTCAATCGATTGAGTTTTTAGGTGTTATTAACGATTAATACGTGCATACAGCTGATGAAGGATTCGAAATTAGAAAGATTTTATTTGGAGTTAAGATAATTTTAGGACCAAAAACCTATAAAACTAAGTAACGGCTTATCAGGAAATTTTAAAGAAAATCCAAACAAGAGTTTTGACAACAGCTATGTTATGTGGTAACGTATAATTTTTTGTATGTATAACCTAAGTTTTGCTTGCATCTCTCATAAAAAGATCTTTATCTTTTTTTTTCTTTTTTTTTTTTAATTTTAAGTAAGCTTATTAAATTTCTCTTAACAATAGAACACTTCTTTCAATACTCGATTGGATTGGAGCATCATTTGGTATGTTCCACATAATGCATGCATTATGGTTATGAGGTTGTTCAACTCGTTTGATCATTAAAAAGAGTGCCAAGAAGAGCGAATATGCAGTTATAAGCGCCATCCCTAGTCCAAAGTCAGAGTTCAACTGTTCATGGCAAACGAGCAGCACATCTGATAACGTTGCCATAATCCCCGACGCCAGATCGTCGTATTTGATGTCGTAGTTGTTATATTCATTGTTGCAGCAAGCAATGTGTGATTGTAGAGGTGGAAAAGGGCAGCCAAGACTTGCGCCAGGCATCTATAAAGAATTATGATAAGCCCTATCACCACATAGTTGTACGTATTTACAGCGCTCAAAAGCACACATGGCACAATTTAAATCTCAGCGTGCAAAAAAGCTTTACTGTAAGTAATGCCACAGATCACCGACAAACCCACATTGGTGCAAAAGAGTTGTAGGAAACGGTCTTAGATCCTTGCGGTTGTGTTAAGTGAAACAAGCGACAGCACCCGACGACGTTTCACGTTTTTTTTTTACAAGACAAGTTAAAGCCAACCGGCATTAGAAATCAAGTCACGAATGCGGCCATGCAACCGATACACTTAAGACTAAGTAAATAGACACGCAACTCAACTCCAGACAACATGACGGAAAAGGTCCAACTGATGGTGGAAATTTTCGCTCGGCTTTAGTTACATCAATCAATTTTATTAGTTCAACAAATGTTGCATGGGTCATTTGTTGTCATTCTATGTAACAATCGAATTTGGTAGGAGATAATAATCAAATCAAGTGATATGTACATTTCATTACTATGAGATGTTATACATGAATACACCCATTTACCTTATTATCCATGAAGGGTGTGACGTCGCTTTAATCTAACTTAAATATTTAATTATTTTATTTACGATTTTTTTTTTATACTTATTGATTAACTTAAATTTAGATATTTCACCTAAAGAGTACATGGCCTTGACCTATTCTGCTTAGACTTATAGTATAGTATAAAGAAATTTATTTTGAAAAATGCATTATATTGAGGGGAAAAATATATATGTATATAATACGCGCAAAGTAACAGCATTTGTTTGCGGACACATATGTTATTTAAGCTACTCTTTGATCTGATTTGTTTCGTAAGGACCCAAATAAACCAAATCACAATTGCGGCTATCCATAGGCCAAAAAGATGTACCAAACAATATCTAGAGAAAAAAATAGTTCATAATAAAAATTAGACTAAAATAATTCTTAAAAAATGGCATGGGACTTTAAATAACCTCTTTATGACTTGGCAGTACATTGATCACTTACATTTGGTAATGAGTTTTCAAAATATAACTTAAAATGAATCCTATTGATAAAGACTTAAAACTAATATCAAACCAGCATCGCAATTAGTATCTCATTACATACCTGCACACGAACTTTGTCGCTCATGAGGGCTGTTGCCGTGGTCATTAGTGTTGGTGATAGCCACACGATGCTGGCGAAAAGATGCTCCCATAGCGTTTGATCCGTTTGTCTAATCATAAAACAATACAATATGCCACTAGCATCAAGTGAGGAGAAAAGCAGACATAAACAAATACTAAAGCCATAAACCAAACTAATCTCATCGGTGCAAAGGACGAGCAGTCGATCGTGCAGATCGAGGCAACTGCGTAGACGCAGGATTTCGCTGTAACTACGCTTAGGCTTTTGCAACTGATGGACTAAAATAGTAAGTTGATCTTGATTGCAACGTAGCAAATGTCTTACAACATATATTAAACAGACATAGAAGCCTTGTATAAAGCTACTCATGGCGGCACGCAAAGGAAACCCAATCGTGCTGAAAGTAAACCATCCATTTGCATTTACCACATACTCCATCCGACATGTTCTTAAATAGTTGATTAAGAAAAGTAAATTCACAATTGCAAGGAAAAAGAGTAGGCGTTTAGCTAGTACCAGATGTACGTTCATTAAATATTTCTTGCGATAAAACTCCAGTTGTCGCACTATGTGTATTTGTAGACTCTGCAACCAGATAAGCCAGGCATTCTGCATGAATTGTATGACCAGAGCAGCAAATATAACCAAACGTTCAAAATGATTGGCCGATTCAGCCAGCTCGCTGTTAAAACACCAGTTCCAAAGGGACGCCAGTATAGCCATACTGCAAACCAAATAGATTTGCATTGATAAATGCACTAGATAGCAAATAAGACTGCGACGCAATTGATAGCGACCTCTTCTCCAGTTGTATTGTATGCAAAAGATGCCCAAATATCGGCAGATGCGATAAAACGGATGAAGTTCACTTTGCTGATACTTAATCATGGTTTGATTTATGTTGTTAACTTGATTTAAACTAAATGAAACTAATTTGCCCAAAGGGTATTTATATCAGTTGTCACCAATTAGAGATGGGCATGCGCTTCCTTTGTGAGGCACGGCACGGCACGGCCCAAGTACGGCACGGCATGGAAAATATTGCGACAATTTTTTTTGAGAGGCACGGAACAACTCGTTTTCTCTCATACATTTTATAGCCAAAAATCAATATGCACTTAAAATTTTTTTTTTTTTAAGTCACGAACACGGCACAGCGCATTCCCATCTGTATTACCAACCAATTACTTTGATTGTGTTTGCTTAGGGCTCCGCCATGCCTTTTATTCAGTTTTTGCGTTGAACGTTTACGCTTGAGCAATGGACAAAAATAACAAACAATTGCTCGACTTATAGAAAAGATCGATATTCAGACCTGTTTTCATAATCATATTAATTTTGCGGATATGATTTGTTAAATTAATCAATTTTTAACTATTGAAATAGGTATTATAATTTATATGCTTCTAATAGAACTTTCTCTAGCCCAAACGCCTTTAAGAATGTAAGGAAAACAAAAATGCAACTATGTTATTTTCTCTCAAAACTTTTCCTATCGGAAATTGTAAATATTGAGGTTAAACTCAGCTAGTTTTAGGATGTAATATTGTTTAGAATTGGGATGAGTTTTAAACTGCATTTAATGTACCCAAAAGCAACTAACTTCCATTATAAGGTAAAAACAATAAAATTTTGTTTTTTAGCCAGTGACTTACCTGCCTTAGCACAGTGTTAATTGTCAAGGGCAAAGTCATGTAGATCCAAAGGGGCACCAGCCACCATATTATCAACATAATTTCATTGTACGAGAATCGGTGTTCGAAAGTGGAGATGTAGCATATGCATGTTGAATCCAGTACAAAATATATAAAGGGAAATATCAAAGCGCCGCCAAACACTTGCAACATCTCCTCCTGGCACAACAGCAATAATTCATCATGAATACACAAGTTTGTGGCCAGTTCATCCATACTCAATATATGTTCAACTCTTAGCTGATCTGCCTGTGTTTTCAGTAGGATCATTATCACATATACCAGGGATGTATAGCAAGTAATAACAAAATTGCTGCGAGTGAGATGCATGTAGAAGCAAATGAGGCTAAACAGTTGCGTCATTGTTTGGCTTTCATTCCATATGCTGACAGTGAATTGAATGATGCTCCACAAATAAAATAGACTGATGCCCAGCCAGAGGCGATAGTGCCAACGGGGATGGTTCAATGCCATTGTATCCACTTGTAGGCGCAAGGCTATTTCGGTTAGACGATTAAAAAGTTGCAGTTGCAAGTGTTGCTGCACACGTAGCCAGAGATGAAGCAATATTTCAGCTGTCGGTGATGAAATGACAACAAATTGGTAAAATGTTTTACCCACGCTCGATTCAATGCCTATGAAATCTACGCGTTTTTTAACAAGCATTTCTATTAGGGCACTGAATATGAAGCACAACACTAGAAGATGTGAGGCGTAGGAGCACCATGTTGCATGCACCACATAGCGTTGCAAGATTGCACAGTAATCGATATTAGTCAGTCCTAAAAAGCGTTGATAATGCAAAAAAGCAAGCAGCTTTTGAGGCGTCATTTTGTGAGAACACATTCGTCGTTGTTTTGTGTCAAAAGATATATGCTTAACTGAATAAGGCACAAAGCTCATAAAATATTAGACATCTGACATCGTTTTATCTAGCATCTCTAGACTCGAATAAATTACTTAATTAATTGATTGCTACTACTAGATGGGTATTTTACCTTCTTTCTGTTTTTGACACAATTGAAATTGTCTACGTTCAAAGACGTGTTAAGGTTTGGGTGATAGTGTAACAATAGTCCCTATATATGACTGCATTTCTGCTGATTTGCAGAGCATAAATTCTTCCACTGTTTACACAAATAAAGCCATTAATGTTGCGGCAATACCTGCAAGCGCAGAGTCAAATAAGCCAATCTCTGCAGTAGAATAATTTGGGTTTGTTGCTGAATACGTAGCCAAATGTTGACCAACATCTGAGTGATTGGCGCTGCCAACAGAATTATATGCACACTGTTCAATCAGAGTTAAACGTAGGGAGAGGCATACAAAGGCCAGAATGACAAACTGGATCATGTAGGCACACTAAAAAGCGTTTTAGGTCCATTGAGTAGTCAAGATCATTTAGTGCCAAGTAACGCTGATAGTAGTATATAAACTTGAAAAGTTTTCGTTCTCTTCGTTGGGCAAACAAACTGACAAATTATCAAACCACTAGAACAACTGACTTAATTAAATTGGACTACTAACTCTAGATATCTATCAATATTTCGTTATAAGTTTTAACAAGTAAGAAGCATCTAGTCAGGAGAGCCCGACTAGAAGATACCCTGAACCCACTTGCAATAAATAAATTAAATTTATGTAAGACTTTGGTATACTGACTTAACTTCAATCGATTAGATTCGATATCCCGGTGTTACTTAGCCGATTTCGACGAAATTTTCAAAAAAGTTCTATCGTCACCCATTATTTCAATCCCCATTTTTAAATTTTTTTTTGTAATCGATTACATGTGTATATCGGAAACCAGAACAGCTATCGATAGTTTGAAACAAACTTGTTTTGCTTATGGTATAGGAGAACTTATATCCAAAATCTGAAGTCTCTAGCTTTTGTAGTCTCTGAGATCCACGCGTTCATACAGACGGACAGACGGACGGACAGACGGACATGAATAAATTGACTCGGCTATTGATGCTGATCAAGAATATATATACTTTATAGGGTCGGAGATGCTTCCTTCTGCCTGTAACATACTTTTGCACAAAACCATTATACCCTTATTTACCCATTTGATGGGTTAAGGGTATAATAAGTTAAAAATAATTAGTTAATGCATGCGATTACAATATCACTTAAACATAGCTAAAGCAAACTGTTTTAGCAACAATAAAAAGTGTTAAATATCTGAAGTGTGCTCAACCAATTAATATCCTGTAATCCAGAAGTAATATGAGTCTTGGATAAAACTATTTGAAAACAAAAAATAATATCAGTCATTCTAGGCTTAAGTTATGTGAATTGAAAACCAATTTTCTAACAAGAGCCTTATTCTTTAGCCTATATATTTTAATTTGCCTGCTTTATAAGGGTATTGACAAGCAGTGGAATGCCTAAGCGTAAAGATATAGAGATAGAGTAAAGAGTAAGGGGACTTTCAAAAGTTAAAACGACTCCAACAAACGGAGAATGTACGATATTTCGGAAACTTTCGCCTGAGCTGCAATGGAACCAACTTTAAAAGACTTGAATTGACTTGCTTGCGCCTGCAAAAGGATATTTACGAAATGAACTCCGGATGTGTGGCAGGTGATAATAAAATGCAAGCGCAAAACAAGCACTTCATAGTTGAGAAAATAGAACGCATGATTCCAATTGCAATTGGCAGCTGCTAGATTGGTTGCATACAAAACGCATGCCTACATCCAGAGGCGGTCAAGCTAATGTGGAAGGGCCAACTTCAATGTATTTACTTTCAGACGCTTCGCCAAATGGCCTATTATCTGAAGAAAAACGATATGCGGTTCATGCTATAATCCAAGCCAGATACTTATTCATATTTGAGTGTTCGGCAAGGCTACGACAACGATATGATGGAATCGGATTCTTGACTTTGACAACAGCTCCCCATATAAGAATAAACAGCCGTTGTAATAACTTGCGCAAAAAAATGCACACAGCAGGAGCAAGAGTGTTGAAATGTTACTAGTTTTCCTTTCTGTGAACTGAACAATATTCTATCAGAAAGAAAACCTACGGTTTGTCAAAAGTCGGAAGGATAACTGAGTTATTTTATTTTGAAATCAGTTAAATTTCTTTAATATTTTTAAATAACTAATGTCGATGGGGGGTTTGAATTTTAATTATAAAGATAACATACTCAACGCGCAAGTACATTTAACTATTCTTTTATATGCAAGCATGGGGTTTTTTTTTTAATTTTTCCCAAGCACTCACCTGTGTTGCCAGATTGTTAATTGCTAGGGGCATACATAGATACAAGAAAATCGGTACAGTCCAACTGTGAACGTAGATCACATTCTTAAATGAGAAGCGCTCCTCCACTGCGGCTACATAGAAAATACTTGTAGCTTCAAGTACATTGTATAGGAAAATAAATACAAAAGCGCCGCCAAATATATGCTTTATATCATTTTGACATAGCAATATGAGCTCATCGTGAATAGACATGTGATTGGCCAGTTTATCCAGAGACATTCGAGATGACACTTCTATGTTGATCAGCTGATCTGATTGTTTTTGCAGCAGTAGCATCACGACCTGAACTAGGGATGTGTAGCACGTGATAATATAATTGGTGCGTACAATATGCACATAAAAGCCCAAAATGGACAGCATGTACCCAACGTGGGGGCATACCTTAAAATCGGAGCGAGAGTAAATTGCGGCTATGATTAATATGTAAGCACTGATTCCAATCCAAAGATGGTAAAGCCAACAAAGACGTTGCAACTCCAATGCATTTACTTTTAGACGTCGGGCTATTTGAGCTAATAAATTCAACAGGATTCGTTGAGATTCCTGTTGAGCACGTAGCCAAACATGAATTAATATCTGAGTTATCGGCATGGAGAAAATAAGCATGCGATGAAACTGGTTTCCGGTTCTCGAACGCATATCGATGTAGGCAACGCAACTTCCAGCGAACGTACTGATTAGTGCAACGAGTAAAGTAGTCATCATCAAAAACTGAATGGTATATGAGATACCATTTCCATTTATTATATAACTTTCAAATGTGCTAGAGTAGTCAATATCGGTCAGTCCCAAATAACGTTGATAGTGTATAAATGTTAAGAGTTTTCCTTTCAGTCGATTGTGTAACATTCTTTTAAGAGCAAAACCTGTGCCTTGTTCAAAGCCGAGCGGGCAACTGAACTGGTATGTAGCCTTAAGCGAATGATATGAAATCGGTCGAAAGATCTAGTAAAATTTCAATTAATTAGAAATGTGGTGTGCTGCCAAAACGATAAAGTCTAATCCTCTAAGTGCTAGTGTATAAAATACAAATAATTCGATTAGGTGATGTTTACCAAGGGAGACGTTTACTTGCAACAAAGATAATATACTAATCTTCACAACTGATCGCCAAAATTCGTTAAATCAGCCTTACACTGAATACTTTATTTCGTCTTTTGAAGCATTTTCAGAAATATTGCGATAAATAAATTTGTAACGCCCCCAAAGATATTGTAGCATGCGGAAATTTTTTGGAAAGAGAGAAATTCGATTGCATAAAATAAATATTCTTGAGAACTCACCTGTGTTACCAGATTGTTAACTACCAAGGGCATACTTAGGTACAAAAAAGAGGCTATTGCAAAACCTAAGACGTTGATTACTTCCGTAAATGAAAAGCGCTCCTCCAACGCAGCTATATAGCAAATATCTGTACCCTCTAGTACAAAATATAGGACAATAGACACAAGAGCGCCCCCAAAAACATTATTTATCTCCTCCTGACATAGCAACAAGAGTTTATCGTGAATAGACAAGTTCTTGGCCAGTTCGTCCAGAGATATAAGAGATGTTACTTTTTTAGTATTTAACAGATCTGCTTGTTTTTGAAGCAGGGCCATTACGACATGAACTAGGGATGTGTAGCAAGTGATGATATAGTTGGTTCGCATAATATGCACAAAAAAACACAAGTTGGAAATTATATATCCAAAGTTAATTATTTTCCAATCAGCATTATTTTCAAGTGCAACAATGCCGACTACGTACACGTTGATGCCGATCCAGAGGAAATAAAGCCAACGAGGGCTGGTTAATTTCATTGTATTTACTTTCAGGCGCCTGGCTAGTTGAGATAGTTTATTTAAAAGAATAAGTTGTGATTCTTGTTGAAAACGAAGCCAGATATTAACAAATATCTGAGTAATTGGCATAAACAGGACAATAATGTAATTGAAAACGTTTCCGGACCTTGAATTCAAGTCGTAATAAGTGCTGGGCTTTGTGTAAAAACAATCAATAAGAGCGACGTTTAAAAAAACAAGCGTTATTAGCTGAATGGTAAAGGAGATACAATTTCCATTTATCACATAGCACTCAAAAATGCTAGAGTAATCGATATCGGTTAGTCCTAAATAGCGTTGATAGTGTATGAATGTCAAGAGTTTTCTTTTCGATTGGTAAAGCAGCATGTTATCACAAAGAACACTTGCGGTTTGTAAGACGTCGTAAGGGTAACTGAATTGTTCGAAAGCATTGATGAAATTAAACGAAATCAGCTAGACGATCTTTACAAATTGTAATTAATTAATACTGTGGTGTGATAAGCAAATGTTTTATTAATACGATGGATCGACTCCTACTTATCCTGCCGCACGTTGTCTGAATTCTTTCCTAAGTAACCATTGTAGTGGGCAATGGTCTTAAAGGTGACTTGAGCACTTATGTACATTTAAAGTTAAACAGTGTTCTACCAAGGGCAAACAAGTATACAAACAATCTAGTGTAATCAAATATAGTAAGTTGATTACTTCCTTAAATGAGTAGCGTTTCGTCAATTCGGCTTTAATAAAATAGAACAAAACACAAGCAACCAGCACAAAATTCAGTATAATAATGATGAAAAGCTCCATCAAAAATTTGAATTAAATCTTTCCGAAAGAGCAACAGAAGCTCCTCGTGAATGGACAAAATTGTTGGTTAAATCCTCTTTAGAGATAAGATATCCTATTACTTTTGTTATTAACAGATCTTCTGCAGAATGGCCATTAAAACATGAACTATTGATGCGTAGCTCGTGATGATATAGTTGGTTCGCACCACAATGAATATACCCAATGTTACTTTTTCTAAAATCAAAAAGGGAATAAAGTATAATCATGAAACTGTTGACAATCCAGAGGAGGTAAAACACACTCCGATGTATTTTCTGAAAGACGTGTTGAAGGCGTACCCAGAGTTTAGACAATGGAGTGATTGTCATGGACAGGACCACCATGAGATTGAACTCGTTGAACTCGAGAGCATAGCAACGTTTTCAGTGCTTTTAGCGTTCCGATAAAAGCGAAGAAAATAGAATTGCTCTTTATTATAGAATTTAAGCATTTTGAAGTGCTAAATTAACATTTAATATCATTCAGTCCCAAATAACGTTGATTTTGTATAAATGTAAAAAGTTTCCCTCGTTGCGACTAAAACAAAAATCTATCACGAAAAGATAAACCTGCACTTTGTTTAAAGTCGTGGGCTAATTGAATTGGCTATTATATCGGTCGAAAAATATCTACAACTAATTTGATTAAGTTGTGAAAAGAGGATTATTACAATAAAGTTCGGCTTTGGCACACCCTTCTTAAAATCTATTTAACTTAAGCTTTTTTGTTCTTAGTGTTTGCATTCAGCACTTACCTGTTTACCTAAATTGTTTATTACCAAGGGCATATTTATGTACAAACATATTGGCAAAGTCCAACAGAAAACGTACATTGCCTTCATAAATGTGATGCGTCCTTCCAATCCGGCTATATAGCAAATACTTGTACCATCTAGTAGCAAATATAGGATTATAAATACAAAAGCGCCGCCAAAAATTGTATTAATCTCCTCCTGGCATAGCAACAAAAGCTGATCGTGAATGCAAAAGTTGTTTGCCAGTTCTTCAAGGGAAATAAGAGCTCCCACTTCACATAATTGATAAGCCTGTGCTTGCAGCAAGACCATAAATACATGAACTAGAGATGTGTAGTACGTGATGATATAGTTGGTGCGCACCATATGCAAATACAGGCCCACACCCAATAAAATGTATCCAATGTTTGTAAGTTTCCATTCAATAGGAGAGTAGAGTGCAGTTATGATGAGAATATGAACACTAGTACCAATCCAAAGACAGTAAAGCCAACGAGGTAGATGCAATTTTAGTGTATTTACTTTTAAACGCAATGACAATCGAGTCAACCGCTGTAACAGAATTCGTTGCGATTCTTGTTGAAAACGTAACCAAACATTAACTAATATATTAGTGATTGGCATGCATAGCAGAACAGAGGAATACAACTTGTTTCCTGTACTTGATCGCATATCGACGTCAACCATGGACTTTTTGGTTAGTGAACCAATAGAAGCGCCAAATAAAATAATCAACACCACACACTGAATGGTTAAGGAGATGCAATTTCCATTAATCACATAGCATTTGAAAATGCTTGAATAATCGATGTTGGTCAGTCCTAAATAACGTTGATAGTGTATGAATGCCAAGAGCTTTCCTCTTTGCGGACTTAGCACCATTTTCTCTGGGAACTACACTTGTGTTCAGTTGAACCTTGTCTGAATAACTGCATTTTATTGAATAACAACAACCTTGACTCAAAGCCAGTAAGCTTAACAAATGTGAAAGAAGCATTATGAATAACATCAGTTAATCTAATCATTTAATTAAATTTATGGGATATTACAACGTTCGAAAGAACACTCGATGTTGCTCATCAATGAAATTAGTGCTTAAAATTTATTCGGTACTCACCTGTTTGGCTACATTGTTGCTCAACAAAGGCATGCTTAAATACCAAATTACAGGCACAATCCAACTGAGCATAAAAAACACTTCACACACTGAAAACCTTTCCTCTATTGTGGATATATAAAAAAGACACGTAGCATCTAGAACACCAAACAAGTAAATGATAATGGAAGCACCTCCATAAACTTTAACAATCTCAACGTGACACAGCAACAAGAGCTCATCATGTATGCAAAAACTTCTTGAGAGTTCCTCCAGAGATATATGAGAGCCAACTTCAATGTGTTTTATTTGATCTGCTTGTGCTTGCAGCAAGATCATAACTACATGAATTAGGGATGTGTAGCAACAGATGATATAGTTGGATCGTACATTATGCACATAAAAGCCCACTAGGGCAAGCATATATAATGGATGGTGGCTTATGTTCCAATACAAGCGGGCAATCAACATATTCAAGGCATGTAAAATGCAGGTGCCAATCCAAAGGCGAAAAAGCCGCTGAACGCAGGACAACTTTGAAGTATCTACTTTAAGTTGCCAGGCTAATCGAGAAAGCATTAGCTGAAGAGTCCTCTGCGAATCTTGCTGAAAACGTAGCCAAATATTTAAAATTATCTGAGCAACGGAAGGAGCCAACATATATATGTAATGAAACACGTTTCCGGACTTTGACTTAAGGTCTACACTTTCTCCGAAAACAGCACCGTACAATGTCGTTATTAAAATAATCATCATCAACGACTGTTTAGTATAGGATAACCAATTGCCATTGTTTACATAGCATTTTAAAATTCTTGAATAATTTAGATCATTAAATCCCAAATAACGTTGAAAGTAAAGAAGCGCGAAAAGCTTATGTTCTTTATGTTCTATAATCATTGTAAATGAAAACTGCAACTGTGTTCTATTTAACGTCGCCAGAATAACTGAACGTAACTGACTGCCTTGAAAAAATATTTTGAAATTTATCACTAGATCTTACAAAGTTCTAATTAGCCATAGTTGTTGTCACATCATTAAAGTATTTGTTGATATATCTAGCCGATTAAAAAGTGTGAGTTGTTTGAGAACTTTTATTCAAAAATAAAGGTTCTTGTTTGATGTATTGAAAATGAAACAATGGAAATTTAATAAACAAAAAATTTGTAAAAAATAGTATTCGTATACAAGGAAACAAACTAAACTAAAGACTTACGAATAAAGGGCTTAAAATATCTTAGTCGAGCTATCTTTCTTCCTTCTTACATATTCATAATAGGTTCGGGGCAAAAATCAAGGAGTGTTTCAACTCACGGGCGATGTGCTAACACCTTTCTGCTGCTGTTGAACTAAAAATTCTTGCATCTTTACTATTTTTATTATTATTTTTGTTTGTGCAGAAGGGTATTCTGCTTTTGCATACACATCGTTTAGTGTATAAATGAGTGTAGTAATCCCTGTAGAGGTGCCCTTGAAATTATAGAGTGAAAAACTCGCGCTTGCGAGTAATTAAAACAAAATTGCAATTAATTGTAACTTTATTGAATTATTAAGTAGAATGTATGGTTTAAGCAGAAATATAACTTCTATGTAGCCTGTACTATTGTTTAAGAGAGATGCAATATGTACGTTTTTTTATCAGAATAGATAATAATTTTGGACACATTTCTATATTTGTTTAACTTACCTCGTCAGCCACATCACTGATTAACATTGGCATGCTTATATAGATGCATATCGGTATCATCCATCTGAGCAGCAATAGCATTTCCATTAACGAAAACCCATCTTTGGGTAGAGCCAAATAACAAACCTCGGTTGCATCGAGGGTTGCGTATAGGTAGGGCATTACCAAAGCACCGCCATAAACATCAACCATCTCCTGCTGGCACAAGAGCCAAAGTTCATCGTTCAGACGCAAATTGTTGGCTACTTTAAATAAAGGAACAAAAGAGCCACGCAAGTAATGTTGAAGCTGAGCTGCCTGCAGTCGAAAAAGATGCTTCAAAAGGCACACCAAGGAACAGTAGCTGGTGATTATGAAATTTGCACACACAAGACGCACAAAAAAGCCAAGCAGGAAGATTAAATGATCCAGCTGCGAATTCAAATCGAATATCACAAATGCAACACAGTCGAGAGCATAGTACAAGCACATAAAGACCCAAAGGCGATAAAGCCAACGGGAAGGCAGCTTTTCAAGATTTCCAAAATGCAGTCTTGCAACCACTCGGCCCAATCCTTGGAGCAGTAACAGCTGGGATTGCTGATGCAGAAGCATCCAAGCATTGGCAAACAATTGGGTAAAAGATGCAGCCAAGATGACTAAATGATCGAAGGTGTCGCCCGATATTGAATCAGTTTTCTGGTAGTTCAAAGACCATTGAAAGAATGTCGCTAGAATGCAAGAGATCAAAATGCCTTGCACGACAATGTACAAAAAATACGAAATGCAGCTCGATTTCAGCACATAACGTCCCAAGATATTGGAATAGTCCAGAACAGTCAGACCCAAGTAACGTTGATGTTGCAGAAATGTTATTAGTCGCATTTTCTATCACGTTACTTAAAAACACTCGCGTTTCCTCTTCGAATGCACTTTGGCAAATGAATAAAAAGTTTTTCGCTGTTTGAAAGAATTTAATTGTAGGTATTGGATCTGTCAGCTTAGCATTTTAATAACAGAGTTGAACCCCACATCATAAGACTCATCTTATCAAACTTCAATGGGTATAATTAAAAGTCTCGATGCAGAACTAAATTAAAGCAATATCATCGGAATCAAAAAAAGTCCACCACAATTGAATTGCTTGATTTGTAAATTTATTTAAGTTAGAAAATATGAAATAAATAGGAGCGTATCTATTAGTTAATTAAAATATTTATCCACATACGCAAGGTATCATTAAAATGTACACATAACTCATAACCCTATTTTAATTTTGCAGAAAAGTGAATTGGACTTTTTGGAATGGTCACCGCTGAACGATAGAAACTTAATGCCAGACGACTGGACAACAGATACATTGTTCTCGGCAATAAATGGACCATTTCCCTTTCCCGATTCCCGAGAGATCGGTAAGAAGTACTTAATATATGAATCTAAACTCGTCTTAATATAATTATTGCATTAATTATAGCACGCGGAGCAGGCATTGCGGATTTTATACAGCCAAGTCTGGGACCGCTGCAACCGAATTTAGATGATATCGACATTACGTTCTCAGGTATTTTCATACATAAGCAATAATAATATTTTATTTCATGTTTATTTTTAAAATTCGAAATAGATTTGCTCACCACGACATCATCGCGCTTGCCACCGGTGCCCGAAGAGGGCACAGATGCGGAAATGCTCAAAAACGACGACTATTGCCTGCCAGCAATTGTTGGTGCTCCGCACACGCTCTACAGCAACGACAGCATGATGGATGTGGTGACCAGCAGCGGCTCTTGCGGCGGTGGCGGCAACTCTCAAGTCGATGCCAGCATGTTGGAGCTGAATACGCCCCTGGGCAATATGCCGTATGCCGATATTGAGCAACAGTTTGCAGCTGCAAGGCAAGTGCAGCAATCGGTTAACGATTCGCAACAACAACAACAGCAGCAGCAGCAGCAGCAACAACACTTGCTGGGCGATAGCCAGGCGGCACGATTGCATACAATTAAGCACTTTGGTGCCATAAGCAGCAACGACAGCAGCAATCGTTGCTCCGTCAGCGATAGTTTCTCCAACAAGAGCGTCATCAACGGCCGCGTTGCAAAGAATACGCAACGTCCTTTTAGGCGGGAACCGCACAACTACGATAAGGCGCAGCCGACATTGCATCAGACAACTATCTATCAGCAAATGCTAGCTGAACAGCAAAAGAATCAGCAGCAACATCTTGCTACAGGCGCTGTGTTGCAGGCGTTTCAAACTCCACAACAGCAGCAGCAGCAACAGCAAATGCAGCAGCAACAACAACAGCCGCGTTTGCACTTTCCTGCGCAGCAGCAGCAGCAGCAACAGAACACTTACAACCCGCAAAGTTTTTTAAGCAACTATTCAGATAGCTATCAGCAGCAGCAGCAACAGTTGGTCACACAGCAGCAGCAGCAGCAGCTGAATGTGAAAGTTGAACCACATCAGGCAGATGTTTTGTCTTTGTTAAACGATGGCGCATACAACTCAATAAGCTACAAACCATATCCGCAGTTTAAAAAGTCCGCGTCAACGGGCACCTTTTTAAATGTGCCACGCGTGACACAACAACAGCAGCAGCAGCAACAGCAACAACAAAGCTACCTGCAACAAGAGCAGCAACACCCGCAACTGCAAATGCAACAGTCGTTGCCTTTGGGATTGGGTCTTACTACACAACAGCTTATGCAGCTAACTCGGCAACAACAAACGAACAACTCACAGCAGCAGCATGTACAAATGCAACAACAGACTGTTGCCAGTTTACTGTTACCGCAACAGTCACAGCAGCAACAGCAACCTGCTGTCAGCGTTGCCTCCTGGGCAACGCCAAACACAACAATCTTGCCCAAGGAGATGCATCGCTCAAATAGTCTCCCGCTGAATGTATCGTTGCCCAATGTCATTCATCACGAACCACAGCAACAGCAACAACAGCAACAACAGCAGCAGCAACAGCAGCAGCAACAGAAACAGCAACATTTTGCCGTACCCAAATATCATGCAAAAGGCAAGTCACGTGTTCGCAGCAACTCAATGCATCAGCAGCATACAGTTGTTGCCGCCGGCGGTGGTTCACCCATCAACAATGGACACGGCAATATCAGCAATAGTTGCAGCAATCTGCTCGTCGCACAACAATTACAGCAAGCAACCAGCGATCCCATGCTCAACAGCACGTTAGCCCAGCTGCTGACGTCGAGTAAGTTAAAATTTCATTTAAATCGAAATCTATAGTAATTTCTTTTACATCTCCTACTCTAGATACACGCCTGCAGGCAGCCGTGGCAAACAAGTCGCATCAGTCACATTCTTCCGCCCATGCCATAGCCAGCGGCAGCAGCAACAGCAGCAGCAGTGTCAGCAACAGCATGCAGCAGACACAATCGGTGTACGCCGTCAGTGTCAATGCTCAAACATCGCCGCTTTCGGTGCCAGTTCCAACGCAGCAGCATTCACCAAAGAAGTCCGTCTCGTTGCCCGTCGCAATCGCTGCTCCGTCCTTGCACAGTCCGCCCGGCACAAAAGTTCTCAGCTTTAGTCAGGGCACCAGCAATTTGGGCAGTAGTCTAAGTCTTTCACCAGACTCGCCGTTTCAAGACTCTCAAGACTCGCCACTGTCGCCCGGCAGCCTTAAGTATCAGCCACGCGATACGCAACGTCGCGCCGGACACATTCATGCGGAGCAAAAGCGACGCTATAACATTAAAAACGGCTTTGATACGCTGCACGCTCTGATACCGCAGTTGCAGCAGAATCCCAATGCCAAGCTAAGCAAGGCAGCCATGCTGCAGAAGGGCGCCGATCACATAAAACAGCTGCGACAGGAGCGCAATGTGCTCAAGGATAAAATTGAAGCGTTGCGCTTAGAGCGCGATTCGCTTAACAGCTCCTTAATGTAGGTTCTTAAATTACTCAAATTATGATATTTTTCGATTTTAATTACTCTCGCTTTTACTTAGGCATTTGCATTCTGTACTGCCTGCGAATGGTGCGCCAGTGACTCGGCAGGGTACGGAGCATGTGCGTCAGCTATATGAGGTCTATGTGCGCTATAACACAATGAACAATTGGAAGTTCTGGATTGTAAGTTGTCCTACGCTTTCAATTAAATATTTATAAATATTTCTACTCATATTTTCACAGCTGGGACTTATTTTGGAACCTTTATTAGCGTCTTATACGACGACTGTATCCAGCGCGAGTTTGGATGAGCTACGTCGAACCGCCTTTCTATGGGTGGACCAGCACTGTTCGCTCATAGATTTGCGCCCTGGTAAGCTTTCAGAAAATCCAACAACAAACAGTTAATATCTAACTAAAATTTACTTCTTTTTACAGCTGTTACGAACAAATTAAAGTACCTATCCATGCACACGGATATCGTCTCGGAGCCGCCAAGTACACTGCAAGATGAGGTGGCCAAAGCGCTGCAGAATACCAGCGGCCAGCATCCCAATCTGCATGGCTCCTAACCGTTCATGCTTCTCGTGTAATGAATTTTACCCATTGCTACAAAAAATGCAATCCTTTTGATTTGTTGATTGCTGCTGCTTTTGGCAACAGACAGCAGCTATTATATGGTACAAACTGCCTCTTTCGGAAAATGGCAGAATATTATATTGTATGTGTGCAACAGATGTTATTCTTAAACGCTTAACGCTAAGTTAAGAACAGCCGTTAGCAACTGCAGTTAGCAGTTGCAACTGCAGTTAGCGCCATGCTAAGCAGCAAATAGTGCCTACAATTTTATGACATAAGCGTAAAATAAAATGACGATTTTACAAATTTTACAAAAAAAAAAAAAAACTTGATGTTATTCATTGACCGCATAAATTCTGTGTAATTAAAAATAATAAATGATTGACCAAACTACAAGGCAATGTCACTTTCCCAGACCACAAATGTTATAATCAATAATCTGAGTTCATTTTCAAGAAACCATTTGCATCACATTCACTCATTATATTGCATGGTTTCTCTATGGAAATGGTCCACATTTTATCAATATTATTTAATAAGCATTTTGCTTTCAGGTGAGAATTATGCTATTTATTTATATTTTGAATTAAAGTTAAATTTCGCTCGTTATGCCATTTATAACAGGCAAACAGAATCAGGAGCATGTGCTTTAAACATTGCAGTTTGAATTGCACTCTTTTGTGATTGGTTGGAAATGACTTCACATTGCATACTTGTTGCACATTTGAGTGCCTGCAAAAGTAAACATTGCAATATTTGCAAATACAAGTACATTCGTCTGGCTTCTGTTTGCGTGGTATTGCGATTAGCAAAACAAGCGAAATTTGATTTTAATTGATAACTTAAATAATAACTACACTGCAGAATATTGCAAAAGAAAGTCGAACGATTAAAGTAAATTTTTAAAAGCCTTAACAAATAAAAAAAATTCTAATTCTGGCAGGCATTCCTTATGATTTGTTTGTAGTTTACTTATTCAATTAAACAAATATAGTAGGCACCCTCGCCTCAATAGACTGTTTAATTTTGATATTAAATTTAAATTAGAATTCCTATTTTTAAGTCCAAATTGAGCAGCAATTTTACACTCGTACATAGTAGTAGTCGCCAAAACAATGTAAGCTGATTGCCTGGTTTACATTACAAATTGAGTTACTGAGCGGCGAGAGCGTGTTGTGATAACGCAATCGAACTGTAATTTATCATTTGATGGCTCTCTTTTTATCGGTCAGACATGTTTTTCTTAAATTCTTCATGCACTTGACTAATGAAGGTAAAAATGTAATTTTGAAGTTCAGTTAACTCTAAATTGGGCTCATCGACGGGTAGCGAAAATGTTTTTTATTTGTCTTGTGCTAATTCTGGTGCTCGTCTACCTTTGGCAGCGTTGGCACTTTTGCCATTGGCAGCGTCTGGGTGTTCCATTTGTATCAGCCACGCCTTTTGTGGACAATGTGTGGCGTCTATTGCGTGGCTACTGCTGCTTTGGCGATCAGTTTTGTGAGCTGTATGAAAGCCCAAATGCGAAAGGCAAGGCCTACCTAGGCATCCATGTCCTGCACAATCATGCGCTGCTACTGCGCGAGCCGGCGCTGATCAAGAGGGTTCTAGTGGAGGATTTTGCGCAGTTCTCCAGTCGATTTGAGACAACAGATGACATTGGCGACACTATGGGCTCCCAAAATCTTTTCTTCGCCAAGTACGAGATGTGGCGCGAAACGCATAAGATATTTGCACCCTTCTTTGCCGCCGGGAAGGTGCGTCATATGTTTGGGCTGCTCCAGCAGATAGGTCATCAGCTGGAGCAGCACATGGCCAGGCAACTTGCTTCTGATGGCTTAAATGGAGATACACTGGAACTGGAGGTGAAAGAGTTAAGTGCGCTTTTCAGCACTGATATCATAGCCTCGCTAGCCTTTGGCCTGGAGGCAAACTGTCTAAGGCAGTCGGATGCGGAATTTCGGCGCATGTGCATCGAAGTGAATGAGCCGCGCCCCAAGCGACTGCTGCATCTATTTACCATGTTCTTCTTTCCGCGTTGCTCCAGACAGCTGCGTACACATTTGTATTCAGGGGAGTATGAACGCTTTATGCGTAAATCCATGAACTGGGCCTTGGAGCAGCGTGCGGCAAGCGGGGAGCAGCGACATGATTTGATTGACATATTTCTACAGCTGCAACGCACACAGCCACCGGAGAGTGTGGTGCATAGACGTGATTTCTTTGTGGCCCAGGCAGCATTTCTGTTGCTAGCTGGCTTTGATACATCCTCCTCGACAATTACCTTTGGGCTGTACGAGTTGGCCAAGCAGCAAGCTGTACAGCAGCGTCTCAGACAGGAGCTTAAAGAGGCGCTGGCAGCTAGTGATACGGCTGATCATTTGAACTATGACACACTTAGCGGATTACCATATCTGCGTCAGGTGGTGGATGAAGTTCTCAGACTGTATCCGCCTACCGCTTTTCTAGATCGCAGTTGCAACGCCAAGGCTGGCTATGATTTGTCCGCCTGGAGCTGTGGATCTCCAATACGCCTGTCACCTGGTACGCCAGTCTATGTGTCCGTGTTGGGACTGCACCGTGATGAGCAGGTAAGAGTTGAGGTAACTATGTTATAGGATAAATATATATAGCAAAAATCGTTCTACTTCCAGTACTGGCCAGATCCATTGAAATTTGACCCGGAACGTTTCTCCCTTGAGCAAAGAGGGCAGCATCAACCCATGACTTATTTGCCATTCGGTGCCGGGCCACGCGGATGTCTGGGAACGCTACTTGGTCTCGTGGAGATTAAGGTTTATTTTAAACTTATTTCAAAACGTTGTTTATTATAAATTAATCATTCATTTATTTAACAGGTGGGTCTGTTCTACATTCTGAAGAATTATCGAGTAGAGACATGCGCCAGAACACTTTCCGAGATGAAATTCGATCCAAAGGCTTTTGTGCTCACTGCTGCTGGTGGCACCTATTTGCGCTTTGTCAAGGATCAGCTGTGAAATTTGTTAAATTGAATCGAAATGTGTTTCAGTTTTTCAATTTTTACTTTATTGGTAATTGTTTTTCACATATGTAGGTTTTATTGTTGTATATTTTTACGTTTTGTTTGTAATTTTCATTCATCTTAAAATCAGCTCGAAAATGTTCACAAATTTTGTCATTTAAGCTAACCAAATACTGTTGGCCATAACTAGCGCTTATCAGTTGGATTATCTGATCAGAATGTAGACTGCATTTATTGCATGTAAAGCTTACTTATCAATTAAGCAATTAAATATTGATAAAAAGAAACTGTTATAAAAATAATAAAACACATTTACACACTGTAAAAGAAGAAAAATGAATTGGAAAGTTTTTGCCACATAACACCTACAATATTTGATCAGCTCTTTGACTGTATTCTTGTTTTCTTTGTTGTTTTATTTTTCATCATATACATTTTAAAAAACTAGCACTCCAGCTTCCTGGCATATATCTCTTCACATTTTTTTTTTTTTACAAATTATCAAAAAATAACTAAAGCAATTTTATACACTCAGCATTAAAGAACTAAGAGCTAAGCTAACAACTAATTGATTTTTTATATTAAGTTTTTAGATTAACACAAAATTGTATTTTCATTTTATACATAAAAGTTTTCAGTTGCAGTATTGAAATGTTGAGGATTATTGAAACTATAAAAAAAAGGTTTTGCATTCATTTTGCTAGCTACTCGCTAAGAATCGATTTAAAGCAATCATGAATAAAAGTTATTATATATTTTGTTACCAAAGTTAGGTTTCAAAAGTAAAATGCAAATATTTATTTAGAAATTCTTCAAAATGTGCATAATTATAATTTGTGAACTCTTGTATGCTGCAAACTATTCACTTAGCAATATCAATTTCGTCTTAGGTATCTTTTCTGTTATCAGTTTTTATTTTATTTTAATTTTTTCAAAAGGAAGCAGCATATATTATGGCATATGTGAATGTATAGCTCAACGGAAGGTTATTTGTTGCTGGTTTTAATTCGTTTTCAATTGTGTACGCATTTTCTGTGTGTGGCAAGCAAATTTGCATTTTGTTGTGGAAATAAGTTGGAAGCAATACATTAATTTTGTTTGCAAGTATTTTCTTAAATTTGAAATTGTATGTAAATATTATTTACTTTTTAGTTCATTTTCTATATACATTTAAAGTGCAAGAAATTTTTTTATTATTTATTTTGTTTTTGGTTTTTCAAAATATACATAAGTTTTGCGTTAATTTTTTGACTGACTTTGGAAGTGTGTTGGACGTTGTAAAACAATTAAATTTAAATAAAAAAGAGTGCAAATAAAGTTTAATGTTTATTTTGATGTAAAATATTTCTTTCATCCCACATTTGTATTGGGTATTTGAATGCTAAACAGCTCCCAGAAGTTTTTTTTTGTTTTTCATCGACATAACGCTTAACACACAAATTATTCATATCGGTATATAGGCATATTTATATTTAGTTATATATATATATGTAAGAATATATAGCTAGTTACAAATATAGTAGTTTACTTTTGACATGACATACATTTATATATATATGTATATACTCGAACTCATACTCATATATAGGCTAGACTATATATAACTCTCACTTTTAGCTTGCAAGTAGGATATCATGTAAAAATTAAATAATTACAATAATATACTTCAAAACTCTGTTGATTTTTACTTTTTGTTGTTTGTTTTGTTTTTAGTCTTCTAATACAATTTACGAAACGCGCATACACATTCCACAAAAATCGTTGAATCGCTACTATCTCCGATCCTGCATTACAACCTGCTTAAAGGCACCCGCACGCACGCTCGACTTCACCTCGTGTCCGCCCAAGGAAGCGGTTCCATCTCGCGCAATATACAATTGCAGGCCGGATGCTAAAAACGAAAACAAAAATAAGTTAAAAAATGTTATCCAAACATGATCAATTCCTTAGAATACTTACTTTCTGCCGAATCGCCCAGCTGATCCAACTTGGTATCCTTGAGAATCTCATCGATTAATGAATTGGGATTGACGCGCGTCTCTTCGACACGATCCGACACCCGGGGACCATCATCGAGGGCGCCCTTCTTCCGTTTCTCACCGCTGTTTTTCGTGCGATCTAGAGATCCTGTTTCACTTATAACTAACGAACCGGAACTGGGATTCCTGTGAAATAACAAATGACAACACACATTAGAATACAACATCAAACTAAGTATTTAAAAACAACAGAAATATATTCGTATCTAGCATCAAAATATTATGGTAATAATAATAATAGTATTCGCGGTGCTCTCTGTTTATGTACATAGCTTGTGATTGATATTGCCAAACGATATGTGGCAAGATGGAGTATTGGGACAAAAAATATTTTGGTGCAATAGTTGCCGACCATGCCATGCCATAAATGTTTGTATGAGTGTGTTTATCAGTGAACTATTCTTAAAACTATTTGAATTTGCTCACGAATAAGACACTTAATAACTGAAATGGTTTAGAAAACTGCATATGTATATGTATAAACTGTAATTTGATAAGCATTCAAATTAACGAAATAAAATCATATCAATTACAAATGAAATATTATCGTAACAATATTTGGGTTTCCCACAATATTCAATTAAAAACATACACATGTAATGGTTCATGGTAAAATTATATTATTTTAAAAATAATAAGCTTATTAATTAATATATAAAATCTTTTTTCTAAACTACAAGGTAATTTATACAAATTATGCATAAAAATGATTAAAAATAGTATATCTTTATCTTTAATCTCCAGTGCTAGCGCAATGTTGACCTCTAAAAACAAATGATTCACTTGAAAATGTGTGCATCCCCAAAAATACTTAGATTCTTTTGCGGACTGACAAAGTTTTATAAAAATGCCTTTCAAATGTTTTCTACATCATTCTAAAAGAAAAAGAATACAGTGTGGTAGGACAATCAGGTGTAAGAAGTAGAGTTAGAGTTACGAGCACAACGACAACAATAGTGTTAAAAGAGGCAGGCAACTAAGTATAAATCGTTTTTTTTTTTGTTTGGCAGAGGGAGAAAGGCAACCCACATCATGGTGACGCTGGGCCGGCGTATTATCTGCGTGGTGGCGAGCGGGGACAGCGTTGCACCCGAGACGGTCAGGGCTGATGCCTCCGCTGCGGCTGCCGATGTGGAGAGCAGCAACGAGGCAGCCGATGGATTCGAGCGTATGCTGCACGCATCTGTTGGACTCGCGGCCAGAGAACTGAGTGCATCGCTGGACATCACATTGCCAAGACGGGGACTGCTGCCATGGCCATTGGGTGAGCCTTGCAGCGTCTGCTGGTGTTGCTGCTGTGTTGATCCATCAACTGAATCAACTGTCTGACTGCTGCTGTTTGGATTGCACTGGAAGGTGATAAGGGCGCCACTGCTGCTACTGTTGCTGCCGTTTGATGAGGACGCTGAATGATTCGAGTGAATACTGGCCAGCGTGCCACAGGGCGAGGAGCTTGATCCAGCTGCTGGCGATTGTTGTCGATTGCTGGCGCTGTTGTTGTTGTAATTGTTGTTGTTACAGCTACTGCTGCTGTTGTTGGTGTTGTCGAATAGGCGTCGAGGCACACCGCTAAAGCTTCTGTTGTTTGTGTTTCGTTCGTTGGGTTGATTAATTTTTTAGACACAATTATGTTTTGCATTTTGGTTTATACATATACGTATGTACATCGGAAGGCATAAAAATAAAAAAAAATTTGCAAAATATGCACAATATTAACATGATGAGTTCATTACCCTACAGTTAATAACGGGTTTAAATAAATTTATATTTGGTCCGATTGGGTTTTTCCCAAGTGTATTTCTTTAATTAATGAAAACTTATTTAATATTTTCATTTTATAATTTTAACTTTATTTTAGTTTAATTTAATTTTTATTTAACGCCGACTGTTTTTATGTGGCAATAAATAAATAAATATACGTCAGTAAGAAACTCAAAAATTATATTAAATTTATTTTTGAACTTGTAAGTAATTTTGTAATAATTTACACATCATGTTTATCTTGTGCAAATACATATTTATATAGATGTTTTTTTATGGTATGTATTATATTGAAATCATAACGTAAGCCTCTGACATCACTTGGGTAAAAGTCATTTACATTTTTGATATATGCGTGTTTTTTTTTTTGTCAAGTATTATTATATTTTTGAGTATATACAGTATTATTTGTGTGTGTAAGTAAGTATACATATGTGTTTTTTGTTTGGTAATTGTATTTTGGACTTACAAATTATAAACAAATAAAAGTAATAAAAATAATACAAATTCAAAAGATAATATTGTGGGATTTATTTCGCAAAAAATAATATTGAAATTACGTTTGATATTGATTACTTCGATACTTTCAATCAATCAAAAGAATCTTCAACAGCGCCTATTTTGTAATATTTATTTAGAATTTGTACAAATAATACAACAGTTATCTTAAGCCAGCTAAGTCTATATATAAATACGTCATTTAAATTAGTATTTTTAAACCCAATTTTCAATCTTAAATCTCGACGCATATACATATTGTCGATGCAATATTGTGAGCTGACTGGAAACGAAGCATTAATTGTACAATTTTAAAAACTGCAAGCAAAAAGTTTTACAATTGTTTTTAGCCAAGCGAAATGGAGGCCAAAGTAAAGTTAAAATTGTTCCGAAGGTCAATTGCAAGACAAAAGGTTGCCTGTCAGACAGGCAGTGTGTGTGTGTGCCAATGTGCAAGGAAGGTGGTAGGTGGCCTTAGTCTGTGTGAACACATCCTCGCCCCAGTTTAAATCTGTGATGACCCAAATGCACAAATTGTAGTTTGGTAGAGGAAAGCGGAAATGAAACAACTGATTTGATTGGTACTTTGGGTACTCCTTATTCAAGTTCTACACAGAATAAGTGAAGGGAAAATTTTATAACCATGAAGATACCTTCATACTTGAAACAAACCGGCTTTTTTTTGACCGATTTTGAGAAGTTGTACATTTCATATATTTCTTTTGTAAAGGTATTGTATTTGTAAAAAATAACTTAGTGTTAAAAACTAGTTTTAATTGGATCCCTTAATTTGTGAGTGCTTAGTAACTGTAGAACCAGCAGCTACTTTAAACTTAGCAAGGTGACCAAACCCAGTGATACCCTTGGATTATATAGTTAACCAATAACAACAGCTTAAACTTAACTTACATCTAACTTAACCAGTTTGATTATGATTAGTAAAAAAACTTGAACTTGAACAGAACGCAATAACATAAACAGGATAAAAACAACAACGGGCAACACAAAACAAACCAAAGGATATAGCTATGAGAAGAGCACAAATAGTTAACTATTTCACGGCCAGGACGCGACAGAAGCGAACGAGAGTATGTTTGTGTGTATGAAATGAGAGCTAAACTAAACTAAAACCCAGACAATTTATGTTAACGAGCAGTCAGGCTTATCGATTAACGAGTTACGATTAACGAGTGACGAGTAACGAGCAACGATTCACAGTTCAACTAGTTGAAAGTGTATGTAGTTCTTGTATTTGTTTATGGGTTATTCAAATGAAAAACGCGACGCACCTCATAAGCTCGTAGGTAGCATTTGTGGAATGTGGCCGCACCAAATGGCTGATGATAAGCTGCTGTTCCTGTGTGTGTGTAGATCCGGCCAGCGGTGTAGATGAAGTGCCCTGCAGCATGGTGCGTCGATAGGCACGCTCGAAGGGTGTCCGCGACATAAACGAGGCGTTATTTGTAAAGTTCTCAGCTGGCGAGTCGACAACATCGTAGGTAAGCAAACGATTTACGTAGCTGGCACCAAGGGCCGGTTTGTCTGCCGATTGGATTAGACGATTGAAGCTGGGCCGACGTTCGCTGGTGGGTGTGAGAAATGGATCCGCTTCTATGCGTTCGCCAAGGACATCAGGAATGGTGCCCATGGAGCGCATCTTTTGTATAGGATAGTGTGAGGCCAGCGGACTATCACTATCCTGACCTATGAACTTGGCATTGCCCACCTTCGACAGATGCGTTTGATTTTTAACAAACAGCTTGCCCGAGGAGCCAGTCGATGTGGTAGAACTCTTACGCAGATTATAGCTATGCAGCTGATGATGATGTAAATGATTGTGCTGCTGGAAACGCTGGCGCTCCTCTAACGACTGATCGCGTATGCGCTGGAACTCCTCGCGCACCGCCTCCTCGTGATAGTCGTCAAAACAGAGATTGTTCAACGATTTGATTTTGGGTATTTGTGCATGCTCTGCCTGCTGTTTTAGACGGCGCGGGGAGTTCCGATCCAGCTCCATGGAAGCCTTGTGAAACTCCATTTCCAGTATGGATAAATTCTCCATGGATTTGATTTTGGCCACACGCGGCGTATGGAAGTTCTCCTCGAGCCCGGAGTCATTATCACCCGAATCCTCATGGGGATACTCATCAGAGGATTCACTTGAGCCTCCGCTAACATAATACTGTGTGGCCGGCTGCTGTAGGAGCAGCGGCAAAGGCATCTCAGCCATGGGCGTACGGAAATCCTCATAGCCAGCCTGTTGCTCGCTGGGATTCATTGTGGCATTGGGCGTCTGATAGAGCAGCTCCTCGCTCACATATTCGATGGTAGTACTCAAACTAGCAATCGCTTGCTGTTTAGCCGCTGCTAGTTTTGGACTCTTTGGAGCGGCAGCGGGGCCAACTTGATGTTCCTGCACCAAATCGAGACCTTTAACCTGATGTTCCTTTGTCTTGATCTGGTGCCGCGATGCTGGTATATTCAATTTCATGGCGTTTATAGCTCTCTGATTGAGTCTATTGAGTAGAGAAACGGATTTTCTAAAACGACTGATGGATTTTTTTTTTGTTTTTTTGTTTGTTAATCGTTTTTGAGCGACGTTTGTTGTTGATTTTTATGTTTATACATTGAGGAGGTTAATATGTTTTATATAACAGTTGGTTAGTTGGCCATGTACCCATTTATTTTTTATTTTTTGTAATTTATATTTAAAGTATAAACAGAAAATAATGGTTATAAAAAAAGAAGAAACAAAAAGTGTTAAACAAAATTAGACAAAAAACAACAAATATATGATTAACAACCATAAAACTAAGTGTGAAAAACGTAAAATCTACCATAAAACCAGATTAGAGGAAAAATAACCATAAGAAATAACAGTTTTTGTGTTAGATATATTTATTAATTAAGCTAGCGCAAAATGTGATGATGATGCTTTAGGAAAGTTCAAGTAGATAAACCCAATTCCCTGTTTTTAAACGTGGTGCATTTTTTCAAAGTAAGCGTGAGAAACACGCTAAATACTTAAGGGTTATGATTTAGATACAGATACATTTAATTAACTGCAGTTTAATATTGTCATAGGTTTTTTCGAATCGAATGAGTTGGAATTTTATTTTTGTATAGCTGAATACGATGTTTCTTTTAGTACAAATTTTTCTACCCTGTATATCAATTGCAGAAATATTCGTACAGTCGCTTTTTATGTAGTTTACGAATTAAAGTTATCTACATTCATATGATAACTAAACTCTATAAACGATATGTTGAATGCATTGTTGCGAAATATTACTGCAAAACTTTCAATGTTTTGTGTTAGGGTAAAAGTTATTGCAGCCATAAGTTGTCGATTATTGCTTGATTGTTTTTAATTTTTCACTTGCAAATATTTATAAACACTTTTTAATAATTCCAAATTTTCAACTACCTTTACTCAAGCAGAAATGTTAAAGGTTAGAAGCTATGAATTGCGTTAATGGCAACTAAGCAAATCTGGTCGAATGCCAAAATGTGAAATGTGACCTTTAAGGCGCCTCATGACGCCAACTGAGTAGCCCGATGAAGTCATCGGCTGGGCATGTTTTGTTGTTTTCACTCTTCTTCAGTCAACAATTCTTGCAGTTCAACAATGTTCACATTGTGCAGATGCACCCGAACATGCATATAAATACCAAACCACCCACATTCACAAGCCCACACTGTAGAATTCGAATTTTCATAGGGAAATGCAGTCGGAATATAAGAATTATCATAGCGCGACATTTTGTCTGTTTAAACAAGGATATGGTAATGTGCATGTGTGTGTGTTTTTGTACTATGGTTTTGCCTGCATTTGACCTTAAACTTCACATTTGAAATTTATTGCGCGGCAAAAAACTTTGTGAGAGTTTTTTTTTAATTAATTGATAAGAAAAAAATACCTGTAGTATGGTTGGAATCTTATTTGTAATCTGTAACTGGATACGTGTATTAAAATAATGCTAAATACAATATTTATTAATATGTATGTTTTTGCAATACTCACTAAAAAACTAACTTAACTAGCAAGTTATATAAATTATTACGTTAACGAAAAAAATAACTGAATAAAACGAACATTTTTGAAAAGTGTGTTGTATGGTTTGTGTGATGTTTGTGTGCGTGTTATAAGTGATGTCTAATAAGTTTGTTTAATAAACATTTAAGGATAGTTTGTATGTATGTAAATAGTATGTGTGTGTGTGTATAGTTTTTGAGGTTACACACGATTGTTTTGAAGATACGTTGAAACGCATATTTATAGAGAGATAGACAAAGCTTTAGCATATATAGCGCATATATGTAGTGTAGAGTAGCATAACAAAGATATGTATAAAGGCTATAGTTATAATTGATTTATGTATAAATTATATGGGGTCGCGAATTGTAAGCAAAACAAATCAATTTCAATGTCAAGGCTTTATACAGATTTTTGTTCTGATTTTAGCAATACGTAATGACTACATATGGATATTGTTGAGTTATGACTTACCTAGCATGCCCCGAGTCACCCTCAGAGCTTTGCCTCGAATGTTGACTGTGCGAAAAACTACTATAACCCGAACCTTTTGACATCTTCAGAAGGAAAATCAATTGGTTAGCTGTTAAAGTTCTTATAGTATTTGTAAGCCCTTAACAGTGGTCGCTAGTCACGTAAAATTGTTGATTAATTAATGACTCGTTCTTTTGGGAAATTAACCCCGTTGCATATTAATTACTAATTACTAATTACTTTTATGTCATACGAGTTTGAATTCAGCAAGCGACCACTGTATTAAAATATTTAATTTAAATATGCTCACTTGACTAGTATTACTGGAATTTCTGGAGTGTCCCATTTCCATTAGCGTTGCGGTATTAACGCCAACAGCCACACCTCCCCCACCCACGCCACTACCACCACCGCCAACACTAACGCTTTGGACTACTGCCGCAGTGTTTGTGTTAGCGCCAGTGGTGCCATAATTGTTGCTGCCAATGACGCCCAGGCCGGGCAGAGTCTGTGTGACGGTGACGGGCGTGGTGACACTGGCTGAGGCAATCACATGCTGCTGCAAATTGTCCGTGGTCAACGTGACTCCCGATTCCGAAGACTCGGACAGACCAGAGTCTGTAACAATGGCTGATATCACAGCCTGTGCGTCGGTATCTATGAGCAAAAGAATTTATTTTATTTAGTAAACACTGTTATGGTTGATATATTTCGACATACCCTCCTCCCTTGTGCTGGAGACGGGTCGTGTGCCGGGCGCAGACATTGTGATTGCAACACCGCCTAAAGTGGCACCACTGCCGCCCAGAGGAATGGCTGAGCCACCACTGCCGCTAACAATGCTGGAGAGTGCTGTAGCCGTTGGCGTTTGCAAGCCACTGCAGGCAACATCATTAACCAGATCATCCGCAGATGCTTTATTAGGCTTGCTTTTTAGGCTAGGCGTGGGGCTGCAACAAAACATAATATTAGTAACTATATGCATTCTATATAAATTCATAAGATTACATACGCCTTAAATAGTATATCACCGCTTAGCATATGCATTTTAATGCTAACTCTCAGCATGGAGTTATCCAGGCGATGTCGCGAATCGTAACCCTCAAGCAGAAAGCGACGCGATGTCAAACCCGCACCAGCGAATTCAGCCAGATTCAGATCGATAAAGCCTAGTTTGTAATAGCTGCGACCGCCCTTCATCTCTTTGCGTATCGAAATGCGCAATTGGCAGGGATCCAGAACACCAGTCGACGCATTGGCGCTCATCTTGCAAAGGAACTCAAAGCTGCGATTCCATTCGACGCGATGATTTCTCACCTCTTCGCTGTGAATACATAAAATCATATACATATATTTTTGGTAATTGATTAAAGACTTGCAATACTATTGATATGAATACATTTTTCTAGCATTATCGGAAACATTTTAATTTAAATTTTGTATTCGATCAATATTATCGAATGAAATTATGGTAGAATTCTTTCCAATTACTATGTATTTTAAACATTTGTTAACAGTTCTTATGTGTTGTTATACATTTTTAAGGCAACTATCCCACTCTTATTTAAATTACTTTATAGTTTTGCTGATTCGGCTTTCTATAGCTTTAGGTTCTTGAAATTTAACTCACCGACTGCTGTACTCCTGAAACGAGCCACCGTCCAGAAGACGTATCTTGGCAAAGAGCACCTCGTTGACCAAAGCCACCTCGACCAGATCCTGTAGCTGGACTTCCACATTGAACTTATACTTTTTCTTTTTCATCATAAAGGCCATGCCAGGGGCGCTAGGCCCAAGTAATGTCATCAATGGCTTGCCAACAATCCGTTAATTCGCGGCGTTGCCACTCGGTCACAAAGAAACTGAACTGTTGCCTGCTTTTGGGCGGTTGACAGGCACCGCCTTGAAATTTCTTTAAGCTTCTTAGCCTGTTTTCTGTTGCTTTCTCAATGCTTTTCGGGCACTTGAGCTAGAAAAATATACACTCCACGTTGTATTTAGGTGCCTTCTCTTTTGATCTGTTGAGCTTTGCTCTATGTTTCGTAGAATTTTTAGATTTTTACGGTGTTGTGTTGTGCTACTTGACAGCCATGTTTAAGGTTTGTGCATGACTCTGGCCTTCAATTTGCTTCACGCTTTTACCTGCAAGAAAATAAATAGAACACATTTAAGTAATTGCCTTAAATATCAGTGGGGTATTTGTTCGTGGCATCCACAAAAATACATTAGCTTTAGGAGAACTGTGTGAAGTGAATAGAAATTCACTACCTGTGTACAGCTATTATTTATGTGGGTTGCTGATGAAAAGTCATCGCTGGAATAGCAACATTTTGCGAAATTCGCAAAGGTAAGTTTATAAAAGGAACTTTTGACTATATCAAGCAAAACGTAAACATTTTCTACCTAAGAGTAGATGTAAAAAATCTCCAAACATCAAAGAATATTATAAGACAGCTTATTTAGCTCAAACAGATACATGTACTTAATTTAAATATTTTGTGTAAATCATAGTATTTAATAAGAAGCAATCGAAAATTTTAATTATTTTTCGATAAATGTGACATTTAGTGAAGCATCTTCGAGGCGCGCAATACTCAATACCAATATTATTATACATGCATGTTGCTAGTTAAAAACAAAGTTTGCCTTATCGCATCGCTGATGTATTCAATCAATCCCTCGCTATAAGGTGAGCAAAATGTATTGCATTAATTAGCCTGCTGCACTTAAATATTTCAATGGGAAAACACGCAAGGCACCCAGGAAAGTGTAAGGATTGTTTTTGGTGCCGCCTTTGCGTGTCATTGCCATGCTTTGTTGTTTCATTATCAAATTTCGTATCTTTCCTGATGATTTTTTTTTAGCACGTTTATGACGCATTCGTCAGCGTCACACTTTAAGCTGTCCTTTTCATGATTGTCGGCAAGTCAACAACAAAAATATAAATTTTTAGAAAGCTGACTTATTCAATTTGTTTGTATCTGAAACGTTTCTGAGAATAATTAGAAGCACTTTTTGATTGAAATGTTTTTTTTTTTGAGAGACAGCTACTCTTGCACTAAACAAAACTAACTAAAAAAATGCCTTTCAAAGTGTAACGCTCAATTGCTTCGAATTTATATCGCAATTCGTAATAAGATTCTGTTTCGATCTTTTTGAAACGAGTTCGGTTCGAATAATGACTTATAATCTATCCAGCTGCCAAGTTCTACATTAACTTCTATAGAAAGACAGGCAACATTGAAAATATCCTTCGCTATTTATGTAGGTCAATGTTTTAATCTTACTTTAGGTCCTTAAAACAATAGAAAAAAGTTATATGTCAACCTAGCAACACCCAGTTAGCTAGTGCAAACAAGTACAAAATAACATAAAACGTGCATTCGTTTAAATGAAATTTCCACGACACATTCCCATTTGTTTAAATTGGTCAGCTCGCCAGAATCTTATACATATTTGATTGCCAAAATAGAAGAAGAAAACAAATCCGTTGCACGCCAATTACATCCATTATGTCCATTAGCTAAACCCAATCAACTGGGTAAACATTGCAAGATGCAATAATAACCAAACCCATTAACCCAGTTACCTACCTGTATTCCTACGTGTATTCTAGTCGTAGACACACCCACCAACTAAAAGAAACGGAATGAATAAAGGAAATTGCACCCCAAATCACTGGCAGCGTTTGCTTTGGGTTGCGGTTTGGGGTACGCTCTTGGGGTTTTTCTAGTGCCACGCACATATGACCGCACCCAAAATAAACCTTGTCCTGCCACAAAGTCTTTTCAAAGTTCTGCAAAATGAACCGTATTGGGGATAACTTAATTGAAAATTAATTATAGGAAAACATGGATTGTTTAAATATGAAAATTATAATTAAAAACTCACTTTCTTAATCACAGCTTTGTCAAGCTTTGTGCACAGCATTAACCCTCATCGGTCCCCTGTATGCGCACGCATACAATTTTGATCTTTTACCTTGAATAAAATAAAAACGGCTCAGCGGAATGACCTTATATTTTGGAAAGTAGAATTATTTTGCCTGTACAACAAAAAAACCCATTTTTTGAATATGTACCGTTTCTGTGATTGCCTGTGCAGTTTTAGTTACGAATCGGTCCCATTGTATGCGCGCGCATACACATAAGCAGGTGCCTAGAATTTACCGCTTATTTTAGGGTGTGGATTTATAGCAATGGTAGGTATATCATTAGTTCATTATATGATCCTTATATGCTGGGGTTTCCCCACCTGTTAGGTCGGGTCATGCAAAACAGTAGCCCAATTATAGGTTGCATGTTATTTGATGTAATCCTTTTTTGGACACCTGCATGCCATAAACCCGGGGTTTTTGAAGAATGTTGCTTATTTTTGGTATAAATAGGCCAATCCTTCCTAGTCAGTTTAGTCTTATTCTGCATCCCGAGAGTGACACCAAGTAAGTGAAGTTTGTTTGCGCATAATTTGAGTTTTGACTGTTCTACCATACTTGGATAAAAATGGATCGAGTTTTACGTGAAAGACGACAACGAGATGAATTGGATATGGATACGGATATACAAGTGAATCGGGCGAATCTCCGTGGAATAGTGACGATGATTTTGCATTGTCAGACGAGGAAAATGATGAAAGTGAACTTAGCGTGCATTCATATGAAGACGACATCGAGCCACTTGAGCAAAATTTAGCCGAAGAAAATGCAGCCATTCCAGAAAATAATATTGGTCAAAAAGTAAGAAAATTGAATATTCATCTCAACCATTTGAATTCAATCGAAGAAATTCATTTCGACGTGCAGAAAATCTTACTTCGGGTAAAAACCTACTCTCTTCGTTATGGGTTCATGTTCATTGTTTATTTTTTTTGTTGTTATTCAGGTCCAAAAGCATTAGCAGCTTCGAACATAGTTGATGTTTCGTCTGCATTTCATATGTTCTTTGGACCGGTTGAGAATATTATTTTGAGCATGACAAATTTATATGGTGTGCGAAGGTACAAAAACGAATGGCAAACCGTTGACTTAGACACTCTGCATGCATACTTTGGATTGTTGCTGCTTTCTGGTGTGTATCGGTCATACGGTGAATGTGTCACTAAACTGTGGAATGAAGAAACTGGTCGGGCAATATTTAGAGCTACAATGTCTTTGAAAATGTTCAAGCGTATTCATAGTTGCATTCGATTTGATGACCGCGAGCAACGAATGGCCAACAATGCTTCTACAAGTACTTCTGTTCGTGATAAATTGGCACCGATTCGAAATGTTTACGATAAGTGGAATCATAATTTGAAAGCTGTATACATACCAGGAAAAAACGTTACCGTAGATGAACAGTTAGTTCCTTATCGTGGGCGATGTCCGTTTCGTCAGTATATTCCATCCAGCCGCGAAATATGGCATCAAATTTGGGTGCTATGCGACTCAAAAAGCTGGTATGCATACAACACACAAATTTATGTTGGTCGGAATCGTAATGCCACTCCTGAACGCAATCTCGGACGGCGTGTTGTTTTGGATTTGGTGGAAGGACTTTCTGACAGAAATGTAACGTGTGACAACTTTTTCACTTCTTATGAATTGGCAGAAGATTTGCATAAGCAACGCATGACTATTTTGGGAACCATAAGAAAAAATAGGACTGAAATTCCTTCAGTTCTACTCGACATGCGTCAAAAGCCAGTTTTTCATACAGAAGTCGTATATGAACATAAATTGCAAGCAGTAATGCTGTCATATGTTCCTCGCCGGTACCGTTTTGTTACAATGCTTAGTACATACCACAATGTTGTCAGCATAACTGAGAATAGTACAAAGAAGAAACCCAACATCATTGAAGATTACAACAAAACCAAGAGTGGCGTAGATACAATGGACCAAATGGTGGCTACGTACACCTGCGCACGGAAGTCAATCGGTGGCCAATGGCAGTTTTTTGTAACATGCTTGATGTTAGTGCGTTGAATGCATTCGTGACTTTTATCGCATTGTTCCCAAATTGGAAAAATAATAAGACGAACCATAATATTCGTCGTCGCCTTTTTATTGAGGAGCTTGGATTGAATCTCGTCGAAAAACATATCACTAAACGCAAAAA
Source organism: Scaptomyza flava (assembly GCA_030179655.1). Classification (NCBI taxonomy): domain Eukaryota; kingdom Metazoa; phylum Arthropoda; class Insecta; order Diptera; family Drosophilidae; genus Scaptomyza; species Scaptomyza flava. The sequence goes on along the minus strand of JARNME010000029.1, from coordinate 24,116,380 downwards.
TCCACCTCAATGCAATGATGCTGCCAGTGTAATACGAAGAATTCGGGAGATTCGCCATTTGCCACATACATCAAAACGAGGACGATGCTACATCTGCACTTCTAAATATAACAAAAATCTTTTTGCTACACGCTGTGAACACTGTAGAAATTTCATTTGTGCTGAACATAACTTCAATTTATGCGAGAAATGTGCAAATAATTAACAAAAAGTTAAAAATTCAATTTTTTTCTTCTAATATCTGTAATATTCTAATTTTAATTTAATTCTAAATCTACCTTTAAGATTTTCAAATGTATTAATATAATAGTAAACAATAAATAACAAAAAAAACAAAAAACATATATTGTTATTAATTTTTTTTTAGCATTTTTGAAGTTACAACAATGTGTATGCGCGCGCATACAATGGGACCGATTAGATGTATTTCTCGAGGGACCGATGAGGGTTAATCAAGCTTATGTTCTACTCGTTTGTGAGTGTCGTGCCTTGGCCTCAGCACATTGTTATTTTTGTACTTGTTATTCCTTCGATTGTGAAACTGTGCCAAAAGAATAATTGGTGAATTAGAGAGCAACTTGTTTTGTGTCTTTGTCCTGATGGCTTTGAATTGAGACAGCCTGTGAGAAAATTGATTTAAGAGCTGTGCTTGGAGATTTTTTTTCCAATATTTTATCTTAATTTAGCGGACATATGAATTGATTGCTTTTTACTAACTACTGGACCAATCAGTGTGTTGAACCTTTGCTGCAGAAGTCAATTAACGAGTGTTCACAGAAAATTTGCCGTTGATTGGGTCAACTTGACCTTTACCTTGCCGCATCATCCGTTTATTTATCAATAATATGTGAGAAATATGTGCACACCGCAAAACTAAAATAGACGGAGAACATTGGCTTGCAAACAAAATTCATTGGTACATATGCCACAAATGCATATAAATATTTTTGACTTAACTTTACCACATCGCGTATCTTGGCCGGCAAAATTTGCGAACAAACATTAACAAAAACAATAGGCATCAGAATCAGCCGCCGGTTGCCAAGTGCAAAATGTATCTTAAGAATCAGATAAATTGCGAAATGGCAAAAATGTCGAGTTTTAAAATCATTACTGAACAACAGAGAACAAATTGTGTCACAGTGCAACACATTGTAAGAGATCTGGCATTATTGAAAACACAATAAACAAAAATGCATGAAATAGAGGGAAAAAAACATTCAAATATTTTAAATTTTAAAAGAGAGGAACATAAAATAGAACAAGGAAATTATATTATCCTATTTCTCTTGGAGATAGACAAAAAACTAAGAATAAACAACTAGAGATTAGATTAACAAAAGAATCTCTACGGTAAAAAAAAAAAAAACAAAGATGGAAATATAATTTAGCCATATAAAAGAACAAATACTATAATTCTGCAGTGCCTATCCTTGGTAATGAACGATGACAATGAATTCTTATATGGTGGTCTGAAGTACCTGCATTTTATACACATACAAAATTAAACAAGAACAGATATTTTTGCTGTTGTCGACAAATGAAATGCAAATTTTCACATTGAACAGCGACTTGACAATTCAGCGTATCAACATACATATTGTACTTTTATAAATAAGTGCAATTGTTCAATATGTTCAATATTGTAGCATATTGCATCAACTTTGTGCAATGACTAAGCAATCGATGAGCAGAGATGGCAACCTATGCGGTTATATTTATAATTTTGCTTAGTTTCAATTCCGTCCGTGTTCTCATTGTTAATGTTTTAATGCTAGTCAATATATCTTGATTTGAATGTTAGTTGATTGAATTATCTAGTGTTAAGGTGAAACAAAAAGAAGTGGCTCAAAAGGCAGCTCATTTTGGATATCAAAGAATCTGTTGATTGTCAAAGATGCGACAGACCGATTAAAGTAGCGACAAAGTGACAAATGTGTTTTGTTTTCAGATGTGCATTATCGAGGGGTAACTTGTCTGTTTATCAGAAGAGCCAAAAAAAAAACCAAGAAAATAAATAACTGAAAGAAGAAATCTTTCGAGATGAAATTGTTTCCGTGCCATTCAGAAAGATTGAATGATCTTATTTCAATTTTCATTCATCTACAAACCATACGAATGACCCTCGTAACAAGTGTTTGTAAAATGTATTGCCCACCCTTCCGATTGCTATTGCAGCTGTTGCACACATGTTAAAATGATTTGCATTCATTTGGCTTTCTGCTTTGCCTTCTTAATGCTTGCTGATATGTTTATTTGAGTTCACTTTCCGTTGCCCCTTCCATTTTAGTCTCTTTCAAATTATTTGAGTGTTAATGATGTGTAAAACAAAACACAAAACGAGCATTCTTTTGGAAAACTACACATCGAGAAATACATATGCTCGCATAAGTCAAAGGCTGGAGGTCGTTCCAAGTGTTGGTTGAGCGAGCAGATTGGTCATAAAGATTAGCACGGAAGTCCAATGATAAGAAGTTTTGCTTATTTACAGAGCAACAAAGCGACCAACATCATCGTAAATTGGCAACAAAATACTTAAAGTGCGCGCAACGATGATGGACACGATAAATAGTAATGGAAACTATAGCTTTAACTGGATGGAAAATCAACAATAAAATATTTATACAAAATATATGTATTATATTACTTCAAGTACGTTTTAGTAAAATATATTTATATATATTTTTTTTGAATTGGAATATAAGGGTTTTCATGAACCAAGTCACCTGTTCATCAGCATAAGTAAGTAGCTTTTAAAATAGGTTTTACATTACGCTATAGCCGCAGTGGTTAACCCTTAGTAAGCTTATTATTTGACTCAACTTACACAAAATGCTCAAGTTGGCCGCAACGACACGAACTGAACTGAAAGTTCAGAAGAGGCCACAACGTGTCTTGATTGAGAAAAACACAAAACTTATAACTGGATGCCTGAGTGATTTCTCTTTTCGTGCGCGCAAAACGTCAAACGCAGAGATCCCAGACAGTGAGCAAGAAAGAGAGAGAACAACAAAGAAGTTTATACAGAGACAATATCTAAGGGACGCTGAGTCAGACAAGACATCTAGAGAGACATTGACCTTGACAAAGCCAAGCATTAATGGATTCGACTTTGAATGGGGAGGCAGGGCAAATTTGTACATAGATAGATACATACTAGAAAGTACTTTAAGCAAACATTTAATGCACTGCCATTCTTATAAGCTTATAAACTGTGACTTTGGCAGCTAATGCCAGCTGATCAAATTGCAATTTTGGACCTTACTTGTCGTACAATGTCTTAAGAGTAAACCTATAGAAGAGGCGAGTAAATGTACTAGGTTTAATTTTATTTCATTGCTTTATGTTCGTCCTTACGCACTGAAAGTACTCGCACACACCATTAAGAGTGCACTTGATACTCTGCAGCCCTTAAATGAATAATATATTTCATTGAGGGCGGTTGGTTGTGTTATTACCAAACAAAAGATGAAAAACGAGTAATTTTTGCCAAACCATTGTGTCTATTATATAAGAATACTAAATATATATAAAGCTATTCCCAAATTGTTCAAACTGTTATATGTAGTTAAATACATAAAGAATTTTTCAAAAAATTTCATAGCACAGACTTTAGTTTATAAGGTATCTAATAGTATCTCATATTTGTATTCAGCCCTTGCTTTCAAGGATGTTGCCTGTTGAACTGTTTAAGTGGAATGTCTTCACCTGGACGACCAACTTGGCCCGGTAGAGTGCGTTTAATTATGTCAATTTATACACATTAATGGCACCTTACAAGTGGGGAAAGAGAAAGGGTCAATCCTTGTGAACTACTGTCATCACGTCAAACATCATCTACTGAAATACAACCGCATCTGACCTACTTTGAACTACGCTCTGTGTGTGTTTTATGAAAACTGGCTGCACAAATTGCGCTCAAATGCCCCGAGGTGCCGGAAATTTCCAGAGAAAGGTGCAGCTCGCTCTTGGGAGTTCGGGGGAAAGGCTTGGGCCAAGCACATATTAACAACTACTGGTGCACCCTTAATGTTATGGGATTACTAAAAATTTTGTAGTTTTGAAGTAGACTCACGTAAATTGTGCTAGTTACATTAATGGGAAAGAGACTGGTTATGTTTTAAGCTTCTTTTGCAAACTATTTCTAATAGGGAGCTTTAAAAAGTAAGACAGAAATTGTGAACTAAGAAAAAGTGTACTCGGTTTGCGTACCAAAATCATATTTATTTTATATATGTAATCATTTTCTTGAAATTGCACTTAAATTATAAGTCACAGTTTTATATCATTAACAGGTTTTTTGCAACCCGAAGAGGCAGGTTTAGCAAGTTTTACACAAGAAAAAAATTATTACAGAATTGTTTATGGAAACTTATCACAGTTGCTAATCGATAGCAGTTTTAATAAAAGCTTAAGCTTATTTTAATAGCTTTTCACATATTTAATCTACTCATTTCATGGCATATAAGTTAAGTGTAAAAAAAAAAAACAATTTAATTGAAATACATTTTGTGTTTTTTGTCTTGTTTGTTCTTTTTTATATTTATAATTATTATTTAATAAATAAGTGTTGTCACGACGAGCAGTGAAACTAAACTAAGCGCCTTTCCGCCCTTATCAAAAAATATATTATAAACGAAGTTCCGTTTGACACCGCCCCCGGGGGCATATAGAAACAGCACTAGCAACTTATCAGACCGACGTGACTGCGACGCTGGCGCTGACGCTGACAGGCAACACTAGTGAAAGCAACAGCAAGAGCAAGAAGAGCAGTAGCAACTACAACATGAACTAAACGAAAGTGTTTCACTGTCAAATGTCAGAGTCGAATGTATTTTTTGTGCGATAAACGACAATTTCTGGAAAGGAAGTTCAAAATGGACGCGGAAATTGTGCGATGGATGACATAATCATTTCGTTTGTTGGTCGCAAAACGAGAGCAAATGGAATGCTTTTTAAAATTGCGACCAAGTGATCAGCGTATAACTTTGTACTCGAAATGTGTACAATGACTAAAGTTTGTTATAATGCTTGTAAGCAGTGAATTAGAGTTGATCTTTCGGATCTTTATTGACTCACTTTTTCTTCGTGTCTTGTAAAGGGCTTGTAATTGAAGAATTTCAGGTTGTTTTCTGTAAGCAATTTTTCACAAAGTTGTCATTTAGAACTTCCCTTATGATAATAATGTATTTAATTGTTACTATCTGTCAGATATTAACTACGGAGTATCAGTGCTAGCTACTTTTTATACTCTGAAATCAAAGGTATAAATCGACAAACGAAAATCGATGATTTTCTACATCTTTACAGCTAGAATTACCAAATTTAGTGAGAGTCAAGTCAGCCCCCCTGCATTTTCGAAATCATTAACGCTCGTTCTTCCATGCCGACTTTTAAACAATCAGAAACAGCTATATCTTTCCTTTCCACCAAATTTGGTAGGAAAACAGCTGGTGACTTCTCTCAAATCCCTATATCTTTTACAGTTTTTGAGCTAGATTTAAAAAAATGGTTATAATAACCCCCAAAGATCCATATTAAAAGATCCCTTACAGTCCTTTAAGATAGGAATCAAACTTTAGTTTCTCGCCACGCCTAACCCTGCCGCCTCCGTGCTGCCTTAATCCTAACCACCCATTTCTATATTAGTATCAGAGTATTCAGCAGTCGATTGTGTCCGACTACAACGGGTTAACTTGTTTTCGTCTATTGTTTTCATTATAAAATATAATTTTTACATTTTATACACTATGTGATATATTCTCAACCATAATCAAAAATGGCGATGAGCTAAGTTCGAAACATTACGTTGAGTATCTGGAAGGCCATTGTTTAGCAACAACGTGCATCGACACGCCTATCGGGCAAGCATCACCAAACTAGATACACACATGTGTAGGTGTGTGGGTGAGTAAGATCGATAAGTCTTTGTTTTTATGGCACTTCTCATCAAAACAAATAAACATGCTGTGAAATCACACAGTTGTTTATGTTAAAATAACGGCATATGCAGCAGCAGCAGCAGCGTGTGTTTACGAATTCGCATAAAGATTTTGTATCTGATGGATGTGCAGCTAAGCAGCAGAGATAGACAGACAGCTAGATAAACAAAATAGATACAATGAGATTGCGATGCCCGGCGAGACAGCTGACAACGTCATCATCATCGTCACGAGTCAGAAATATAATTTACGCCATTTGCCGGATTTATGACGTGTTTGCAAATAACCACATTAAACACAACTTACTTATGACATGGCCCAAACTGTTGGCCTCGAACCAACAACCAACTTGCATTTGAATTCGAATTTGTAACTGGAAATTTTACCTGATAATGACTATATCAGATATTTATATGCATTCACTTTAATTTCAGGGGCATAGCAAAAATCGATGCAATCCAATCTAAATGAACGTTTCTCATGCTAATGCATAATTTACCATTGTTTGGCTTTTGCGGCTTGAATGTTTATTTTTGTATTTTTGTGCTGGAGACATGAGTTTTAAGTGTAAAAATGAAATGTCACGGGAATATTTGAATATATTTCTACGATCAATTATGTTTTAACGAATTAGTCGAAAAGAAAGCTTATTGTATTTCCCATTGAACAGGGTATTATAAAGTTGACTCATGTACAAATAGAATCTAACTTTGTATGTTTTTCTCATGCAATGTTTATTTGGCAAAGTGACACAGACCATTTGCGAGTTGGCATTGAGCCAAATACTAAAAGTGGAAGTCTCACCCCTCTTAGATTTAACCGCAGCAAGGTGAGCGCATCATGGTTAAGAAATTTATGCCATTTACAATGCTAGCTAATTGCAAAGACCATATTAAACTGTAATAAAAAGTAAAAAATAGACACTCAAACTAAAGACTTATTAAATGTGTTAAAAGTAGTCAAGTGTAGTATAAAGAAAAGCATGTACGCATTTTCATTGCTTTTCATACGCTACGCTGACGCTGACGCAATACCAACCCCACAAAACCCCATACTGCTACCACTTTGCCCCACTACAGTACTTTTTATACGGACAGCTGGCTTCCGTTGACCCTGGTCAATAAACTACTGAGCAAAAAGTAAACATCATAAACAAGAAAATGTGTCAATAATGTGTGAAAGAGGCAGGCGTATTAAGTGAAAAGCACAAGCAACTCATTAAAAAATATTTGCTTCAACGCAAGGATATGACAGATACTCAAAAAGAATATCGTACCAAAACATAGAAACTAAATTGTCGTTTATCTATTGTGCGTCTGATTAATGACTGACACAAATAAATTTGTGTACTTCCCTAATGGATGTGCTTTTTTGTTTGTTTGCTAAGGAGAACAAAGAACTAACCAATAAATAATGGCGAGAGCACAAAACAAACAACGTAGAAATTAAGTATACAAATAAAATAAATATAACTAAAGCTGATAAAGAATACAGATAGAATAAGAAAGAAGATACAACAATGAATTCAACTAGTTCTTAACGAGTATGTTTAACTTAATTTCAAGGATATGCAAGAAAGGGTTTAATAAAGGGTTTAATAAATTGTTGGATTAATTTAATATTTTTAGTTTTAAGTTTTATTGACATTTAAAATAATGTGTAAGATTGCTATTTTTTATGCTTATGGTTGTACAACATTTTAGGGACCTTTACCAAGGATATTCAGAAGAATTGATATATGAGGAATGTGATAAAGTGATATATGACGTAACTACAACAAACAAAGAGACAAAAGCTTACACTATACATTCTATGGTATGTGAACGTCGTATTTTTGACAAAAACCAAAATTGTCTTTCAATCACTGTTTTTGTGTCTAGTTTTACTCTGTTTTTGCATTTTATTTTGTATTGAACTGCCATTGGACTTGGGAGCAGCGGATTAATCTCAAGTACTGCAGCAGAAACTTGAAGAATGTATGTGATAAAATTGTTCACATATCATATTTGCATGTTTGTTTATCAAATTCCAAGGTCTAAACAAGTCTTTGCACCGCGGAATTGCCTAAGATATATATTTATTGAAGCCAAACCAATTGAATGTGTGCCGCTTTTTTAAGAGTCCAATCGGGGAATGGCTTTGAACTTTAGATTGCATACGCTACAATTTCTCTAGGCTTTGTTTACAATTCTCGCTGATAAGTTAACCGTTGATCCTCCAACAACACCAACAATCATTGAGAAGGATGGAGGTAGTATCAGCGCTGATAAGCACTCAACTTTTCTGTTTATATAGTTTTAATTATAGTTGCTAGCGAGTGGCATAATGAAAGCGCACAACAAACTCTGTGCTGTGTGTGGTTTTTGTAACGTTATCAGCAAGGGTTGCTTACACGGTAACCATAAAAATGGCGAATGTAATAAATCGTGGGTGCAAAATAATTGATTTCGCTTGTACTTTACACCTACACATAGATAGCATTTAGGTTCAAATTTAATGTGTTTAAAAGCAACCCACGTGGAATTGTTTCAACAAAGATTACACATTGTTGAGTATACAACAAGCTTATATTATTTGTCCGGTCATTCATCTTTAAACTTAATTTATTTCTTAAGGTATAGTTTTATATTTGTCATTTGATAATTTACCTGTTAAAAGGTTGCACAAATATTAAAATTAATTGTTTTCTTTTTCTTTTGCACAAATTAAATATCTTTTCTCCTAAAGACTAAATTTCAAAATGGATTTTAAACTTATTTTTAATACTTTACTATCTTTACCTGTATGCTAGTAGCAATTGCTGTTAACCTAATGTGTTCCATCTCGCATATTTTGTACATATTTGTGTGATTTTTTTTTTAAATTGTTTTTGACATTGCGTCAAATTTATTATTAATGACTACTGACGTCGTCTACAAAAACTACTGCTTCGATAATTACCTGGTGCTGTCGGTTCTGGTCCTTGTCTAAATAAACAATGCACATTGCGTGACCGAGTCGCGGGCCCTTCTCAGCTAGTTGGTGGCTAACTGAGCTTTAATTGACTCGACAGTTTGAAAGTTTTCATTGTTTGGCGAAACGAGAATATAAAAATACACCTACATCGACACTTGTACTAAAAACAACAACTGAATATGAACACGAATGATAATTTCATTTGTGGAATAGTAGATAAATTACGAAGTTGAATTCGAAATAAAGTTGAAATGAGAGAAAAAAATTAATTATTGCAAACGTTCTTTCCGGTGGAGATTCCACCCAAAAATGGTTACACAAATAGTTTCTCGCTGCGTAGACATCCGCCTCAGTGAGATTGGACATTGCTTTGCATATATGCAATAAATTAAAAATTTAAATCTTTGAGTGAGGGGGCCCCCCACTGTGTGTGTGTGTTGAATCATACGCTCCCTCTCTCCCGCTCTTGGTGCTGTCGTTGATCTAATGTCTTTCTGTTCTGTTTTTGTTTGTTGTCTGTCTGTTTTCGCGGTTGTCGCGTGTACGTGACATGAAATGTAAATTGTTTTTCCCGTTTTTTCTATTTTATCTTTTTAATGCATTCCGGATTTACTTTTGATTTTTGTTTCGGTTGCAGTTTAAAAATGCGCAGGCACGTCTGCTGTTTAAAGCGCCACAGTTTGTCTGTTGAATGCTGCTCCAGCTTCCTTCCTTCTTAATAGTCATATATGAAATTAAAATGCCTGCAACATGTGCCCATTTTGCAAAGATACCTGTAGAGTGTATCTCCTTCATTGTTGTTAACTAAAATAACAAAAGCATGAATACTTGAAAATGTGTCCAACTTTTTTCTTCTTGTTCTTTTTATTTATTTTCATTCGAAGAAACCTATGCATATTTATTAGTTGTTTTCCTATCAATGCAATGTCAATATTTTTACAAGTTTTATGAATTATTTTAAAATAATTTTGGCCATTTTAGTCATGCCATACAACAATATCGTTTTTCGCTCGGAGTACATAATTATTTTTATTTCAATGAGAATATATACAATAAATTTGTTATTAAGAAGGATGCAAACAATATTTTACTCGATAAGCTTCTTTTGTGTGTGGGTTTCAACTATGACAAATCGCTTTGACAATATATATAAATCATTATATAGCGCACCTCCGTCAAAATGCGTAATTTTTCTACACGAAATTCCTATCTATGCATATACATATTATTATGTATTTATCTACTTATCGGTCAGGTGACTCACCCTAGCAAGTTTATATATTAAGTACGAATAAAAGTCTCATTTGTGCTTGTTGTTTTCTTGACTCGAATCTTGTTGTACGGAGGTTTCTCTTTGTTTCGGGACTACAGGCTTGTTTTCTCTTGAGACATTTCGATAAACCATCATGGTTCAGTTCGTGTGGTAGACGTTAATTAACCACTCGCAGTCATTAAAAATCATCTTTTTCGACAATCGATTTTATGAGTTATATAAAATTATATTTAAATGTTAATTTGTTAATATGCTCTGTGTACAACTGGCTGCCATGGAATGTGCATAAATATCAATTTGAAAATCCTCATTGGTTGAATGAAAGAGAAAACTCGAAAATCAGACGCCAATTGTCTGGCGGGAAAAGGGGAAGGCCGAGGCATAAAAGTTTTTATCTACATATCTATCTATATCTGGCTCTCTGTGGGTGATCTATTTGCATGCTGACCCAAATATATTGCGCATACGATGTATTCGCCACAACACGTTTCCGTATGCCGCGTGTAAGAATTTCTGACATTTACGCTACACGATTGAATAAGAGAAGCAGCAACTGAAGCAGGGAATAGCCTGGCAAAAATAGAAAGAAATATCACATAAATAATTGCAGTATTTACATTTTAGCGCTCGCCTGGAAAATGCCATCATTGTGAAATTAACATGAAAAATCGCCCATTCCATTTTGAAAAGTAAACAAAGATATAAGTCGTCAGTGAACGAGTTTAGCTACATATATATCGCATGCCAGAGATACATAAGCAGAGTGTTTCTGAGAATAATATCATTGGAATTTTATTGATTCAGTAAGATATTCCCCTACCTAGTACATCACACACATAATTGATTGAATATAAAAAAAAATACACGTTACCCAAAGGTATTTCCTCGAATACTCATAGATAAGAAAGCATGTACTAGGAATGTTAGCATCTGTGATCAAACAATGTTATAGCTTCAACAATATGGAGAGTATGTCAAAAGTATTGTGTGAAAATATAGAATCTGCTTGGATTCAAAATGATTATTAAACTGAATTGCATTTTTTTCAGTCAAATATCCCAGCTTCCTTAACTTTTCTGTATTTCTAAAAAGAGCACAGATGACTAACTCTTATGTTTTCATCATGAGTTCATAGATGCACAGTGTTGTTGATAATAAAGCATATTCACATCGCAGATTTGAAGCCAGCTGCGTTCTATGACTGTTTATAAAACATGATTCACTCTGGTATCAAATTATTTTCTTTTTCGCAAAAGAATTGCTGTGTCTGCCACGCATATCTAATCAATTGCCGTAAACTTGCTATCATGAACTAATAATGAATAAGTACAACGAAAGCACAATCTTTAAAGTGCGCCCCTTTACAATTATATACAATAAAATAAATATGTTTGAGCTTGCTGTGGACAATATCTAAATTGAATTTATAATACAGCGTGCACTTAAAAATCAATTAGTTAAACGCACTCAGCTAGGGTGAAATTAAATAAAGTGTTGCCGAAGCAACGAAAGAAATAGGTTACTTTTGCTTTATTTACATATGTATATATTTTATAAGTATTTATTATTTGTTTAGTTTATGTTCGACAAGATACTGCCACATACTCATATCAACTGTTAAATAAGTTTTAAAGAGTATGTATTAGTCCCCCAGTTCCTATACACTACAACTGTAGAATGTTTACAGTTGTTATGCAGAGAGTCAAACGGCATGTGGCGATAAAATACAAAAAACACTTGCAACCGCCCCACACACACACATATTTATAAACTTACAATCAAACAGCAAACACAAGCAACAAAAGGCCTTGAACGACCTTGGGGTCGGAGAGGAAGTCCAAACGATAAAGAGATCGAGAGAGAGAGAGAGAGAGAGAGAGAGACGAAAACTTGTTGCTGAGTGCGTTTTGTTTTAATGATGTAATCCGAGACTTACTAAGTGCATGAGTCGTAAAAGAGATAACTGCAATCAAGTTTCTTACCTGCAATGAGAAAAATAGAGAGAACAATTACTTTAATAGTTTGAATGTTGAATGCAAGTAAAGAGCTTAAAGTCTAGGCAATTTGATGTGACGGTGCTTTTAATTGAGCAATGTAAAGTGTTTGATCAGCCGCGACCGCAAATGTAAACCACAAATCGTTAAAGTGGCAGGGATAGGCAAACGGCAGGGAGGTTCTCTTTATCTGTATGCATAAGTAATTTATTTATCTTGCTCACATACAACAACAAGAGGTAACAAACAGTGGCAATTGCAGTAATGCATTTAACTTATGTGCTCATAAATTGTAAACTTGAGTCGCCTTTGTTGACGAGCGCGCAACGTGTTGCAAATGCACATACACGTACATAAAAACTGAATTTCAATGCTGCTCACAAGCAATGATTGCGCTTCTGTCACTGGAACTGGGACTGCTACTACCAAAATACAAAACACAAAGCGGGAACTTCAGATTTACGAGTTAGCAAACAATCATTCAATCCATCGTTATAAAGGTCATCGTTCTTCTATAATTCAGGATGCAAATTCATCAAATTTTAACGAAATGATTAAACATGATTTAAAAGCTTTGTAATGTTTGAAAGACTTCAAAAGCTAATTTAATAGCTCAAGAAGATTTAATTAACTCATTAACTTATTAAGTTAAAATGTTTTGAATTCACATTTTAAACATTTTTGGTTTCGGAAATATGTTAAAGCGTTGAAATCAATAGCAATCTTTAGGTTATAAAATAACACTGCCAAAATGTAAGGAAAAAAATAACTTTGCGAAATTAAAATCAGAACAAATATGTTATTTAAAATGTATTATTAAAGAAAATAATAACAGATTATTGAAAATTCGAGTTTCTAATTAAATGTCATATTTAAATAAATAAAGGTTCGACCTATACGCTATTTTACTTTGTAGTGGTTCATTTTGAACAGTGTGGCATATGACTCCCGCTAAAGCTTAGTTATTCCCAGGATGTTTTAATAATTAAATTACTGACCTCAAAAGCAAACAATAACAAAATTTTATTAACTTACCACACATGCACAGTGTGAGTGCGTCTAGACAAATAAAAAGTAACTGACTGCTAAGAATGCGCAAAATCACGCAAATAGCAAAGAAACAAACGCACTATGGAATAATTATAAATGGAAAAAATATGGCAAATTGCTTATAAACAAAGCTAACCTATCCATACAGAAAATGAGGCTAATTTGTGGCTACGCTTAAGCAGCAAAATTGAAAAATACCAACATGTTAGTACACGCTTTTAACATCTGCCTCGTAAATATGTTATTTGTAAGTGAGTATTGCAAATTCAGCAGAATACTCAAAGAAAAACAAAAAAACAACTATTGTGTATTGTATGCCAATTATCCAGGGCTATGTACTTGCACATGCCATTTCAAAACACAGAAAAGGCATTAAATATAATTAAAATAAATGCCAACACTCCTTAGACAGTGAGAAAAAAGCATGAAATGAAATTAGAAATTAAAATGTGGCATCCACACGCGAATTTTGCGCACTGTGCGTTCATTTATTATTTTTTTTTTTTCTTGTGTTAACTTTTGCTTTCATGATCAAGCTTTTCAACATACTACTAATTAAAAAGTAATTTGGGATAACAGCCCATACTGTTTTCATTTGTTCAATGATTTTAAAAACTTTATTTGTAAGTAACTAACTTCGAGGGGGAAAATATTAAAAATGCAAGGTTCATTAGACTGTCGTTTTGTAAATTTCAATAAACCTTTAAAAATACTTTGTGGGGCACTCACAGCAAAAGCGATTAAAAGGAACATATCGAGCTGGAAATAAATACATATGTATTTACAGCACTTGGCCGCATTTGAGTATCGCCTGTTGCAGGTACAAATATAAATACAAATAGTCAGCTGTCAGCTACATATGTACATATACATATGAACGTTGGCCGCATCGATGATGAAGTCATTTGCACTGACGTTCAATGACTCGAGCTGAGAGTGCAGCACATGTGAGCCTTCCATAAACATTTGTTCAAAAGCCTTTGATTCTCTTTTTATTGCTATACATACATAAATATACTTGTGCTTTTGCAAGTTTTACTTATTTGGCAAAAACTCATTTGATTTGCGCGCAGAGCCAGAATCAGTTAAAACAATTAGAAAAAAAAAACATAAATCAAATGAGATTTGCAACTTTATGGCAAATGGCTTTTGAATTTTCGCTTGTTTGTTTTCCACGTTAATAAATACAAAATTTATTGGTACATGTAAGAATCAGAAATTATTATAGTGTTGCTTGCAATTAAAGATCCCATTAAATATTCTGATGTTAATGGAATTTTCTTTGAAAATATGGGCTTTATATTATCTGCCAACAATGAGTTTTATTTCCATACTTATCTTATAAATTAATATGAGAATAAATTGAGTAAACCAACAAGCTTGAAAATCCATAAAGTTTAAACTAAATTGATTTTATTATGAATTCAATATATTGTGTACACACATATCATATATAAAAGTATTTTAACTTTATTTGCTCACAGCAGCTGAAAACTCATAGCTGAAGTACCCTTTAAATGTGTCAAAGCAACTCAATATTTGTTCGTGATTCGTCTGGCCTCAAGTGCAATTAAAATATGATCAAAAACAATTGTGTAAACAGATGAAAAAAACTATAAAAAAAAATATTAAAAAGCAACAAAGAAAAAAACCTCGACATCAACCAAGCCGATGATTAAATAACATGAAAAAAAAAACAAGAATGGTTTTTCCATACGTACTTGAGACTTAGATACCCTGCAACTAAATGTATCTTCATGATCTGTTTGTTTTATAGTTTGGTTAAATTTATACTTAATAAGCTTGAGATAACAAAGGAATTCTACAAAATAAATGTTTTTTTTTTTAACACTAATACTAACTATTTTTACCAGGGTATTTTTGTGTGGCGTTATGTTAGTCGCACAATAGTTAGCTATATCCGCAAACTAATTTTTTGTAGAATGCCAAGACTTATGCAACCGAGTTAAGCCGAGTTTTTATTATTATTGCTTGAATCGAGCTTGGCATCGCGACAAACAAAACAAAACGCGATAAATTCTAATTACAACACAAGGCAACCTCGGGCAGTGCAAAGTTATTGTTGCTGTGGTTTAGGCGAGACGAGGCGTATACTTAATCTCGGCTCGTGTCCAGCTGGCAGACTAGCTGGCACTTTGGGTGGCAGCTTTTTGGCGAGTGACACTCGAGAGCCGCCTCACTTGACACATATATCCCCTATATGATATAACCAGTTTCAGCCTGATGTATTCATGTCAATCATTTGCTGCAATTTCGCAATAGTGTTTTTTTTTCTGTTTTATTTTTACTATTTGTGTCATGTAATTGAAGTTAATATAAATGCTGAATTTATAGTGTTATCAAGTGATGCGACTAAAATGAGTTTTATTGGACATCTGATTAAGTGTGTGTGTGTGTGTGTGTGTGTGCGGATGACAGTTACAGACAGTTGGAACTATGTCAAGATTTTGCAATACATTAAACGCAATGGGATTATTAATGATATATTGTGCAGTTTGAATTGGGACTAGCTTAAAATTTGTTGTTGTTCATCTAAACGCCCAGTAATTAGACAAAGCTCCGCTATATTTTCGTTTTGTAACAGTTGCATATCGTATTTGTTTAACATTTGAAAGTTCACCACGATCTTTTTACTTTTCTTGGGGTAAATGTTTTAACTTTGTTGTATAATTTGGAAGTAATTAAGTAACAGAGCTTTTTTAGTAAAAACTGTCTGAGCAAAAAGTTTAAAGTTTAGAGTTTAAGTTTATTTATAGAATAATCGCCCTTTGATATATAAGATAAGCGTATGCATTAGGTACAAACGTATAAATATTATCAAATAATTTATATTTACGACGCTGTCTTCAACTTGCACTTGAAAATGGGAACACAGACAAGAAACAAAAAAACCAATAGATAAAGCATAACGCCAAACAATAGGCAAACACGAGCAACAAGTAATGCCAGCCACCTTGATAATGAACAATAGTAAATATATGCAAGTCCACGTTTTACATGGCCCATGGTCACCGTATTACTTTGGGAGGCAGCAATAAAAAATCTAACTTAAGTTATTGACAAGTGCGATTTGGACATAAACATGATTGATGTACAACTACTAAAAAAAGAAAACTCCATAAGTTATTTGAGAAGAGGAGCAGTCGAGTTGAACTGAACTTATGGATACTTAAGTGCTGCGGAAGTCGTGGAAGTTGCTACTTACTGCCAAGTTATTGAACTTTGCTTTTAAATTTAACAGACAGTCGGGCTAATTTCGTGCTTTAAACAGAGAGGCAAAACAAAAAAAACCCAACTACATGTACTTTTAAGTTAACGTGCAATAAGCAAATATTTATTTGCAACTGAACATGTTTGCACAGCCTTAACGATCGTCGAAATAAATACATAAAAATAAAACGTTGAAAATGTGCTCAGAGAATTCCACGAATTCTTCAACTTACTACTTAAGATTAAATAAACAAAGATTAAAAAAAGGTTTATGATGATTAAATATTTGCTTTAGACAGCAGAGTAGGTTGGAAATCACTTTTTAAAAACTATCATTAAAGAAGGAAAGAAAAAAGAAGTTAATCACAATTGAAAGATAAATCAATAAAAGATAGCATTTTAAGCCCACCCTGATTTCACTCAGGCATGACTATTCAAGGAATGTGATCTCCAAACCTATTTTCGATACATTTACTATCAAGTTTGTTGTGAAAAAACTTGCAAAATTTGCTCAACAACAAAATATTGCGAGACCGGCAAAAATTCATATTATCATTAGCTCAGCAAATATTTGCGATTAAAGATTGTAAATAGACTGGCGGCAGGGGAGTAAAATTAAAAAAAAAAATGCTTGTTGCAAAAATTGTGTCAGAAATCGAAAACTGGCATGAAAAAATAAACGGCTAACAAAAGCAAATACACAACAATACATTAATTTCAAAATATGTTATTGGGGGAAAAAAAAAAAATAATAGCATTAATAACAACAAGAAAATAATGATAAGGAAATACAACAATAGTATGTATTATTATTATTGTTATTGTGTACTTTGAGCATTGTGTGAATTGAACAATAGAATAGGGCGATAATATTTGGTTCAAAACAAATTTCGGCAGTCAATTCACAAAGAAAGAAAAGACTATATTATTGGCACATGGCAAAAGTTTCATAAAACTTAATGTAGGTGCTAAAATGTGAGTACAATTTATATATAAGTTTATATTCCTCTATTTATTTATACAAACATTAACTTTGCAATGCTTTATGTAAATTTGCGTAGATTATTCACACAATTGAAAGTAATTCAATTTTACTACTTTAACTTTGTTTGTTAAAAATTGTCTTCCCTACTCTTAGATGCCAAAAATTGTAAACGTTTATGAAATTGTCGTGTCGGGTTGTTAATTTTTACAAAAAAATTGCCATTTTTGCCAGCTGGCTTGACTGACTTGCAATTGTTTCATGTATCGTACTTTAACTTTCTACGATTTTCACATCACGTCAAGAAGCAGAAGAGAAACAAATCAAGTCACATCCACAGACAAAAAACTTGTTCTGTCTTTAGATTTCGCTAATGAAAATGAAACCCACACACGTACAGACAGACAGTCAGACAAGCCGACCGAAAGTCAGAGAGATTGACAGAGTCTGCACTTATCTGGCACGTGATTAAGGCAAATGGGGAAAATATCATCTCAAATTCTTGAAAAAAAATATATACGCGACGCGTGTAAATTTAGAAAATTGTCATGATAAATAAAAGAAAAAATGCCAACCTAAGGACAAAGTTCGAAATTGAATTTATGACACAGTTACAGGCGGGTGAAATGCACTTCAAGTTGGAGCTTTATATTTATATATATATGTGTGTGTGTGTGTGTGTGTGTGTGTGTGTGTGTGTGTGTGTGTGTGTGTGTGTGTGTGTGTGTGTGTGTGTGGGATGTCTCTGTGTGCGTTTATACAAAGCCAATAGCCATTAAATGCCCGGGAATTTTTCAGTTTGTCATGTTATGCCACACGGAAGTAAAAAAGAAATGCATTTAGAAGCAGCAGCCTGCTCCAATTTGGATGTTTACTCAGTGAGGCAAGGCGTCAGTGCAAAAGAGTAAAGTTTTAATCACACATCAGCAGTTTGGTGTTCAAATAAAGCTGCAATCTTTTGTACTACATAAATAAGCTTACGTTAGTGTTTATAACTCTGAAAAATAAATTGTTCAAACGATGCCAAGAAACAAAGGACATATAAATTTTAGTAATTCCAACTCAAATTAAGAATTTGTTTTGATCTAATGTTATTGATAAGTAATCCCGAATGGAAAGCATCTTCCATTTATTTAAATTAATTATGATAACAAATGTTATAGACTTGTGTGTAAAATTTCAGTACATAAGCCGGCTGGCAAACGATGGATGCTATAACTTAAGCTCGTTTTGAATTTATTATTATATTTAAGTCCAGTTACCATGGAACAAACAGCTTTAAGTGGGGCTGACAAGTTGTTTGGCATGTTAAATCACAAACACTTGGCACTGTTGAGTGACGAGGTGATTGGAATAGTCGTTGGGGCAAGTAATTATATTCATGTGTGTAAATACTTGTAATATTGATGAATATATTTGAATAATAAGTGTGATGCGACACAAAAATCTTTAAAACGTATTCATGTTCAATATTCTTCAAAAATATCTCTTAAAACCAATACGAGTGTAATAAATGAATCTATTCATTTTTAGTACGAAATGCTCTGATAATAATTTAATAAAGGACACAAATTAAAAATACTTTGCTGCGTCTTGAAATCAAGGGTTACAAGAATTAACATAAGTTGAGTAGTGAAAAAAATAAAATAAAAATCACAAAATACATAATTTTTAATCAATTTCAAAACACATCTACATAATTAGACGGTTGTTTTTTCCTTAGCACCTATTTATTAATAGTCACATACCTCCCTTCCGAAATTGTGATTGTACAAAAGTTTTAAGAAGCACCTCACTGTCTGTTTTTGGCCCCAAAAACTTTTCCAACCAAGACTAACAACATTATGAATTATGTATGAACAGATTTGTGAATTGCGTATGAGTTTCATTCACCTTACACTTCAGCTTCTAAGCTGCCAAATGAAGCCAACTCTCGTTGCCAATCAACTTCAATGGCCGCAAATTAAAATGAAGAAAAACATAGAAACTTTGGTTGAGCTGCTTCCCATTTGAAGCGTAAATTTTTTTTAGCTTTGTTGACACGTCTGTCATTTTGTGGCAAATTGTTGAGTCTTTACCACTTTTTGCTAATATTTGTGCTCAAACTTGTTTTGTTGAAGTCATTCTGATTAATTTGCTTAAACAGTTGTTGTTGTTGTTTCTGTATTAGGTGCTGCTAAACAATTCGACAATTTGAGCACTTAGCCATTTAATTTTGTTTATTTGTAAGCGCTTTGGCGCCGAAAAATTAATAACAAATTCTGGTGTTATTTATTTATTTTTATTTTTTTTTTGTACAAGGTCATTGCAGTAATTAATGGCATTTTGCTTATTGTTTTGGTGGAGAGAAATAAAGAGAGAGGAAATTGAATTGTGAGAAAGATTTCCGCTTAGATTTAAAAATTTATTAAGTAGCTAAATAATTTGGAATCTCATTGAAAGTTCAATAAAAACTTAATTTACCACCTCTAAGTTTTAAATTATAAGAAAAGGCTTTTGCAAACTTTACGAAATTATCTTTGTAATCCATACTCAAAATTAAACTAACCCAAGCTAAGATTAAACAAAGAAATAATTGCCTTTCATTTCGTCACAACAAACTTGTACATCTCTTTTCATATTCCATCTTCTCCATTCAGAGTTTGCGAAGTATCGCAATTATTTCTGAGAAACTCATACATAATGTAAACTGCTGAAACTGCTATTCAACTTTTGATGAATGCCCATAACTGTTTGCCGTCGCACCCTCACACCAGGAGAGCTGGGTGAATATAGTGGGTAGTTTCTATTATTAAAAACTTTGCTCCATGCTATTCTATTATACATTTTCCTTTCTAGGCTCAGCTGCAACTAATTGCCAAGAAAACGAGCGAGTGCATAGGGAAACAAAAAAAAGCCCACGCAGAGATTGTTGTTTGTACTATTCTTAACTAATGCAAAACTTGACACTATTACAAACCCTGTTTTAAAATCAAGTTCAAAATACTAACTACTAAAGTTACCATACAATTAAATGGAAAAAGTAAATGTTTAATAGTCATGATTGTGTTTATGATTTATATTTATCTAATGATTAATTCTTAAAATTCAAATGGGATTACGTTCATTTTCTGCTTAGCTTATACGATTTTATACGCTTAGTTTTGAGTTTGGCTTGTCAAGCATTAACGACGAAGCTAATCAAACTTCGTCAGCAAATGTTTTCCGACTTTGGAATTAAGCTACAATCCCATCCCTCCATCGATTTAGATGAAACTATATACTACATATAAGTGGGGCCCCTTTATTATTTTGGATCTGTGTAGTGTAGAAAATGCGGAAG
The DNA here is from genome assembly GCA_030179655.1 of Scaptomyza flava. Lineage (NCBI taxonomy): Eukaryota > Metazoa > Arthropoda > Insecta > Diptera > Drosophilidae > Scaptomyza > Scaptomyza flava. Next base: position 24,095,631 of record JARNME010000029.1, on the reverse strand, counting down.
TGCTTTATTTTTAAAATGCGACAATGGCAACGAGTTTTTTTGTTTTTGTTTTGTTTCCCACGTTAGACAATTGAGATCGGAATTGAAATAATCAAAAGGGGGCCATGGGGAAGGTTGGCGGGGGCTGTTGTCGAAACTGGGACGCAAACGCAGTTGACGGCATTGAAGCTGGACGCAAACCCGAAGGTGACTGCATTACGCTGCAATTGCAGGCTAAAAGCCAGTTTTTTTTTTTGTCTTCTTAATATTATGCGTCTCGCTCTTGCATATTGATGTTATGGTATATTTAACAGCGTCGAACTTGTCTGGCATTTTTAAGTTGTGTTTAAGTATATTTTATGCTGCTTTTTCCGAATGCCGAATTGAAACCTTGGCCCTGACTTGGATTTCTTTGATAATAAATACAAAACGGAGGCATTGCCTAAGTTTCTGTTTGGTACAAGTTAAGATTTAATTTTGAGTGAAGCCTAATAAGTATACATTGCGTAGCTCCAATTGTGAATTTTTTTGGATAAAGCGGAAATTTATTGTATTCAATTTTTTTTTTTTTTTAAGCTAGGATTAGGAAATAGTTAGTACATTTTTAAGTTAACAAAAAGCTTAAATTTGCTGGTGTTTTAGTTACATTTACTTCAATGACAACTCAAATATCTTATGTGTAACCCAGTTTTTCTAGTTTTATTTTCAACAAAATTTTCACAATTTTAAACCGCAATGCAAACAAATTTTACTTTTTGCCCTATATAATTTATTTGGCAAAACAAAGCACGAGACGAGCATGATAAATGATATGACACGCAACTCAATGCGTATTTAAAGTGTTGAAGTCACCAAATGAAGTCATTTTTCGTACTAAAAAGAAGCCACAATGAGAGAGAGAGAGAGAGATAGATAGAGAGAGAGAGAGAGAGAGAGAGAGAGAGAGAGAGAGAGAGAGGCATCTAACCCCAACGACACTGTGAACGGACATCATGATAATTAATAATAAAAAACAATCAGAAAAAAAATTATTTCATTGTGTTTTTTTTTTTTTTTTGCAGATCCGCAACGACATTAGCCACAAGATCTCATAAATTCCAAAGTAGCCGCAGCTCTAAATCCACTTTGTATCTAATCAAAGTCCAAATGAGTTTAAATTGCAAAACCAAAGAGGAAAAAAAGAGCAAGTAAAGCTACAACTTCCAAACGAGTTGCGGATACTCGAGACAACGAGTGTTGCGAGAGCCTAGCATAAAAAAGTGATTGAATTACAGTAGCATTGCCTTCAAGCGGGAAGAGATTGCGCAAAGACATCTTTCGCTTGGTCACTCAATGGTGAAGATGCCCAGAACCACAACAGGTTTTCAGTCTTGCTTAGATTTGAGAGCGAAGCCAAAAGAGAAGAGATTGTTGTTGATTCATTATGATCGCAAGTAAGCCCAAACTAAAATTTGTTGAGGACGTGTGTGAAACAACTGATTGGTTTTTTTTTTATGCTCTGCAGGGGGAAATGCTTTAAGCGTCTTTCTTAATTAAGTGTTATTGAAATAATATTTATTGTTATCTTTATCAAATATAATGTTGGAAGAACCTTTTTAGCTTTCGGTCATATTCAAGTCCAAATTTAGAAAACATATACAAATCTTTGCTATTACATAATATCATCAAATAAAAACTATATGACCCGTAATCGGGTCATTTAATTTCCCATTTCGTAAACTCATTATTTTCTGCGCTGATTCCATCCAAATCATCAGCCACTCAAGCTCTTAAGAATAGCTAACTTAAGCAACATGCCTTAACGAGAGCCAAATGCCCCACTCACTGTTGCCAGTTGTTAGTGGCAGTGGCAGAACTTAATTAAAAGACACAAGAGCAACGCTAAATCCCCCCCAAACCAGTCAAGCATGCCAAACAAATACTCGGAACAATAACAACATTGTACACAAAATTTTGCTACCCACTGTATGTGTACGCTTTATTTTATTTTATTTTTTATAGACGTTGCAACTAAACGTCCTTGAGTTGCATACGTCAACATTACGAGGGCTGTTCTTTAAGTACAACGCATTAATTTTGGACGACATACAGCGATTTAATTTTGAAAAAAACTGTTTTATCTTGTAACATACACGTGCAAAAGTTTCTCAGGTTAAAAAAACTACTATTCCTATTGTATTTTTCTTTCTTGAAGCTTTTTAAATTATCTAAATAGTTAAATATTGGTTTTTAAACACTAATTTAATAAATTATTGCATGAAATCTGCTATTAACAAAAATAAATAAATAGTTTTAAGCACTGAATATCGTAAAAAAGTTTGCATTCAGACATACATAATAGTAACTTATATATTATAATTAGTTGAAAATACATTTGACTCAGCATATGTTTTTTATTTATTTATGAAATTAGTCGGAAGTAGATTAGTCGTCATCAAAGCAGCTCACAAAGCATCTTAATAAGACAAATACATTTAATTCACAATGGTCTAAACATAGAATCAATTAATTTACAAACAGCCCCCCCCCCCCCCCCCCAGTATATATTATATTTCTATGTACTCATAAAAGAACTCTCATCTTTTGTACAAGCTCTACTGCACTGGTTGTTGTCTCCCCGTCATGCGCTCTCGACTTCAACCCCATCCTATCCCCCTTTCCTCAACAGCAACAACCACTTGAAGTGCAAAACGCAGAAAGCACAGGGAGAAGAAGACACGAAATTTTATGAAGTGGCTGCAATATCAAATAACGACTTACTCAAAACTGGTCACACCTGCTCAGTCAATACTATCCCTTAAGGTAAACCAATCGTTTAATAAAATTTACATTTTTTTTTTTTTAAATTTGACCCAGACACTTGATATATCATATATATTATTCTGCTTATTGATGATAAGTTCGCTAACTTTTGACTTGAGGCAAGCGACAAAAATATGTATATGTTTTTAACAAGAGAGTCTAAACAAAGACATGCCAGAGTTAAGTGGTCGAGTGAGTTTCAGACTGTATGAAGATTTGTTTCTCTTGCTTTTGACCTTTTCTTTGTCGCTAATCAAAATTTGAGCAATAAATGTAGATATTTGTATGATTAAAAAAGTGCCGACAGTTGTGTATATTATTACAGTCTCAATTTAAAGCCCCCAAAAATACAGGAAATATTTGCGTGATTTAAATTTCAACAAGCGCAAAACGTTGTTGTATTTTGTTATAAACGTTTTAAAAAATAATAATTGGGCAATAGAAGAATAACCTCCAAAGCTAGCAGCAGCTGCAACATACTATACGCAAAAAAAGAACCGCTAAACATTTGACACAACAACAGCAAAACAGTGGCAAAACAAAATACAGCAGGCGGAACTTGTTTCTGCGAACCCAAAAAAAAAAAAAAAAAAAAAAATACCGAACAGAAGGCAACACCGACAAATATTCTCTCACATTTAAAACGGCAAAAGTCTTATATAGAGAGTGAGAGAGGGCGATAGAATGACAGAGCTGTGCGGTTGCTTTGCTATTGTTATTTCATATAAGTATGGTAGCTGGTTTTTTGTTGTTGTTGTTGGGGAAACAGCCTGTCGCGTCGCTAACGGCAAACCCCAACAACTACCACATAGCTTAGCTGCGACCCAGTGACGTCTTCCATATGACGTCGCAATGTCGCCCATGAAACGTACAAACAAACATTTTAGAATGTTTGTATTTGTATTTGTTCATGTAAATTATTAAGTAGTAGCGCCATGACCTCTGCACATATACAAGGTGCTTGTATGTTTTGTCCATGTTGTTAACAGTAACGACACTGTGACTGTAACAGTTTTGTAACCTTATCCATAATACTTGCCTTAATGTATGTGTAAGTATCATTTTCTTATGCAAATGTTATTTTTAGCACTTTAAAATATGTATATCAAATAAATTGTGTTAAAATCATATGTAAATACGTTTATTTAGCCAACTGTCTTCGTTAAATGTTCCTTATAAGTCAAATAACTTTCAAAAAGAAACAACTGTATTTTACATGAATTATAGAAAAATCATAAAAAAAAGTGTGTATATTTATTTCAATCTTGTACTTATGTAGATAAAAAGTAAATGGAAACCTTTATTATTTAGCCAAAGTTCACAGATGTTTATTAGTCATCGACCTTGAAAAATTGTATAATCTACTGCAATGAATTGAAAATTTGAATTTGATGGAAAAATTCTGTGTTTTCTTATGCTCTTAACTTTCAAAGACAAAAAATTAATTTTTTAGATAGCTTCTGAACTGAAGGAATCAAATACTGTTCAAACAAAAATATAAAAGACCAATTGAATTTTTATTTAAACTCATAATTAGTTTAACAGAATATTTTTTTTTTTTTTTTAATTAAACACGCCAATATTTTAGGCTTTGCTGTTAAATATTATAAATTTGATTTTGTTGTCGTCTTGAAATATTTTTCGGTGCTTTTACACCCCGATTATAATAACTGGTTTGGAGTCACCTTCGGTCTATTTAAGTTGGGTATATTTTAAAATCTATTTATTAGAGTTTGTTGTTTGTTTGTTAATTTAAAATTTTCTTTTATTAGCAACCAAAGCTAATTTGCATGCGAAACGAATGCGTTTTTGTTTTTACTTTATATCATTTGTTGGTTTATATTAGCCAAGGTCGCCTTTGGGGCGCTTAGCTTATCAGCATTTGAACAAACAGTGTGGTGAGGAGGTCATTGCTGTTTTGGTCTTTTCACGGTTCCCCTTTCCCTCTTGTATCAATTCGAAATCGTCGCGAAATTTGTAGTTTTGTAAGTCTTGCCTTGTCTATCGATATGTCTTTATTAAGGAGATACAGTTAGCTTAATGGTCTAATAGTATTTAGGGCCATGCCAAAAAGCATTGTTAATTTCAAGCCGCTTTAATTCCAGTCAATTCTTATCAGCCTGTTCTATTTTTGTTTTTCACAATATTATATAAGAAAGTGTTTGAAGAATGTTTTACGGCAAAAAACTTGAACTTTATCTGAATTTCAACTTATTCATATTTTTTAGCATTCTTGTTACAGCATTCCAACATTAATTTATAGTTTTAAGTAATTTCTCTATTTCCTCCTTAGTTTAAGTGTATCAGAAAAACATTAAAAAATATCTATTTCCCATAAGCACAAATTTTATATAAGGACTTTATTATAACCCATTGAATTCACATGGAATTTACGTGAAAAGAAATATATGTAGTTTTTTGGAAGATATTTTATAACAATTTATATCAAACGATGTTTACAACATTGATCTCCTTACCTTTAAATAAAAACCTATTTATATGTATTATAACTGTGGGTCATAAAGTTTATATATACAACATATGGTATGATACAAAGGAGATTCCCCGCCAACGTCGCAACTCGACCCACACAATTTCAGGCAAGTGAAACGCACCACTAACAAACAAAATGCCAAAGAGTTTGCTTAACTTTTTTTTTCCTTTATCAGCAAGAGTCTAAAAATAAATGAAAGCAACAGCAAGAAGCGAATAAAACTCAATGAAAGGCAGGCAACGTAAAAGGAATGAATAAAGCGCGAAAAGAGTAAAAGGAATCAACTGAAGAGAGAGAGGATTGAAAAGTGAATAAAAAGCCTACGCCTTGTAGTGCTGTGTAAACGTTTTAAAGTTAGCACCTGCTTCTAACCCCCAACTTTTGCCACCGTCAAAAGTTCAGCGCCCCTGAAGAATGGTTGGGTCGAAAAGAGGGAGCCGGGAGCATATTTAAAGATATATTACGAAGCGAAACAAACAAATGTTGACCCACAAAGCAGGTCCAATTGATTTTTCTAGTCTTTTGACACATTTAGAAAAACTCTCTCTCGCTTACTCACACATACACACACACCTGTCCTTTACAATCATTTCAGAGACATGCGGTTAAAACAAACAAACCATGTCAACCCCTCCAGTGACCACTGTATGTACTTTTAACATACAGGTATGAATGCAAATTGGGAAAGGAAAGGGGAGAGAAAATGGCATTGGACGCGTGCACGGCACGCGATCAAAACAAATGTGTTTATTGAGTTTTTATACCCTGTAGCAAGAAGTAGGTAAGGTGTCAGTCAAACAGGTCGAAAAACCATTTCATATAATCGATTTTTCAATAAAATGAATTTCAACAGATCTTTTTTTCTCTATTCAAAGTTATTTGATAGCTTTTAACAAGGCATCCTTTGAGTCGTTCATGTTTTAAAGGTAAAAAGTAACTGTAAAATCAATAAGTCCTTGCCAGGCGGTTAGGAAAAATTCCAGTGACTTGTCCAACAAGCCAACAACAACAACAACAGCACAATAACAGCTAGCAAATATGTAACACGCTTATGCGGAAGTCGGAAACGGTTTTTTACATGCCCAAAGATGATGTAAACTGGGCCCAAGTGTCTGTTATACAAAAAACAGAAAAGAAAAAGTGTGTGCGCAAGGTGTGTGCATTAATGATAATGATGATGATGACGACGATGTGCGGAAATTCAGATTGATAGGAAGTGGACAGGTGCAATGAAAGAAGATTTGCAAACTTATGGTTTATTGTATAGCGGGAAAGCTTGTCAATTGCGAAAGCTATACAATTTACTTTTTGACCTACTGTGACTAAAAATTATTAAAAAATTTTGTGTCTTTCCCACAAATAAGTGTGTATACATAATTTTTTTTTTTTTCTTTAAATTTAATCTTACTTTAAATTGAAATTTTTGTTTAAAAACAATATTCTCTCAAAATTTTTCAAATTAATCGAGTTTTTCTTTCTTCCAAAATTCTACTGGAAGTAGAAAAAAAACCCTTTCGCTGTTGGCAGAAGAAGTTGAAACGTTTAGCACTTGCCTGGAGAGCACTTGCAACAATGGCAAATCATTCCATTGTTGTCAAAATGTTAAAATATCGCAATTTTTCTAATAATAATAGTGAAAATACATCTAAATTCTCCCATTTATTGTAATTGCGATATTTCGTGTCACTAAAAAATGCAATCGGTGGGTATAAATATAGAACATTTATAGAGTAAGTACATTTTGTTAGGGTCCCGACTGATTTTTAGGACCCGACAGGTTTACCGGGACCCGTGGGATTTTCGGGATCGACCACTTATCCCGAATTTTTTTCAAATCGTTACCATCCCGCCCGATCCCGATAATTTTTTCGGGACCCGCGGTATTCCCGAAAATCCCGATCCCGACGCCCATCTCTAATATGGACATCTAAAAATCGACATCTATGCATATCATCTGTTTATCCAAATTTAATGTTTACTTTGTATTTTCATACAATGTTCTTGTTAGCAAAATAACAATTTATTAGAAATATTCTACTCGTACTTTGTGTGTGGTTTAGTATAATAAATTGTTATTTTCAAACACAAACTTACAAAACCCACGCAGACAAAAGCATACACGCATTTATGCTACTGCCCTTACTTCTCCGGGGAAGATGCTGCCTAATATAAAATAGAAAATAAGTTAATACACTCGAAGAGCTAAATCCCATCTACTAAAGCACGAAAAAAGTATAATCAAATTATATATATATAATTTCCAATTTGAGAATGTTGCTAAGTGCGGTAATCAAATCAGCGCCCATGAGCTTAATGCTGATAGGGCTCAACTTAATGGGAAAGTTTTCGTTTATCTTTTTTCTTCTTTTCTATTTTGAAGCTTAAACGGAGGATACATTCAATTGGATTGACCTTTTTGCTTGGCTGAAAGTAAGATCCTGACTGGGGGGGAGGAAGAGTTCAACAGTCGCTTAGCTTATGGTTTGGCCTTTGTCTAGGCCTTACCTTTGTACCCTTTTGTTTCGTAAAGCTCGTTTTGTTTATTTTTTTTTTTTTGTTCATGGCCGGAAGAGATCAATTTGTGGGCCTGGCCCCGGCAACTTGCGCAATTAAACTGTCTAATTGCAGTCACAGATACAGATATACAACTACAGATAAAGATACTTTTGCGAGTCTAGGAAAAATTATGAGAGAGGGGGGTGCTTTAGTTTGGCACACAATCCAAGGAACGAGAAGTAAAAAAGAGAGCGAAAGAGAGCAAGTGTAAGGGACTGAGAAGAGCACTGAACTTGCGGAACGAGTTCAGCAAGATTTTCACCAATAAAAACACACAAAACAAAGAAAACACAAAATCAATTGAGAAACTTGCGAGTATTTTCGAAAACAAAATACTCTGTAATTTTTATAGTTAGATTGTGCAATTTAGTTTCGTTTAAGCAAACCATAATTTTAATCATGAACAAATGAGCTTAAAAATTAAATATAAACAAATGAGTTATTTACTTAGACACTGACAGAAATATTAAATTTACTCTCAAAAGCAATTGCGAATTTATCGGAAAGGGGCTATGATCGCGGATGCATATGTTCATACATTATAGTCGGTCTGAAACATAGACTCATTTCATTATTGTTAAGTACAGGGTATTATAAAGATTGGAATGGCGCTTAGAAGACGAGCGAGAATTATGTTTACCGCATTTAAGCTCTATCTACTGTTGTGTGTGTGTGTGTTAGTTGATTATTTTGCATCTGTATTTGAAATTGTTTTTTTTTTTTAATCTACATTCTGCGCAATTCAAGTTCAAAGCATTCCATTCGATTTTCTGTTTACGCAAATCAATGGTGATTGTCTATTAATTTTCACTAATGAAAAAAAAAAAATAAATTCAATTGAATTCATTAAAATTTTTTTTTTGCTTTCTTTTTGTATGTTTTTAACAACTGATCAAAAATAGAAAGAATTCAATTTGACTTGTTTCAGTCAAATGAGTAAACTAAAACGAATCAAATTCGCGAGTTGCGTGTGGGAGGTTTCAATTCTTTCAATTTAAGGATTGAATTCAGCTTTCAAAACAAATGTTAGTTATTGTATATTATCACATTTAATTTTAAGATGTAAAAATTCTCGAACTGCATTCAACATATGTATGTAACTTGACGAAATGGTTTGTAAGAACTTAAGTCTTAAACTAATTTGAGAAACTCACCTCGTTAAATTTAAATTTGCAAATCTGTTCACAATATTCACGTGGTGGGTGTTGTCGACGTTACGAGCAGCTGTTGAAAGCGTGCGGCGCAAAACACAAGAGAAACAACAATTTTTCAATTAATATCACATTCTGCACCAACAAAATTTGCGCGCACACTAAACACTTAGCAACATAGTATTTTAACAAAACACAATGAGATTAATAGCAGCAACAAAAACAACAATAACAGCAGGCAGGCAGCAGCAGAAACAATTTTTCTCTCAATGAGCATAAAAATCTAACATCGAAGGTGCAGTTCTCTTTCACCAATACAGAGAGAAAAAGAGAATGAGATATATGTATGTATGTAAATTGACTGGGCGTCGTAGTTAATACAGTTATTGTTGTTATTGCTGGCAACTTGACGTTTGCTTTGTTTTTTATTTATTTTTTTGTTGTTAAATTTTGTTCTATAATTATTAGCATAAGAGTTTTGCCAGTTTTGTACACATTTCCTTTATTTCACACATTTTTACAAGCGTACCTTCCCCCCTGCAGTTTAGAAACTTTGCATCTTATACAAGTGAATTCTGTGGCACAAACTTTCATACAGTTTAATTGTGATTGCAATTCACTTCGGTTTCAACACTTTAATTAAAATTTTTGTGGTGAAAAGAAGCACACGTACTTCATTAATATATCTTAAAAGAAAGACACACATACACATGTACACACACGATGCTGCTGCTTCTTCTTTTTAAAGCAGTAGTTGTTGTTGTTTTTTTTTGATTTGCTCACCAAGAAGGCGACTGATTGACGCTCGCGTTGATTTGCATAAATATATGTGTGTTTTGTGTATTTATTTTACATTGTTTAAAGCTCCTTGTTAAAATACAGCAGAAACTGTTTCATTTGCAGCAAGCGAAATTTTAAAGGCACGAAAAAACGCCACCCACGAACATGAGAAGGCAATTGAAGCGTTCAGCAAGCGATTTAGGTAATTTTGATGCAACATACACTTGTGGAGCTGTTTTATATTGCTTTCGCTTGAGCAAACGAATAATTATAATTATTTTTAAGTTGAAACACCAACAAAACACATAAACACTATGGAAATTGCAAACGCACCCAAAACGCGACTTTGCCGTCCGCTGTTAAGATTGTTAATGAGCAAGAAAATAATCGATGGCACACTATCGTCACAATTATTTTGTATTGTTATCGATAGACATCGGATCCATCGATAGTTAAGACGAAAAAGTTTGGTCTCTCTTAAACACTGCTTTGAACTTGTTATTTGCATAGATTAATAAACCTATGTAGGTTTATGAATCTCTGGTTATTTGCCATAGATTAATAAACCTACATAGATTGGAAAAAAGCGCCGGTCACTTAAGTTTATTGGTCTACGGTTATTTGCACTGCTTTATTTAATTGCTTTAAACTATAATATAGTATGTACATATATATCATTTTAATTTAAATACGCAGGAAGGTACTCAAGTAACATACTGTAAACTGCGTTTCATAAGCTTTACAACGCGTGAGTAGGAGTTTTATAACTTATTTCACATCTTGTAATAGCGTATCACATATGACACGGAATCTAGACCGCAGCTTATCGCCACCTACAGTTGTAAAGTGGCAGCAACGATTTTCTAAGCACATACCTTAACCTATAATTCGCATCGTTTTGCCCAAAGATGGTGTTAAAAATAAATTATCAAAAATTCAAGAGCAGCATTGCGCCACCTACTGTCACTATTTCGGAGAATAGTGCAGACTTCAACCTATGATACTCGATATTTTGCTAAGAGATGGTGCTTTACAACAGGGCTCTGAAGCAAATTAGAAAGCACAACATCGACATTAACTGTTATAACTTTCTATTAATGTCTTTTCACCTCAAGATGGCATTATTTTCAAAAACTAGAAATTCTGGTTGCTAAAATATCGATTAAATAAAATGGCTGGAATAAAATTTATTTTATTAATGACATTGGTAATATATATGCAAATCGTATTGAGTTTTATTTTGTGGATATGAATTCGCAAGAAAAGTGCAACATTCCGCGATCTTCTGTCATAACGTGGCAACTATTTACTTATGTCTGAGCGCAAATGTAAAACTGAAATTGTACGTCAAGGTGGCGTTGTAAACAACTCTGAAGAGTAAATTTTAAACATTCAAAAATGTGGCCCTTTATCAAATTAAAAAGAGGTTTTACTGAATCTATTGTCTAATTTAAGAAACAAAGGTAATGCTGCTTATTTTACGTCAATGGGTTACACATGTCTGGGCTTGTAAATAGATTTCGATCAGAAGAGCCCTCTAGCAGCACAGCCTACAACTACCATATGATCCACAGCATGGTCCGGCACCTCAGCAGGGACAGCAACCAGCAGGCAAATCCGCCGACGCAACATCAAAAATCAAATTAAATAAACGAACTTAGGGTCGCGACCGGTCGTAGAGGCACTTAAAGTTCTTCGTTTTTTATTTTTTATTTATTTTGTTATTCAATAATTACATTCCCTAGCTTTTCACACAAATACATAAACAATTGAAAATATTGCTATCGGACGTAACCAACAGCATGACGGACATTGCACAAAAACAATATGCAGTCGAACTTCCAAATAATAAACTTCCATGTAACAAAGTTTTCCATATAACGAATTAATTTCGCGAACACTGATTTTTGGTTCAACTTTCAGTGTGTTTTGTTCTCCATATAACAAATTTCCCATAGCGAATATTTCTTTATTACGTTTTCTATTCCCAATAACGAACTTTTTCGTTATTTTTTCATTTTATGTACGTATTACGTTGAGAATGCGAAAACAAAACAATAACACATTTTTTCATTAACGCTTTGTTTTCTTGTTATGTTTTGCTTATTCTCTTATCTTCGACGATCCTAATGCAAGCGTTACGGATACACCAACAACGCAGCAAACATTTTCTTCTCAATTTTGTGGAGAGAAAATTTGGCGTATTTGTATTTGTATGTATGTGCTTTAGTAAACGTGCTTAAAGTATTTATCGATGAAGAAAAGTGGAAAAACCATATACAAACTAAAATTACTGATTATTTTAAATAAAACTACTTAAATCACATAAGTTTTCAAACATTTCCATGTAACGAAATTTCTGTTTTTCTTGTCCCCTTCAAATTTATTATATAGAGGTTCGACTGTAGGCATTATTTATTTTCGGTATCAGAGCACAAAATGATCCAGAGATGTTGACTGAACAAGGCTGAAGAGCTGGTGAAACGAAAAAATTCCAAACTGCCTTCAGGGATATTTATTAATAATTAATTTAAACTTGTTCTAACTATGCTATCCATGGCCCATTTTGGATCTTATGCTCAACCTGTTACGGTCTTTCCCTCTTTATATATGGTTCTACTTCTACTTGATCTCTTTAAAAGTTAGTCTGTTCGCGATCTTCGTTATTGCAAGCTATGTGGTGCGCTTCTCGGTCGGTCCTGCGATGGAAGGGTCGCTTAATGATTGGGTGCAGCCGGTGCTTGGTATCGTTGGCCCACTGGAATTAACTGGTCTTAGTACATCTACGGCCAAATAAATATAAAATGAGTTCGGAGCCTTCTTTTTGTATGTAATACACGGAGATCCGACCCGAAATATTGTGCTGCTATAATATCTATAAATATCTTTTGAAATAATAAAATTAATAACCATGAACAGTGAACAAAATTCAAATTTAGATATTTTCATGTCTAATTCTTCTCAAATGATTTTGGAATATTTCGTAAAGTGTTGATTTTTTTCAAATTTCACGATAATGTTTTGAGCTATAAGTTGGTCATTGATAAATAAATTAATACCTAACCTGAAAGTTAGGTTAAAGTGGGTAGAATTGGATTCTTATTCTATAAAGCTTTGTTCATCGGGCAATAATATTTGTATTGACTAATAAATTATCATCATGTATCTGTCGTCATCATCATCTTTCGCCTGTTGGATGATGTTCAAATCTTTTGCTAATGAGATAATACTTTAAATGCCAAGCAAACATTGTTTAGTGCCTTGACATGTCATGACGATGTGAACTGGTTAGCTTGTACCATTAAAAAACTGCTAAATAATAATATTCAAAATAAAAATAAAAATTACATAATTAGACTTATTCGTTGTCCTTTTTGTTTACTGATATTTATAAATTTGTAGCGTTACATTTGAGAAAGAAAAAACGATTCTTTTAGCAACAGGGTCCGCATCCTCCGCATCTGGGGAAGCTAAAGCAAGCGGCAGAGCAGCCACCGCCTCCGCAGCAGCCATTGCAGCCACAGCAGCCGCTGCAGCAGCCGTTGCAAGGTGAGGTGCACGAGTAGCTGCAAGAGTAGCAAGGTGAGCAGCACATATTGCTGGGTTGACCTGAAAGTGAAACAAATCTTATAAATTTATTTATATTTGAGCACATAGTTTTTCTTTTACCTTTAACAAAACTTTTGGTGTTGGCGATTGGAAATTGCGTTTAGTAGAGGCTTTGGATAGAGCCAAAAGTTGCAGTCATCCAAGTGCGATCGCTGTTTTCTTGCTACAGCAAACGTTACAACCTGTTGTTAAGAAAATAATACTTGTGTTATGATTCTAAGAAACGTATCAATTAAATTTTTTTTTTAGCTCTACTTACATTTAAAAAACAAATAATTTTAAGCTTTTTAAGTGGACAAGCCAAAAAGTCGAATAACGTTTGTATACAATTTTTCTTTTTAAATATACAAAAACTTACGGGCCTACTTTGTAAGTTTTTAAAACTCTAATTTATAAATAATAATAATAAAAATACTTTTATATTTTGCGCTTGAATAGTAATTACTAGGCTATTTAGCTTTGATAAAAATTCTTCACAAAAATCGATACTGGATGAAGTAGAACTGAAGTGTTTGAAAATTTATTTTCTTGCAGTCAAAGGGTTTATATTCACAAAACATTTTTACCTTAATCTTATTAAGAATTTTATTTGTTTCTATTTTTTCTTTCTTTTAAAGTTACTTGAAATTTATAGAAACTCATATTTCTGAATTGTTTACAATGCAATGAACTTTTCGACGACACATTGCTTCGCTTTGATTTGCAATCCATAAAAATTCAAAGGGCAAGGTACAAAACAGACAGCAAAAATTAACCCCTAATTTGCTAATTTATTTAATCATTTGTTTATTGTCAACAATGAGCAGCTGACTTAAGTTCAAAATTAGTTCAAATTAAAATTAAATGATGGTAAAAAACTTAAATTTAAGTTGACGTTAAAGCTCTGTGAAAAGGTAAGTGGTATGAGATCTTAGCCTAACAAAACCGATAAGGCGATATAATTGAACTACGATTGAGAATAAATAATTTTTACAAAAATTTTCGGAATGGCAGATAACTTGGATATACCCATTAATTTATTTACGTTAGACTTAGAAGAATTTTTATGGATTGGAATTATAAAAGATTTCTTCCATATACATATAACAAAGTTAAATAATAATTTATTTAAGGGCTTATAAAGTGAATTCGCACAGTATCTAAGCATATTTGATAGAGTTAAGGTCACTTAGGAGCGTACTCTCAGTAATAACTGGGTCATAAATGCAATTCAACGTTTGAAGTTGAAAAGGGTAGGAATAACTGTAACTGTATAAACTCGATATACTGATTGATATAAATAGATCGGCCACTGCCTGATCGGAACTTGCTTTTGTATTATCAAGGTTAACCGAGGATGGCAAGCATGGAGATTTAGGTTTTAAGTTAATAAATTTATAAAACTGTTTAGGATCACGGGAAAAGTTTAATCTACAACGATTGAGATAGCTATTATAACAAGATGTGTTAACAGAAAGAAAACTAGATTTTGCTATAATATACGAATACAAATCTATAGTATTTCCAGATTTTTTCAAAGATTTTGTCTTAGCGTTTTTTAACTTTGATAGTTCCCTCGTAAACCAAGGTGCTTTATTATCACTTGAAGAACAAGTGAGGGGAGCACAAATATCCAAAAGCGAACTCAAGGTCTTATATAATATGGCCATGGCAGTTTCTATTTCACTACAAGAGTAAAGTTAAGTAATTAGTATGTTGAAAAAGATAATTTAATTAAGTAAAGTTAGTTTTACGAAAGCAACGGGTTTTTTAAAGAATTATTAAGCGCTGGACTAGGGTTAAGAAGGTGAAGAAGGCCATCGATTAAATCATTCACAGAATATACGATATGTGGCAAATTAAAATCACCATATCCGAAAACAAGGACGAAATAAGTTTCAAAGCATTCAGATGGGATAAGCAGATGTTTTTATTAGAATGAGAAGGAAATACACGAGTCAACAGCAATGGGAGCACCACCCTCTTGCGGGAAATGCGATCGCATCTGTACAAGTTATACTTATGAGGAGAAATAGAATAATCGGAAATACCGCGTTTTAACCAGGTTTCTGTGAGTCTAACTATTTCTGAATCAAAGGATATCCTCTTAAAATATAATTTAGTGTTTAGTATTAAGGCCTCTTACATTTTGGTAGGCGAAGCTAATTACTTTTGTTAGTTTTTTTCCACCGAGGATTGCTATACCATTATTATTATTACTTCGCCTATTCACATACTTCTTCACGACGAGCTGAGGCGGCCAAAACTTTTCAGAACAAATTGTCGATAAAAGCTCGTGCGCAACTTGAAAGAATATATGCACCTGAAGGGGTTTGGTGGGCAGGATATGTGGGATTAGGACCCGAGCTCTTTGAAAGACGTATGCAGGTTATTAAATGCAACATGCATAGCTTTGAAGCCTACATGAATCTGCCTCATGAGTTGGAAAGATTCCTTCACCGCCGCAGTCAGCAATTATGCAGTCCCGGATTTGGAAAGTAAAGCCCGCACATATCATGTCTGATTGAATGATAATGAATGATGATTGAATGATAATGTCGCACGATCCACAGAAAATAAAATCTTTGTTTGTTGTTCCAACCAATTTCCAACTGTTTCTGCAGCAAACAAGTACATATTTTGAAATATGTATGTTAATTGTTTTAAATGACAATTGATATGATGTAAAAAAACAAAGTAGAGTACAGGTATATGTATAAGCAAGCATAAACGCAAGGCATACTTAGAGAGCGAGAGAGCGTTGAATTTCTGGCTTGCGTCAACACAATAAAATGTGTGCGTGCATGCATATACATATTCATATGGAGGAGGCATATCGAAAAGTCTCGAGCAAACTCACTAAGCAGAACGCAAAATAATCTTCCGCGGAGATGCTTCGCACACAACGCTCGGCTCGAGACTGAAATATAAGGCCAAAGAACGAGGGCGACGCGACGCATTAGGCTACCTATATAAGTATGCCTTGCATAAACGTTTCTATGCAATGAGCACGATAAAGCGGTGAAGATCAAGAGAGCGCTTAAGCGGGAGTGCGTGAGCGCGTAGGCAGAAACAACCGCAAGTACGACGCCGGAGAGCGAGAGCAAGAAAATAGACAAAGTGCGAAATCACAGAATATTCAAATGAAAATATAAGTATGTATGTATGTTTGTATGTTTTCTTTATTTTTAAGCACTGCAGCGTCTGTCCGACTGCAAATTAAAGTCAAAATTCTATATAACAAACGGTAAATACATACATATGTACAACGTTCACCTTCGATCACTGTTCGTTATGTTTACAATTTTCACAAGAAAACAATAGCTTATTACGAGCACGCAAAAGCACAACCGAAACCAACGAAAGACAACAGATTATAGGGAAGGGAAAGTAAAACAAATTATAAAAGCATTACCTAGAATTGGTTCATCCCTCAACTCCATTGAATGCAGGAGCTCAGAGCTTTGAAGAAAGCAATTGTTGCAGAAGCCGTAATGTTTACAATTGTTATTGTTACATCCAACTACTGCAATAGTTTTTCTTATAACTTCCATTTGACTTTAAATTGTTTCAAATAGGAATGTTGTAGTTCTTGCACACTTGTTTTGATTTTGAATCAGCTGTTTTCATTTTTTCGCCATCAGTAACGCGCTCAGAAATATCGATGCATCGATACTCGTTTGGTGCATAATCGATCAAAATGAAAGCAGCAACAAATAGTTTCATCTTTTGACATCGCGATTCGCAAATATATCGTTTAGTTTATTTCTTTTGTTGAATTTGAGAAAAAATTTGATCTATTATGGCCTGGGCACCGACAACAAACTTTGAAAATGATTTAGTTGATTATCAACCTGAATTCCATTTAGTACATGGACAGTTGGCGTACGAGTTAAAACGCAAGAAGGAGTTTACTTCTCGTCCAAAGTCAACGTATGAGTACCTAGCCGAGCGAGACAAGCGAAACGACGAGATCAAAAATGAAAATGCCTCTCGGTCGGAAAAAATTAGCGACAGTCTGGCAATGATGGAGCGTATACAACAGATTGCCGGAACAAAGCCGTTGGGTGAGCATGCTTGCATGTCCGATTGGGAGGACACTAGCACCGTAGAGCAGGAGGCGATTGCTATGATGCGACACTTTGGCATGAATTCAATGGCGGATGGCGCACTCAAAACTCAAGACCCGATGCCACGGAACTTGCCACCAGACGGCTTTTACGTTATTCGGAATGGCCGGCATCGATTTCCATTGATCATGGATCCTGAATACTTTGAGCCTGGCAGAAAGATCAACAGTGCGAATGCCAGCTTGAATGATAGTGATAACACCTTTTTCACTGCCGATTCTGAGAGCAATCAAGACGATGAGAGCTATGAGGAGATACCATACGAATTGCTCAAAGAAGAAGAAGAAGACGAAACATCCTATGACAGTGAAATGCAATGAACATTAAATTTACAATTAATACTAAAAAAAAAACCAAGTATTATAATTAACTTCTTAGTGCCTTAGTAAAAAAATCAATGAATGAAATGTTGACAAATTATTGAAATAAATTTATTTCTTACTTAAGTAATATGCATATAAGCCATATACTTTATAGATTTAGAATCAAGTTTTTCTAAACAGAAACAATAAAATGCCTTCAAAAATTAGAGGAAGCTCGTTTATTTAAAGGTGCCAAAGTGCACACAAAAAATAGTTGTGCGAGCCCGACAACAAAAACATCTTGTCGAAGGCACAAAAAAGTCACCACATTCGTGTGCACCGAGCCAAAGACCGTGGAATATCAAGATGTTGCATTTGTTAAGAATAGCTTTGTCTCAGGGGTTTGCCTCAAAAATATTTTAAATGGTACTTATACATAATAACAAAAGCAGTACGCCATAAGTGTGAGGGAGTGCGATAGCGGATAGCATGTGCAGCCGTTTTTGTTTCAGTTGCACATGCACTCAGCGGCCCGTCAAGTCTAGGACAAGCGGCAGGCCAGGGGCAACCAAGAACGGTAAAAATTTGTCACTGTATGAGTGCGTGTGTTTAACATTTTGCTGGGCCTGCTGTCTAAAATTTTGATATTTTTATACTCGATACCGAAGGTAACTAGTATATTGGTTTTGTGCAATGTCCGTCATGGTGTCTGTCCGTCTGTCCGTCTGTCCGTCCGTATGTATGCAAGTTTTTTCCACACCCTTCAAGCTAGAGACTTGAAACTTTCCAATTCTCTTTATCTATGGGATAGTAAATTAAAGTGTCAAGATGGGGGTTCTACGATAACTGGGGGGCTGGCAAATCGATAAATTCGATAACTCAAAACCGATAAATCCACATATTTCGCACATCCTTACAGCTAGAACTACCAAATTTGGTAAGAAGATAGCTACTAGCAACCCCCAAAAAACTGCATCAATAATTTTGGAGCCACGCCCCCCCATTCCGCCCCCAGCCCCCCCGAATTTTAAAGTCAAAAAAGCATATATCTCCCTCAGTTTTTGAGCTATAGCCACCAAATTTGGTGCCAAGATAGGTGATGATGACCCCCTAAAAACTGCATCAAAAGTTTGGATGCCACGCCCACCGACACTGCCCTAGCTACCCCCATCCACCCCAACGCTTCGTCAAAAACGGGAATGCGTGTATCTTCCAGAGTTGTGGAGCTAGAGCTTCCAAATTTGGTGGGAAGATAGCTAGTAGCGATCCCCAAAAAACTGCATCAAAGTTTTGGAGCCGCGCCCACCCATTCCGCCCCCAGCCCCCCCGCATTTTGAAATCAGAAATGGCTATATCTCCCAAAGTTTTTGAGCTAGAGCCACCAAATTTGGTGCCAAGATAGGTGATGATGACCCCCTAAAAACTGCATCAAAAGTTTGGATGCCACGCCCACCGATCCTACCCTAGCCGCCCCCATCCACCCCAACGTTTCGTCAAAAACGGGAATGCGTGTATCTTCCAGAGTTGTGGAGCTAGAGCCACCAAATTTGGTGGGAAGATAGCTAGTAGCGATCCCCAAAAATCTGCATCAAAGTTTTGGAGCCAAGCCCACCCATTCCGCCCCCCTTTCCCCACCATTTACAAACTTTCAGCTAGAGTCACCAAATTTGGTATGAAGATAGCAATTGACATTCCACAAAGATCTGCATCAAAAATTTGGATGCCATGCCTACCCATAACGCCCCCAGCCCCCCCCCCCCCTTTTATCACTTTTTACAAACTTCGAGCTAGAGTCACCAAATTTGGTATGAAGATAGCAATTGACATTCCTCATGGATCGGCAGCAAAAATTTGAATGCCACGCCCACCCATACCGCCCCAAGCCCCATAGCCCTCCTAACCCCACCTAATGCAAACTTTGAGCTAGAGTCACCAAATTTCTTATGAAGGTAGCATTTGACATTCCACAAGGATCTTTAGCAAAAATTTGGATGCCACGCCCAACCATACCGCCCCCAGCCCCCCTTTCCCCACTTTATACAAACTTTGAGCTAGAGTCACCAAATTTGGTATGAAGGTAGCATTTGACATTCCACAAGGATCTGCAGCAAAAATTTGGATGCCACGCCCAACAATACCGCCCCCAGCCCCCCTTTCCCCACTTTATACAAACTTTGAGCTAGAGTCACCAAATTTGGTATGAAGGTAGCATTTGACATTCCACAAGGATCTGCAGCAAAAATTTGGATGCC
The DNA here is from genome assembly GCA_030179655.1 of Scaptomyza flava. Classification (NCBI taxonomy): domain Eukaryota; kingdom Metazoa; phylum Arthropoda; class Insecta; order Diptera; family Drosophilidae; genus Scaptomyza; species Scaptomyza flava. The sequence goes on along the minus strand of JARNME010000029.1, from coordinate 24,075,597 downwards.
ACGCCCAACCATACCGCCCCCAGCCCCCCTTTCCCCACTTTATACAAACTTCGAGCTAGAGTCAACAAATTCGGTATGAAGATAGCAATTGACATCCCACATAGATCTGCGCAAAAATTTGAATGCCACGCCCAACCATACCGCCCCCAGCCACCCTTTCCCCACTTTATACAAACTTCGAGCTAGAGTCACCAAATTTGGTATGAAGATAGCAATTGACATCCCACATGGATGGGCATCAAAATTTTTAATACTGGTATCGAGTATACCGCAGTCGGTTGCGTCCGACTGCAACGTTTCCACTTGTTCATATTTTGTTTTGTTAGCTCGCTCGCTCGCGATGTGCGTCAACCTGGCGTCAATTGTAAAGTCTAGCGGAACTAGACCAGCAAGACAAAGTATCGCAGATCTAAAGCGTTACGAAATTCGTAATAGCAGACAGCTCGGGTCTAGTGTTGCACAAGTAAAAATGATAGTGTCCCTGCCTGAGGCGAAAACAAACAAATTCATTCGAGCAATTTGTTAATTTACAACATATAATAGCGTCATTTGTCTAAACTAAATTAAATTCAATACAGTAAAATAGATAATAGACAATCGAAATTCTTACTCAAAATATACAGTGCCCCTAAGAAAATGTGCACTGGGCGAAAGTAGGTAGGTGTCCGACGAGATCTTTTAGTTCTTCATAGCAAAGCTTCAAAAATTCGCTTCCATCACAAGCAGAGAGTATAGAATGTCAAGAGTTTGCAACTGAAAAGGAAAGCTATCTCTCAGGCAGCCGAATTAGGCAATAACTGTACTTTGCCTTTGCTTGTGGTGTTTTCGAATAGCATAGAGAATAACAAAAGCAGTAAGCAATAAGTGAATCGAGCTTGAAATCGGATAGCATGTGCATGTTTCAGTTGTTTAAAATATTTAAGTTTTTGTGCGTTTGTTATTTTCGATATATTTTCTTTTCCTGTGTCGGCAAATGACATCGAAAAATGCACTACTGAATACACTTTCAGAATTTGTGCGCATCGCTGCGATTTCATAATTGTTGGCTAGTTTCATAGAATTATAAATTTTAAAGAAAACTAATGACCAGCAATTGAAAAACAGAAATTTGACTTCGTGTGTACATTTATGCATATACAGCAAAAAATCTGTTCTCGCTAGTGCAAAATCACGGATTTTATTGATTTGAGAACAATTTTCTTAAATTAGGAACGGATTTTTTAAGACCGCCGATATTGCCCCAAGAACGAGAAATTGTTCTTTGGTACAAATAGAACCAAATTGGTTCCATTTGTACCAAATTAAGAACCAATATTCTTATATGTATCAACAAACAGTAAGAGCATGTTTTAAGAACGCCGTTCGTATTTTAATACCAAAAAATTATGAACAAAAAGTCTGAAAACTTAAGAACATCTGTTCTTATATTTTTCTTCTCAGTGTACGACTGCAGCGCTCTCCCATTGATAAAAATACTGAATAACAAAATAATATTATTTATTAAATTTTTTAAAATTTACAAATATTTTCTTGTTGTTCTTAATGTTTAGTACCTAGATTTCGTTCTGAAGATACTTTCTAGCACCACCTACAGCTACCACAGCATGATCCACAACCGTAGCAACCACTGTAGCAGCAACTACCACATCCACTGTAGCAACTTCCGTAGCAACCATAGCAGCCATAGCAACCGCCACAACAACCACCGCAAGGACCGCAACACATCTTTATATGGTCTGAAAACAAAACAACAATTCGATATAAAACCTTCTCAACTAAAAGAAAAAATAAAATAGTATTTTAAAAATACTGACCTTTTTAGAAAAGTTCTTCACGGAAACAGGTACTAGATGGAATATAGACGACTGCTTATTGGCTTTTCCAAAATTGTTAAAATGTTGTTCACAATTAAAACTTTTTAAAACCAATACAGACGAAGATTTTATTTACGAGAACGATTTCAGCCTGAAGTTGTTGGAAAGAAAAAATTTAAACATATTTAAGATCGCATAAAAATTTCTTTTGATTTTGCAACTCACATTCCCGAAATATTCACATTGAAGAACAAACAAAAAATTTGAAGATGATTACAGGACAAGTCAAAAATCTGAATGAGAAGTATTTGTATTGAGTCTTGGTGTTGTGCTTAAATCTATTACCCCAACATTTCAAAGCCTATTTGATTTGAACTTTAGGGTTTGTTTAAACAGACACACACACAGACACAGTCAAAGAATGGTGAAGTAATTACCTATCATACTTAAATTTCAAAAAGTTGAGACAAGTTTCAGCTAACTTTAGTTTGCATCTCAAATATATCTTAAAGCACAACTCTTTGAGAAATTAAACATTTGCACTTCAAACTTTGACTAACAGCTGTAACATAAGCCCAGAGGGGGAAAGGCGAAACTCTCTTTGGTTTGAGCAAAATGCGAAAAAATTTGGGACAGGCACTTCAAAAACAAACTAAAAAGCAACGACAAAGAGCAGCATTCAGTTTCCAGTTTTGGGTCAAATATCAACGAAAAATGGCAATGAAAAGGTCCAAGTGCCTGAGATCATCTATCAATATATACTTGTTAACTTAAATAAGATGGCTCGCGACGGTTTAATACCCTAGTGATTTTTATTTATCAAGAACCATAAAATCTTATTATAATGATGAAAGTGATTTTATAGTAGGAATACTTTTGTCCTGTCAATGTTACAATATGGCACCCTCAAAGTAATGCAATATAATAAAAGGTTAACCCAGAAAAATTGATCATCTTATTAACTCTGAAAAATCGTTAACTAATTACATTTTGAATTTTTCCTTTAAAAATATAAGATAAATAGTAAATTTTTTGATTTATAAAAAAAAAGTGGAAAACTTTTGGGATTTGCTAATGGGAAACAGACGGATTTATTTGTGGCTATAAATTTGTTTGTATCCTTAACACATAATAAATAATTCGGTAGTTAAATACAGGCCAGTGTGGCAGTGGCAGAAGAAGCTGATGAGAATTGTTATCCAACAGCTGAGCAGGATGATGTTCGAGACTCAAGACTGAATATGTCCCAAGAATATATTTACTACTTGACGCAGGAATCACACTGCTAGACAAACACAAAACAATGATGCCCATGTTTATCTACATACATGTACGTGAGTGTAACAATGCAGAATGGGCAAGTGGAAGTAAAAATACACACACATAAACACACACACACGTGCATAAAATGTTATCCAACTAGCCTCACGTCATTTGGCCGCTTGGCAGCCTGGCAGCCTCGTGACAAGAACTGTCCTGACACTTGAGTGGAGGCAGACAACCACTTGACTGTGACCCGCTCAATGCCGGCGCCTCTTGCAATAAAATGGAGGAGTGACACACTCGCTCAGTACTATAGAATATTATCTGTATATCTATGCATGCGTGCCTGACATTAATGTGCGTAACTTGGACAATTACGACAACGAAAAACAAGTAGATACTATATGAAAGATGTAAAAGATTAAATACCCATAGAGAGAGCTAAAACAATTAGGTATTGTTAACTACATTGTGATTAAGTTCAAATCAGATTCAAAACTGAGTTAATCATCAAACAACTGTAGTAGTTGTAGTTTTTTTTTTTTAATTATTTCCAAGACTCATCAAAAGTGGATGAAAATAGTGGAAATTATGGCCATCGAAACAAAAACTCACTTATAACTATTTATCTGGGCACTTTGAGCCTATGCCTGTTTTTCATATAATTCATAGCAAAATATGTTTGTAAATTGATTTTTGGCAAAAAACACAGTTTTACATGCATTTTCTCATAAATGCCCAGATAAACGGTTAAGTCTAGGAGTTGACATCAACGGCTTCAAGGTTAATAGCTAAATAGCTTCCCGCTTGACAATTGCTGTTTTTCGTATGCGAAGTGCATTTGATTTGTCGAAGTCATGGCAACATTTTCCAATAAACAGATTGAGTAAAAAAACACCAATAGCAAATCAATCAACCGTGATTAAAGGCGATGGTGTAACGGAAGTGTATAATTAATTGAAAATTTCCATTGAAATTCGTAAAGATATTTTGTGTAAGTGTTTTTTGTTGCTGCTAGCGTGTGGCCAAAAGGGACATTTTATGTGGGTCAAGTGACAAAAGTGAGTATAAAATATTTTATATACCAGAAAATTAAAAGTCCTTATTTGGCTTGTGTTTATAATTCCCTAAGTACATCCAATCTTTAATGTAGTTGTTACGTATGACATAATAATTAAATTGTTGCTCAAATTGTTTGTTCAATTTTGTCGCTCATTTAAACAGCGCGTTGAACAACCATTTAACCATTCAGAATCTGGTTCGGGCTACAGATCGTGTTTTTTGTTTTTAATAGTGTTTTCATGTGCCTTAGGGTGTGGAGCAACAGCTTGTGTTAATCACTCCAGCCCAAAGCGCTTAATGAGCCCAAAGAACCTACGCAACAAAAAATTAAATGCGTAAAAAATTTCTTTATTTTTAAAAGTGCTTAACTAGCAGATACTCATGGAACAATAATAAAACATAAAACTTTATCTAGCATAGATATGCGTCAATGTAAAAAAATGTCGTTGGTTCGAGATAGACAAATTTAAGCTGTTTTATTTTATTATTGTAGTCTTAATAATTCTTTTAATTGAAATAAATATGTAAAAATGTTGATAAAAAGTTGGTTTTCTGCCTAAATTAAAAATGTTCTTTGAAAACCTTGTTCAGCTTGAAATGTATTTGCCAACCTTATAATATCCATCATGTCAATTATTGAGCGTACAGGGAATCAAAAAACATAAAAAAAAAACCAAGCAACGACTGCCTTACATTATCATTAAAAAAATCAATTTGTAATTATGGGCGGCAAAAAAATGCGTATGTGCTTGAAAAAAAGAAAAGAACAAAATGCTAGGAGAAAATGTGAAAACGAGTACACATATAAATTTGCCAGCGTAAGTGAAAAATGTGTTAAGTGCATTAAAATTAAATTTCATTTCGCAGTCTCCGCTGCAACATATGCCAACATAAACATACGCTGTACATACATATGTACATACATATATGCGTACTGTTGTGTCCGTTTGTGCTTATCTGTGTACGTGTTTGTGCTGTCAGGCAGTTGCACTTTTTGTTTTTGTTTCTGTTTTTTTTTGTTTGAAGCACCGACAACAACGATAACAGCAAAAATTGCCGTTAAGGCTGGCGGATTAATGCGCCAAGATTTACATGCGAAATCAGCGACAGGCGAACGCGTGTTCAATGGGCGTCGAACTGGGGCCGTGGGTTGTCCATTGTTACACTAGCAGCATAAACATGGCCAACACTGTTGCTATTCTTCTTGTTTTAGGGAGCTACCGAAATGACCTTCAATCAGCGGAGCAATCTATGTTCTATGGACTTTCTTATCAGACGTTGTTGCTGATTTTTGTTGGTCTGTTTTGGATGGCTTTAAGAGCTTAGAAAGGATATGACGATGACAGGACTAAGTCGGAATTATAGTACATACTTAACTCAAATACACAGAAAATATTATGTAATTTGATTAAAGAGGAATGAAAATTGAAATAATTTATTCAATGTTAATTAGTTAATTAAACTAGGGATTATCTTTCAAATTCTTTGCACTGCAAAATTCAGTCTCATATTAGCAAAAGTTTTGCTACACTTATAATGACAAAAATCGAATGATTTCAGACTGAAAGAGCGACAAAGCCAAATACGGGATTAGAAAAGTTTATTGGTGGAGGGAAAGGTAAGGTGTTAATGAATTAAGATTTAATAGAAAAACGGGTTTTTAATACCTCGAAATTGCAATTGCCGTTAAGGTAAGCGAAGCAAAGATTATTGATAATTATAGATGGAAATAAGAGAAAATGAAGTGAAGTCTTTGCTTTTTTAACCAAATTTTGACTTAAATAAATAAAATATTTTTATTATTTTTGCATGTAAAATTGTTTTTCATTGCAAATAAAATCAAATTAAAACATAAGCTTCAAGAGAAAATCAAATTCCATTGCATACATACAATAAACCTTTTGACTCATAAATGTTAGAATGGAAAACAAAAAAATATTGAAAAATATCTAAAATCGAGTCAGCAAATAATATTTACTCATAGGTAAACGCAATTCACCAAAAAATATACGAAAAAATCCAATTTCGATTTAAAAAAAATACGATTTACAAATAAAATATCAGCGAAAACTGAATACCCCCAAAATATATATATATATATATACAAACAAATTGATTTGCAATCACTCTCTCTCTTCCTCATTTCTCCACGTCGGTTTGTTTGGAATATTTAGTGCATGTGTGTGTGTGTATATTTGGGGTATTTTGCAGTGCCTACTTTCAGGCTGGCGACTTAATTATTCACATTTTCAACTTAATTTTTGTTTTGCTGCTGCTGCTCGTTTATTTTTGCTTTTGTTTTTGTTATTGCTGTTGCTGGTCAGCACGTGCTTAAATTTGGCGCTAATTGTTGTTTTTTTTTTTTTTACTTTCAGTGCAGTCGTCGTTGTTGTTGCTGTTTGTTGCCCACTTTATAATTATAGACGTCAGTCAGGCATTTAACTCGTTTGTTGTTGTTGTTGTCCAAAAACCAAAAACAACAGCAACAAATTGTTGCCAGCCTCGTCGGGTTTCAATTTGTGTGGATCGCACGTAGAGCCCAAGCAGTAGCAGTAGCAGCAGCAGCAGCAGCAACAATAACAGTTATTGCCATGTACATGCGTGTGTGTTTGTATTGTTGTTGCTTTCGCTTTCTCGTTTGTTGTTGTTGTTGTTGGTGGACATGCGAAATAATTGCTTCATACATAATTATCGCGATGGCGACCGTCGCGTTTTTCTCATTACTATTTGTTGTTACTTTTTTTTTTGGCTGCTTATTGTTGTTAATACCAGCCCTGTAGTATGGATAGCATTTAGAGCTAAGGACTCGAATTCAGAGGATTCTGCAAATATGTATGCAGATAGCAGTATTAGACCTATTCTTACTTTTATACTCTTTCGCTGAACTCAGATTACAAAATTGCTTTGTTTAACATAATGGCATTGTCCTGTACTTCATCCTTAAATGTTGCTTGTTAAAAGTAAATCCATAAGATTTCGAGTTATGCTTAAAATTTGCCAAGAGCAAACTCAAAAATCCTAATCATATTGTTTAACTATACATCATAATTAAAACGAATAATCTTTTTGCCAAATGATTTTGTAATAAATACTTCAAGCTTAATTATTTTAACACTGCCTGTATGTATTTCATCTCACTTTAAAACCAGCTTATAAGCTACATCATTTCAAATTATCCACTTGACTTGCGGTCCAAGCATTTTGAAGCACGCCTCAGGTAATAATCAACACCTCGAATAGAACCCGCTAACCCAACAAACACACAATAAAGTCAAGCAAATAACAACAACTCTGTTTAATCTGTTTACCTTTTAACCAATTTTTTTTTATATTTTCGCTCTTGACTTGATTTATTTAACTTTAATGAACTGCAAGCGACAGTAAAAAAAGGAAACGCAAGGAGCAAAAAAATTTCAACCGCAGTAACTGACAGATGACAAACAAGTAAAAGTAACTGTAAACGAAAGCGCCCAAAAGCGAGCTTCAGTTGCTTAAATATACTCCTTTACCATATATTTTAAGCTTTGGTTCTTGCCTTCCGACATGATGATGACCTTTTGGCCAACTGACAAACCCACAAAGTCAACTGAAATAAACATGCAGCTAGTTTGCCAGCAAGTTGCAGGTTTGAACCAAACACGCCTTCTAGCTATTGAGAGTGAGAGCAGGAGAGATGGAGAGCAAGAGAGATAGAAGGGTAGAGAGAGCGGCAGAAAGCGAACTTAGCCATCCGGCGACTGCAACAAACTGCCGCTGAACTTAACCTCAAACCTAATAAATAGCTTAATTAGTCTTTTGTCTGTAGGTATGTGTGTGTGTGTGCTTGTGTGTTTTTGTGTACGTTTCCATTCCATCACCTTGGCTGAGTAAAATCCCGCCACATAGAACCCAGCAGCTGACCCAAAGCATCATTACACATTTAAACGGTTCGCTTTTGCTTTTGCAAGAACGCTTCACCACCACCCAACCTGCCCCCTGTCGACCCTCCTCTCGTTTGTATACGTTGCTGTGTGAAATTTCAAAAAAAAAGGTAAAAAAAAATAAAATGCATCCAAGTTATTGGCATGAAATGCGCATCTGGTTATGGGAAATGCTTCTAAATGTATTTTACTCCCAAGCATTTAATGAGTATGTCCTTTGTTGGCAGAGAGAAAGAGAGAGAGTAAGAGATAGACAGATAAAGAGAGAGAAAGAGAAAAGGAGAGAGAAAGAGAGGGAACAAGATCGAAGTATGGATAAGGTATCATATGAGTCATATGCATTAATTTCTTAGTTAAACAATTTACTTTACTAAGTTCGTAAAGGAATTAATTTTTTTATAATTAAGATCTTACTAAAATGCAGCATAAGGTGTATTTGATTTTACTGTCTTTGCACAATATTCATTTATTCAATTTAAGTGTGACCATGCCTTATGTATAACGAATATATTAAATATCTTTATATGAGTTTTGTAGTGTGTGATAATGTTTGTGATGTTGCTGTTGCTGGGTTGTTCCGGCCAGTTGGGTTCATTGATATTTAAAAAACATTTAAATTCAATTGTCCTCCTACGCGTTTCGACGGCTTTGCCGCCTTCATCAGGGAGTCTGATTTTATTTTTAAAAATATATACACGTTACACTTCACATGAATACATTAATACACAAACCACTTACTATTTGGTACATACATTTTGGTTGTTTTTCCACATAATTTTAGTGTCGTCAGTCCTAATCCTAAAACTGCCTCTTTCCGTCAAAATTATACATTTTAAGTGCAATTCTAATTTTTGTCCAGCTGTTTTTGATGTTGGTTTGCTTATTGCAGCTGCGTAAATGTAATTCGTCTGGTCAATGTCTTCTTTGTGGTTAATATCGTTTTGGTAAATTTGTGTCAAACAAAAGATATGAACTATGTACAAATGTATATTGATCAATATGAATGTCAACAGTGTGGTACAGGTTGACAGAAAAACAAAAATGACAAGTGTTTCAGCATTTTAACCATCGAAAGCTTAAATTCTATACAAATTTTATATATTTGCCACATATATATACAAAATAGCATGCCCTCTATCCAATCTACTTGCTGTTAAAATTTATTTCATTTAACGGACGTTAAGTGAAAATATGAATTTGATAAATTCTTCTCTTGTCTTAGTTTTGTATCTTGAAAATCTATTTTTAGTCAGCATGTAGTTTAAATAAAACAAATATAATTAATGATAAATTATTAATGCAATAAACGAATAAAAATATGTGGATATTTTTAATTTAAACGCTTTAACAATGTACTTTTTGAATTGCAGTTTACATTTGACAGTGGTGGGAGTTGCTTTGAGTTTTACCTCAGCTTCATTTATTGTTGCCAGACCACAATATCTAATAGTGTTGTTGTAATTTTTTGTTTCGGCCTGTCGAAATCCATTCGAGAGGCGATGCAAGCAAATGCAAATGTAATTAGTTGCATGACCGAAACCATAGAGCAATATTTATGGCACACACTGTGCCAGCAACGAGCAGCAACGAGCAGCAGCAGCAGCAGCAGCAGTGAGAAGTGAAAGCTCTATGTACAAGTATACATACATACATACATATGTACGTATGTAGTACATAGTAGGTGCAACTGTTCTATCTGTGAGATACTTTTAATTTTTTACATTTTCTTTTTGCGGGAGAGCAGCTTTATGCCATCATATTTTTTATATTTATTTTCTTCTTTTTTTTGCTGGCATTGCTGCTGCCCGTTTAGAATATTTCGCTTTTGTTTTTATTTTGTTAATTTTTTATGGTCGCTAGGGCTGGTTGGGAATGATGTTGCGGCTTTTGGGCTTGTGTTCGTGGGTTGTTTTGGGTGGCAATTTTATGGCGGAAATGGCAACGCTTGCCACAAAATAAAAGAAAAGATATGGCCAAAACGGTGCAGCGATAAAGTAGACTAGGTCGAAATAAGGGATAAAACTGGCAAACGCTTTAATCGGGGGGTTCACTTTTACCAATCCTTCCTGCCTCCCTTCCCTACTCTTTGTTTTTTTTTTTTGTTGTTTTGTAATTGCTGTGCAGTGAGGATATTCTAAATTTAAAAATTTTGCCTGCCTGCAGCTGCGCGAGAATACCTTAAAAAAAAGAAAAGTGAAAATAAAATAGTGCACGAGCAACTTTTGCCAGTCATTGGCGATGAAAATTGAGATTTATGAGTGCACCTGCCAGGGGGTGGTGGCAAAAGTGGGGGGGTGAGTAATTTCAGTACAGAGCTTGTCTGCTGCTGAGAATCTTATTTCTGTTGAGTTCTTTGTTTTTGCCAAGAGCTGTTATAACTTGGCATATTTCTCCATTACCAGCATAGCTTGCAAATTGATTTGATTTGATTCGATTTTGAATCGATAAGCTTTTTCAGCTTTATCTATCCCCGCCGTCTTTTTCTAACGTCTCTTGAAAAGGGCAACTGACTAAGGCAACAGAGAGTTGTAGTTTGTAGCTTGTATCCTGACCGCCTGATTGGCACTCACAAAGTGAGTGAGTATCCAGCTATGTAAATAACTGATACATTAAGAGGGCAAAGAGTGGAGTTGCTTCCAAACAAATGCCAAAATTCAATAAACTTAGAAAGGCCAAAGTAAGTTAAAACAAACAAGCAAACAATTAGGAAATTATGCCATTAAAATGTTCCTTTTATCTCGTTTTTGTAATGAGAAATACAGGTATGTTTAAATTCATACGAAAACATTCAAAAAAACTGTTTGTTTTTTGATTACAGTACGAACTAAAACATACAATTTCCTTAGGAAGTTGCGTTAAATGAGGTAATTTTTTTTTTTAAGTTGCGTTACAGAGTCAACAATGTTAAGAATTCGGGTGTTGCAATAATGGAGGACTTGCGTGTATCGAGGGTTGCGTTAACCGAGGTCGTACTGTACTTAGATTAAGCGTTGAACCGGTTCAATGCAGTAGTAGTATCATAACAACACAGGTATATTATTAATAATTGAACCTAACCTCATGCTAGTCGCTGGAGGACTTACCTTAGAGGTGTCCAAGTGTTTTGGGGAAACCCTTTCTTTTCAATCGCCTTAAGGGCCTGGTGGGGGAGCAAGCGTCTTGCAAGCGTGATTTTCTATTTGATCACTATATCTGCTTGTGTGCCTTCCAATCTGCTCTTCCACTGTATACAGATTCAGGTCACGATTTTGCATTACCTGTTTGCGTTTATAAATGGATTTTGCAGCTATCCCCCAAATCTCCATTCCGTAAAGCCAAATTGGGGCCACACAGTGCGCATAGACTGCTCTTTTGGCTCGGAGTGACATTGTGCTTCTTCTATTGATCAACCACCGCATTTGCTGCATTCTTTGACCACATCTTTTAGCCGTAGCTTTCGGGTGAGGGCCAAAAGTCAATCTCTTATCAAGAGTGATCCCAAGATACCTAGCCTACGAAGGTTGGTCCAAAGTAACGCCTTCCAATAATATTGGTGGGGTGTGGTCTAAAAACAGTGTTAATAAATTTAGAGTCAATCAAAATTCCTAATAAAAGTCAATTCGTTTTTAATTTAAAATTTCTTTTGCATTTCGTTGCTTACTGAAAGATTATTAGAAAAATGAGTTTATTATTGAAAAGGGTCAAGGTTAGTTGTCAATAAATTATTATTATGAAGTTTTGGGATGAATGCAATATCACCTATGAGGTTTACTCTGCCCTCTTCTTGGCCTATGGCCGTACCATTAGACCTAGGTCCTACATGAAAGCAAGTATCCTTGATGGCTCAATTAATTAATTAATTTGGATAACATGTTTTGCTAGAAAACTACTTTAGGAATCACTTAAATTGAAAAGATTTAAATCTTTTTACTTTCGATGTCAATTGAATTTCCTATATTTACATAAAGTTTATACGCACAAAGTGTTTAAATACGTATACGTATAGATGTGTTTGTTACAAATCCTATTTGATTTATATCAAAGCATTATTTTAGTTAGTCTGCGATCTGGAACCGACAATTTCCGCTGCCAATAATATGAGCAAACATTTTGGCAGAGTGTCAATTAATTTGCCACACAGCCGCCACTCAACAACTAAACTTGCAAAATTAAGTTGACGTTCACGTTGCCATTGCTTCTACTCGCTTTCTCTCTCTCCTCCTGTCGTTGTTGCTGGCAACAAGAGTCGCAGGTGTCGCTGTCAGGCACAAGGGCAGACATCAAACTGGCTGCAGTTTTGGGGCAAAGAGCTTTCCGCGCCTTACATAAACAACGTCGGCGCCAGGCAGCGATTGCTATTTAGCTGATTGTGTGGTTTTGGCTTTAAGCGTCTGTGCCACATCCCCTCCTCTCTCTACCTTACCCTCTCCCAATAAACACCCACCTCCCAATTGGCAGTCATTGAACAGCAGCCGCCCCAGCATCACCCCAACAACATCGTTTTGGCCATAAAGCGCATGCATTTAATTAATTGCGCCATTTTGTCTTACCCTTACAGCGGTCGCAAATGATAGGGTTGGAGGGCACCTTGAGGTGGGTGGCAAGCGTCCTTATAGTCCAAACAATTGGTCTTTTGTGGGGTTTTGCGAATCGCTTAAACTTGAATGCAAAATTTATTTAATCGCACTAATAAGTCTTGCAATATTAATATTATGCGATTCGGAAAATCAATTGCTTAAATTAAGTAGGACTTCTTTGTCTTAAACAATTTAGAGGAAATAATATTATGAAGAGCATGCGAAAAGAAATGTAAGCAATACTTGAAGGAATAACTCATTTATAATTTGCTAATTTTTAATAATAATAGTAATAATAAAAGCTTTTGAAGAGTGAAAAAGAGATTTGCCTCCAGAAAGCCAAAATTAACAAAGTATTTTAAGGAATAAAAACAAAGATTATACAAATTCCTAATTGCAAAGCCTTAAAGAATTAGTTCAAGACGCATATGAAACAAAAAGTTGCAAATAATTTTAAGTTTGTAAGTTGTACAATTTTAAGAAGATATAGGAAAAAAAATAAAAATTTGAAAACGAAAAAAATAGAATTGGATACAAAATATGCGGCGCGCCGTTAGTCAGCGTCTGTTTTTATCGATGCCCGTGCAGGACATGGCCATTACCAGGTTGTCCACATGTTTGGCTACTGCTGCTGATTTGTGTTTGTGTCTGGGTCTCTAGTGCTGCTGCTGCAACAACAACAACTACGAACGGTGCAACATGGCCAACGTGGTCGGCTCTTAATCCATTGGCCAATAGACGCCAACACGCTCCCATGGCGTCCCACACTGACTGTCTCTCTCTCTCTCTCTTCCTCTGTCCGACTGTCTGTCTGTCCATCTGTCTGATTGTCTGTCTATCTGTCTGGCTTGTTGCTGTTGTAGCCAGATATTAACATGCGGAAGCAGCAGCTGTTCAGCGCAGCCAGTTGGCTTATGCCCGACTGCCGCAACTTCAATCCCTTTCCGCCCGCACTTGCTGGCATCCTGCAAGTGATCAATGTTTGTCTATGCTCTGCGGTGCTCCAAAGTATGCAACGCGCCTGGGGCATTGGTCATTTGTACAGCAGCTAGCTCCAGCTTCACCTATCCCCTATCCAAAAATGCCTTTGTAAACATGCATAAATTGTTGCATACTTTTGGGCTGACTGCACCAAGCCGGCAGCCGCCATTGCACGCCAGTTTCCCAGCAGTCCAGCTGCCCATTGCTTAGCTCCTGATTATGTTTGTTGAGCCCACTTGGTTTTCGCACCGATGCAAGAATGGCTACTGAGCTGCTCTATTTGCCTCTAGTGCTGCTGCTGATGCTGCTTGCAACTCGTTAAATCGCCAGTGACTAATGTATATGTGGCACTGTCACGTGTGCTTGGCTTCGAACTGACATTACAACTGGCATTCGAAGAGTAGTTGAGTTAATGTTGTTGTACCTTAAATGCAAACTAGTTTCCCTTGTACTTACACTTGTCCATCAATATCATCCATTTGAGATGCGTTTGCTCTTTGCTTGCAACTAACAAGAGTAGATCGATTAGTCATCTTGAATTTTAATCAACGACACTTACACTTAGGACTTTGGTTTTGGTTGAAATATAATTTGATTTATTTTTGAATACTCTTAAACTCTAATCTTTATTGAAGCTGTGGTCTGAGTGGTTAAGCAACCCTTTTTTCCAACATAAATTTAACTTCCTTAATGGGTTGTTCATAATAATAAAAGTGTTGCAAAAATATAATTAGGTGAATGGGATATACAATATACTTATTGCATTTCACAAATATACCAATGACCCGTGTTCCGCTAACCAACATTCATGATAATATGATCTACCATGAGATCCTTAATGCTGATGCGGTAAGGTCCTGGTTTGACGTAAGAGCCAGCATGCATATAAACACACAAGTATATCTACGTATATATGTGTATATAGATGTAAGCACAAATAATGTAATCGAAGGCCCTGCAATAAGGCTATAAAATATTAAAAAACATAAATGCACACAGACGTGCCTAAATAATAAACACATAATTTAATTTCATTATACAATACATATATATATATATTTTTGTGTTCCTTTTTGACATAAATAAATTTGGATACTTTTATTTACATATATGACGATGTACAAAAATTCAATTCAATTTCATCTTCTTTGGATGACATTTTCCATTGCCGAATGTTTTATAATATTTCACTTTCTCTGTTATTTCTTTACTCCGACAATTCCGGATGAATACTTAAACTTTCTTACAATAACATTCAATAATTTTAATTTTAAACCTAGAATAAATTTATGTTTATTTTTAAGCCCATCAAATATTTGTTATTTTAAATAAAACTTCTATTCAATTTTATAGCTTACCATATTCAAATAATTTCTTGCTTCACTTTCAATCGATAACTTTTCATAAACTTTATGCCAATTCTCTTGCTTTTCTCGTTTTTGTATTCGCATTCCGGCTAGACGTGTTTTTTTTTCTTTTATTTTGTACCGGCTATGTTCTTACACACAGCAGGTTCTCGCTATAATTTTCTTACACCTGCTCGTTTCACGGCATTCTGTCGTGTCCTTTTCCTATAATATTTCCGTTACTCGCTTCCGGCAGCTACTCCTCTTTGATGCGGCTGCTTTCATTGCTGCTGTGACTAGGTGTTTTTTCATTTAATTTTATAAATATTCCTGATTCTTAATGTTTCGTAATAGATTTCTTCATCTATGCAAACCTATTTAGAAAGAGAGAGAGAGAGATTTATTGAATAGATTTGGCTAGATCAGGCTGTGAGATCTTATTCTTGTAGCACTGACTATGATTGTTTTCGATAGTTAACTTAACTTTTCTTGAACTCTATGGAAAAATAAAGAAATACTTGAAACACATGAACGAACCAGTAAACAAAAAACTAATCGCTCTTGTTTTTTAATACTTCTATATTTTCTTACGAGTAGCATGTTAAGCACACTATACTTTTAAAGTTTCTGCCGATTGGACTCCAAACTTCAAGAGTATGTAATTTTCAGCTTGACTGTGATAATTTTTTGTGCTTTGAACTACTTGCCATCTTTAAGTGGATGGTGGCTGAATGGTGTCAGCTAGTAAGTACGTGTTGTACAAATGCACACGGTTTGCACTAAATTTCATAATAATATTGCGCAGCAAACAAAAAACGAAAAATTTGCCTGATAAGCGCTTTTCATAGCTGGGCACAACCCATACAACGGCATTGCCAATAAAAGAAACACACTCGTTCCAGAATCTCTCCCAACAACCCAGACATTTTATTGGCCTGGCCAAGACGAGGGAGCGCGCTGCTGTGGCATGCTGCGCCCACTGCGTGGCATGCAATAAAAATAATAACACCACCTACACCGTGCCCGCTTCCACAATTTGGCGCACAGCGTTCGCGTCTGCATTTGAAGTTTAAGTGTGGAGCAATTAAAGAAACCAAAAAACCAACCGAGGCAAAAAGGAAAAAAAGAGCCTCACAAAAAACGACAGAGTCTTCTTTCAACTGCATTTTAA
Source organism: Scaptomyza flava (assembly GCA_030179655.1). Classification (NCBI taxonomy): domain Eukaryota; kingdom Metazoa; phylum Arthropoda; class Insecta; order Diptera; family Drosophilidae; genus Scaptomyza; species Scaptomyza flava. Next base: position 24,059,484 of record JARNME010000029.1, on the reverse strand, counting down.
AGGCAATTGCGGTGCCCATTGAAATTAAAACTCAACTCAACTCAATTCCGATTCTCGAAAAGTTGCCAGCCCTGACGCCTGATTTCTTTCTATATAATAATTGCATACTTTGCGGGGAGCGCTGCAAATTGAATAGCTCGTCAAGGAATAAGGGGAAGCGAGAGCAGCCGCAGACAGCAGCCAATATTTACACTTAAAGTTTGCGTGTTAAGTGGATAAATTAATTGGTTGGAATTGTTTCATTCAGTCTTAAGATTCTTTGCCAGGGCTGCTCAGTGCACAAACTGTAAACGGGTAAGGAAATAAATAAAGTGTTAAAAAAGGATTTCAAAAATAAAAAACAAAACAAAACAACACTTTCAAAATTCAAGTTTTCTTGATATAAACAAATCAACTTATAACGGATCTTAATTGATTCAAATATTATAAAGTTGTTCAATCATTTTGTGTTATTATTAGATACATATTGTTAAATATTATTATTAATTATTATTATTATTAAATAGTTTTAACAATCTGTTTTTTTTTTTTTTTTAATTAGACACACAGCTGCAACACAGCTGAAAGACACAACAAAGATTAAATAAAGAGCCATAAATATGTTTTCCGGCTATTGAAATTATGTACTTATATAATTTTTTTTTAGATGACTATATATTAATATTTATTTACAAATAATTTCACTCAAATGTTTATAATTTTAAACTGCTTTATTTATATTAAAAATGTTATATATTTAGAACAATATGCATATAATGTTGCATATTTACATTAAAACTTGTTTGCCTTAACAACTAATAAAATTAGTTATAACTTTGTGTATTTTAGGTTTGTTTATTTGGACCGAGTTTTGTGCAACGATATTAAAACAATTCCACAAATTTGCCAAAAATTATTTGACTGGTTTTTGCTATTTTTATGCAAACGCCCGTTTAGTTCATTGATAGCCTTTCAATTAATTTGTTTATTAAAACTTTTGGCTGCTTTGTAAATGAAAATGGCCAAAACACACACAAGCACACGCAGCAGCAAAGCGTTATAGCTAGCTGAATTTGCGTTGCTTAAACAAATTGGACAATGCATTAAATCGAAATGAGGTTTTTGCACAAAATTTCATATTGTGCATACGCCACGTATGCCGAAAAATAATTAAATTTTACGCTATAATTTACATTGCGCACAAAGTTTACAAACAATTTTCCATAATTAGATTTCTGGTGCAGCTTTCACATTTTTTTTTTTTTTTTTTTTTGTATGGTAGGGATGGAAATCGTAATGAGAAATTATAAACACATTGTTGATAGCTTTGTTCGATGCCATAGATAAAGCAAAGTTGGTGAAAGTCCTAACATAATCCAGACAACTGCATCCCAGCTATTCTGTTGCCTGCCTGCCAGGAATAATAAAGCCAAAATTCTTGAAAAAAAAAGTATCCGCTCCAGCTGCATTGCCAGCGGCACAGAAAGCGACTAACGACATGGCCCATAGATAAATTGAAGGTTGGGAGGATGTTGCTGTGGAAACAGGATAAGGGATATGAGATATTCAGAACGCGGCCGTAACAGCTGCTGACAGTTGCATTAACCTTAGCTGTCAGCTTAGCTAACCGGGTTCTGGGTTAGTTAGGCTGCGGTTTTGTTGATTTCCCTTATAGTATATTATACCCTACCATTGCAAGGTTCCGAAGTCCATTAAACTTTTAGGCTGTAGAATCATTTAATTATGAATGATAGAAATAATAATTTAATTCTATTGTTGGAGATCCGAGAATAAGACAGAACGTCCTTCTGTTTAAGTTATAATAAGTTTTGCTTCCATTTTGTGCGAATTAGCGTCTTACTCAGAAAGTGTATTGTACGGGAGTGACGGGAGCGAAACTTAAGTGTGACCAAGTTCATGTATTCATGAGTGCTTTTCGATTCTCAACATCTTTTTTATTATATACATAATTGACAATCTAAAAACGGATTTAGTTTTATTGAATTTGATTGATTAAAATATTTTCCTATTTAGGAATATTTAAAATATTAATTAGCTACACAATGTCAATTATAAATTACCGTATTAATATAAAAGCATATAATTTTATCTTTTAAAATGTTCTCATTTGCATTTATTGTTTTTTTCAAGTGCCAGTGTGTTTGCTTAAAGTTTCTTCTTAAACATAATTTAAATTTAATCTACAGGTTTACCTTAACACGCTTGCAGCTTGGTGCAAACGGTGGAATCTTAAGGTCAATCCGCTGAAAACAACAAACCCCAGTTTCACGCTTAAAAGGCTTCTAATGAATACCCCTGCAATTCAGCTGGAGGGAGTAAACCTAGAACAACACCCTGGACAAGCGCCTTACTTTTGGGCCACATCTCAAGGCCACGGTGAAAAAATGTGGCCACAGAATTCAGAAACTGCGTTGGCTCATAAACAGAAGGAGCACCTTACAGCTGAGATGTAAGAGGGCTGTGTATGCTAGATGTATTATGCCAATATGGCTTTATGGTATACAGATTTGGGGAATTGCAGCCAAATCTAACTACAAACCTATACAGGTGCTGCAGAATCGCATCCTACGACAAATAACAAACTGTCCCTGGTACGTACGTGGTTCCACATTACATAGAGATCTCAAGCTGCATACTGTGGAAGAGCAGATTGGGCGTCACACTAGCAGATACAGCGACAGATTTAAGGCGACTTAAACGGCTAGACTTTGCCAAAACTATTGGACGTCAATAAGACTGCCATAAAATGTTAGTCCTCACAATTAATTATGGGGATTGGCTATTTTTTATATATTCCTGTTTCCATGTGTTGTTAAGGTACTTACTTGTTTGTACAGATTCTTCACTTAAAAATAATAAAAAATAAAAAAAATCTGTTACAACAAAAGTAAAGAGATGGAAGCTGATGGTTTGGGGATTTGGGGTTGAATGTACAATGTTTTTGTATGCGAAATCGTTCGGAAATAATTTTGTTTACCTTTTATTTTGCGGTAATTGTTTGCATATGCAGCTGACAAAATTGTCTTCAATGAATTCAAATATGTGTGTACACCCCCCCCCCCCCCCCCACAACACCGTTGGCAGCAGCTACCAAAACAGCCTTAAGCTGCCAATGTTTGACCAGCTAGGAGTGGCAATGCCCATAGGCAACTGGCCTTCGGGCCAGAGACAACAAGAAGCGAAAGTGCGTGAGCGTGTGAGCTGAAAACCTTTACAAAGTGCAACTGTAGGAGGAAAGAGGATGCAGAGGAAGCGCAGAAGTTCAGCAAAAATCCCACACCCTGTAAGTCAAATGGCAATGGCGACCGCAGTTTGTTTTAAGCGCTCGCCTGCGCTTTGATAAAGTGCAGCCACGCAGCATAAACAAAGTGGATACTCGTATGTGCACTGGCCACGCCCACTTCAGCGCCCACCCACCCATACCTATGCACGTTTTAAGCCGAAAAGCAGTGCCGAAGCTATTCTTTTAGGTGTGCCACACAGCTGTTGTTTCTACACTCTTGGAAACAGTTTTACAGAATCTTTTAATGTTTTAGATTCCACATCAAAAATACAAATATATATACTTTTTTTTATATTTTTAATGCCTTGAAATAAAAATTTGATGTGAAATACAAAATAGCGCAGTGCTTTTTCTGAGGACATATAAAAAGTTAGGGAAATCTTCTTTACAAATAAGAAACTCTCCGTCTTATGTCATTTTGTAAAATTTTATTGAGTTTTTTGTTGAGTGCACTACGGCTGTCACGACTTTTTCAGGTAGTGCCTGTCAATGTGGTGGGCGTGCCACCACCACGGTGGCTGCAAAAGCGGTGCGTGTTTTTGCGCTTGAAGTACTTTCGGTAGCCGTTAATTGAAATGCATGTGGTGCCGCAGCTATAGCCGAAGCAAAAGCCGCGTTCAATGCCAATGCTGATGCCGCAATAGCAGCAGACACAGACAGAGACGGAGACAGAAAGGGTGAAGCAAGTGGAGACAATTGCCGCCTGCTGTGGGTCGCTGTGTAACGGCCTGGGTAGACGTAAGGTGTCAGGCTAAAGGTGTTTGGCTAGTTTCTGCATTTCATATCAAATGAAGGGAACACTGAGTTTTAATTTTTAATATGTCAATCTGGAAATCATTAAATGTAAGGAGAGAAGGATGTGCAGAAAGAAGGTTTTCTGTAGTCAAAATTAAATTCTTTAGAGTGAATAAATAATATTGTCTTGAATAGTTATATAGTAGATTACCTTGATCGTTCTTAAATATGTTTTTTAATGTATTATGTGAAATTTGATAGTGAAAAATTAATATTTAATGATTATTATTATGTTCCGTCTAATTTTAATAAACATAAGTTAAAGTCAGAATCAGTTCAAAGATTTTAGTTCTGATAACCTTAGCGCGCTAAAAGAATGGTTAGACAATTATAAAATAAAAGATATTCTAATAAAACCAAGCAAAGACACGTTAAGTTTTTTGTTTGCTTGTTTGTTTTTTTTTTTTTAACTTCAAGGCAAGAATGTCTTATGGTGATATTCTTGGCTCAGATTTGGATTCAAGTATAAACTGCTTCGAGGCAATAGAATCTTGTTGGTCTGTGATATTCTCACAGTAGAAGGTTTAAAAATAGATATAATTGCCTTTTCAGAGCCGATACATTTTAATAATTATATTTACTAAGTTTATTGTTTGCTGTTATGGCAAACAACGAGTGATAAATGGTGCATTACGATACAAGCGAAGCATAAAAGAATCAAATTTGAGTTTTCTATTGTCATTTTTTTCACAGATTGCCCTAAGCTGTTGCTATTTTTGCGACTTTTGGCTGGGAAGATACTTTCACTTAGGTTACTGTAGACTTCATTTACTCTTTACACGCACATTTCGCTTCAGGCGACACTGTGCACGTGAGAGTTTTTGTAAGTTAGTATGCACCTGAACTATTATGTGTACATACATATGCACATATGTAAGTGTATCTGTGAGCTGTGTTCTCTCCAAGTCATAGCACGCACATTTGAAGAGGTTTTCTTATTTGCGTGCCAGCGGCTGTAGCAAAATTCTAATTTATTCGCAAAACTATGCAATGGTTTTTGTTCTGTTATGCCCCCGGTTATGGGCGCATCCCTGCATTAAGCGTGGGTGTGCGAGTGTGAGCGCGCGTGTGTGTGTAAAGCGTTGATTAAAACTGCGGCAAAAAGAAACGTTTAATGCATAAATAAAGGTGAATGGTTGCTTGAAGCTATGATAAGAATAAATAAAGTAAAGGTGTTGAATTTGAAATGAAAACAGAAAACAAACTAAAAGAATATTTTTTTTTCACGGAGCTAATTTCAAGCGCTCACGAATTAAATTTGCCGTAAATAGCTGAGTTTCACCTCCGTATTCGTCATTATCGACTTCTTTGTTATCGTTAACTGTCATAAATTTAACTAAATCATCCTCATCAAAAGTGCTTTGCCGCAATAATTTAATTATGTCAGCCGTCAAAAAAAAACCCTCACCACCCATTAATTTCGATCGACTTTGAATTTCAGAACCCCCATCAGATTTTTGTACCACCTACTTTTGCCGCATGCTTCCAAATAGCATTTAAAGTTGATTGGGGCAACTGTTTGATGGCAAAAGAAGCATGTGTAATGCAATCCAAAATCGTAAACTTTTTCCATACTTCCTAAACATTAAAATTTCTTTCTTTCATTTAATCTAAAATATATCTCAAAGTATGTTGGATGTAGTACATTTTAAATGCTGCTTTTCCCTGATCGAGTAGCTGAATCAGTGAAGTGTAATAAGGCGGCAAAAGCATTAATTGAAATTCGGCTCGGTACATTATCTGCGAGCAAAAGTATTTTAAATTCCAAACCTTTTTGTGTCACTACAGGAACAAAACAGTTATTGAACCAATTTGTAAACAGATCAGCCGTTATCCATGCTTTTTAATTCGCCATAAAATGAACTGAAAGTTGCTTAATAATCTTAGCTTTAAAAGCTCCTTTTCCGACACCCGTAAAGCTAAAAACTTCAAACTTTGCAAATATCTCTTTCTATGGCCTGGACCAATACAGTGACATTATTGGGGCTCTACGCCTACTGGAGGGCTTAGAAACGATAAATCCACATATTTCCCACATCCCTGCAGCTAGTATTACCAAATTTGGTAAGGAGATTGCTACTGGTGCAAACGTCTACATCTTACACAGTTTTTGAGAAACAGCCACCAAATTTGGTGTCAAGATAGGTGATTACGTCTTCCAAAAACTACATTGGATGCCACGCCCACCCATACCGCCCTAGCCGTCCCAGCCGGGCAGTCACCAGATTTGATAGCAATATAGCTATCCCATTTGCGACTGACAATCCTTCTGCTGCTTCCTTACCCCCTTGCAATCAGGTCTGTTTTACCCGTTCTTAACCAGGTATTGAGTATACCGCAGTCGGTTGCGTCCGACTGCAACGTTTTAGCTTGTTTTTAATTGTTCATACAGTCGTCTCGTTGAACCTTCGCCTCTTTTAAGACAGTTTAAGTTTCAAGCGAAATTGCTTGTCTCTTCGGAATATGTTGCTGTTGCTTAGACATTTTATTAGTAAGGATACTGTAAAAACGAAGTATAATAATATTTCCCAAAGCTATTTTCTAAGGTGGAAAGCTTAACACAATGTTGCATTTTTTGAGAGTGAAAAGTTATTACAGATTATTTTCAAAATAAACAAAAACTTTAAATGCATTATTATTTTACATAATGAACAAAAAAATAGTGTTTTCAAGTTGCAGAACAACGAGTTGAACAAAAAAGCTATCATAGAAATTGGGTATTCCCCGTAAAATAAACCAGCCATGAAGTAGAGTTGCCCCATATGGATAATATTTTGATAATTGAAATTAAATTTTAGTTCTTTCGTTCAAAAAGTGAATTCTTCTAATTGATAAGCCACGTTATTTAAAAATAAATATTAGTGATTAGTGATTTTTTTTATACATATTTTAAAGCAATTTTTGTTGATTGAAAAACTTAACAACATTATTAAATTTAGTTTTGTTACTGTTCAAGTTAATGGGATTTCCTGACAATCTTTTGGATTAATAGTTTTACTGTTTTGTTAAATAAAAGGCTAAAAAGTACTTCAGTGTCTTTTTCTTCTTTGGCCACATACTAATCTCCACAAATAATTAATGAATACTACTCAAGCAATGTACATGTCAAAACCGATACCAATTTCATTTTTGTGACTTGTTTTCTAAAGAAATGTGCACTAAGCCACTTGAATATGCACTTTGCCAAATGGAAACGGCAGGGAAAATGGGAACAGAGGCGGATGTGTTGGCGGAGGCAGGGTTGAAGGTAGAGCATATTGTTAAGACACGAACATTGTCTGTGGAAGCATGTCTATGACTTGATAATACTTACGGGTGCTTAATGCCTGGGTTTACAAAGGCAAAAATGCCTATCCAGCCAAGCATCTAGTCAACATCATTTGGATTATGGCGTCAGCAGCTCAAAAGAAAAAACATTTTGCAAAGACTTAAAAACTTTATTTTGCCTATGTTGTTGTTGTTGTTGTTCTAAAAGGCAAAAGCCAACGATGCTCGGGCAATACAATCAATGGCTTAAACTTTGAGCCCAATGCTTCGAGCATGGCCAGAGGAACAAGTTGAAAGAGTGAAGAGAGTATGGCTGGTTTTTCAAAAAAGTCAAATGTCTAACAACTTGTCATACAAGGCGATCGAACTCACAAAAACACACACAAACACGCAGACCAGATTTTCATAACAATTTTTGCTGTTGCTGCAACCTGACAACAAGTGTAGGCAAAACTGCAGAGTAGATATGGGTTTGGGTGGGAAGTGGAAATGGAAATGGGAGGGGGTTTCAAAGTAAACAGCATAGAGCCTAACTGAAATGCATGCAAAAGTGGCGTTTGAACGGTGTGTTTTCGTTCTGTTTGGATGCGTGTGCTGCTGTTTCAATTTAGCTGCCAACAAATTGATAAAAATTCAATAAAATAATATATATGTACGAATATCCCGCAGACGGCGTTTTGAGCAGTCAAGCACCCACGCATCTACACTTCACAGCACCCGTATTATGCTGCTGTTGCGTGTGCTACCACCAGGTGACGCCCTTGTTAGCAAATATCACTAGAAAGTAACGCTAGCCGAAAAGGGGCAGTCGAGGAATAAATGTCCTTGTCAATTTGAACGTGAGTGAAAACAAAACTGTATGTTTTTATTAAAAGGATGCTTTAGTTTTGAGTTCAATCAATTAAATAAAAAAATAATTTATGTGATATTTACCTAATGTTTAAATAACTTAAAAATACGGAAACATATATTAATTACTTTTTTATTTTCACTTATTTTAATGTATATATTTTGAAAAATATCGATTTCAATTCAATAACACGTAGATTTCAATCAAGCTCAGCAAATGAAAACAAATTATTAAAAACTATCAGAACAAAAATTCTGAGCAGTTGATTAGATTAATTTGATGTTTAAACTTAGTCATACAATATATATATATATTTTATTTCTTTAAAGTATATTGCTTGTATTCTTATCAAAAAAGTTATTGCAGAGTATTCTCATACCTTTTTACCTTAGCTTATTAAAATGCACACAGCTTTGTACTTGCATCGATATACCCAATTCCAGGGTATTCAAATATTAAGCTGCCATATGGTGGGTTCTGCGTTCTGGTCTCGTCTGCCTTTTAAGTAATATGAAAAAGTTGCCATGCATTTTTCATGGGCTACAAAACTCAATTGCAACACTTGCACAACTAACACACACACACACACACACTCACACATAAATATATAAACATACGTGTATATATGGGCATGTAATACTATGAGTATATGGAAAACATTTGCGCCTACAAGTAGGCAATAGATTTACGAGTAGAAGCCACTGCGTGTTTGTGCACATGTTGATTTTCACTCAATGCGTTAACGTTGGTGGCCTTTTGGTTTTCCTAGCAAATTCACATAATTTTCTATACCCTACAAAAAGAGCATATTAAATGTACTTAGTTTTTGGACTGGGAACAATGAATATATGAGTAGTTTTAAATGAGTAGCACAATAACAACAAATTATCAAATTGTTCTGTAAGCTGTAAGCAAACTGAAAATTGTTCTTGATAGCTTAAAAAGTGTAAATTAAATTCGTTAAAGCAACGTTTGCTTATCTCAACAGTTTTGTATATGAAAACATGTCCTCAGGTTGTATATGTACCACATTGCGTATGAGTGCTGTCCCATGTTTGTGTGTGTAAATGTGCATGTGAAGTAAGGTAAACATTGTTCACGATGGCAACGAATATGAGAGAGAGGAAGATAGAAAGTGTGGTGGTAGGGCCGAGTGGGTGGTAAAGGCGGTTGCTACCCAGCTGGCGGGAACTGTGACATAGCAAAGAGCTTCCAGCTGCGTGGCATCATAATGCTAATGATATTTACTTTAAAGGGCATCAGGCATCATGGCAGAAGCGGCAGCGCCTGCTACCATGAATTCAATTTACTTGATGGAAAACTCTACTAAGAAATACATTAGCCAAGTGGCGAATATTTTTGTTGTTGTTGTTGGTCACTTGATGCATATCTGTTTCCTAGAGTTTGTCACAGTCAATTGACCAATAAAAAAATACAAATATGAATAAAAAGGCTTGAACCCTTTTTGGAGCATAACATAATTAGATATCTTGCAACACTTAAGAAATCACTGTGCAATGCAATGAGATTAAATCATCAATCAAATTAAGTTGGCCATAACATTATGAGCTTTGCTTTTTCTATAATTTGTAGTTAAATAAAATGCGCTACAATTAAATATATTTACTCGTGTTTTTAAATGTTTCAATATTGTTTGAATGACCGCCTAACATGCTTGTTAATCCACGCAATTCATATTGCAAATTAAATAGCCAAACCAAAATTTGGTCATAGTTAAATAACAGATTAAAATTAAATATGCACTAAAGCAGCAAACAGTACAAGAACAAAAACATAAGCGACAACAACAACAACAACAAGAACATCAACGCCAACCAACTGACAGCAAAAACAAATAACAATAATTGACAGCTCATTTGATTTTAATCATTTGAAAATAGTGTTTAAAAGCCATTCATGCAACACGCGCGCATTCAACTCAAACTCAGACAGCCGTGAAATATGCATTGCATTTGTGAAATGCACATTTCCATCAGTAAAAGTACAATGTACGTTTATGCATGTGTATGTGACGGCTGTTGTTGGCATAAGCCAAAAATTAAATAGACTTATTTACGATAATCGCAATGCGTGCCGCATTTTAATCACGTTATCATGGCTTTACGTCAAACTAATGTTAAAACTACTTGACTGTGCGATACGCTGTCAGCAGATATATAAATTTATAAATAATCCAAAAACAAGTTTCATTTAGTTTTGTTCCAATATAAAATATCTTGGCATCACCCCGGACAAGCGCCTTACTTTTGTAACACAGCTTAAGGCAACGGTAAAAATAAGTGGCCTCAGAATTCAGCAAATGCTATGGATTATTAAAAGAGGAAAAAAATTATAAACGTATACAGGTTCTGCAGAATCGGGTGCTACGACAGTTAACAGACTGTCCCTGGTACGTTCGCAATTCCACACTCCAAAGCGAACTCATTCTGCATACAGTGAAAGAGAAGATTGCAGCGATAGATTGCTGAGACACCGCAGCCTATTCGTAAGAGGTCTTCTCCGTGCTCGCCCTTTGAGGCGATATAAACGGCAAGGATTTGCCAAGACAATTGGACGTCAATAAGACTCCCATATCTAATTAGCACAAATACTGCGTTATGGGGTTTGTCCGTTGTTAAGGTAATTTTTATATATGCAAGAGCTTAAATATATAAAAAAAATGTAGTTTTGTTAAGAGTTTTGAAATAAACTGATTCTATAATCTGGCTTAGAAAATAAATTTTGCATCAGATCAATACTTATCAATTCAATGTTTACAATTTATAACTGACAGTTTATAATTAAATTAAATTGAAGAATAACTAAAACTAATAAGATAAAATAAATTTAAGTACGCAACAAAAAGCAGTCGACTCTATATCAAGATTTGTTTAAAAAAATGTCTTTTTTATAATATTCTTACTTGCTACAGTGCACTGTGTTGAATTTGACCCGTTTCCGTGGCCAAAACTCATTTTTCGCGAGTATTCAAATTTCCGTTTTCTCAACGTTACCATGTTAAAAATGATAAAAACGCAATGTTACATACCTAAAATGTCAACTTAACAGTTTAGTATTAAAATAACAGCTGTTAAAGTCAGGTGTTGCTAGCGAACAACACGTGCTGTCTTAAAGGTTAACTTTGCGGTGCAATTTGAAATTGGCATATCTCTGAAAAAAAATCATTAAATAATCAAATTCAAAATGAATATTAATTCTTCAGGTTAGTACTATGTGTTGACACTAATATGTTGCGTGTTTCGTTCGTATTTTTCTAACAATTTGTATATTTAGCAAGTGGTGTCCCCAAGTCACTTTTGGAAAGAAAGTTGAACTTTGCCAAGAGTTTAAAAACAAATTTCAAATTATTTTAGTGAGTGTCTATATACATGTTGTAGAGTTGTCAATTCTGAATTCAGAACTAGTAACCACATTGTGCGCTTTTTGCGCCTTTTTGCGTTATTTGATTTATTAGATAGCAACATCTTAATCAGCAATGCAGATCTGCTAGAAGTGTGGCGTAAACAAAGGAGCTTTTGTGAGAAACAAAATGCTATATACACTTTTATTAGTGACAAAATTGATGGCAGCGTTTTGGAAGAAAATCATCGTTATTTAAAAGATAAAATCCGAAATTTTTCTGCAAATTTATCGCGAAATTGGCAAAAATGCTGTAGGAAGGAAAGGTTCAAAAAGACATATTCAATATGGATGGAAGGTTATATGAGCCTTAATTTAACTAGAGAAGAAGCCAAAAGAGAGGAAATAAAAAAACCAGTTGGACGTCCAAAAATGACATTCAATATAAAAGGTAGAAGAGCTCAAAGAAGGCAAGCAGCCGACCTCTCCGCGGGACAAAAACATAACGCAAGATTACTGACTCAAGCGGCAAGCATAGCTGCTCGTAGGCGCGGGCTAGTTGATCTTGCTGTCCTATTAAGATTACTTGCATTAAACCCTGGAAAAGCCGTCACTATTCGCAAAATGATAAAGAAGCCTGTGGTACAGCCTTTACGATCTTCCGCTGAAGAGGCATTGGCTTTGATTCTGGATCAAGGTTTCACAACTGAACAATATTGCGCAATTCGAGAGGATGCAAAATGCAGGAAAGCTGATATATATCCCAATTATCATGATGTAAGTCAAAAGAAAAAGGACTGCCGACCAGCCAATACTATTGTAGCGGACACCGTAGCAAAAGTTTCTTTGCAAGACCTATTGAATCACACAACAAGTCGAATAGTGGATTATCAAAAAGAGGCTATTGCAACGGCACTGAACATCCAGCAGTCTGACTTTTTATCTGCCGAATTGATATTGAGTTATGGCTTTGATGGCAGCACGGGACAAGCTAACTATAATCAGGCTTACACTAACGGCCAGTCCCAAGATGCAGACTCTTCACTGTTTGCCACGACAGTTATGCCTCTTCGTCTGATCGATGCGTCCGGCAATATATTGTGGAATAATCAAACTCCGCAGAGTTTACGTTTTTGCAGACCGTTAAAATTGGAGTTTGTTAAAGAATCCATAGAAGTTATTAAAGATGAGAACAAACGTATGGAAAGTGAAATCAGTGCATTAAATTCTATTAAAGTATATCTCAATGAAAGGCAATGTATATATGTTAGGTTTAGCTTGTATTTGACTGTAATTGATGGCAAAGTGCTTAATGCCCTAACAAATACGAAATCTTACCAAGCTTGCCCAATCTGCAATGCGACACCTAAAGATTTTTTTGGTAACAAAAATTTTAAGTGCATTAAATTTGTTCCCATTCTCGACAATCTAAAATACGGTTTAAGTCCATTACATTGTTGGATTAGGTTTTTTGAATTTGTACTTCATGCTGGGTATAAAATGGATGTGAAGAAATGGCGAATCTCAAGCCAAGAAGATAAAAGCATTGTCTTGCAAAAAAAAAAAAATATTCAGCAAATGTTTTGGGAAAAGATGTCCCTGAAAGTTGACCAACCAAAACAAGGAGGATTCGGAAGCACAAATGTTGGAAATACAGCACGCCGTGCATTCAGCGAATATGAAGCTTTCGCAGAAATAACTGGCACAGCTCGATACACAGCTTATTTTAAACATGAGGAATATACTTATATCGTTATCCTGTCAGCTGCCAATAAATGCCGAAAAATTTGAAGAACTTTGCCATCAAACTGGTCACCTAATAATTGACAAATATCCATGGCTACCAATGACAGCGACGGTCCACAAGATTCTTGTCCACTCAAGAAATATATTGGAAAACATTGTTCTTCCAGTCGGTTATTTTGGTGAAGAAGCAGCTGAATCCAGAAATAAAATATATAAATCCGACAGACTACACCATGCAAGGTGCAAACAGCCGAATTAACAACCTTACAGACGTTTTTCACAGAGCAATGGATACTTCCGACCCCATAATGTCATCCTTAAATTTAAAAAGGCGGATCCAAAAACATAAGAGACTTGCTTTGCCAGTAGAAGTCATCCAGCTGTTGGCTTGTGAAGTTGAATCTGCAGATGAGTCTGCAAATGATATCGACGCAAGGGAAGACGACAATACATATTTTTTTTTATAATAATAATGAAATTGATGAAGTTGAAAATGAATACATAAAATAATACAACAAAAAAAATTAATACATAAAATAATACAATAAAAAAAATTTTTCTTATTGAACAAACTCTATAATTATTATGCAATCTGGACCAAATTTGCAGGACACATTTGAAATAGGACATTCATCCTGTGTTCCAAAATTGGGGTCTCTAACTTTATAATTGCTTTAAATTTTCGTTTTTTTCCGATTTCTGTGGGCGGAGGGGGGCGTTGACACGCCCACTTTTCTAAAATACCTTCCTATAGTCATAACCATCATTATACAAGAAACCTGCAGTGAAAAATCTTGTTAATTTCAAAAATTTTAATTTTGGCCACGAAAACGGGTCAAATTCAACATAGTGCAGTGTAATAAATTATCACATATCGCACGTACAGTCAAACTTTTATACAACAAATTTCAAGGGGAAAACATTTTGTTGCATAGGTAATTTTCAGTTCAATCATTTCTGTATGCAAAAATTCGTCTAGAAGAAGATCTAAACTTATTTTTTAATACTGAACATGCATACAATTTTTTTTGGGTTATGGCCGAGCTTTGAGATTCGTGCGTGGCCGCACTCAGCGTGTATTTTGTTTTTGCATTAATCTGCTTGTTCGTCTTACTGGTGACAGAACGCAGTAGGCAACAATCGAAAATAAAACGGTTGTGCTTGAACGTCGTCTTTGTTCTACTTCTGGTGCTGATTTCAAAAGCAAACACCAGCTACAAATTACACTGACGGTAAATGCAACAGAATGTGTTTTGTCTTCTGTTTTAAATGCGTTTGTACATTATAAGACACAATAGTCAAAATAAAAGTTCGAGCTACGGCCAACGAAAAAAAAACCGTAATAGAAAAAAATTCGTAATAGAGGAAATCCGTTTTCCTCAGTTTGCTTTCCTGGCTAGAGGGGGCTCTCGTTAAGCCAGACTGCTGAAGCAACCCACATCTAAGTGTGAAGTTCGGGTTGTTGTTTCATGAGCGAGCCCAGCTTTCGATCAGGTGGATATACTCGCAAGGGGCAGAGTGGATCACTGCTACGAAATCAGCATATGTGGCAATCCGAAACTTCCCCAGTGCTTCGCAGTCCTCAAGGTCATCGGGAGTGGGTATGTCTGCCGTGTGCAGATTATATCCCGTGTAGTAGAGAGCGCTGCCCTCACCTTGACTTCGTATCTGCGTTACCTTATCGTCTTACGCCTTGAGTATATGGTTAACCACCCTGTGAGCCTGTTCAACTGACTCTAGGTCATCCTCCGGCTTGCCCGACTTATGAATTATATTGATCCTAGCTTACTGCCACTGGGCAAACCAACGGAAAAAATCTGAAAGGGAGCTAAGGGAGGCACTACGCAGGCTTAAATGTGAATCCTGAAGCATGAGATAAGAGAGTATGGATTAGACCAGTGACGCAGGTTACACTCTCTGGCGTACCACACGTAGCCTAAAGGGTTAACCTTGGAAGTCTGTACCGCTTCGCTGCCCTGGAAACGGACGCTGCCACACTGACGACGCGAAAGCTAAAAAGTTTGCAAGTCACCTTGTTGAAGAACGCTTAACGCCGCTTGACCTAGCTAACCAGGGAATAATCTCGATGAGACCAACCGAGTACTTGAGACATCGAAATGAAGGAGGTCAAGGTTGCCATTAAAGTCCTTCCAAGATCTGAGGCTCCTGGCGATGTGGGCATTTACCATGCCACCCTGGGGACCCTGCTATGGTTGCTGTCGTTATATTTTTAAGTACTTCACCCCCACTGAGTAAGTCACATTGTGTACAATTAAACCTTGGTTTGTATCATGCCATCTCACTTGCAGTACCATGTATCGAACCAGCATCAGTGATGTGTATAAATGAAAAAAAAGTTTAATTCTTGTGTGGCAAAAATGATACATTTTGCACGAAGAGCAAATAGGCAAAGACGGGACATAGACCGTAAACATTTTTGCTCTAAAAAAAATGCCTGGCATCACTTATCAAAGGGTAGAAGCTCTTGCGTTATACCTATTTTAGTTACATCTTATAACCCATTTTCAAGAGACTTATTATGAAATGTTGGCAATATTTTGTTTGTTGTTAAAGTTTTTTGCAAACCTGGCAATTTTGGTCGACTACATTTTCTATCCGCTTTTAGGGTAGAAATCAAAATGTGTTTGCATATGATTACAGTGCCACTTGATGCATACTCAACGCATGTAATTAAATCATTATTAAGCTCGAGTGCCCGTGTTAGGTCGCATTTACTAATCCATGAATTTAGCTCTCAACACTCACTGTTTTGGGAGTCGATGATGATGATGATGATTGGGGCGTGGGCAGAACAATCGGTACAATTATCAGCAACGAGCTGGCGACACTTGACGATAAAATGTCGCATACCCTCTTCCCCCTAACCACCTGCCTCCGATCCGCAATAGGGAGAGATAAAATTTTGTTGCTTAGTGTAGTGCTTAACGATTGTGTTCATTGACAGGGTAACGATTTTGTTGAGTAGGCTAATGTGCTAGCTTCGGTATCGAGTCGAATGCCTGATGGGTTTTGCGTGTGTATGTGATGTGTGTAATGCTTGTGCGTGTGTGAGTGTGTGTGTGTGAGAAGGAGAGTTCTGTGGCATATCATGCTTAGTGAGCAATATTCTTGATGGCGCACAGCGCACATCGAATAGTCATGAATCAAAGGCAGCAATCGGAGCCAGGCCTTCCCCCATGTGCGTGATTTGATAAGCTATTGTTTTACTATCAACAGCTCAACAATTGGCAAATATGATTGGCCAACCAAATTTGCAGGGTATATAATCAGTGTGTACAATTATTTACTTTAAGAGAATACGTAATTTTTAACAGATATTTGTTTATTTATTTTATTTATAATTATATGTTTTATGTTGATGCCAACATTGAATTAAGACTCCGACATTCTATTTAGATACAATGCTTTGTGCGGATAGCTTCTTTTTTTCAGGAAAATAGTATATGTTAAATATTCTGTACAATAAATTGTCTTCGAGGAAAAACCAGAGTGAGTATACGAAAATAATAACTTGATGATTTAAACCAACACTGTGATCTGAAAGTAAATATGCTAAACAAAAACACTCTATTTAGAAACACTGCTTAGCGAATTATTATCTATAATATAAAAATAAGTCGGGTTTTCCTTCCTGACACTATACCTCCAGAACGCATGAGCCGATTTCCACGGTTTTGCATTCGTTGGAAAGGTCTCGGGCTCCGTGAGGTTAATTATATTTTATAGCCTTGCCCACCATTATTTTAAGACTTCTTTTCTTTCCATTTTAAACGAATCTTCTTCTTTGATTTAAAATAATTTAGTTAAATAATTTATAAATGCATTTATTAAATTTCGGTCATAAATTCTATTAAACTTTTATATGCATAACCAAAAAGATAAAATTCAAGTGCTAATGCTTCTATGGATTTTAATCAAAAAAAGGCTAAAATCATCTTCAGGTTAACAGAAATATCGAATATCGAATTGCTTCAATCCTCAGCAATAACAAGTTTAGTAAACAATACTTTTTTATTTGTTTATATGGGAGGAATATTAAATAAGTACCAAAAAATAGACTGATACTTAAACCAAATACTTCGGTAACGTGGTCAACTAGTCATCTTAGTTGGTAGGCTCAAAATTATCAGCTATCAATTGGCGAACAATAGGTTCAAATAAAATTTATTATATAAGATTCTTGTATGATTGAGAGTCTATTAATATGCAATCAACCTTTCTCAACGATTTAGTGTTCAAACAGTGAGAAATTAGAGAAGAGAAAAACAGAGTTGCAATCAGAAATACGAGAGTGAACATGAGAATAACAATAACTTACTGTTATCCGCTTGACCAAGAAAACAGCAACCAATTTTCATAAATAACAAGTACTAAATAAAGTGCGAGAAGTACAGAGAGAGAATTAGCGAGAGAGAGAGAGAGAGAGAGCACAAAAGAAATGCCAAACGTGGCTGCCTTCAAACGGGGTACCAGATACCCGTTCAAAAAGCTTGGAATACTGTTGGTGCTGGACCATTTGACGCAGCAGCAACAAATCAATGCAAATTTCATCTTACACGCGATTACCAACTATAAGAAATCACCGTCCCAGCGCTATTCCTGCTGGGGCTGTGGCGCGAGCTCTGGCGGCGACACAAGCAAATACGACGTGACTACAAGAATGTTGAGCCACAGCATGGATACTTTCAGCAGGAGCTATATGCGCGCATTCATGATAAATTTATCGCAGCCCGCAGTCTCATGGGACTCAAAAAAATAAATCTGCTCAAGTGCAAAGCTTCTCAGGCGTAGCATGTTTACAGAAGGCCTGGCAATGGAAGTGAAACTGGACAACAGACAACATTCGAAGCAAGCAAGAGTGACAATAGAGTAAGAAAAACCAATTTCGGGAGTGCAAAGGCTCAACTACAATATATCCTGGATACAGTTTAAACTGGAAAACAGTTTTGATAACTGCATGCTCGATAATCATACTCTTCAAAACTATTATGAAACATAAGAAACCTGACAAGGTGAATTGATTAAAAATAGTTGAAAGCATTGAGATACACAAACTCTATACAAATACGTAAGTCAAAGACTAGATTAGTTAGACCTGCGAGAAGTTCCTATATGCTTATTCAATATTTACTTATTTATAAAATGAAATCATCTAAATAAATACGACAGATGATTAAGTTTTTATTAATGACAATTTTTCAAATACTTTTAATTTTAAATTTACAATTTAAAAGTCAACCATCTCAATAAGGAAAAAATAATAAACATAGCTATAAATTATTTAATTTAAACTATGACCAAAAGAAGGTTTTCTTATGTGCATAAAAGGAATAACAAAAATTGTATTTTAATGGCTATTTATAGTTTAAAGCAAGCAAAATCAGCTTAACATCCGTCTTTGATGTGCACAGTGCTGGGTATAAAAAGTGTGAAAACGACGCGTGCTTTAAATATACTTACATGAAGATACCCATGTGCATATCACTGTTAAAAAATATGTATGTTAAACGTGAGCGTCGAGCACAAGCAAATGGATATTTTTCATATAAATATCTTATATACATTTAAGCATTGTTTAATACACTTATAGGTTAATCAATCAATTCGCCAATTGTGAAATTTGATTGATGGCGCTGTCATTTTCCATTTGTGTTTAAAAAACAAAATTGGCTCATCATAATCGTATATTGCTGACTGTGTGCGGCATGACGTGCAACAACTGTGTACACATACTTTCACACACACAGAGTAAACACACAACCACTTCTTGTCAATTGGTAAAGACCTTGGCCAAATATCTTTAGAATGCACTTTAACTAATGAAATTATTTGCTGCAAAATTCGTAATGTCATTTGCCGTTTAAAGTGAAAGGTGAAAGTAGACACATATTGTTAAGTGGGTTTTTGTAGAACAAAAAGTGAATTGGTATGAAATATGTTATAATGGCACCTATTTTTATACTCGATACCGAAGGTAAAGAGAAATACGCCCACTGGGGGGCTGGCAAATCGACTATTTCGATAGCTCAAGGTCGATGAATCCTTATATTTCCCACTTTCAGCTAGAGTTACCAAATTTGGAAAGGAGGCGTTCCCCAAAAAACTGAAAATGTTGGAGCCACGCACACCTTTTTCGATATAGATGTTTGTATCTTCTCCTTCAAATTAACGAAAAGGTTGATAAAATAGAGAACGTGGTCTATTACGACTTTTCGCTGAATTGAATTTCAGTCGATTTTACTTGGGGAAATGCGGCATATTAAAATAAGTTAATTTTAAACACAATTGATGTTCACTCTTAATATTAACTTAATCAGGCTTAAAATGTGTTATTATAACATTATATGTAAGGTTCATGTGTAAACTGCACAACCAAAAAAAAAACCTATGATTTGTTCATTTCATGATTTTAAGGTCACTGATTCCGAATCCGTGCTCTGTTAAGGTTTTGCATATTTGACATTACCTCTGACAAACCAATATAGTGAACTCTTTTTTTTGTTTGAGTTAAGCGCGGTCAATGATCACGAATTTAACACATTTTATAAATTGCGAAACTGGGGATCTCGATGGAATCTCCTGTCACACTATTAAGATGTACACAAATCTTACCTTATCCGCGGTAATGATGCACATACATGAACTTATTAAGTCTCTGGATTACAGCTTTATTGGCGTCATGGAAGACACATGCAGGAAATCTTCTACGATTCAGGATGACCACTGTAAATTTATAAACATTTATGGATGATTGTGGATGTTTGGTTGTGAGGACAAGGTTCATACTAGCATACAACCTAAACATCATCCAAAAACTTACACAAAAAAGACAATTCTAAAGACATACACATAGGATATGTACAAGTTAAGCTTCCTCGAACAATAAGACAATTGGTTTCTTTTATTATCGTTATCATTTTGCGTAGCTTATTTGTTTTCGGGGCGCAAAACAATTGTCTAAACCAAATAATGTGCTAAACAGCTCGTTAAACTGGCGACAAAAGCAAACTAATTTGATAATTTACTTTAGATGGCCACAGAGGCAAAAGCAATCGCTAAGTTTTCCTTCTTTATTCTTGTTGTTTGCTATTGACCACAGGCCTAGACAATTGGTTTATAGCACAAAAAGGCCAACAAAATTGAGCGCACTGAATTAGGACCACAAGTTTATGTGACGGCTGAACGGTTTCACTAAGTGGAAAGTGGAACGAGGCTCGAAACGAATTTTTCTCGGCCTTTGGTCACTCACATATAAAAAAAAAAAAACAAACAAAAACAATATGAGGCCAAGATAAATGTCTTTACGTAATGCGTATGAAACAAGCTCCGAACATATTGCTATTAATATTATCCTTTAAATGGAAGCGCATTTGTAAATGTGTATTTTAATGTATTTTAAGATTAACAAGGTAAAGCTTCTTACAAAAATATCTTATCTTTACATTTTAATACAAAATCATTAAATTTATTTTTTTTTTGCGAATTTTAATTATTAAGAGCCCAATATCAAAAATAAATGGAAAATTATATATGAATCACTAGGGAAATTAAAAACATGCTCCATGTTAAAAACATTAATAAAATGCATATATTTTAAAAGAAAAAATTTGTTTTTAGTTTATTAATATTTAAATGGTAAAAATTTTCAAGTTTTCTGCTTGTGCTTTGACAACGAAACAAGTGGCGCATAGTTAATTTTGGCTATGCCAAGCCTATGATACCCTTTACACACGGATTAATAATTTTTTTTTTTTTTATTGTGTGGAAATCTCAGCCAAATCAATGCTCCCCCACTTATTTATGTTTCTTTGCAGTTGTTGGTAATTTTTCGCTCTTTTTTTACTCTTGAGCGTCATTTACTTGTTCGTGTGCGACAACAACAATTTGACAAATTTTGCACTTACTTTACTTGAAAGTGCTCGACAGCAACAACAATTGATAGTACGATATGGTCAATTTGTATGGTGGCTATGTCGTAGAATGCTCCGATCGGGATAAAATTTCATAGTGAACAAACCCGGCATGGTCTAAGCAATCCGTGAAAGTTTCACCGAGATCGGTTCAGCAGTTTGGCCGGAAATCGTGTTGAAACATACATACGGACAGACGGACGGGCACGCGGAAATCAATTCCTGAGCTCGTCCTGATCATTTTGACATATAGTTAATGGGGTCTCCCATAATTCCTTTAAGGCGTTACAGATTCATGACAAACTCAATATTCCCTTTTTCACATGTGTGAAGGGTATAAAAACATAAGCGTTAAATAAGCAATAAATTTATGTAAAGTAAAGTAGAGGTAGACAGGCCAAATCAAGTAACAACGCTGGCTTTTTAGGCCTTTAAATAGGGCTTCAAAAAAGGGCATACAAAAAAACGAAATGGCACATTTTAGCGTTGCGAAGCGCGTACTTTAATAAGATTTATTAAGTCATGAGAACCTTTGCTGAGGAGCAAGCCTTACATTTACTTTGGCTCTTTGGCTGTGTCTTACCAGCAGCAAGCCGGCAGATGGTTGGCATGGAGGAGGGTACAACGGGAATGGGTGTCTGTCTGTGCTGCGTTGTAAATATTTGTAACTTAACTCTTGCCGCCTTTGTTTGCGTTTGGTGTTGTTGCCTGTTTACTTTCGTGTTTTCCTCACTTTCTCTATCTTTTTTCATCAGTGTTTATTTTGCAGCTAATAAAAAGCTGACGTTGTTGGCTGTTTTGTTCTTTGTTTTCAGTAGCTCTTCCCCTGTGTGAAAGTGAATGTATCCAGGTATTCACCAAAAAATGGCAAGGAACATTTGATTCAGAAACCAAATTTAACGGCCACTTGCCAAAAATATCCTAAATAAATGCATTTAAAAATAAAAGTAGGGAAAATTTCTTCGGCAGGTTGCATTGCCTACTTCTTCATACTAAGATCATAATACAGATCTTTGATTTGTGTGGTGGCTATAGGAAAATCAGACTATGATCACTAAACAACCGAGAAACTGGTTTTGCGTTGAAACAGGTTGACATACGAACAGAGCAACAGGACTATACCGACTTAGCCATTGGTGCTGATCATGAATATATATATACTTTCATGTTACACTTTGTAAGCAAAATAAACAGTACATTTGTTTTTGTATTTTATTAAATCTAAATTGAATTAAATCTTCACTTCTTGGTGTTATTTCATATGCGCACATATTTTCTTGAGTACGCTTGATTTTGTTGGGAACCAAACCATTGACTTTGGCAACATTTTGTTCAGCGCTTTGTTTTTGTGCGTTTGTGCATTTGTCGTAAAAAACAAATTTAATAAATATTTTTGGCTTTCAGCAGCATTTTGAGGTCGCCCGTGCAGGCGGGTCGGACCAATCCGTTAAATCGACCCAAATGCGTCATAGAAAATTGATGCCCTGTCGTCTACCGCTTAAGCCTCTCTCCCACAAAACCCCAGAGCAACCTATACACCAGATCTCCTTGCCAATCCAGCATACCAGCAACCCACTCGATCCCAATCATCTTACCGTCTGGCCGCCAGCCCTGCACAGTAAATAATGTAATAATCTGGCCGGGTCGTGGTCTCCCAGCGTCCCATAAACCGAAATTTATGCACAAAATTCAATTATGCTTAAAATGTGGTTAATAGGCCGACAGGCTAGCGGCAACAATAGCCCGCTCCGTTGGGAGAGATTTCCTGCTGGAACCTATGTTTGTAGCATTCTATGTAATTCTCCCACACACATATGTGAGATTTATCAAATATTATGCAACCTCCCCACTTGAAATTAGACATTGTTGTGTTGTAATTTAATAACAAATTAATCTGCTGCAGCTGCGGTTGTTGATATTTTTGTTGTCGTTGTAATAGCCGCATAACACCATTCAAACACCTTTTAAAAACTTTTTATTTAAGCTTAACAGGCTAGTCAAGGTGATATTATCTGCATACATTTATTAAGCACTAAAAGGGATC
The DNA here is from genome assembly GCA_030179655.1 of Scaptomyza flava. Lineage (NCBI taxonomy): Eukaryota > Metazoa > Arthropoda > Insecta > Diptera > Drosophilidae > Scaptomyza > Scaptomyza flava. The sequence continues at coordinate 24,036,208 of JARNME010000029.1, read as the reverse complement.
TCTGAATGTGGTATTATAAAAGAGACTGATTGATTGAAGTTTTCCAGTATAAATAAAGTACAAATCCAAATATAAATAAAGTATATTTATCAGGGAAACTACATTTTCAAAGAAAATAGTTATAGTTTATGATAAGTAATGCGATGAATAGTGAAAATCTATTTATTTGCAGGTGTAAATAATTGGTTGGTATTTTAAAGACTAATATGTGTTATCATATTTTTATACTCTGATACAAGTCCCTATGAACGCGTGTTTCTTGGATACCTCGAAAGCTAACGCTTTGCAAATAAAATCAAACTTCCGTCTGTCAAAATCCCATTCTGCATTAAACATTTTCTCTGTAACAAAGGTTTTTCTTTTCCCTTTGAGATTCATTCCATGGAAGTGCAACTACGCAAACTGAGGGCTGGTAAATCGATAACAAGCCTGCAAGTGCAATTCCGTAAAGCACACATGTTTCCCACATTTTAACAGCTAAGTCACCAAATTTGGTGAGAATAAAGTTGGTGACAGAATTGGGATGCTACTCTCACCCCTGACTACCTATTGGTCTTTTAAAAACGGTACTGCCTATATCTTCCACATGTTTTATGCTAAAGCTAAGAAATATGATGGGAACAAAGCTGGAGACGTCTCCCAAAGAATTGCATCAAAGAATGTTTGAAGACTACGTCCACACCTCTCCCTTCTCAACACCTTTGTGAACAAACAATTTACGAACCGTTTCTGGTATCAAAGTATTTCACAGTCGGTTGCTTGCGACTGCAAAGTATTCTCCCGTTCTACTTTTATTTTGTTAACAAAGTGCCTTGCCATTTTAGTATATATATAAAAATTATATGTTTATTTAAACATTGATGCATTGTGTTCACTGTTATTCATGGTTCATTTTATATACATATATGTATCTAATACTTCCCTTCTGAGCTACAAAAAGAATGAGCCAATAAAATAAGAGCATTTTCATACTTTTCGCTTATACAGCTCATGAACTTATCGCTAAATTAATCCCAGATTTCCGCCAAGTCTTTGTCCGCCTTAACCACTTGACATTGCGCTCCTTGAACCTCAACCTTCTGCTGTTGCTGTTGCTTTTGCTGCTCGTTGCCTTCTGAGGGTCCTGCGGCGATACTGATAGGGAAACAAATCCGTACACATGAGACACAAAAACAAATACAAGATATGCTTAGAGGGACGTTGTGTGTGCGCGTGTGTGTGGGGCCAAAGGCAAAACGCAGCTCACAGAACTTGCAAAATGATTTTAAATGCCACAGAAAATGGTAGAGAGAATGGCAGAAAAACAACAACAGCACAAATAGACTTTAGCTCTGACTTGATCTTGTTAAGATAAAGTCGCCGATGTCGTCTTGCAAATATGAACTAGAGAAAAAATATAGGGTATGTGGAACAACGAACTCGTTGTCGTTGTTTTGCTTTTCACAGTGGAACTTTACAACTACATATATGTTGGGTTAAGTTTGGGTAACTTTTCTGGACGGATGGACATGTCTATATCAACTGGCGGTGCAGATCAAGAATTTAAATGTATACTTTATGGAGCCTTTAATGCTCACGTCTATTAGTTACTCAAAAAATATGTTATTTATAATACTTATACAGGAATTTATTAAAATATATAATAATTGCACATTGCGAACAAAACACTTTCTTAAATAAATATTCAAGCCAAATAAAGCAATATGTTATCTAACTCTACTAAGAGTACAAAAGGTTGTTAATTTAAGGAAATTTGTATTCCTCAGAATCGGTATTTATTTTAATGTTTTGTATTTGATTTCCTTTCTTCTTCATTTCACAATAGCATTCTGTTTCTTATTAGTTATTGATAATAATTATTATTAATAGGAAGTGAAGGGAAACAAAGTCGTTCTATACTTTTGTAAGTTGAAGTTAATGCATACTTAAAACAAAGTGGCAAACGTATAAACAGCGCCTGCAGCTTGTCTAGGCGACAGTTAAAGATATACATAAACAAATACACATGTGTAGCGTTGGCTTGTCACCTGTGCCCCGCGTAGCCCAACTCAGACACAAACACACGCAAATATGCTGTGGCCCTTTATTATAACGACAACGTGCGTCATTTTCTTGCTTTGTGTTGCTCCTTTTTCGAGCTGTTCGCTATTCTTCAACGAAGAGGACGACTACAACTACGTACTACAACAACAACTACGTACTACTATGAGCATAGCATTTTTTTTAATCTACTCAAAGATATTAGTCTTTCAATGCTGGCGTCTTGTTGGGATTGTGCAGTGCCCGCTTTTCTATTTGTCACCCAGATAAGTGTTTTGTAGTTTTTCCTTTGATATGCTCAGCCAGCGAGCTGGCAAAACCAAATCCAAATCTTAACTGCAATGCGCTACGTGCCTCATGGCACCAACAAAACCAAGCAACTGTCATCTCATGTCTGTCTATATATACACATATGTATCTATGTATGTGTACTTGTGTTTGTTGATGTGTATACACGGCAAAAACTTTCATACTTGATTAAACATTTTTATTTCACAACTATTCCGATTCGTACTGGAAATATGAATGCATGATTTATACTTAAGTCGAAAACGAACTAAATATATACATATGCATTTTCTTAAGAAATCTTAAAACAAGTTTAAAGCGGTCTTGAATATTTATTATTTCATTTAAGTACAAAACGTTCTTAATAGATATAAGGATATAGTTCTTGATCCAACATTAAAAAGTCTTAAAATAATACTGTAACGAACTTGTTAATTCAAAAAGTAGTAAACGTTCTTACTATTAGAATAAACAAGCAAGAAGGCTCTATTAGGGAGAGCCCGACTAGAAGATACCATGAACCCAGTTGCCATAAGTATGTATATTAAATTTGTATAAGACTTTGGTATACTGACTTAGCTTCAAGCGATTAAATTCGATATCTCCGGTGTTTCTTAACCGATTTGGACGAATTTTTCAGAAAAGTTCTATCGTTACCCATTATTTCAACCCTAATTTTTACATTTTCCAAATTAGAAATTTTTTTTTTAATCGATTGCATGTGTATATCGGAAACCAGAAAAGCTATCGATAATTTGAAACAAACTTGGTTTGCTTATGGTGTAGGAGAGTATATTCAAAATCTGAAATCTCTAGCTCTTGTAGTCTCTTAGATCGACGCGTTCATACAGACGGACAGACGGGCTGATAGACGGCTGTTGATGCTGATCTAGAATATATACCTTATGGGATCGGAGATGCTTCCTTCCGCCTGTAACATACTTTTGCACAAAGCCATTATACCGTTTTTACCCATTTTTTGGGTTCAGGGTATAAAAAAGATAAATGTTGTGGTTTTTCTTCGCCCAATTTATTGCGGTAATTAATTAAGTAATATAAGTCAAAGATACCTAAAACAGGCAACCAAGTACGAGTCGCATGTTCAAATTTCAGCGCCTTTTCAAAAAAAACTTTTTTTTTGGTCTTTAAAAACGGATTTCATGAAAATAGTTTACTTGTGTTCTTATATATTTTAAAGTCTTCAATTTGCATAAAAATTTCAAATGAGCTGAGTTAAATCATTAACATTAACTCCGACCAAAATGTTTTTGGAAATAGCTCAACAGTTAAGGCACTCGAGTCAATAACAAGATTTTTAAGGTTCAAACCCCAAAACGGATTAATTTATAATGGTTGTTTTTTCTAACTTATTCGATTTAAAGCTTAAGCACGAGAATGATGAGAATTAGGATCTTATTTCTAAATTCACTTCAATTAAATTTTGAGCTTGTCAGTTCTTAAAACAAGTGGGCTTTTTCTCAGTTTCAGTTAGTCAGATCTCCAATTCTAAGAATTTTGCTTCTTAATTCAAGAATTAACAAATCTCAAAATAAGTACGTTTCATTCAGAATACGTTTCTAATTTAAGAATGCACTATCTAAGAAGTTAATAATGTTTTATACTTGATTCAAGAATTTTCATTGCTACACGAGAAATAATACCGAAAAGTGCTGATTCAAGATGGGACAGCTTGATTATTTTTTTTTTTTTGTGTACGTGTACAGTAGACAAATCGTAAAATTTATTTATTAAAAATATTGTATATATAGATGATAATCTAAAAATAAATAAACCGATATTACAAATTAAAATTAAAATTTTATTTAAGAAAAAAAAAGTTTAAGATTGTCATTCTAAATAGTTTTCTCTGTAAATTTGCAGCACTTTTCCTTACAGCCCAGTTTCTCGTTTCTACTGCGCTCACTGCTGTTTGTGGCAGTTGAACCTGCAAGCTTGCTCGCCCAGCTTGAAGTCAGTTCCATTAAACTGGCAACTGTCTTTAAGTTCTCTCTATCTATCTGTGCATTCACTCCTCCACTTTTACAACACACGTCCTGCGAGTTAAGTGAGTTGAGACGACGGCGAACAACTTCAAATCTGCAGTAATAGATATCAACAACTTTGAGCACAAGTGCGCCTCTCCCCCCACCCCTTCCTTATACATTGTCCTTATAGTCGACTGCAACAAGGAGCTGAACCCTGCGAGCTTTCTCTCTCTGGTGTGTGCGCTGCGAGCTTATACAGATTGCTCCCGTTGTTCCGCTTTTTCAGTGCGTTAAATTAAAAATGAACCTTGGCAGCTCAAATTCATGGTCATGTTCACTTTTTGCCTCAATTCTTTACTGGTCTTGGTCAGCTCAACTGGTCGCCGTTTGTCTTGTCGTTTCTTTCTTGTCTTTCATGTCGTTTCTTGTCTTGTCTTTTGTGGTAAGTAACTCACTGGCTTTTGTTAGTCACTTGATAAGATAAAGTTGAGTTTTCTATGCACACTGATTGCTGGTCTCCCTCAGAGATTTCATCAGAAACGTGTTCAGATAACAAAACGACTAAATCAAAGATTACACATATTTACTATGTGCTTATAATGTTTAAACTTATTTCATAGCTTATGCAAAATCAATCAAAGTCATAATTGAACTTGAAAACTTAAGGTCCAATATATATATACATATATATTGGTTTCGTGCAACTTCCGTCATGCTGTGTGTCTGTGCTTTCCAATTTTTGTTCAACACCATTGAAGATAAAAACTTGAAACTTTTCAAATACCTTTGTCTGGTCAGATAAAAACTGGGAAATCGACAAAGTCGATAACTGAAATACGATAATACCTTATGTTTCCCACCTTCTTACAGCTAGAGTTACCAAATTTAGTAAAAAGATAGATACATACTACCGCTTTTAAAAAAAGGACAAAACAACTTTTGATGTCACAATAACTCCTTTCGCTCCCAGACAAACCGCAAATCAAAATCGGTGACTGCTATAGCCACCACATTTATTATCGGAAATCCCCATATTTTCCATAGTTTTTAAGCTAGATCCATCCATTTGACGGCATTAAGGCTTTTAACGTTTGCCAAAGATCTGTGTCGAACTGTTTTTGAAGGCCGTGCCAGAGAATTCCGAAGTCGGTTGAGTTCGATAAAAACGGAGGCTTTTTCTCTTGTTTGAACGTATTTTTAATTTTTGATTCTTTAATCAGCAAATGACATCCAATTGGTTTCACTAAGAAATTCATGAGATTAATTAGTAAATGAGCAACCAAGACTTAAAGCTGTTCAGTATAATAATTAAATTTGAGTCCCTTTCCAATGGAAATCTTAAAAATTTCAGCATGTTTTTTGTTACCTAATGGTATTTTCAATTAAATACTCAGATTTTTGATCGAAGATAGATAGTTTAACCAATTGTATTACATAAGAGAGCCATGCTATAAAGGATACAATAACTGAAACACAAAAACATAATTCACATAATTTCTTAAAGTTTAGACACTTCTTTGTTGTCTTCAAATATGTCGAAACTACGTTACTTACTTCCCTCCAAACGAAACTTTCTATATTAAATATTTATTTTGAAAACATTGCTATTTGATTTAATCAGAGAACATTTCCATATAAGTCCGATTAAGTAATCAATCTTGGCAAGCAATCAATTTTCCCATAATAAGGTATTTATCAGTTTAAGGCTTGAGATAAGGCAATCATTTCTTATATCTGATTAAGCTTTGATAAGTTTTGGGGTTCTCCAAGCAAGTCATTCAACATTTTTTTAACAAAAGATAGTTGCATGCAGTTGATTGTATACATATTTTCTAGACATTATTTAGTTCCTAGATTTTTTACTTAGCTTTGATAATGGCACTTATTTTAAATTTACAATAGTTGTCAGGCTGTTAAGTTAGGTTCAGCTGTAGTAGCTGCTGCTGAACAACATGTTTACTCGTGCTCCCACAATCTGTGCAAATCAGAAGGCTCTCAAATATATATATTGCCTCTTCAAGTTTTGTGCGATAGATGGTGCTTGATTTACAGCTTACTTTGGTTGCTGATAAGATGGCGATTGATCTAACTTAGTTATGTATATAAAAGCAAGCAGACAGACCTTCTGTTTAGTTAAGTACATGCTAACAAAATGAACCGTTTGATTGTGAGTTTAGTTTTGGTGCTGGCCTGCATCGCCGCCTGCAAAGGATTCCCAGACTCGGGCTTTCCCTTCGGCCGCATTGTAAATGGCGAGGATACCACAATTGAGGCGCATCCCTACCAGGTGTCTATCCAGAGGACAGACGGCTCCCACTTCTGCGGTGGCAGTCTCATCAATGAAAACATAGTCGTCACTGCCGCTCATTGTCTGCAGAGATACAAGGCATCCCAGATGCAGGTGCGCCTTGGTTCCACATCGTTTGACAAAGGCGGAGAGGTGGTCAGCGTTAAGGCCTTCAAGTTCCATGAGGACTATGACAGCAAACGCACTAAAAACGATGTCGGCGTCATCAAGCTAAGCTCCCCAGTGCGTCTATCAGCCAAGATACGTACCATCAGGCTGGCCAAGGAAAGTCCCAAGTCTGGAACACCAGCTGTTGTCAGCGGCTGGGGCACCAAGTGCTACTTGATTTGCGGAACTTCTGCTACGCTTCAGTATGTCGAGTTGTCTCTGATTGATAAAAATACGTGCGGATCTGAGTTATTTAAATACGGCAACGACCGGATTCTGGATACTATGATCTGCGCCTATGCCGAAAAGAAGGATGCCTGCCAGGGTGACTCGGGTGGCCCATTGGTTGCTAATGGTGAGCTGGTTGGTATTGTTTCCTGGGGTGATGGTTGCGCCTGGACCAGCTACCCTGGTGTCTATGCTGAAGTTGCTGCTCTTCGCTCCTGGATCGAAAAAACCGCTGCCGCGTTGTAAACTACATTAATAAATATATGATATGCAATTAAGAGATATATATGCAACAAATACTACCAACATTTTAATGTTTTTTTTATTGTTTAAACTTATATTGAAGACTTTTTTAAGTTTGTCAAGGTAATCTTTTTCCAATGTCAACGTTTTATGCTGAGTGATTTGGTAAATACTAGAGAGCTGCATGAGATCAGTCACAACTGTAATTTAATAGAATGCATTCGAGTTGAATTGCGTTGAATGAGTGGCAGACACAATATGGTATGAGTGAGTTGAATAGAAGCATTCGTCGATACTAATATTCATCAAAATTAATGATTTTGAACATGAATGTTATGAGTAGAAAACGCAGACATACCAAGGCGTAGACTGAGACGATTCATTTGTAATGACTCCCTTCATTTCGTGGGCCTGGAGAAATTACGTATATTTCTATGCACGGCGCCAGACTGACGCACAAGCTGACGGTCTGATCGCAAGCGTTGCCTCGTCAGCCGGCCGCACAAGCAGCTCGGGCAAAGGGTCATAAAAAAGGGTTCTGTGTGTGCACTTAGAAAAAAAAATGTAGACCTGCTTCTTAGAGAATGCGTGCATAGGCCCATTTGAGAACGATGCCCTGTCAATTTGAAATTTCTTATTTTTGTGCATATATCACTTCGCTCAGTGCACACATTTATTTTCGCGCACATACATATTAGCAGGCAAAAAAGCTACATATGTACATAGCAAAATTAGTACTCGAATAGATTCAGTACTACTCGAATGTAACTGTAAATGTATTAACTTGATCCGTGGCCTGACGCTTGGATGTTGTGAGACTGTGTAGTTGCCAGAGCAACTCGTTTACCCATACAAATTTGTAGAAGTATTCTGATTCATTCAATTAATTTTACACATGGTTCATTCGAATGCCGTTTTTTTGCCATTCATGCAGATCTCTAGTAAATACTCACGCAAGATATCTACTGTTTTAACTGATCTTAATAAAATGCATACAAACTACACACGAAAATAATAGCTGCTGTTACTACGATTACAATCGATAACTATCGATTTGTGGACATTTCCTCTCCTTTCTGATTATTTAAACGGTGTACGAGAACTTATGTTCCGTATCTAATGTTCAGATTGATCAAGTATGCGCATCATATGTCTTCCTTTTCTTTTACGCGCATTTAATTTACCATTTACACTCATTTTAAACAGTAAAAGACTATAGAAAAATGTTTGTTTTGCTTTTATTCTTTTAATGTAAAGAACATAATAGTTATATTAAACGTTTTTTCCTGGCATAGATTGTATTTCTGTTTTCTGTAGGAGCTCATTCATTATTTATGTAAGTTTTTTTTATGCACAAACACATTCGAAGCAAATGGCGCAAGTTTAGCTGGGGTAACACCCAAACGGAATTTTGATTAAAAATGTTTTTAGATAAAAGATAACATTTAGTCTCTAGTCTTTCCCACACACACACACATACACACGCTCATGCATAGAGATATATGTAATTGTGTTTGTTTAGATACATTCAGCTCCGGATTTGCTTTAGCAGTCTTTGTCTCCGCCCCGACTGTTTTATTGCTTGCTCGGCGCCGGTTTGTGGGCGTGGCCTGTTTGTTGTTGTTTTCTATAAAGCTGTTAAATACTTAAGTGTAATTTATGGCATGCGATATTATTCGGTTGTGTTGTCATGTTTGCTAAAAGTTTTACATATGCCCAGACCAATGTTCGAGCAAAAACTTAAACTACAACTGGAGTCGAGTCGAGTAGAGTCAAGAACTGGCAATGTTTTAGTAGTATCTGTAGCTGGCTAGATACTCCTTACTAATACAGCAAAGTCAAGCCACAAAATTTCTTATGCGGCAAGATACTCACATACATTGCATTGTTGCTGTTGCTGTCGTTGTAGTAGTAGTAGTAGTCTCAGTGTCCCGACCCACAACCCACTCAGGCAGTTAGTCAACTTGTCGTCGGCTTCGTTGTTTTTGCTGTTGTCCTTTTTATCCTCATGCTCCGTCTTGTCAAAAGTAAAGTTCTAAACTCACTTCTAATAATTCTTTGCATATTTTCAGATGGTTTGAGTGGCTTGTTTTGTGGCTGAGCTGCGGGCAACATGCACATACATACAAACATGTTTGGGTCTGTGTGTGTGTGTGTGTGTGTGTGTGTGTGCCTGCAACAGTCTATTAGAACTTAATAAATGAGCAAGTTATAGACAAGTTGTGCTACGTCCTGGGTGCTGTCATGTGGCAAGCTGATGGCATGATAATGTTCACAGATTGACATTAGGCCAAAAGGATTAAAAGCCATTACGACCATCTCGGACTACATCAACGAAAATCCAAATAATGGTTCAATATGAAATCTTAACACTTCCCTTAGGTAGACATTATATCGCGGTGTTTGTTTTTGGTGTAGATTTTCAAGTATTAAGTTAGTTGCCTAGAGGCAAGACAAAAATGATACTTTTGGTGAGTGGCCGTCCAAGAAAATTTTCCCTGTATTTATATTCATTATGAAAATGCTATTTAAGTTAAATAAACTTTTCCTTACACAATACAGTTAAGTTTTAAAATAAGTTCATGTTTAATTGATTATTGGTAAGTAGGTTATATTTTTGGTATTGCTGATTTTAATTTTTGGTTCACAGCTCATAAGACGCGAGAAACTATAGTTAAAAATGTGTTTTTTGTTTTTTTAAAGTTTGACGACTGGTCGTTGGTTGGGATTGGATGTGTTGTACAACCGTACATCATTTACAGACATAGGTACGAGTGTGACTGGCTGTGACGCTGTAACGGATATCCATGGAGCACATCAGATATTTCTGGTATGCCACGCGTCTGGCATATAATTTTACACCTGCCTGAACGACGACGACAGCGATTTGCGACCTGTGTTTCAGCTCTCGAGCGTTCGTTCATTTTGGTTGCCATGGTTTGGTCGAGGATGAAGGGAGCTGCAATAACAACAAGTTGCAGAGGCATGCCCCTTATTGTTGCTATTGGAGTTGCTGCTGTTGCCGCTTCCATGTTGCCGGGTCAATTGCTGGCCATTTGAGCTGAACCCAAACATTCGATACTTTCATGGCATTTCGTTGTTGGTGGAAAGGCAAAATATGATACTAAATCACAACGGTGTGGTGGCTGTGTCCCAAGAACCCACTTCATAGAGTTGATTACAACTTGTGTACAAAACTATAGAGCAAACAGCTGACGCTTTTGTAATAGATTTTGGATTTTGTATGGGTTATGAAGTTCAAGCAAAGTGAAAAGTTGATAGCACTTCGACTCAGGATTTACAAAATAAAATAAATATATTTGAAGATTGTATATTTAAGAAGATTGTTTAGTATTAAAATGAAGTAAGTAAAACTATGTAATTTAATTGCAAGCAATGTTTTTATGAAGTTAAAACGGAATGTGCATAAATTGATATCGAACAAAATCGTTTTTTCTTAATTTTTGTTGGTATAAACTAAAGACTAAAATAATTCCAGCTCGTTAATATAAAACTTTCTTTGCCCTTCTTACAAATTCATTTTTTAAGCACTGTAAACTTTCAAGTTCCTACGCATCGTCAGTATATTAATAATAATTGAAATTTAGGCAGATCTGATGCTAATAGAACGGTACACGAAGCTGCTTATTGAAGGCACACAAAACCAAATTGGCCAACAAAGTTTTCTGACGGGCTGTTGACTGTTTGCGACGGGGTGTAACAAGGGTCCAGAAAGGAGACTACGAAGGCCACTGACAGGCGGCGTTGTTATAAGTGCATTTTAAGTATGAGCCTCTCTGTCTCTTACTCTTTCTTTTCTCATATGTTTATGACATAATGACAGCCGACTTTTCCGACCCACAGGCCCAACATATAACACATTCGCCATGTTGCCATCAATGGTGGATGATGAGGAGGAGGAGGAAGAGGAACACGCTGTGTTGGTGAGAAACTGGGTTAAGGCACTTTCTGACAGTTATGACTGGGATTCAAATGTAATCAACAATTTTTAACTCGCTTTAGCATCAGCCCCACAGCTTTAACTTAGCATCTGAACAGGTTTATTATCTCAATGTGTTGGCTGTGTTGCAATCAACTGTCAGATTTTGGGTTAGTCGCATAAAAGTTCACTCACTTGCAAGGAATCCAAATCACTTGATGGCATCTTTTCTCTATCATTTTTGTTCTTTTTTCGTTCCTCCTTTATTTTCGTGCATAATATGATAATAATTTATAGCCGTCTGGGTGGCAACTTTTTGGTCTCTACCAATGACAAGCCAAGTGGGGAGCTGTGTCAATTTTATGGATAACTGTCTGTGTGTGTGTTTGTGTTTGCATGTGTGTGTGTGTGTGAAAGGCATGAGTGGGCGTAAATAAGTGGGTGGCTTGAAAAGTTAATGACAAATGTGATCGAAATTATTATATATCAAAAAAACAAGTTAATTAAATTTAAAATGCAACAAAATAAATTTTTTTCGTCGATTAGGAAAAACCAATTAATATGTATGTTGGAAAGATTTCCAGCGAAAGGGATTGTCGGGTGTCGGTATCCGTAAATGAAAAAGGCAAAACAGACGATCTGTATGCGACCGAAGCTAACTCACGACTGACTGTAATAATGTTTACATTATAGAGCATACATATCAGTGCAATACTTGCAATATCATACAAAAACTAATATCACATTGCACAGTGCATGGTTGAATACAATAAAAATTTCTTAATGTATACATTCTAATTGCCACCGCTTGGTGAAGCCAATGGCAATAATGGCCCAATTGACCATAATTTTCAATCAAGAATTATGCCTTAACCAATAATTTCAAAATCGCGGTCAAGAGGCTATCCATCATGTGAATAATGAGCAATATGAGGCGTAATTCTACTAAATAACAAGTCTTTACATTTTGATTAATTTAAATTGAGTATTTCAATTGAAAATTTCTAAAATTCGGTTGGTTAAAAAAAAAGTTAGTACAAAAATTTTTTTTTTTTAAAGTATAGTACAGTCGAACTTCCTTATAAAAAACTTTGTTATAGAGAAATTTCGTTACATAGAATGGGTTTTTGACTGAATCAAATTGCAAGGCTCTGATTTCTGACTTCGTTGTATAGAAAACTCCTTATACGGAAGTTCGTTATATGGAAGTTCGACTGTACTTATAAATATAAAAATAGTACCGTGTCTGACGGTGAACTAACTGATGATTGCTGTTCAAATTATCATACAATAAAACTTTGAGCAAGCTTTTCTTGGAACGACCAAATCTCAAAAACGGCTGGACAGATTCGACACGCCACAAAAGTATAAAGACATTTTTTGAATAAAAAGCCACTGTCTTTACCTGATATTCCTTTTCAACTTTCCATTGTTATCATCCTTTTGTAGTTGTGATAAAAGCGGCTTTACGATATACTTACATAATGTTATAATTTCTTGATTGTATTGAATTTTAATTCAATTTTTTTGAATTTCGCAGATATATTCCTTAGCTAACAATGTATCTCATAAATACTTGAATTCATTTTTATGACATTTAAGGAGGAAGATAGTAATTTTTTGTAGGGTTTAGACTACATAAGTATTGTATTTTATTAAAGTTAAATTGTACTTGTTTACAATGTTTTGTTTAGTGTTCTAAGTAAATACAGAAAACTGTTTACTTCACATTATTCCCGACACTTCGGTCAAACGATGTTTCCTCTACGACGAAACGACGCTAACTCTTACAAATTAATCGATACCGATAACCTACGGTAACAACGGCGATCGCAGGGCATGGCAGGACTGCTTATCGATAATTATCTTTATGCCTTGGCTACACTAACACAACTTCCCATTACCACGTTTAATAATATATTTTACATTTTCATAAAATTGATTGCTTTTTTTACTTTTTCACAAGTTCTTTTTGCTAACTTTCATTTATGTCAAGTACCCCTCTTTAAATTTGTGTGAGTGATTTTTGAGTTCATCTATCAAATTTTTATCAATTAAGTCAAGTTATTGTTGACGTGTTGATATGTAGCAACAGCTTTTTGCGGTTTTGAATCGCAAGCCAAATAATTTAAGCTGAAAGTGAATAAACTGGCTCAACCAAAACCATATTTAATTAATAAAAAATGTGCCGTGCTGCCACGCCCCACACCATTTCCCATATATCTCTCACACACAGATACTCACATATGCAGCCTTTAAAAGTTGTTCAAGTACATGGTTAACTTTTGAAGTGCAACCAACCACTAATTAATTACTTTTTTTTAACTTCTGAATTTAGAAAGCAGTAAACATATAAATATATAAATAAATATATTTTGTAAAAAGCTTATTATGGAAATGTAGAAATATTGTGCAAAAATCTGTAGCAGTAAAGGGTTTAAACTTTAAAGTAAGCTTAAAGGTCTAATTTATAATTTAAATTAACAGGTTCGGATTTTTTCTGTTCTGCTAATAAAATAAATAAGTGGTTTAAAAGGTGTTAAAGTAAAAATTAATTATGTATACATAAATTAATGAAGGCATACAAATTAAGTTACCGTAGTTTAACTATAATTACTTATTTTTGTTTTCAAATATTGTTTTTGTTGTCAATACATACAATTGCATTATAAGTTATTTAGTTTTAAACTTCGAAACGTTGAGAAAAAATAAATATTCAATAAGTTTTAAGATAAGAAGTTTAAATATTAGCATTCAAAATGGTAAAATTAATAATAACAAAACTAAAAATTAAATAAAAAAAGAATACTATTTAATATCTTTTAAATATCTTTTGAATAAATACGTGCCTGCAAGATTTCTTATTGCAGTAAAAGTAGAGCTGCAAAAAATGTATAAACAATATATATTTTTGGGACATCTAAAGTGGTTGCCTTAAACTTATTTGGGTCATTGACTTTGGATTTGCAACGAGCTTGGCATTTGCTTTTTCAAGCAAAGGCTGGCCATAATGTCAGGCCACTCATTACTCATTTACCACAAACTTTTCTTGACTTTTCATATTTTCTAAAATGCACTGCAAACACACACAGACGCACACCCACACACATCTACTACTGGAGTTACATGCATACAAAGCGAACAGAGCTTTTTTCATTGTATTGATTTTGCTGAACCATTAAGAACAAATTGTGGGCAACCAAATGGGGTTGCTGACGTTGGAAAAGTGGGGTAGTGGGTTGAGATGAAATGCCGACCAGACAACAAATCGCCAGCTATAAATTCTGCACTTAAAAAGTTTGCACAGTTTGAGAATTTTGTGGTTGTCGTTGCTGTTGTTGCTATCTTTGGTATTGTTGTTACTGTTCTGACTTTTTGCACAATAATTTTTGGGGTAGGCTTTTAGTACGTAATCCTCAATGCCCATGCCCTCGTCTGTGCATTTCTTTTTTACTGTTGGCATTTACCATTTAGTTTTTATAATTTCTAGCCTGGCTTATCTGTAGCTTCTTCGCTTGGCTTACATCCGATCCACAAGGGCGACATGTTTGGGCGTGGCTTGTTCCTTTTACATGTGCTTTGTCTGTCCAAGTATGCCAACAAGTGGCTGTGGCAATTCAGCCAGGTTGTCTGTCCACCGATTGCTTTGAACTGTTTGTTCACTTTGCCATTTTTGTGGTTCAAATCGAACAACTTTAAGCACTAAGAAGAAGTGTGAAAAGACTTGATTGGGGTTACTGGTTCAGATTGTTTGCAAAGCGTTTGTTTAACTGAATAAATTTCAAAATTGCTGGCTTTGCAAGATATTTGAGTAACAAATTGTTGCTCTACATAAATTGTAGTGTGAGTAAGGTAAAGATTGGTTGTTCAAAAGTACTCTACTTTTAATAACTAAATCTATTGTTAACTAGCTTTTACATATGAAATTAATTCCTTAAACTAAGACAATTTAAAGGCAAAAAATATATGCATTAAGGCTTTCAGCAAAATGTTCAAAGAACGGAGAAAGTCGATTGATATAAGCTGTTTGTGGCACAGAAAGGGTGCTAATGGAAATATGCCACAAAAGCTCGACACTAAGCAGCTGTTAGGTTGAAAAACATATTTCGTGAAAAACTATTAACTTGTTTTGGTGGGCAGTAGTTACTACGATGTCTGGGAGGTAGTTGGTTGACTGCGCTAATTGTGAAAAATACCAACAGTCATTCTAAATAGTTGCTGTTGCTAATTAGATCCTTAAGGACGCAATAAATTAAATTAAAAACCATATTTATTAGATTGTCACTCTGATTTAATTCGATTGTCTTTGGTAATCGTCATATTCCAGAATCAAATAAGATGTTTCTATATACTTTTTTGCACTCCACCCAGAGAAAATCATTATAAATCAAAGATCTTGCACACTTTAATACGATATGTGTACATATTTATGTATTCATATATTTACGCATGACATGCGCATGCAATTTGTTGCGGAGCGCGGGGCAGCCTCTCTTAAGCAAAGTTATTCGAGACAGTTTATATGTACGCATGTATTTCTTAGCTGGTAGTTTTCGTACTATTTTGTTACTATTCTCCTTCCACTGACTTACACCTTTCACTACTCAACGGTAACTTTTGCTCTTGTTGAAATTTTTACCGCTTAAGTGATTTTTTGTGTAGCATACTTTAAAGCATACTGCCTGAGCCCGATTTTAATATGCGCGGTCAAAAATTGTAGCATATAGTTCCACCGCGGTGCACCGCTTTTGATTTCCCCCTCTTTCACCCTTCCACGCCATCATTTCACACTCTTTCGGCTCACTATTATGTGTCTGAATTGACGCTCTGATACATACAGAGCCGACGCGCACTTAGCAGTTCTGGGTTACAGGCTTCGAAATAAGCAAAACAAAACTTAAGAATAGCTTATGCGTGTTGACATTCTTTGTAACTTTCTTACTTTATGGGTCACATTTCAGCAGATGCTTTATTTAAGGATTTAAAGCGTATATTCTTTAACTTATTCCTGTCATTTATGTTTGTCTATATAAAATCACAAATCAATTCAATTGAGTAAAATTAATATCCAAATTATCCATTTCTTAATAATTTTGTTATGGCTTAATGGTTTTAGTTTTTATACTTGACACCGAAGATAAAGAGCATATTGGGTTTGTGCAATGTCCGTCATGGCGTTTGTCCGTCTGTATGAACAATTTGGTGCCAAGATAGGTGATAATATTCCCCAAAAAAAATGCATAAGAAATTTGGATGCCATGCCCCCAGCGCCCTACCACTTCGTTAAAAACGGAAATGCGCATATCTTTCACAGTAATTGTAGAAAGATAGCTGGTAACATCCCACAAAAATCAGCTCCAACGTCTCTTCAAAATTGTTTTTGAGCTAAAGTCAAAAAATTTGGTAGCAATATAGCTGGTGGAATCCCCATTTTCATCGGACAATCTTTGAAGGCAGCGTACAACCCTGCCGCATCCGTACCCCTTCGCAATCCGGCCACGTTTCTTCCCTTTGTAAACAGGTACTGAGTATACTGCAGTCGGTTGCGTCCAACTGCAACGTTTCCACTTGTTTAATTCCAATTATTTAAATAATCAAACTATTTTTATCACTTAATCAATCAATCAATATGTTTGCTTAAATTTCACAATTAAAGCTTTTTCTTGTGCAAATTGAATTAAAGATATCTGGCATATTTAATGGGTTAATTTGAGCTTAATTGATTCTATAATTTAACCTAAATATTTGGCAAAATTTGTGACTTTATGGCTTTGTTTTTGATAGTCGAGCAGCTTCCGTTCAAACTTCCGCTACTAGGGAATTCCCTCCGTCCTCTCCACCTGTTAGTCATTTTACCAAGCCCAGACACTGACTGGGCAACCTGGCTATGGTTGAAGTCACCTGAAGTTCCCAGTTGCCAGGCGAGACGACTGAGTTTCATCATCATCAGCATCGCTTTCGCTTTTGTTTTTGCATTTCTCTCTGCTCTCTTTAGCTTATTAAACATTTATTGTGTTTGCTTAGTTTCCGCTACAATTTGTTTCAGGCTTCCTGTTGTATTTTGGCTTTTTTACGGCTACATCACGCTTCTCCAACCCTCCCTCTACTAAGGTGTCCTGTTCACTCACGCCTACTCATTTTAAATCCGAAACCGTTTACACATCAACAACTTGGCACTCTCTTATCTCGACTGCATTTGATGTGTCCCATGTGTGCGACGCTAACGCTGACGTTGACGCAGACGGAGACGCCGACGTTCCTCCCTCCCTTCGTCATATCCGTTTACACAAAGGAACATGGCGGATAATAGAATATAGAAAAGAAGGGTGAGATATTCAAACTGAAAGCCTGCCCAGCATCACCGACTAAGCCCCCGACTGGGTGGAGACATTGAATTATGTGTCTATCGCACGCATTACTTAAAATGGAGAAAGCTAAGCGAAATAGTTGCTGAAAGGCAAATACTTAAATACATATATATAATCTAATAATATTTAGAGCTCCATTATTTTCTGACATGTTGTCTGTTATATTATTTAGAAAATTCCATGCATTATTTTTTTGCAGTGAATAATAAGAATTTGAATAAGAAATTAAACAAATGTAGGTAATTTAAAACCAAGCTCTCAATAGATTTTAAAATTACAAGTTAAATCTTTATTCTTATGTAAAGTATTAAACAATGCACTTAATATTATGAAATTACTTTTGTTATGCTAACAAAAAATATGTACAAAATTGCACTTAAGAAAAAGTTTCGTAGCTATAAAAAAAATCGCAAACTAAACTTTTCAATGTTAGTTTTTCATACAGTAGCTGAGGATAACTGTATAAAGTGTAATTTAGATATTAAATATTTTAAAGTACAGAGATAAAGATACGTAACTTTATAGCCTTTAAGATGTTAATGGCGTTCAAAATATCGTTTTTTTTTTAACATATATAGCTTAGTAACAGACGGTTTTGATAAATATATGTTGCATTCTATCGTTTATTTTGCAATAACAAATGCAAATGAAATTATGTTGGAGAAAAAGGGACAATATTCATATGCCCTTATGGCTGGTATTTTTTAAATTTTCTTTTAGTGTATCTTATTTTTGGCATTATGCATGTTATTTTTCTTGTTTACTTATCTTTTTTTATAGCTGTGCAGCACTTAATAAATTATGATGAGACTGTTGTTGGGCGTTGCTCAAGTGTTGCCAACAAGTTGTTGCTTCTGCTTTCCATTGTTGCTGTTCTTTCAGGCGCCTCATTTGGTTTAAAAATGGGTGAAAAAAGACAAGGCCTTCGTATCTTGGAAAAATATCAATAACAATTAAATAGATTAAACCTTATCATGCAACAACTGTCGCACAAGTGTCCTGACAGTGAAGACAACATCGAAAAGCGGCGCAGCTATGACAACAACAAAATACAAAGAAAGCTGACATGCACACATATACTGGGAGTTACAAGGCAGCCACACAAACACTCACACACACCCGCACACGCACATTTATACAAGGACACCAAGTCTGAAGCAACTGTGAAAACGCTCTACAAGATTAATGAACGTACAAAAGTTTAGAGACAATGACGACGACGACGAAGACGACGATGTGGACGACAACGAGGACAACGACAACAACAACGAAGACAACAACATGACAAGCGGCTGAGACTGGCACAAAATACAAAATAAGCACACAACAACAAGAGCAATAGTCGAACTTAAAATGCACTTTGAAACCAATGGGTACACAAGAACTTTATTTTTTATCTAAGAGTTACTTTTAGAAAATTATGTATGCAATTACTATCAAGAAAAAAGTGCTTTAAAGCCGTTTGGACATAAATACTATCTTAGCTTAGATTAAAACTATAATGGCGGTCTTCAACGAAGTTGAATAACAAAACTATAAATATCTTAAGACATAGCTTTAAGCATATTTTCGAATTAAAGCATTTGATATTATTACGTTTTATATTTACTTTACTCGAACTGAGTGAAATAAAAGAATTTGAAAATTTTTCAGATATGACATCCGTTCATTTTGGAAGGGTATTTATATAGTATATGGTGTACACTTAGGCGTGCGTTGAGTCGGTAAGTTGTGCAAATTTATTTTGGCTTAAATTTCATTTCACTAATCGAATCGATTCTTATGCGTTTTATTTGATTTCAGTCTGTCTGACTTTTCGCCTCACGCGCACAAATACTTAATTCCTTAGCATCGATGTTTACGGGCCGTCATTTATTTATTTTTTGCACTGTTGCTTTCTCTACTTCTTTTATCGGAATGTTGTACTGAAAGTGTTGGGATAGGTCTGTGAAATAATCTGTGCTGTTGCATGTTCTCTTGTCGATTTATATATTTTGAATATAACTTCAGTCAAATATAAATTCAATACTCTGCTTTATATGTTGAAATCAAAAAACTACCACAGACAGCGACTGTTAAAGTTTAGAGATTGAATGAGACTTTCACAAATGGTTAAAGCGATTAATATTCCTCATCAAAACAAACATTAAGCTAAATGCTGCTTTAAAGTCATACTTAACCCTCAAATAACACTTTTGTAATTCTTCCCGCAAGCAAATCACTTTGATTCTTAGTCATTGTTCGACTTTTTTCTCAAATCTTTTGTTTCTATTGCTTCATTCTCGTTCATCGCGCATTGCACCTATTGCTGCCTGCGCCTTCAACATTGTCAATGTCTTCGATCTAGGTTCGTTACTGAAAACTTGGGTTCTCAGAGAGCTGAATCACAGTTGTTCCTTACCAATCTTGCCTTTCTTTTCGCCCGTATTTCTTTTCACTTGATTTTATGCCGTTTTGGTAATTGTTGCTTGTTGAATTCAGTTGGCAGCCAAGTACAAAGTCCAAGCACTTGTCGATTTTTCATCTGGCTTCTTGTTCTCAATCTGTTTCTTTTATGTTTCGCTCTTCTTTTTTTCGCCAGACATTTATTATGCCACCACTTTTTTATGCAACTTCCCCAAAAACAGACAAGCGAGCAGCTCGCCTAGACTCAATCGGCCTCTCTCCTTCCATTCATCCTTTAAGTGGCAGCTGCCTAGTTGACCACCCGAAACGGACAGTGAGAGCGACAAGTACAGTGAAGCCTGCTGCTAAATGAAGTCTTAAGTACTGCTGTCATCGAGTGGATGAGCTCTTGTTAAATGTAGGACAAGGAATACCAAATGGCAGATAGAGTGTTAACGCGTGTGTGTGGAAAAAAGAAATAAATACACAAAAGGTGAGAAGAAAAGAATATTTTTATAAGAATAAGTTGAGCTTAATCGTAGGGATACATAATACCGAAATAATAAGTTAAAAAGCTAACAAAACAACAAAATAACGTTGATTATTACAACAATTTGGAAACAATTAAAAATCAATAAACTTAGCGAAAATATTAAGGAAAAAACAAACTATTTTTAGATATTAGGAGAATAAAAATCATAATTCATCATATTAAAAACACCAAATTTCGTAGCTCTAGCTCTAGTCTTAAAGCTTTCGAAGTTATATGCATTTCCGTTTTTTACAGGCGGGAAATTGGGGTGGGTATGGCCTGAAAAAGTTAATGCAAATCTTTTTAAATCTCAACAGCTACCCTTCTACTTAATTTGGTGATTCTTGATCAAAAACTGTGAAAATATACGCGTTCCCGTTTTTAAAACGGTTCAAAAAATATATTTACAAAGTTTCGTGTCTCTAGTTTTTAGGAGTGCCCGTGGCGGCCATTGTATAAGTTCAATATGCTCTTTATCTTCGTTATCAGAAAATAAATATTTCTTGATGTTTTGCTTACTTTAGATTTGTATAAACTACGATTATTTGTTTTATCGATTTTAATTTATATTTTACTTTAATAATGTAAAGTACAAATGGAAACAAGTAAGAAGGCTCTAGTCGGGAGAGCCCGACTAGAAGATACCCTGAACCCAGTTGCAATAAATATGTTAATTAAATTCATAATTGACTTTGGTATACTGACTTAACTTCAATCGATAAAATTAGATATCTCCGGTGTTTCTTAACCGTATGGACGAATTTTTCAGAAAAGTTCTATCGTTACCCATTACTTCAACCCTAATTTTTACATTTTCAAAATTCGATATTTTATTGTTATCGATATTATGTGTATATCGGAAACCAGAATAGTTATCGATAATTTGAAGCAAACTTGTTCTGCTCATGGTATAGGAGAACTTAAATACAAAATCAGAAGTCTCTAGCTCTTGTAGTCTCTGAGATCCACGCGTTCATGCAGACGGACAGACGGACATGGCTATATTGCTCGGCTGTTGATGCTGATCAAGAATATATATACTTTATGGGGTCGGAGATGCTTCCTTCTGCCTGTTACATACTTTGCACAAAACCATTATACCCTTTTTCACCCATTTTATGGGTTAAGGGTATAAATAGCAGAATATTATAATGACACATAGTTTTCCAATTAACGCTTCTGTTACCTGATATTAAGTAGATTTATTTTCTTATCAATATGATCTTATGTCATAGGTTTTGAGATTCACTTAAAGAAGAAACTTAAAGTTTTCTAAAACATAAACTTGTAAATAAAAACATTATTTAAACCATTGTAATCAACTTTTTGTTTCGTTCTTTTACTTGCTTTTCTCGTTTTTCTTTAGAAACTTAATAGTACAACTCACGTTGTCAAATTTCGAAACTTTTTATAGACACTGTGCAATATTAGCCGGCCTCAAAGCTGGCTGAAAACTTAAACCAAACCAATGTTAACCATTTGCCATTGCCAAAAAATTTTGCTAAAAACAACAGCAACGACTACATCTAAACAAAATCAATGACAACATCGAATGCAACCGAAGGACGTGCAAAATATCTGAATGCTTTTGCCCGAAAGTTGTTTGGCGCACAGCAAGGACAAAATGGCAGAAGCGCCTAGCTAGAACTGGCCTAAACTGACTACTGCTATTCTGCTGCCAGTGAGACTTGGTCTGAGCCTTCTCCCTTGCCACCTCCTTTACCCGCTCTCAACACTCCATTTGGTTTTGGCCTTTTGTTTTAGTCAGGTCGTGCGCCATTTTCCAGCAATTTTTACTTTTTAATTGACATTTGTTTGTGCTCTCTCTATTTCACTGCGTGTGTGGATGTGTGTGTGTGTATTGTGCTAATATTCATGTGTGTATTTTCATTGAGCACTTTACAACCGGCGGCAGACATTTTTGTAATTATAGCACAAAATTGATTTGATTTTTGATTTTAATAGGTATTGACAGTATTTTTAATGAAGCGGAGCGGGCAGCTTCATTAAAGGCACGCCCACAGCATCGATCTATCCATAAATATATACCAAATGGATATACATACATAAGTACATGTTTTTACATGGTCGAGTGTGTTTGAACAAAATCAGCACAAAAAGCTTAAACATTGAAATGTTATTGAAATATTTAGTAAGGGAGCTATTCGTAAGTTTCGTTCTTTACATATGTACACACATTTATATGTACATATATATATGGTTAAAGCGTGCGTGTGTTTTTGTGATTTTAGGCAATGTAACCAACATTGTCTTGTATGCCAGTGCACCGAGTCGCACTTGAACCACTCAGCAACACCACCAATTTATTTTTTATGTATTTGGTATTTATAAAAAAAAACATGGAAACCACATTAAATGCAAATAAAAATTTTATAAAAATTTTAGTGTTGATAGTATTTGACATGCTTAATTTATATTTGGATAAAGTAAAAAAATCATTTAAAAAGCCTGCATTAACTTATTATAACTTTGGATCTCTTTTTTAAAATTTATTTATTAGCATTTTCCTTGCGCAACGAATTTTTTAACTTATATTTTTGGGCATTAATCACAATATTTAATCATTAAATTAATATCATATTTTATAACTTATCTTAAACTAAATTCTTCAGAAATAAATTTATTTTTCACATTAAGAAGTATTCTAAGAGTATTATTATTTTTCTAATGTTCGGCTAAATACTTTTATTATACCCTTCACAGGGTATATTGACTTTGTCATGAATCTGTAACGCCTTAAAGGAATGATGGGAGACCCCATTAACTATATATCAAAATGATCAGTACGAGCTCAGGAATTGATTTCCGTCTGTCCGTCCGTCTGTCCGTCTGTCTGTCTGTTTCAACACGATTTCCGGCCAAACTGCTGAACCGATCTTGATGAAACTTTCACAGATTGCTAAGATCATGTCGGGTTTGTTCACTATGAAATTTCATCCCGATCGGAGCATTCTACGATATAGCCACCATATAAATTTACCATATCAACACGATTTCCGGCCAAACTGCTGAACCGATCTTGATGAAACTTTCACAGATTGCTTAGATCATGTCGGGTTTTTTCACTATGAAATTTCATCCCGATCGGAGCATTCTACGATATAGCCACCATATAAATTTACCATATCAACACGATTTCCGGCCAAACTGCTGAACCGATCTTGATGAAACTTTCACAGATTGCTTAGATCATGTCGGGTTTTTTCACTATGAAATTTCATCCCGATCGGAGCATTCTACGATATAGCCACCATATAAATTTACCATATCAACACGATTTCCGGCCAAACTGCTGAACCGATCTTGATGAAACTTTCACAGATTGCTTAGATCATGTCGGGTTTGTTCACTATGAAATTTCATTTCGATCGGAGCATTCTATGACATAGCCTATCAATTGTTGTTGCTGTCGTGCACTTTCAAGTATCTACATGTCAAATTGTTGTTGTTGTCGCACACGATCAAGTAAATGACGCTCAAGAGTAAAAATATTAGCGAAAAATTACCAACAACTGCACAGAAACATTAATAAGAGAGGGGAGCATTGATTTGGCTGTGTGAAGGGTATCATAGTCTTGGCATAGCCAAAATTAACTATGCGCCACTATGTTTTTTAAATCAGCTTTGTGTTTAATTTGTTTTATATGCTCGAGTGCGCTCGCAACTTATTACTAAATAGAGATGTCCTTTTGGTACGGTTTAAATCTGATGGTAATTGCTTCCAGAGTCGAACAGAGATTATATGAAGAGATATGAAGGAGAAGCTGAATTTTATAATCAACTAAATGCGCCAATTCAAGATCAAAAGGCTTCTTCATATAGTCAGTTAAGTGGTCAGTTCTTTTCAGCCCATACACGTAACGAGCAATATTATTAAAAGTTACTTTGAGTTAATGTAGGCTAGCTGCATCGCATTTGCCAAAAATTTCAATTCCATATAACACGATAGGTATCAGTAAAGTGAAATCAGTAAAGAGCTAAATGCATTTCCCGCAGCTTTATTTACATGGTTATTCCACGCCAGAGTTCCGTTAAATCTTATCCCCAGTTCTGTTAAACGTTAGATTTGATTGTCCAAACAATAATAAAAATAGTAAGAGCAATGCCAAATTTATTTATATCAGATATTATTATTTTTAATAATACCTTGAAAAAATAAAATATTAAAGCTATAATTTGTTTATGTTTCATATTAAGTTGAAATTCATATTTAAGAATAATACTGAATAGGAAAAAAAAACCCTAAATATTATTCCAAAGTAACCTGCCTTAATGAGGATTGGCTTTTAAATGTCAGCATCTGGACAATGGAGTTAACAGCAAGGCTAAAAGGTCTAAGAATATGCACAACACCCACACTTTGGTTCATGGTTTTTTATGTTTGATTCATTTGAAAGATACTTGAATAAATAAATGGTTATATATGTATATGATATGGTTATAATTTTAAAAAAATGTCTCCAAAACAGGTTATTTTACCCGCCCAAGCAAATGTTCATGTTTTAAGCGATGTTTAGAGGGACGCCATAAAGTATGCTAATTTAATTTACAATTCATTAAAACCAATATGTTGCAGCATTTTGAAAATGTTGCGAAAATGTTATGCCAAACAGTTGTTAAATGCAACAAACTGTGCGTTTAAACACTTTACATCAGGTGCGTGTCTGAGTTGAATTTGTAATGTTTTGGTTTAATTTGATTTCCAAGATCAATTTGAGCCCAGATTGACACTTTCGGATTAAACGTTCGACGCTGGAGTAGGAAGTAGGAAACTGGGACTCTGCAACTTTCGACTCTGAGACTCTTTTTTGTGATGGTTGTTGGTCTGGCATTAAATTGAAAATCGACAAATACGTCGTTCTCCAATACAAATGTGAATGTTTATGTTGTTGTTATTTGTGTGCTTAGGTGTGTAGGTGTGTTTTTGATGGACAAATTTTGCAACTCCTCTTCTGCCTGTTTCTGTCCCTCAGAGTAACAAGTAACCAGTAGCCAGTGCCAGTTCCCATTCCCATACCCATTCCTCATGACCATTCACCATTTTCGTGCTGTTTGTGTTGTTGCTTATGTGTGCCGTCTAAATGTATGCAAGATAGCATCTGTTTTCGTCATGTTACCGACTTACACATGTAAGTCACTCATATTGCCATGTCTCGCTCTCTGTCTTTCTCTCTCTCCCACTCTCTTGGGTGTGTGTTTGTGTGTCTGTGTGTGGTTAAGCGCCTACATTCATTACACATGTATGCGTATTAGGCGCAAATATTGGGGCTTTACTTAAACAGCATTAAGTCGAAATTAACATGTCTGAACAGGCTGCGTGCTGAACGTCATAAAGCCCGAAAGCTTCCCACAGGCAGACACTTTGCTGCACCCAAACACACACACACACATGCGAAAACACACTTAGAAGATGGTTTCAACAACAACAGAATCTTATCTTTCAATTTCTGTAAAATTCAATCTATCAAAACAAAATAAAAGTAAAAGCCAGCAAGCAAAATATGTAAACCAAACCTTTGATTGGAGAAAGCAGCAAAAAATGACAGAGAAAAAAAATAAAACTGCAAGCTTTGCAACAAGCAACAACAAATGACAAAAAATCAACAGTAACAACAACACTCGATAAATAAATAAAATCACAGACAAACTCAGTCACGCACACGCTCCAGCAACCACACACACACAGACACACCTCTGCCGTGTGTACTGGCATTGTGTACTAAATGTGCCAAATATAAAAATTGCAGCTCTAAAGAAGCGCGATTTGTGTTTACATTCGTGCTCACTCGTTTTTTTGCTAAACTGCGACTTCGGCATTTGGCACTAGCAAACGAGTGCGTTTTCAAAGCTTTTTCTTTAGGAAGCTTTTGAAGAGCATAAGAGAATAGAGCAAGGATAACTCTCTCTTAAGTGGTGAATATACATTGAAGGTGTAACTCAAACACTTCTCTTGAGCGCATTCAAACACAATAATAGCGGTAAGTCTAAAATTGGTTACTCGAATCGTTTCTGAACCAAATCCCTCTTGAGTGCGGAAAATTTCGAGTATTTTCTAAAAAGAGCAGGTGGGTGAGTCAACTTGGGTAGTCTCTTTCGAGTTAGTTCGAGCAAATCTCTTAAACTGTTGAGCAAGGGCAAGTGAGTGTATAGTTTGTAGCTCAACGAACGACTTTAGAGCAGAGCAATTTTAGAATGTAAAAGAGTTTTTGAGCCCTTAATAAGTATTCAAGTGTAAATTTTGCATATTATATATATTATTGCATGTAATATGCAATTATTGCTTAAAATTTTCAATCGTATTTGTTTTGGAGCTCAATACTTCGATAAATTCCATAATTAAAACATTAATAAATAAACACAATTTGCGGCTTTATTTTATTTTTAATTAAGTAGCTCATAAAATGTTTTTTTTAATATTTATTTATTTATTTAAAAACCACTTTGCGACTTAAATGCAAATTTGCACTTTATTCTCATTAAAATATTTCAACTTTAAGCTAGACATCCGATTTGTTTTCATATTTGTTTATCAGCCATTTCCACAGCAAATGCATGAGTCGAACATCATCGCAGATGAAAATTAAGAGGGATCTCAGGTGATTGGCAATAAGTTGATTGGCGGCAGTTAAACACTCAGCAGGATGCATTATATAAATCAAGTTCTATATACTACAGCAGTATTGACAGTTCGAAAAACACAAACGTTTCAAATGAGTTAACTAGCAGATCAATCAGTTGTATTTATAGACAAATGCCTTTACTCTTTAGCACTTCCAAGCCATTCAAGCAATACGAGTAACTCGTAAAATTTAACGAGCAGCTGGGTTTCAATTGGGTCTAAATAATCTTAATAGCTATTATGTCATAACGGGAAACAAAAAGCAATATGCAAGATTCAATTGTTTACAGTAAAATACGATTTAAAAAAATAATTTTGTTAATAGTTAAGAATGAAACCAATTTCAGCTGAAATATATAAACAGCTGAATGATTTTATAATATTTAAATTCAATTTCAATTGAATTTTATTTATAATTATAGCAATAATAACTTTAAGTTTGTAGTGTGCAATTGATTTAATTATTTGGATTCTCACTCTCAATCGTAAATTCGCTTATTGCGATTCTGTTGCGGGCATTGTTGAAATGTCAAATGCTGCACATTCTTCAAATGGTTGCGGTTAGTGGAAATCGCTTGATAAATTGATGCAGATATTATGTATTATCAATACACAACAAATACATTTATATAAGTATATATGAATTTCTAGGGTGAGAGATTGAAGATAAGAGAACAGCAACTCTGTGGAAAGTCATTAATAATTCATAAAATACATTTTACAATAAAATTCAATTGATTGTGTAAATATTTTCCTTAGCCGCAGAGTGCCAGTTCACAAAAAACCTAAAAACAAGAGTGTGTATAATCGTTTGTGTGTGTGTGTGTGTGTGTGTGTGTGTGGCAAAAAGCGAGTTATCAAACGAGAAATGAAAATGAGAATGCCGACCCAAACCAACTTTTCATATCCTGTCCAGGCATTGATAAATGTCCTTTGGAGCGTGTGTGTGTGTGTGTGTGTGTGTATGTTGTTGTTAGCTATGCACTTTAGGAATTCATAAAAAATATACTACAAACATATATGTATACATAAGTTTATTTATCGTAAGCCATGCGAAATTGATTTTGACCAAACTACTAAGACTTTTCCTTTATTTTTCTATTTCTTTGTTTTAATTGTGGCTATAAATCAAAAATTCAATTGAATAACTCTCAGTGTCGAGAGTTGATTTTTTTTCTTTCTTCTGCGCACTAAATATGTTGAATATAATTGATTATTATTATATGGTTTATATAACGGTATATTTAAGCTTAAAATGCTTCATATGCATAGCAGCATAAAAAACAACACTTTATTCTCATCACAGAATCGATTCAAGTTGTCTTGAAGTACCTTTAACCAATTCTCATTACATTTTTAATACTCATTTATTCGATTTAAATCTGCTGAATATATATATTCAAGTGTAAGCAAATATAATTATTAATAAGCTTGCTTATCTAAGGTTGCAATAATCTATAGGAATATTAATATTTCTAACGGCAGAATACAATTTATCCGCATCAAACTGAACTTTTCTAACACATTTTTTGCTATTTTCAGTTAAGCATCTCACACACAATCCAAATCAAATGTTTTGTGAAATTTTAATTAACCACAAAATGTTTTATCTTATTTCATATAAAATATAAAGCTGCTAACACAAAAAAGAGAGATATAAGCTGATAACTAAATGTGCAATGTACATAAGAGAGCAACTTGTAAAAACAAAGCTGGCAGCGAACAGCAGCGACAAACAACAAGTAAAAAAAAAAAAACAACAACAAACAACTGAGATTCTGAGCCTGGCCTCTGGTTAAATGTATGCAAATATAAACAGCGTGTGAATCCTTGGGCCTGGATTCAGGATTGTGCCATTGGTGGATCGCTGCCCACGCCTACAACTTACAACTGTTACACCCACACTCATCCCGCCCACTTTGTAGACGCCTGCAGCGCTACTTATGCCAATGTTTTGCATCCAGCTCGCTGTTGAGTATTTGGCCCGAAGTGTCTTGCACTTCATTGTTACACTTGTTACTTGGCTGCCAGCCCGAATGCCTGAAGGCCCAATGTGTTTGTTGGCCCAAGCGTTTTAGATTGCCTTCTCTCCTCTGTCTCTTGCATCATCATCTAAAAAAATATGCACCTCGCCGCCAGCATTTGTTCTACCTTGCGACCAGTCGAACGAGAACGCAAAAAATTAAAGAATAACATATCCTAAAAAAAAAACAAATAAAAATTATGAAGACGAGATTAAGAGAGTGCGGCTTAAAGGTAACCTGTAAAAGGTTTTGAGCTTATCTAAAAGACAAACAATAAAAGCTAAAAGAATTTGAACGAAAAGAAAGATTTAATAATCGATGAATATTAAATTAATGAAATTAGATGATATAAAAAAATATTTACTTATTGTAATGCACTAAAACATTTTAATTATTCAAAAAACTAATCAAATGTACAAGAATGGCATTCACAGAAGCATAAAAGAAAGAAGAACATAACAATTAACTCTGTTACTAACCAGTTTACATCTTTATTTTAATGATACTCATTTAAAACAATATTTTAATATACTATAGGGTATAAAGAGGATATAATAAAACTCATTTTAAGTAATTCAATCAGTATGCATGACTTATAACCGTCGAGTTGATTTGTGTTTTCAATTTGGCTTTGAGAAATTTAATTAGCCTTAAAATACTTGATCAAAAGTTGAGGCCAGTTAATTCAAACAGTTGCCAGTGTTTTGCCAGTTATGAATTGAAAACTTTTTCGGTTCACATTATTTACTTTTGCCAAAGTTTTCGCGACCCACATTACAAGTTGTACTGTAAAAGTTATGACATTAAAAACGGGAATCGTCCCATTGAAATCGCAAGGCAAATTACCAAATCTATTAATGAGAAATTAATGAAAAGCTTAATAAAGAGATTCATAGCTTATTTACTAAAACAATCTATTTATTTAGCTTGATATAAAATGAATTATTTTCTAAGTAATAATTTATTGGGAAAATGTACTTATTAATTAATTGACTGATTGTGTTTTATCAAGTCGATACACCATAAACAACTTATTAATTTAATTCAAACAAAACTGTCAAATATTGTTGAATAATGAAATTCCACAAAAATCTTGAAGTAGAAAATAGCTTTAAAACTAAATAAGTTTGTAGTTGGATTTATTAAACTGTTGTTTAGATCAAGTATAATAATGGTTTGCTTCGAACAAAGATTTTCATTCGACTCCAATAAAGCAAATCACAAATAAAAACCATTGTTCCGTTATTATTCACGAGTGCAACCCGATATAAAAAATGTCTTAATGATTTAACAATTCATCTGATATTATAAATTATTCGTTCTAATTTATTAATTAAAAATTAAAGTACAACAACTTAATTTAAAATGAATTAATGTAGAATTATTTAAAAAAATGCATTTAATTAATTTGTTTTGTCAATGTTGTCATTTCTTTTTCGTAATCTAAATACCTGTGTTCCCAAAATCAAAACCTAAGGTTGTTAAAATAATTAAATTAAAACACATTTGACTTTTTGTCATTTTTCTTTTAATCATTAATCAAGAGCTTATGATACAACTTTCCTGTGCTTATTTTCAATGCAATTTACGCTTTTTTTTGTGGGATACAAAAAACCAAAAGATAATTTTGTCATTTGCATAATTTTACCATAAAACAAAATCAAATAAAAAAAATCTAGCAAATCCAAAAAAATACTATATATGTATGTTGTATGTATTCAAACACACACTTCATTTATCAAGGCAAATATGTTGAGCTAATGATAAATTATCTCGGCACCAAGTTGGAGGAGTGTAAGGCCAAAGGCACCTGAGGCTACTGTCCAGGCCAAAGGACCACATGTCGTATGATTGACGTGTGCGCTAAACGCCTAAAGTTGCCAGCTTTTTCTTTCTCTTTCTCTTTTTTTTGTTGGCAACTGTGCGAAATCACAGTACACACTATTTATAATATTTTGAGCACTGAGAAAAGCTTTACAATCCCCATCTACAAAATTTTACCAGGCATCATATTAGTTATGCAGGCGGCTGCGTTGATGAGAAAATGCAAATTAGTTGGCAGACAAACTACGAACTTTGCCACTGCCGCGCACAGAGTAAATAAATAATAATAAAATAGAAAAAAAAAACTAGGAGCGAAAACTTTAAACTTCATTGCAGTTGGCGACAAAATGGACATTTTCGGTGTGTTGCAAGTGGGTGGTGTAGGCAAGGGTATTGAGGTAGATGTTGCATCACCTGCGCTTCATCAGTGTCAGCCGAAAAGTATGCAAACATTTTTCGCACTTTATAATTAAACAACTGGCACAAAAATGGGCAACAGACAAAGACGACTTAAGGGCGCAACTTTAGACTTACCCTTCACACTCACGCACTCGTACACTCGTACACTATCGCACTCTCGCACAACGCTTCATCACTTTGCAACGACAAGCTTGCAACATTTGCACTGTAATGAACTTTTGCAATAAACTGCGCCGCAATTTTTCGCTGACAAAGTTTTTCTCCTTTTTGGCCATTCCCCTTGAAAGCATGCCACCCGAAACTTCTTTGACTGTATGACGAAGTGGTGGAGTGAGAGTGGGTGGTGGAACAAACGAAGACGGCCCGGGCCGTTGCTTATTTGTTTTGTTGCATCTCTCATTTCCGGCTAGCTGCGCATTTT
The DNA here is from genome assembly GCA_030179655.1 of Scaptomyza flava. Taxonomy (NCBI): domain Eukaryota; kingdom Metazoa; phylum Arthropoda; class Insecta; order Diptera; family Drosophilidae; genus Scaptomyza; species Scaptomyza flava. The sequence continues at coordinate 24,004,415 of JARNME010000029.1, read as the reverse complement.
TATTGCACTCCAAAAGTAGATGCAAGTTCAAATGTCAAACTACTTAAAAACTTATTGTTAGCAAAAGTGCACCAACAGCAAAGCAGCTAGCAAGGCAACAACAAGTAAGCTTGGCTCCATAAACAGCTCCTCAACATATAACAGACGTACCCGGCAATACTCTCAGAATATTACAATTAAGATGCATCCCTTAGAGTAAAATATTGTTAGAAACTTGTGAAAATAATAATATTCAATTTCTCAATTTTCGACATTCTTATTTTGTATTACTACAAAAAATTGAAGATTCTTTCACAGCTACAAGTAAAAATTCAATTCAATGCATTAACATTCGAACTACAACTGTTGACCCGCATATTCTTAACATTCAGTGCTTGTTTTGACATATAAACGATATAAAAAAAGCATTTGTTTGATTAAATATTATAACTTAATCATATTGTAAGTTGCACATTCAAACTATTTGTAAGCGATAAAATTAACAAAAGTAATTAATTAATTTGGTATTCTTTTTTTTA